>CM035837.1:215553771-216153771 GCA_020510985.1 Pholidichthys leucotaenia
ACACTTACTGCAGTGTTTCCCTCTCGCTGGACAGTCCCTGGCCTTGAAGCGGCGCTTCATGGACCCACAACCCAAACACATGGGTTTCCCCAGAGCAGGCCTCAATCTCACAGCATTGGCCTCCTCAGCATTGTCCGCCACGCTCCCATTGCTGTCTGGGTCCATTATTTGTGTGGCAATGGGAAACTCCAGCTGTCAACGTGACAAATGCTCACTCAGCTCCAGCATCAGCCTATCTGCTGCCTCCAGCTGGAGAGGTAACTCGATGGCCTTGGTCAGTGTTAAGTCACCCAGAAAAGTGAGCAGCTTTGTCCGTATTGCAGCGCTGTTGGTATGCTCCACTGGCTGGTTGCAAACCACCTCCTCCTCCAATGGTCCAAACCGACACTCACTAGCCAGTAGCCTCAAGTCTGCTACGAACTGCTGAATACGCTCGCCCACCTGTTGACAGTGCTGTTGAAACTTGATTCTCTGGATGATGACGGTGTCCGAGGGGCGAAAATGGTGCGCCATCAGCTCGACCACGTCCTCGAAGCTGTCCGAATCATCAAGCGTGCTCTAAATTCACTGACCATCAATTCCCAAGTTGTGCACCAGCAGTGCACGTGCTCTCAACTTGTCCATTTTGTCCAGATTCAACGCCACTATATATGTCTGGAAGGTGGCGTACCATCTCGGCTAAGGGACAGGTGGCTTGCCCGGGAGCTCCAGAAAAGGCTGAATTGGAGACCCACACGCTTCCATACCTTTTTTTTTTTTTAAACTCATCGCCAAATGTTGTGTCTGAAGAGAGACTAGAAATGACAAGGCCAGGTGCACGACTGAACTTGCATTGATTAACCTCTTGCACTCCGGGATACCGCGGGCGGTCACGTCTCTGCATCCTAGGGCGCACGAGGGGACCCTAGGATGCACACTGTGCGTCCTAGGGCGCACTGAAAAAAAAGCTGCATTTCCGTTCTTCCACTACAGACACAGCTGCGAACAGAAAGCCAAAGGAGTGCTTTGATTGGTTTAGATTTGATTGACCTCTCATTCGACTAATAAGAGCCTTGAATTGGGTTTCTGAAACCTTGAAGAACCAATGACTGAAAACCTAGCAAGAAGGACCCGCCTACCAACGGCTGCAAATACAGTGAGCCAATTGAAGCACAGAAGTTCGACAATTGAAAGCGTACGTCTCGTGTGTAAAATCTGTTTTGTGTAAGCCGCTGGGTGACACACACGCGTTCGCCAGTCTTTTTTTCTTACTACTGTTCTTATTTGTTTTGAAAAATCGTTCGCCAAAACCGCAATCATGGAAGCGCAAAACCGCAATAATGGAATTATGGTTTGACCGGGTCGCGTGACCAGAACCACGAGTCGTAACAAGCGGACCAGCGTCATGTTCGTCTGACAATGAGGGAGAGAAGTTCACCAGCGACACTGCTGTTGTGGACAGGTAAGTGTTAAAAGCTAAATTATTCTTTATCCCTGAAAATTGTAATCAAACTGACTTTTGACCGATCGGTAAATTACAACTATGCATCATCGCCACATGACGGACCGCGGCGAGCACGCATTCCGTGCGCCGCGTCCGGACAGTGAACACCCCCCCACCCCCCGCTACTCTTCTGTAGCGGATTGCAGATATATTGCAGATATTTTAGTACAACTGTGCGTAGTAGACCGCGGCGCACCGTCACCGTGGTCCGTCATGTAGCGATGGGTGAAGTCCGTCCTCTGTAGCAGGGGGTGGGAGTTGTTATCTTCTACATTACAGATATTTTAGTATAATTTTTAGTGCACTGTAGATTATTTTTTCTTGTAAAAAAAAAGCCACACATTTTTTACGTGGCATGCTTCTTTGTGTGTGGGGGCTTGTTTGTTCATTCATTCATTCATGAATGAATAAACAACCTCCCCCCCACACACACACACAGCCCTGAGTGTCACCTTTCATTAGAGCCCAAGATGAAGCTTCTATATTGAATCATTCAAAAGTTACAGACATTTTTCCAAACTGTGCCATTTGGCACAATTTGGCACAGTTCAAAAACGCCTGGAAACAACCTGAGGAAAAAGCTGTGTAATATATTCATTTTTTGTGGTATTGTTACAAAATTTTGACCTCAGCTGGATAATACTTGGTTCTACATTTCTGTTGCATTTTCCAGCCCGGATCTGACAGCTGTGTGTTATTTGCAAGCATTTGTATCCAAAAAAACACCCAGGCGAAATTTATTTTCTTCAAGTTCAGTATGTTTAGTTGACTGTTACTCAGCGGCAGGAGCACTTAGAGAGATTATGACTGTTTTGCCAAAAAATTCAAAGTGTTTTCTTTTAAATGAGACCAATCCCATGAAGATGCTGCAAAGGGTTGAAGAACAGCTTTTGATTTACTTTGGGTACGTTATTTTTAGGCATTTTTAGGGAAATTGACCAGAGGTCAGAGGGGTTAAATATCACACACCACACTACGACCACAGGTAGGCATGATGGCGAAGAGACCCGCCCCTCCTGCCTGCTGCTACTTATAGGCATGGGTGGTGGCGGAAATGGAAGTGAGTGCCACCACACCAAGCCTCACAATTAAAAGCATAGGAACTATATAAAGAACTGTAAAACACATTCCAGTTTTTTTTTTTTTTTTTTACAGTTTAGAGTTTGAATTTTGGCACATTCTATATAATCTGGATTTTGCTGCTGATTGTAATAAACAATTTAGTGACTTATGTGTTTGCATCATGATTTTCTATTTGTCTGTTAAGACACCAGTGGGAAAAGAGTCAACAGTGCAAACCATTTGTCAGTGACATTGAAAATAATGGCTCATTTTTAAGAAAAAGTAACCAAAAACGATTATTTTATTTACTGAAGACTGTATTGTTGGATGTGCCAGTACAGAAGACATTGCACACTTTAGTGACGGTAGCAAAATATGGAGGAATTCTGGGCCATATTAGCATCAAGAAAGGTTCAAGGAAGGTTCAAGAAAGGTGACAGGAAAGATTGTGGAAATTACAGAGGTATATCACTGCTAGCCACTGCTGGTAAGATTCTCTCACGTGTACTACTGAACAGACTCAGTGAGCATATATCGGAAACCCAGTACGGCTTTAGAAGTGGAAGAAGCACAATGGACATGATTTTCTGCTTGAAACAGGTTCAAGAAAAGCGTATCAAACTGAACATGCCGCTATACAGTATGTGGTCTTCATAGACTTCAGTAAAGCCTTCGATACAGTTTCACGACAAGGACTCTGGCAGGTACTCAAGAATTATGGCTGTACAGAGAAGTTTGTCAACCTGATCGAAGCACTCCATACAGGTCTGCAAGCAAATGTGGCAATGAGTGGTTTAGTGTCTAAAGACTTTTCTGTAAACAACGGGGTGAAACAAGGGTGTGTGCTGGCATCTACACTCTTTTCACTATATCTGGCAGCCATGCTTGAGGTGGCCTTCAAAGACACTTCAGAAGGAGTATACATTCAAACAAGGAAAGAAGCAGACTTGTTCAATGGGGCACAGTTTAAAGCCAAGTGTAAGAAATCGATAAAGGTAGTAAGAGAAATGCTGTTTGCCGATGACAGTGCTCTAGTTGCACACAGTGTGGAAGATATGCAATCTTTAGTGGAGAAATTTGCAAGAGCAGCTAGCCAATTCAGCCTTCAAATCAACATCAAGAAGACAGAGTGCCTTTGTCAACCACCAAAGTTCCAGTTATCAACATCACTACCAGAAGAGATCAGCATTGGTACAGAGCCACTAGTCAAGTGCAAGACTTTCAAGTATCTAGGGAGTACTGTTTCAGAGAATGCTAGACTGGAAGATGAACTGTCTCTCAGAATGGGAAAAGTGAGCGCTGTGTTTGGAAACTTGAGGGAGAGACTGTGGAACAATCGACATGTGTCCATCCGTGTGAAATGCAAAGTGTACAGAGCGACAGTACTGGCTACTCTATTGTACGGTGCTGAAACGTGGACTGTCTACACTGTAGACCCTACACCTGCACCCTGTAGACTCTACAGGGTGCAGGTGAAGAAACTCCACGTGTACATGATGAAACATCTTCGAGCCATAATGAACATCTCATGGAAAGACAAGATAACCAACATAGAACTGTTGAAACGAGCTGGTCTACCATCAATGGAGGACATGCTAATACAGATGAACCTGAGATGGCTCGGACATGTTGAGAGGATGGACCACCAGCATCTCCCTCGGCAATCACTCTACTCACAGTTATGAGAGTAGTCAGAGTTATGAGTATGAGACCGCAATCAGGGTAGACCAAGGCTCAGATTTAAAGACACTGTAAAAAGAAACTTGAAGAAGTTGGATATAGACAGGAGTTCTTGGCAGCAGAAGGCAAAGGAGAGAGCTGTGTGGAGGAATCTGATCAGACCTAAATGAAACAGTTATATAGAGTGTGTGGCGGACAGCCACAGGTATGGGATGACGCCACCGCCGTGGACACAGTCCAAGCATGGATAATTTTTTCACACATAAGGAGTTGTTCAGAACTCCTTATACAAAGATATAGAGTGATGATAATCAAGTCACTGGTTGTAATCCACCTGTAAGCTGGTTGCCAACCGCCAATCAAATCTAAAAGAAGAAGAAGAAGTCATTGTTGACCATGACAGACTGCTATGATGATGTGATTAGCATCTGGATTTCCTAATAATGGGTTAGGGTTTAATGGGATTTAACATGTTTTAACACAAATTACTTTATGGTTCATAATTTTGTTGACAGACTTACACCAAACCAAAAGTGGTTTCTCAAACTGCTAGATTATTTTTGGACGGCTTTTCCAGTCTTTTAGTATTTAATTTATGTCACTTGTTGGTAACCTTCACAAATAAAACAAACAAAAGTGGAGATACATCTGCAAAAGCTACAAAAGTTTGTTGTAAAAATTCCTAGTGCAATACTGAATGAGTACATGTATAGTACATTATTGATGCATAGAATATATATTTATACAGTATCTATATGTATATATCCAGTAAATCCAAATATTTTCCATGTAACCTTGTGACTATTATTTTAAACGCTTTTAATCCTAGGTCAAGTTTGTTTTGGCTTAAAAATGCATCATAATTGTTAAACATATCTTATTATACCTAACTCAGTACTGTTTACCTGTTGAAATATATATATTTTATGGCTAATATGGCACCTGGCGATCAATTTTGGGCAGTTGATCACTTTTTGCCACAACACCACAGACTCAGTGCTGCTGGAGCAGGTAAATCCCATGATGTCTCAAAAGTCTCTCCATGATTTTCACACAGATTAGAGCAATTTGTTGCACAGGAAGCTAAATGTTTCTTCAGACATTCTGAAGTTCTGCAACCACTGCGCGTTCATGAAGCTGGGGTTGACTTCCCACCACTGGGAGGCTCGGTTGAATGACCAGACCGACAGTTTGAAGTGATAATTTTGTCACAAGAGAGCCATCTGAAACACACACACAGCATACTTACTTTAATACCTAATAGCAATAACTTACCACCATTACAATGTAGTATGGGGGACTTATTAATGACTGTAGCAAAGCATTAGCTTACCTTCATATGTGATCTAATTCGTATCCTCATGTCTTCAGCTTTATACTGCTCCACGGTTTCCTAAACGCTCCTGCGCTTTTCCAGAGTGTTTCGTCTGGCTGCCTGTAGCCTTCTCTGGCTCTCCTTTTTTGCCTTTACTCTGACTAAAAGCCATATAGAGCAAGCAGCAGGTATACCATCGCCCTGATATCCTCCATCTTGTGTTTTGCTTGTGTCACATACAAATGATGTTAAGGGAGTGTCGGGCCGCCTTGCCGTAAAGATCCCACCCACTTTGAGGTGGTACTCAGTTGTAATGGAAAACAAACCACACCATGTTGAAGTGAGTAGAGTCGAGGCGAGTCGGGCTGAGTAGGTACTAGTGGAAAGGGGGCTTTAGTTGCCTATCCCCGTTCTAGGCCAATCAAGTTGTACAGTTTCTCTGTGGTATGTAGTTTTGCATTCAACTTAATGAAACTTCCAACTCACAATCACAACAGGATTTTCCAATTAACCAGCAAATTTCATGCAATTCTGCCAGTGTTAAAAAGAAAAATTATGTTTATGAAATGTCAGTGATTTTGTCTTGTCAGTGGAACGTTTTGTTAGTGTGTGACCCAAAGCAGTAGTGTGGTGTAGGAGTTTTCAGGATTTACACTGAGTCCAGATGCAGTCCGTTGCAGATGCAGTGCGGGTGGCCCCTTGTGTTCATCCCTACCAACTCCGTTTGTGTTTTGCAGCTGCATGGATAAGAACAGAGTTTGAAATATAAGATTGCGTGAGAATTATACAAAATTACAGATCTCGAGAAAGTCCTGAGAGTGACCAAGATAAACTGATCGCGTTCACGTGATAACAACAAGGAAGTGTGATGTAGCGGCTCTCCACCTGGAGTTTGAGGCTCTAAATAAATAAAATGTAAGTAGCCCATTAATTTTAATTCTATGAAGTGTTTTATGTTAAGTAAAGTTTTTACCTTCTCTGACACAGTGGTGGAGGAGTAGACCTCAGAAAATAACGGACGATCCTTAAATTGTTTTTAACGATCAAATGGCTATTAAATACTGCGAGATACCACAGCATTTCCTTGTATCCGGCATCTGTCAAAAATAGACTCATTGCATTTCATTAGCGAACTAAATTTGATGAGCCAGATTTGTTCCGCAGTGGTCTGGACCAGATGGGGATTAGAAAATTGATGAGAATGGGCACAGATTGCTGCAGAGTCTGGATCACAGCCGTAACAGACCGGATCTGGAGTCAGTGTAAATCCAGGGTTAAGAAACTCATCTGTCATGTCAGTGCCCTGTGTTCTAATTCTTCCGGTCACGTGTCTTTCTTCTAAAGTGCAACATACCTCTCCTTGCATTTGAAAGCAATGTGTTCTACTGCTGCTAGGAAACCTTTCAATTTATCACTTGAGAAAGTTAGAGTGCATCTTAACACAGCTGTGTGGTGGTGTGGTTTGGGTGAGTGCATGGTACGCGGGTGGTGACAGGGAGGTCGCGTTCTACTGAAGTCCAGCCATGCCTCTCCTGTACTTTTTAAAGATACACTATGTAAGATTTTCACCTCAGAATAATGTTTGCTAAATTATTTTGATAGTACACCAGCATTTGACCGTATGAATGTCACTTTCTCCATAGCCTGAGTAGAACCACGCTGTCTCCAACAGCTCTCTTTTTGGTGTTATTACCGGTGGGGGGGCAGCAGATGTGTCCTCCGTCCCAGCAGCGAATCACAGAGCATGACTTTAGCCACCAACAACAAAAAGCCCTGTGGTTGGCTTTTGGGACTGGGGTTGTGGTCGCTGTGGTTGTGGCCTTTTCAGCGTTCCTACAAGGAACAAGAACGTTACATAGTGCTGCTTTAAAAACTAATGTGTACGTATTTAGTGAGTTCAGGCTGTGTTGAGGTGGTCCAACAAATTATTGATTTTCAAGCTTTTAGAACTGTATTAACTCTGTTTTGCCCTTGTAGACTGTATTTACATTTATGTTGGCACATTAAAAACCCACTGCACCTATTTCCCATTTTCCTGCCAAAATATAAAGAAATAGGGCTTAAAACTTTTACATGGTACTGTTCAATTTTAGAGATTGAAAAAAAAACACTGATGAGTAAGCAGTGGGGAGGAAGGGACCTCTGGCAGAACAAAACTCAAGGAGGACAGCCATGTGAGTTTTAGCCAGAAGAAAGCTAGAGAGATGACAAAGCTGAGTGGCATCTGAACGGATGTGGAGGACCAGGGAGAATCGAGATGGAGACGACTGCTGTAGATGCATCATCGGAGGTCTCCTAGCCCCCCGTGCATGGAGCAGCATCACCACATGATGGATCACACCAACCTGCGCCATCTGCAACTGGTAGACTTATCAGAGACAGCAGGAACTACAAATGCTGTCAGTGGTGGAGCTTCATTTTGTCTGATCTATGAGGTTTTCACGAGGATTTCAGGTCACTTCCTCAGTCACTGCAGTCTCACCATTTTCACTTTAAATCAGCGGTTAACATTTTTAACTTAACGCGGCCATTTTTTGAGAAGAGGGTAGCTATGCTGACTCAAGTGCATGTATGAGTCCTTTTTTTTACAAAATTATACTTTCATGAGTCATTTTTCTTTTTGAGGAAAATTTTCACGTGTAGATGAATACATCTGTTGAGAAAAAATCTGATTTCACCAATTGAAATTAAATGTGGACTGTATATTTCTCATCATTTTCCCATTAGTTTTGAAATATCCATCCATCCATCCATCTTCTAACGCTGAATCCTTTTCGGGTCACAGGGTCTGGAGCCTATTCTGGCTTTGGAAAAAAAATTATGTAGTATTGTTTACATTGTCTTTATATGCACATTTGGCCTGTAGTGTATATATTCCTTGGATATATGTGTAACATATATATCGGATATATGCAAATTTACAAGAAAAAAAATGTAAAATCACTTGATAAAAGTTACCAAATTACAAGAAAAAATTAGCAGATTGACAAGAAAAAAGTCACAATTTTACAAGAAAAAAAATCACCAATTTATCAGTAAAAGTTGCAAATTTATGAGAAAGTTTCAGATTTTCATGAAAATTAATCAAATTAGATGGAAAAAGTCACAAATGTACAAGAAAAATTTTTGAGCAAATCAGTTGAAAAGAGGTAAAGTTCATGTGAGCAAACCCATATGGTGCCAACATGGAGTCCATGACCAAACCCACATTGACCCATAAAACAGCCCATTAACCTTTGGTGGGACCCACATGGACCTGCTGGCTGGGACAAAGCTGAGCTTTTGTGTCTGGTTCTGTTCACAGTAGGATTTATTCATTTATGTCATCAACATTTTTATTGTACTCTTTACTGATGATAAAGGCGTCATTTAAAATTATGGGCAACAATGGTTTAGTTTATGCAAATTTAATTTGGGCAACAACTTCAGAGCAATGGACCAACTTAGCCATGAAGCTAGCCAGCATGAACCATGAAGGAGGGACAAAAACATCCAGAGCTCGTAACGGTCAGGCTGAGGCTGTTTAAGGTTCTTCAACCAGGGTACCCTGGTACGTTCACATTTTTGTGGGAAATGATCTAATGTCACGTGTTAATTGGTCCCAAAAAATTGTAAATAATTTGCTGCTGTTGTGCAGGGGTTCTGTAGGCGCCCGTGACCAACATTGTCAAAGGATTGGCAGCCACAAGCTTGTACAAAAATACTGGACTTTCTTAAGGTCCTGAAGGCTTGGTGTGGGTTGTTTTTTTTTTTTTGGTAACCTTGATCTCTGTGACGCAGGTTTTGTTGTGGGAGGACGGATCTGGGCAGGATGAAGCAGACAGGGTGAGGGTTATCATCAGCACGGCTCTGCTGTCCAGTCTGAAGGCCAATACTGCCTATCTGATCTCAGTCAGAGCCCGCAACAGTGCTGGACTTGGACCCTGCAGCCCTCCTTTAAATGTCACCACCAAGAAACCACGTAAGTGTCGCGCGGCGGCTCCAACGCTGTGACTTCTTTGTCAGACTTCTGTATGCCTGTGAGGGAGTTAGGAAGGCTTTAGTCTGCTCTGCTTCATTACTCACACGCTCTACGTAACGTGCTCAGAACGGGCAGTAAAATTGTCTGGACCAGCACTTTATTTTCAATAATTCAGACACAATGCATTCTGAGTGGTTTTTTCTAACACAAAAGCAAAATAAGTAAGATGGGGGAATTATACAACATACAATATCTTTTAAATAATCAAAATGGATTTAGAGCATTTGGTGGCTTGAGAAAATGTATATGGAGTTTTTAAAATTTATCTCATGAATTATAAAGCATTGGATGTGACTTCCTGTCAGTAAAGAGCCAAAGCCAGTCGAGGCTGTGATAATATCCTCACAGGCCACCGTAGCAGACGCATACGGCTTCACACTACATCAGTTAGCAGCTGGTGAATATGGAAGTTTAATTATTGTGGACACATTATCAGTCCATCAGAGCTATTAATAAATGTTTCAAATTCAAACTTACCTACTGTGAGTGATAAAAACCAGTTACCCTTTCAGTCCACTAGATGGTGCTAATTGCTCACTGTCTGGTTAGGTCAGCACAACAAAGGAACGGCTCATGATATCTATCCAAGAGTTGAACAAGACTAAGATTGGGATGGGATTCTTCTTCTTCTTCGTCTTCATCTTCCTCCTCCTCCTCCTCCTGCTTCCTTCAGTGGTCTCCACAGCAGATCATCTGCCTCCATCTCACCCTATCCCTGCATCTTCCTCTAGAACACCAACCCTCTCCATGTCCTCCTTCACTACATCCATCAATCTTCTCTGTGGTCTTCCTCTTCTCCTCCTGCCTGGCAGCTCCATCTTCAACATCCTTTGTCCAATATCTCCACTATTCCTCCTCTGCACATGTCCAAACCATCTCAGCCTTGCCTCTCTTACTTTGTCTCCAAACCGCTCGACCTGAGTGGTATGGAGACTCATTTCTAATCTTGTCTCTCCTAGTCACTCCCAATGAAAATCTTAGCTCTGCCACCTCCAGCTCCATTTCTGTCTTTTTGTCAGCGCCACTGTCCCCAAATCATACATCATCACAGGTCTCACTACCGTCTTGTAAATCTTCCCTTTCACTCTTGCTGCTACCCTTCTGTCACAAATCACCCCTGACACTCGTCTTCCCCCACTCCACCCTGCCTGCACTCTCTTCTTCACCTCTCTTGTGCATTTTCCATTGCTTTGGATGGTTGAGCCCAGGTTTTTAAACTCAGCTACCTTCACTACCTCTACTCCCTCCATTGTCACCATTGCACCTGCATCCCTCTTATTAACACTCATGCATTCTGTCTTGCTTCTACTGACTTTCTTTCCTCTTCTCTCCAGACCATACCTCCAGCTCTTCAAGTTCTCTTCCACCTGCTCTCTACTCTCACTGCAGATCACAATGTTGAATTTTGGCCCAAGTATCATGACAGTAATGTTTAGTGGGGATCTTTGTGATTTCCACCCCAACTGAAACTTTAAAGCATTTCTGTGGACTGTGGGAGGAATTCAACTCACCCAGAGAAGACCCACATAGACACAAGGAGACCATGCAGAGTCCACAGAAAAGATCAAGTCATCATGGCTTCAACTGAGAACTGACAGTGGGAATCTCTGTACTCCTTTGCATTATTTTTTATCAGTTATATGACTTTTTGTGTGGAATTGAACCTTGCCATTCATTACCTTACATAGTTGTAATAAACTGTCATAATTCATGTTTTTTTTGTTTCGTACTATTTACCATCATACACACTCGTCATTGAAATAATGATACAGTGAAGACTTCTGTGCTGCTAAGGGGTGCACTTTTCATTTCATCCTTATTGGGGGAGTTTTCATGCACGTGCATCACAACATAATCAAAGAGCACACATCTTCTGTTTTTCTTGACCTTCACTTTCCTCCAGTGTGATGTTGAAGGCTGCAGAATATTTGATATGAAATGCAAACCCCCAAATGATTAAACCAAGGCTAGCTGCGGAGTGGGTTTCCAGAATACTCTTGCTAATGTTGGAGTATGCATTCATTTGTGAACCTTATGCCTGCATAATTACATGTTTTCACAGCACCAAGCCAGCCTCCGGGGAATATTAAGTGGAGCCTGACCAACTCCAGGATCTTTCTAAATTGGGAATGTGTCAAAGCTGTGGAGAATGAGTCAGCGGTGACAGGATACAAGGTGAGTTTGTCAGAGTAATAGAAGAAACTCCAGAAACTGTGGAAACAAGTAGAGCCTCGGTAAGCTGTCATCCCAATAAATGGCTTTCTCATTGCAGTGGAAAGATAGACCTCAGCACTCCAGTGTTACATTATGGATTGGCCCTGTCTGGCCTTTCAAAATTAAAAGATCTGTTCCAGGTGATAAAACGAAAGGCATCACACCATGGAGGGAGTTCAGCTTCTTCTAGCCAGTGGATGATGAATCATATTTAAACCACTTTGTATAGGTTGTCTTGAAAAATCCCACTGCTTTTCATAACGCCATCAGTAATATATGTATTAAAAATACATAGAAACTTCCAATGAAGTGGGAACATTGTGTAAAACGTAAATATAACCAGAATACAATGATTTGCAAATCCCTTTTAACCTATATTCAACTGAATACACTACAAATACAAGATACTGAATGTTCAAACTGATAAACTTTATTATATTTTTTGCAAATATTCACTTATTTTGAATTTGATTCCTGCAACACGTTCCAACAAAGCTGGGAAAGGCTCACGTTTACCACTATGTTACGTCACCTTTCCTTCTAACAACACTCAGTGTTTCATAATAATAATAATGCATCAGATTTATATAGTAAGCTTTATCATAGACACTCAAAGATGCTTTACAAATAGATACATTATTCATTCACTCCAGACAGACAATGGTGGTGGTAAGCTACTTCTGTAGTCACAGCTGCCCTGGGGCAGGCTGACGGAAACATGGCTGCCAATCTGCACCGATGGCCTCTCCGGCCACCACCGAACATTTATACACATACGTACCCAGTGTTATGGACACTGGAGGCAAGGTGGGTAAAGTGTCTTGCCCAGGGACACAACGGCAGGATATCTGGGGAGAGCGGGATGTTTAGGAACTGAGGACACTAATTGTTGAAGCTTTGTACATGGAATTCTTTCCCATCCCTTCTTGATGTACGGTTTCAGTCTCTCAACAGTCCAGGGTCTACATTGCCGTATTTCATACTTCATAATGCACCAGATATTTTCACCGGGAGACAGGTCTGGACTGCAGGCAGGCCGGTCTAGTCCACACACTCTTTACTATGAAGCCACACTGTTGTAACACATACAGAATGTTGCTTAGCATTGTCTTGCTGAAATAAGCAGGGATGTCCCTGAAAAAATTGTTGCTTGGATGTCAGAAAATGTTGTTCCAAAAACTGCATGTACTGTTCAGCATTAATGGTGCCTTCACAGATGTGCAAGTTACTCATGCCATGGGCACTAACACACCCCCATATCATCACTGATGCTGGCTTTTGAACTTTGCACTGATAACAGTCTGAATAGTCCTTCTCCTCTTTAGCCCGCAGGACACAACGTCCATGATTTCCCAAAACAATTTTAAATGTGGACTCAGAGTACTGCAGACTTTTCCACTTTGCATCAGTCCATGTCAGAT
The DNA here is from genome assembly GCA_020510985.1 of Pholidichthys leucotaenia. Classification (NCBI taxonomy): domain Eukaryota; kingdom Metazoa; phylum Chordata; class Actinopteri; order Cichliformes; family Pholidichthyidae; genus Pholidichthys; species Pholidichthys leucotaenia. The sequence continues at coordinate 215,566,968 of CM035837.1, forward strand.
GACCTTGGGTCCACAGCAGCCGGTGACAGTTCTGGATGTTGCTGATGTATGACTTTCACTTTGCATTACAGTTTTAACTTGCACTTGTAGAGGTAGCGACCAACTGTGTTGACTGGCAATGGGTTTTATCCCCCACCAGTCAAAGACCAAAGGGGGATTGCAAGGGGGGGCTGAAAAGTTCACAGTGTTCAGATTTGACCTAATGTGGTTTATTTTTCATCATGGTCTTCCCTTTGGTCCAGACACTTCTTCCATCAGACTTGCAGCACTTGGATACCTGCAGTTGAAAAATAAACCACATTTGGTCAAACCTGACCACTACGAACCCCCCCCCCCCCCCATATGTTATGGGGGTGGTCCGTCCATCCATCTGTCCCACTACGGTATTGTTAAATCAACTCCTCCTGCAGTTTTGTCCCGGTTGTTTTCAGACTTGGAACGAGGGTTTGGTATACACTGATGACGTGCATATTGCATATTTCAAATAGTGCTATGAGATGACTGTTGTTGTGAAATGGCGCTGCATGAATAATATTGAATTGAAAGTTGAATTTCACTCTGATCAGATGACCTTGAAGTCAAGGTCAGAGGTCACTTTTTTCATACATCTTGTAAACATAATAACTACTCATAATAACTACTACTGAGCTAATCAAAATGCGGACCCGGCGAAGCTCCTTCAACAATTCGACCAGTTGGCGAGGGCACTGATAGCGGCTAATGGTGAACTGAATAGGAAGATGGGTAACATCTCGGAGTCGCTGGGTGCTCTCCAGGAAATGATTTTAAAGCCTGGAAATGTATATAGAAATGTACATGCAAATTGTGATGCACAGAATCGCATGAGAGGTGAAATTTCTATGCTCTAAGTGAACTGTGCCTATCAGGCCTTGATTCGGCGTCCTTGAGAATCATTCCTCCAGGAGAAAAGATAAGACTGAAGCGAGTTTTGGCTTGGCTTCTCTTTAACCCAAACAATTGCTGATGTGCAACAATCTGAACTCTCCAAGGACAGCCATGTGACTAACATGGAATTTTACCATCTGGCATGAACTGAAGAGAGATGAACTCTTGGGACATGTTTCTATGTTTTAGGACACTAAGGACATAACATCTAGCCGTTGCCTAAGAGACGATTTTTGTTGTCCACCAGTAACTGATACTTCACACACTGCACTCACACTGATATCATATGACTGACATACACACACTGGTCTCTCTCTTGCTTTGTTAATGTGTGAATCTGTATTGTCTGCTAAGTGTGCTTAGAGGGTTTTTTTCTATGTGATCACAATCTTGCTCACTGGAGCCATATTTTGATAACTATGTTTTTTCTCTCTGCCCAATGTGTCACCCCCTTCCCCCTCCCCCTCTTTACCCCCCATTGCATGAGGCGCCTGTATGGCTGCCGCGTCATTAGGGAGCGCTTAATAATGAGCGCACCTTAGTGATAAGTAAAATTCCTTGTTTGTGTAAGCATACTTGGCAATAAAGTTGATTCTGATTCTGATTCTGATTCTGAACTACTCAAAGAAATGATGTAGGTTTTTTCTAATCCATACCATAGTTGCATCTAAGACAAATCTAAGACAAATCTTGGACGGCTAAAGCCCAGTTCATGGTGGCAAAAGTGCAGTAGTACATGAACAAGTCCAGTGGATGCATTCGTGTGCAAACCCTATGTTGTGACGGTACTTTATTGTGAAGTGCAGTGTCGTGATGCAGACTTCCTGTCATGTCACCGCACTGCCCTATATATGGGGTGTCAGCCATTAGGGCTGTCTCTTTGCCCTGGATGACTCTGCCATGGTGTATCATATGCTGTGTGTTCTCCAATATATAATAAAGCAGTGTTCAGTGCAGCCTCTCATCCATCTCCCTTTGTGCCAGATTTGTGGACATAACATTTGACAACTGAGGATTAACAAATGGTGGCATGATTTACACCTCTGCAGCCTTTTCTGGAGCTTCCCAGCGAGCCACAGGTGCCATGGCATGGTTGGGGGCCTTCAAAACCTACATCATGGCTCTGGATCTTGGGAAGCTGGATGGAGTGAGGAAACGAGTGCTGTTGGTCCACTTCCTAGGCACAGAAAGTCAGAGAATTTTTTTGAATGCTCAGTCCAACGGACTGTTATGAGGAGGCTATTGAGATGCTAACTAGCTATTTTGTTAAGCTCAATAACGTGGCACAGCACGCGAAAACCCGCCACCGTTGACGAAAAGCTAAGCTAGCTAACCCCACACCCTACAGAGACACGATAAACGTTGTGGGCCCTGAAGGTTGGTCCGGACTGCAGCGTATTGTGACGCTAGAATCTAGCGTCACAATCATGCCAATCATGCAGTCCAATCATGGACTGCGTGGCGGCGGTGGCTTTCATCATGGGAACACTCATGCCATCTAGCGGCTAGATGGCATGAGTGTTCCCATGATGAAAGCCACCGCCGTCACGCAGTCCATAGTAAGTGAGGCCGTGGTTCGGAGGCTTACCCCCTGGCACCCTGATGCGGTGGAATTACCGGACAACGGGAGCTCCGGTGCCGGCAGAAATGTTACATTTGCAGTGCAGTATGGCGAAAAAGTGATTCCAGCGTTGCAGTTCCAGGTGACATGCCGGAGTGGAAATGTTATGGGGTGGGATTTATTCAGTGAGCTGGGGTTTATTTTCACAATCGGTGGGCAAACAGTCAGTGGCCCAGGCCTAGTTCGCCCAGGCTTCGTAGATGTGGGTGCGGCCAAAGAGTGCAGCGTGGATGGTGAATGTAACACAGAGAGTGGATACGGCACGGACGGTGAAGCCGACACGGAGAATGGGCAGAGACCGTTCTCGCCTCCGCCGCTCGCACAGCCAGAGCCAAAGCTGGAGGAGAGGGAGCCCAGGTTTGATGGGACTGGTGCTGACAAAGTATTTATGGACAGTGCCAACACTGAAGCGTCTGCTCCGCACTCTCAGGGGGAGAGCTGCCCAGAAGGGGAGCCTGAACATGCAGGGGGGTACAACACACAGCGACAGCAGACAAACATGGATGCAGTGCACAATGCAGCACAGCAGAGTACTTCAGATGGTTTAGTGGAAGAACCGGACAACTTCAGTGCTCAGGTCGAGTTTCAGCCTGTATCAGATGAGGAGTCCGCTGCAACAACAGTGACTGCTGAATTGCCACAGGGAAATGAGTGCACCAGACTGAAGGCGAGTGCAGAGCTGCATGGCGGCATGCCAAACCAAGTAAAGCATCGCTGCAAGTCATGGACTGGGTCCGGGTTTGTGCTGGCGGGAGGCCGGGACGATGACCGACTGGACCGTGGCCAATGAGACATGATGGTTTCTCACTGGCCCTGCAGGGGATTGTGGCAAAGCTGGGAGTAGAGTATGTTCAGCTGACGGATGATTCAGTGTGGCACGTGAACAAACTGTGATGCATCTGGGCGGTGGTTCCAGATGGAGGGACTGCCACAGTGTGGGATCCAGGCCCTGACATCAGGAAGATTGGCCCTGGGGGTCTGAAAGCTCCTGGGAGGAGGCCACCAAGAGCCCGTTTCAAAACTCTGGGGGTGGGGGGTGGGGGGGGCTGCTTCAGAGCTCCTGGGAAGAGGCCACTGTGGGGCTGCCTCAAGACCCCTCTGACTGAATTGTTTTTCCCCTGCCTGTCCCACCTTTTCCCCCAAGTGATGTTGTGACAGTTTAATATGTTTAGAGTTCTGCTTAAAGTTCTGTATTTAGCTTAGGAGCAGAGCAATTTTTTTTAGTTGAATAAAGACTTTTTTGTTTATCCGGTGGCAGAATAATCCACCGTGTAGTAATTTATTTTTATTAGGTACAAAGATTATTTAATTTATATATATATATATGTGTGGGTGGGAATGAGGTTTCCCTTCATTATCAACACACATAAGCTTGTGGGGCACCAGTCCAAAAGAGTGGAAACTTTTATTAATAATTAATCTTTGTACCCGCTATGAATCAGTCTCAAACATTTGTCAATTCTTCTGCATGACTCGAGAGAACAGACAAAAAAAATAAAAAATAAAGCAGAAACTTCAGTGTATCTTTAGCAATTTAATGATCAAACTCAGCTTAGATAAAGTATTACATTCAAATGAATTTTAAGGCAATATGAAATGATCAGCAAGTATAAAGCACTTCATTAAATGGTTTAGGCATTACTGCATAATGTGTATTATTGTGGCGATGTTAAAATAAGGCACGGCGTCTGGAGTTTTAAGGAAGTTTATTGATCAAATCATCGCCATCACGGAGCTCACCCCAGCTGCTGTATATGCATGCTGGGGATCACTCTCAGGCTCTCATGAGCAGTAGTCAGAAGCAGTCAGAAGAAGAAAGAGGATGAGTTACAGAACATGTGCGGTATTTATACCCAGTTCAGACAATACATGAAAGGCATGTTATGATCAAAGAAACTGCATTCAGGCATGGGACATTTACATTTGAGTACAGAGCAGGAAGTCATACATAACAGCAGGATACTGGCGCCTGAACTAGACACGGAGAGGCTGCCTATTGATCTCAACACCCACATCTCATTGGTCTGCTAATTGCCCCAGCTGGGCTCTCTGTTTGTCCGTGGCTGTTGTGGGGGTTACCCCATACACTCCCCCCCCAGAGGGCTTAGCGGGGAGCTGAGACCTCGATAGTCCCACGTTGGTGGCGAGCTGCGGGGAAGGTCTGTGTCGGGAAAGGGAGGAGGGTGGGGGTAGCAAGTGGCGGGGAATGTCCGTGGCTGTGGGAAGAAAAATTAGTCTCTGATTCCTCTCGCGATTCAGTCCGGCAATGAAGAAAAACAGGAGCTGAAGCTGTGTGAGGGACTTGGCGTGTTGGCTTCAGGTGCGTTCGCGAACCTAAAACCCTCGGGGACAGCTGACGGCTGGATCCCCGTTGTGCGCCGTGGCTGAGACCATAAGAAAATCCTGTGCGCCAGCTGCATGCATGCCTCAGGTGAATGAGCAACCCTGAAGGGCCAGTGTGCAGCGGTGCAGGAAGGTGGGGGTCTGCAGAGCCAGCTTGTGTCTGGTGCGCGGCATGCGCTGCGGCTGCGTACCTTCCAGCTGCGCTGTTCAGATGCGAGGCTTCTGTGCATGGCCGGTCTGCTGTCGCGAGGCGAAGCAGGGTCAGGGGGCTTGATGGAGATCTGCGCAGTCGGCGCCGATGGTCTGCCCCTTTCGGGCTGTTGGTCGTCGCTCGTGCCGGGTCATGGTGCGTTCAGGTCCACGTGTTCTCCGTCGACCATGGGCCGCCGTCGTGGAGAGAGGGCAAGGTGCGTGCGCTCTCGTGTGGAGACACAGAATCGTGTGTCAAGAGCCGTGAGAGCGGCCGGTCCAGCGTGGATGTGCCGATCTAGGCGTGCAGACCTCACCATGAAATTTCCTCAGCTTTCCCGGTCGTGGGTGGTCTCCGAAGAGCGTCAAAGTCTCCCTGAAGCAGAAAGGAAGGGCAGATCAGTCGGGCTGCCGCGTTCGCTTGTCGTCGGAGAATGACCGCCGGGTGCTGCGTTTGCTGGCCCCACAACAGCCACGGACAAACAGAGAGCCCAGCTGGGGCAATTAGCAGAGCAATGAGATGTGGGTGTTGAGATCAATAGGCAGCCTCTCTGTGTCTAGTTCAGGCGCCAGTATCCTGCTGTTATGTATGACTTCCTGCTCTGTACTCAAATGTAAATGTCCCATGCCTGAATGCAGTTTCTTTGATCATAACATGCCTTTCATGTATTGTCTGAACTGGGTATAAATACCGCACATGTTCTGTAACTCATCCTCTTTCTTCTTTTGACTGCTTCTGACTACTGCTCATGAGAGCCTGAGAGTGATCCCCAGCACGCATATACAGCAGCTGGGGTGAGCTCCGTGATGGCGATGATTGATCTCAACACCCACATCTCATTGCTCTGCTAATTGCCCCAGCTGGGCTCTCTGTTTGTCCGTGGCTGTTGTGAGGGTTACCCCATATTATTAAGTATCTGTTGAACCAAGGAAAACCATAGCTTAAATTGGAACTGTGATGGAAAATGGAAAAGGACTGTAAAATAGCTGTAGCAGAATGGTGAACAAAATTGGATGCAATTTTATGAAAAAAATGATAAAAGCTGACTTACATGAAAAAGGAAAATTTGTGTACAGGATCAGTCGTCTTTGGCACGTTAATTTAAGGAAAAACTTAGAGAAAGCTTAACAAATTATTAAAAGTAGGTCTGAGGAGAGGAGGACAGAGTTTCAGTCCAGGCAATAAAGAAGATTTTGAGCTCAAATGAAGGAAGAAAAAACGGTTTCTCCCCAGAAGAAAAAAGTTGCAGAGCAGGACTCAGACTGGGGCAAGCACTTCGAACTTCTCTTAAAAAACTTGGGAGTTCCCGACTCTTTAAAGTGAACACTTTCCCGAAGAAAAAACTTGACTGGCAGTAAAAAGGACCAATTAACTTTTAGAGTGGGAGACTAGAACGGACTTTTGTCTAATCAGGAAGCGTTTCTTTGTCTAAAACTGACCAATAGAGTGAAGAAGGCATCACACAATCTAGACTAGTTGGTGATTGGCTGATACAAGTCAGATGGCTTGCGTGAGCTTCATGAAGAGAGAAAAAAAAAAGATTAACCTGGAATTCACATTATATATAAGCTAAACTAAACTTCAGTGATTCACGGCTATTTTTCATTATTACTACAATAACATGCATTTCTGTAAACTTGCCATTCCATATTATGATGTATTGAATAATAAAGTTTTGTGTCACATACTTTCAAACATATAATACATTCAAATTGATGATTAATAAAACATTTCAAACCAGAATTGTATGTCGGAGTCCACTTCTAATCTTCCAGTGTGTCCTGAGAAGTATCTTCTGAAAAATGAGAGTCTGAGGACAAGAAAAAAATTAATTCCTGTGGGATTTATGGTTAATTCAAGGAAGAAACATAATACTTCACTCATCCATTTGGGGGCAATGTTGGATTTCTATAATTTGGAGAGAAAGAAAGGCAGTCTAGGTCTGATAAATGTCAAATGACTATTAAAACATAAACCTGTCTTGTGGGGATGTACGTCATTGAATTTTATGAAAGGAAGTCCAACCTGTTCCTAGCACTGAAATGAGGTTTGAGAATCACTTTACCAGTGAAATGTTGCTTTAAAGCTGTGGTCTTTAGGTGAAAGGTAAGCAAAGGGGAGCCTTAGCTCTTCTCCAAGAAAGGATGAATCTTTTTATTATTTCAAACCAGCTGGTAATGCTACATACCCCCTCCCCACCCTCCCCCCGTATCAGTGGTGAGCTTCGGTTATCTTTGGTACATATACTTAACAGCTGATTCCAATGGAAGACCACTGACTCAACTGCTAAGCTAACAATTCTGATGTCCATAAGGACTAAGCTTGTAAATAGTATCTATTCCAGAGTATAGATCTTTGGGTTTGCGCTGACCAAGCGCATTCAGCCCCCCAAAAAGTGAACGCACGTACATGTATGGAAGTGGTCTCAGTGAACTGTGCTTGCACCAGGAAACTCCCTTCAGGGGGAAGGACTGAGCAGTCCGCCAATTCTGGAAGAACATATGTCCATGTTTTTGCCCATCTGTTTTCTTCCTCTGCCACTAACAGCAAAAAGCTCCTGTTTGTCTTGAACGTCATCATATTTATGTACCTCCATCACTTCCGCCATTTAAAATGACCGCAATTGTGCTCTTCTTTTGTGTTTGGATTGCAGCTATTCAAATCAGTTTGGTGGCTCTTGGCTGCCACCGACAGTACGGGCATGTGAACTGCAGATTTTATTTACTGCACATGCGTGAAACACCGCTGCTGAGCTGCAGCTGCAGTGCCTCAAAAACCACTCTGAATACTGCTGTGTATGCAAACGCAGTCTACAGAACACATACATTTCCACCTTGCAGGGACTTTGATGAGGCCTTTACATCCTGACCTGGTTATGGGTTTGGGGTCAAGAGGTCAAAGATCAAGGTTAGCATTCCATTTGCACTATTACTATAGAACAAATAAAGCTAGGGTCACCAAACGTGGTACAAATGTTCACCCTGTGACCCTGAACTGTGACTATAGGTTTGGGGTCAAAAAGGTCAAAGGGCAAGGTTGGCATTTCCTACGCCCTATTACTATAGAATGAGTAAATCTAGGGTCACCAAGCTTTGTACACAGATTCATCCTGTGACCCTGAAGTCTGACTGTGTTTTTTTGATTGCAAGGTCAAAGGCCAAGGTCAAAATACCATGTTAACTATACCTCAAAAGCAAAGAATGCTAAAATCAACAAACTTGGTACAGAGGTTCACCCTGAGACCATGAGCCCTGACTATGGGTTTGAGATCAAAAGGTCAAAGGTCAAGGGTAGCATTCCCTGTGTGCTCTTACTATTGAAGCTCTCTAGGGTCACCGCGCTTGCTACACAGGTTCACCTTGGGATCCTGACCTACAACTATGGGCTGTATGCAACAATTTTTATTGTAAATCCATGGATGATAGGCTTCTCATAATTTGGTTCTGCTCCAATAATTATGTGAAAAACTTCAAAACTGCTCTTCTTCAGTGAGATATCTTCAAAGAAAACAGAGGCGGGGGACATTGCACTCACCTCAGAGAGCTCTTGTCTTAAGTGCTCCTGAACCCATGTGGTAATATCCTTTACACAATTGTGTCTTTTTTTTTAATGTAGCGTAACCTGAGCGATCAAAGATCATTGGCATTCAATGCTGGTTTTTGGCCTTGCCACTTGCGTGCAGAAATTTCTCCATATTCTCTGAATCTTTTGATGATATTATGGACTGACATTGGATTTATATAGTTCTTTTCATGGACACTAAGATGCTTTACAATGGATACATTATTCATTCACTCCACAGACATTGATAGTGGTAAGCTATTACTCTAGCCACAGCTGCCCTGGGGCAGACTGACGGAAACATGGCTGCCAATCCGTGCCAACGGCCTGTCCGACCACTACCGAACATTTATACACATCCAGTGTCATGGACACTGGAGCCAAGGTAGGTAAAGTGTCTTGCCCAGGGACACAACAGCAATGGAGAGCGGGATTCGAACCGTCAACCCTCCGGTTATTGGATGACCCACTCTACCTCTTGAGCTACTGCCACCCAGATAATGATGAAATCCTTAAATTCCTTGGAATTGTACATTGAGAAACACTGTTCTTAAACAGTTGGACTATTTGCCTACACAGTTGTCTCACAAAGTGGAGAACCTCGCCTCGTGCTTGCTTGTGAATGACTGAGCCTTTGGGGGATGCTCCTTTAATACCTAATTATGACACTCACCTATTTTCAATTAACCTGTTCACCTGTGGAATGTTCCAAAAAGGTGTTTTTTTTAAGCATTCATGAACTTTCCCAGTCTTTTCTTGCCCCAGTCCAAGCTTTTTTGGAACATGTTGCAGACATCAAATTCAAAATTAGTGAATGTTTGCAAAAAACAGTAAAGTTTATCAGTTTGAACATTAAATAAGCGACTTTCGCATCTCAGCTTGCGCAAAGCATCATGGGAACGTGGCTACTAAACATGCTCTATCGATACATTTAATTTATGGAAAGTTCCTGATCTACGAGCGCATTGTATGCGTGGGGTCTTCCTGGTTGTACCCACAAACGCAAGGATGAACTAGTTGCGCTTGCATTCGGGGCCACGTTGCAGAAATTGGCCAAAATGGCCCCCCTGTATGTACGCTGACAGCAGATTTTTTGTTGCCAAAGGACCAAGCACCCTTACTTGCGAGACTTTGAAACGACTACAAAGAAGGTAAGCGAGTGGTTTGACAGCTCAACTTTGGTTTTGTCATTTTGAGTAAATTTCACTACAAGACATAGCCTGCTTACTTAGATCTATAGGTCGATACTACTATAGTTTAAGTACCACACGTTTTCAATGATTTGCAATTTTATTTTATACCAGCCTACTTATCAATGACCTTAATTACATGTGTGTGTAGATCAAGCTTCATTGCCAATATACAAAACTATGTATATCCTAGATCCAGGCCTGCCTGTCCGTACCTACTACTTCAGGGTTTAGACTTGTGTCAACTAGGCTAGAACTTGAACAATACACAACACTATTTAATTATGTTATAATATAGACTTACTGCTTTAATCCAACAATTACGTCTGTCCGGATCCTTCAGCTCCGTGGGAAATGTATATAACGTGAATGGCAGCGGACATGTACATACGCTGGTCCCGAAGTTACACGCATGTATGCTGCAAGTTTGCTTTTTCCACCGGTCTAGATGATACATGCCGTTCCCACACTTCAGTACGGCACAATGTGTACCTGGCATAACGGCGATTTAAAGCTTAAAGCAGACTTTAAGCGGCAGTTGTTCAGGTGTGACAGTACTGTTTGAATACAAAAGCAAGCCGGCTACCGGAATGTTTGGTAGTAACTTTGAACTCACATAGTCTGCACATGCGCACTCGTAATGCAAAAGTCGCTTATATCTTGTCGTTGTAGTGTATTCAAATGAATATAGGTTGAAAAAGATTTGAAAATCATTTTATTCCTTTTTATTTACATGTTACACAACGTTCCAACTTCAGTGGAATTGGGGTCTGTACATTAAATTCTCTTGAGATATGCAGTCGCGGTTTGTTGTGAAGCCCTCTTATTTGGAAGTGTCCAGCTCATATACGCACAACTGACTAAACAATTATAAGAGAAAACATCTTACATACATTACTGAATTTTTCATGGTTTAGCCTCAGAGGCAGCCTGTCTTTTTAGAATGTAAAAAAGCTGAATTTTGATGTTGAAATGACATTGCTAAAGTGAAAAGAAATGTGTGAGGTTCTGTTTTGAAGTGCCCGTCTTCCTCTTCGTTGAGTCATAAGACCAAATCATCCCCTAGCATCGCATTTTGAATTCATGACCTCCTCAGCAGGCCAATTGTATAACCACAGTTCAAATCCACTCTCCTCTTCCCCTTTTTGGTTTTTGATTCTTTTTTTTTTCTCTGTGAACACTTGTTTAATATGTTGAAAAAAGAGCCATCTGCTGAGAGGTCATAAAACTGCAATGTCTGCTGTTTAAATACTATTGAAGAATTTCAATTTCAACCAACTATCCGTGGTTTGCCCCTAGGTTGTGTATCGTCAAAACTGGCACAGCAAGATAAGTGTACTGGAAACCAATAGGACCAGCGTGGAGCTGCAAATCCCTGCTGGAGATGACTACCTCATTGAGATCAAAGCCCTGAGTGAAGGGGGAGATGGCACCAGCACTGGTCCCATCCGCATACCAAAGATGTCCAGTAAGTTTCAAACACTTTCGCAGCATGCAAATGATTCGAGTTGGAATTAGCCAGGGAAGCAGTGGGAAGGGTGCACTCTGTGTAACTAATCCCCTGTGTGACTGATATTGTTTATGAGCTACAGCATAGCTGGAACAAGACCGTCTGAATATACATAAAGTATAAAGTGTTATCAGACTGCACCATGCACGAAGGAAGAAGAGAAATGAAATGTCCAAAGGTGTAATTTTCAGGAAGGTTTCAGTTCAACCAGAGTGGTGGCCTGGTTGATAGAGCATCCCCCCCACAACCAGGAGGTCATGGGTTCAAGTCCGGCCGGGTCATAACAAAGACCTTATAAAAATGGTACTTCCCACCTTCTAGCTTGGTGCTCAGCATAATAGAATGGGGGAAGGAAAAGTTGTTTGTGTCAGTGCCTTGCATGGCAGCAACCCCTCTGATTCTACATGTGATTAACATTGTAGATAGGAAAAAAGTAATTTCCTTCTACTGTACATGATTGGCTGTATGGACTGAATGACGATGGAGCTGGCTTCTTCCCTTTGTCTCTTAGCAGAAAAACCCTGAGGCGTACTTCAATATTTTGGACATTTTCTAATAATAGTGATGATAATCAGGGCTTGATATTGAGGCTGCGTGTCCACCAAAGGTGGTTTTTTTGTCTCCAGACCACCCTGAACCTCTTTTTTACAGCGCTTGTGTGCTGCGCTCGGGAAAAAAGTCTGTGCCCTATATTCTAGCAACAGCTTGTCACTGACATCTCAGCACTTTTGCTTTTCCCATTGAGACTTTCTACTTATTTTTTAATAGCAGGATCAACAGTCTCTAAATAACGATGGACAGGAAATGCATCCTGGCTGTGGTAGCAGCTCAGAATGCAAAATATGATGATACGGAAAAGAAAACAAGAGTCTGGGTACAGACATCAACCGGTCGAGGAAACAGCTGGGAGAGTAGCACGGACTTGTACAGGAGTTACACCTTAATGGTGGCCATTTCAAGGAGTATTTTAGATTGACTAGGAGTCAGTTTGAACTGTTTTTGGAGAAGATCAAAGTGTCAGATCAAACAATACTGGGTTGTCTGATACAGCGGGAATCAGGCTCTCCTCTGCCATCATTAGAAGTAAAATCGTTCTCTTCTTCCTGTACCGGCATTCTATGTCCTACCCTTCTTTATTTCTGATTGGCTGGTTAGAAAGGTTTGACACTGATGAGTGCAGCAGTACTCTAAAAGTTGGACTATACCCCTTGGAAGGGGGAGGGGTTGAAAATTTCCCCTAAGAATTAGGGCACCCTTCATGGCTGCACAACATGATTAGTAGTTGCTGATGGATTTAACAAATGAACACTACCATTTTTACCAGAAAAAAGGAGAAAGAAATAGAAAACTGATGAGTAACAGTCTCATCTGAGTGACACAGCAACTCACCCTTGGCCATGGGATCCCTGGTTCAATCCCAGCCCCTGACCAACAGTGATCTGTGTGGAGTTTGCATGTTCTCCCCGTATCTGGGTGGGTTTACTCTGGGATTTCTCCCGTTTCCTCCCACATGCCAAAAACATGCAGGTTAGGTTAATTGGAGACTCTAAAGTGGCCCTAGGTGTGAATGTGTGTGTGAATGGTTAAGGGATAGCGCCGTACGGTGGCTGCTTCATCCATCCAGGTGGATGCCCTCAATTTCCCCTCTGGGGATCAATAACTAACTAACTAACTAACTAACCTGCACTTATATAGCGCTTTTCTAGTCACAAAGACCACTCAAAGCGCTTTCATTAACACTAACCCTCTATTCTAAGGGCCTATAGGAAACAGATATCTAGGGACAATTTAGAACAGCCAATTAACCTAACATGCATGTTTTTGGCATGTGGGAGGAAACCGGAGAAATCCCGGAGTAAACCCACGCAACACGGGGAGAACATGCAAACTCCACACAGATCACTGTTGGTCGGGGGCTGGGATCGAACCCACGATCCCACGATCCCCACAATCCCCCGGCCAAGGGTAAACTGTGCTGCCGCAGTGCTAACCACTGCGCCACCGTGCAGCCCAGCCCAATAAAGTATACAAAACCAAATAAAATCAAAAATCTCAAGGAGAAAAATGTCTGAATTTTACATGGACAATTCTAACAATTAGAAAATGTCAGAAATTTACTAGAAAAGAAGCTGCAAATTCACAAAGAAAAAACTGGCCATTTTTGGCCCGCTGGCCATATGTTTGATACCCCTTGATCAGCACATTAAAAATACATATTTAGCGGATTTACATCCATGAAAAAACTGCCCTTTGTCACCAATCCTGTTCATAATTTTTATGGATAGGATATCCAGATCTAGAACCTTATCAGAGATAGGGTGAGGAGCTCAGTCATCCGGGAGAGGCCCAGAGTAGAACCGCTGCTCCTCCACATTGAAAGGAGTCAGTTGAGGTGATTTGGTCATCTGATCAGGATGCCTCCTGGATGCCTCCCACTTGAGGTGTTTCGGGCACGTTCCTCTGGGAGGAGACCCCGGGGCAGACCCAGGATTCGCTGGAGAGACTATGTCTCCCAGCTGGTCTGGGAATGCCTTGGTATCCTCTCTGAAGAGCTGGAGCAGGTGGCTGGGGAGAGGGAAGTCTGGGCTTCTCTGCTTGAACTGCTGCCTCCGCGACCCAGACCTCTGGAAAAGTGGTAGAAGATGGATGGATGGATGGATGGATGGATGGATATCTAGGTGCAGCCAGGGATTGGAGGATGTTATGCTCAGTGACCACAGAATCTCATCTCTGCTGTTTGCAGACAATGTTGTCCTGTTGGCTTCATCAACCAATGATCTACAGGTCTTGCTGGGACAGTTTTCTACTGAGTGTGAAGTGGCTGGGATGAGAATCAGCACGTCTGAGTCCATGGTGCTAAGTCGGAAACAGGTGGCTTGTCCTCTCTGGGTTGGGGACAAGTTCCTGCCCCAAGTGGAGGAGTTTAAGTGTCTTGAGGTCTTATTCACAAGTGAGGGGAGAATGGAGCAAGAGATTGACAGACGGATCAGAGCAGCACCTGCAGTGATGCGGACGTTGTACCGGTCTGTTGTGGTGAAGAGGGAGCTGAGCTGTAAAGCAAAGCTGTCGATTTACCAGTCAATCTATGTTCCTACCCTCACCTATGGTCATGAGCTTTGGGTAATGGCTGAAAGAATGAGACCATGGATACAAGAGGCTGAAATGAGCTTTCGTAGTAGGATTGCTGGACTCACCTTTAGAGTTGAGGTGAAGAGTTCAGTCATCCAGGAGAGGCTCAGAGTAGAACCACTGCTCCTCCACATAGAAAAGAGCTAGTTGAGGTGGTTTGGGCATCTGATCAGGATGCCTTCTGGACACCTCCCACTTGAGGTGTTTTGGGCACGTCCCACTGGGAGGAGACCCCAGGGCAGACCCAGGACACCCTGGAGAGACTGTCTCCCAGCTGGTCTGGGAACGTCTTGGTATCTTCTCTGAAGAGCTGGAGCAGGTGGCTGGGGAACGGGAAGTCTGGGCTTCTCTGCTTGGGCTGTTGCCTCTATGACCCAGACCTCTGCAAAGGCGGTAGAAGATGGATTGATGGAAATAGCTGCATTTCACAGATATCATAAATAATCACAGATAAAGAAACGTTCACCTCAGAAGAAGCTTCATTTTTACTTTACAGCAACATAAAGTTTAGTCACTTTTTCTCCCTGTTGTACGAAAACTTAAATTTGCACAGCTGCGGACAGTTAACGGGAGCTTCTTGCTCTAAAAATAATCAGGTTTAACCACAGAGTAGGTGCTGATGTTGGGGGGGGGGGGGGTAGCTACTCACCGCTGAGACAACGGGGAATCAGGGGCAGTTGCTCCGGTGATTTGATTGCTGAGAGCAGTGACAGGTGTTTTCTGCCAGCTGCTGTCTGTTCATCGCCATTTCTCCAGACTGGCTACAAAATGAACCGACCCATGGAGCAGACCGTCTGCAGCTTCTCCTGTACCCAGCCCACTTCTTCTGTACTGGGCCGGCAGCGGAGCCAGACTACGTCCACAGTGACAGTGGACCAATGATCACACAGTGTGTGCAGATAGTGCTTATAGGAGTTGTAATTTCATCGTCTCACATTGTGATATGTTTATTATTTTACATGCCACTTGAGAAAACTACCACCCGCCAAAGTGGCTAGTGGGAGTGGCTGTCTTGCTGGCCACTGCTGAAATCCACTCACCATTGGTGGGTTGGCGGATGTTAATATCAAGCCCTGATGATAATACACTTGTTGTTTAGTACTGTTAACGACAGAACTGGTACTATCCCTGTTGTACGAAGGAGTATTCGGGCCACATCAAAAAAGGTTTTGCATTTTGATATATAAAATTGAAATTTTTAGGAAAAAGTCATTTGCGCAGTCTTCCAAGCTGTGTTTTGTTTTTTTTATTCTTTACAGGTGCAATTTTCAGCACAACCTCTTCAAATTCCTAATACTTATTACCACACCACATTTATGTGCTAAAAGAGAAACAATTTCCTTGTCACTAAAACATGTATAATAAATATGATTTCACTAACTCGTCTATTCACGGCATTTTGTGGAGTAGATACATGTATACCCACGCATGCCTAAAATACTTAAATTTAAGTTTTAGGTGTTGCATAAGCAAATCTTAGTGTCCTGTTTTGTTTTTGTTCTTTGTTTTTGTTGATTTTTTATACATTGTCAATAAAGATTTCTAATTCTCATTCTAATTATAGCTACACTACATATATTAAAAGGACACAGAGACTAGCTAACGTGCCTCCTCCAAAAACTTCAGCTGCTTTAGAGTCACGAATCAATGCATACTTTCATTACAACACATTAACCCCATAGACTGTATAAAGGTTAACCCTCCACATTTTTTCGCTCCGTGTGCAGCTGGCATCAATGGCTTTTCCTGTCCAAGAGCACAGGCCGAACACCTTAGTAAAATCTCAGAGCTGCCTGTTGTTGTCACGGTCTAAAAAGAGTGATGTCATATTTAAATATTACACATTTTTAGCTGGGTTTTCTTAGTTAAAAACTGATTAAGCTAAGCCTGCAAGACTGCTAGCATTGTGCTAATATACTTCTAATAATAATAATAAGGTAATATTAGCATTGCTAACACAGGTGCTGTTGTTTGGGAATCAAGTGTGTTTCAACACCTGATGTTTCAACATGTTGCTCATGTTTAAACTTCCATAAAAACAGACTGGCAACTTCTACCTCCTCCACTCCATTATCCCGTGGTAACCATAGTGACGGTGCCATGCAGTAGTTAGCTGCATCTTGTCACGTCATGACGCACGCTTATTTTTAACATGGAAGTGTTAAAACCTGCAGAGTTGATATGAGGAATTGATAACATCAGAGACGTACTATTCTGGGGGATCGAAACATGAAAAACCGTTCCCAACAGGAGCCACTTTTCATTTCCCATCCCTAGACAAAGATCAGGGTTATTCTTTCAAACAATAAACAAACTGTAGTGTTCATCTGAGGAAACTAAAATGGAAACTACCCATATGTACATTCTGTACATATACTAATATATATAAAATATGTATATATACATATATAATATACTAATATACATATACATATTCTAATATACTGTAGTTTAAGATACACGTGAAGAAGCAGGGAAGAATTAAGTATTTCCTGAACCAGAGAAGAACAGTAATTTCAACACTGATTATAATTAAGTAAAAATTTAAACTCATCAAATAACTAAAGATGCAGTCATCTCTGATAATGTATGACAACATGAACTACATTTCTCACCAGTTTTCCTTCTGTGTAATTTTTCACAACCAGCTATATTAACCAGAATAGTTCAAAGGTGTACTGGGTGGTATTTTCATGAAAACAATTGTTTTCTAATAATACATCAAGAAAATGTTGAGAGAGGTGTAGAATTAAAGTTTTTATAGTCTGCAAAAAATAATATACTGATGAAAAACACACTTATAAATTGTTTTACAGGTCCAAAACAGTCATAATAAATCTAAGCAGTTTAATAATACGACTATGGTGGCTTGGTTGATGGTCTTGTCCAAGATTTCTCTGAACACCCAAGGAAAACCCCTCATCGTAGGGCAGCAGTATGAATGCCTGAGGAACAACGTAAGAACTTCACAAGAAGTATCCCTCAAGAACATTTTAAGTTGTTCTTGAGAACACCTTGAATTGTTCTTGAGTGCCCGTTACAGCAGTCATAGGAAACACTGTAGGAATTCCTGTTCACATGGAGATTTGTACAGTGTATGTAAGGCGGAAGTACATTGTTCGTGTGACGTTTGTGCTGACAAAATGTGCTGTGATAGAGACATGACATTAACCCACTTATGCTGTTGGCTGTTACCAGCTGTGACATCTTTACTGGATAGAACATGGCTAACTGCTAGCCTCGTGACTTTTCATATACATACTTTACTGATAGGATTACAATAAATACAATGAATAACTGTCTGTGTGTGCTGTTATCACAATGCTGAAGGCACTGTCAACCATTATAATTACCTACAGAATATGGTACCTCCGTTTGCCATGAAAACGTGAGCCATGTCCTATCTAGGGTATCATATATCTATGTTACCGACCACTGGAATATAGCATCCAACTGCTCACATGTAAATGTTATGAATATTTACAGCCCCTAAAAATTATTTCTTAAAAAGTAATCAATATATTATTTTTAAGAGTACAAAGACTTTAATCCTGCACCTTTCTAAATATTTTTCATGTATTTTTTATATTTGTTTCCAGGAAAATACAGGCTTCTTCACGTAAACATGCAGTTATTTTTTCTTTCTTGCAAATGTCCTCAAGAGTAAAAAAGTATTCTGCTATAAAACTGCTTACAAAAGTTCATTTTTCTGAAAAGCTATTTGAATGCATGTAAATGAGTAAATATAACTACCCCCCTCTGATAATGACGAAGAGTGCGACCATAAAGCCTCTTTAATCTATTTACAGTATATTTCGAAATCATACTTTTTTGCTTCATTTTTTCAGCTTGTAATCAGAATTTCCATTGAGAACATTTGGTATTCTGTTATGCATGATTCATATCAGTCATACTTACTGTATTTTGACAGAGTGCATAAGAGAAACCGACCAGAAACCTGACAGTTGGTTGATGGTGATGAGCCAGTCCCCATTCAAGGCTGCAGTGATGATTTGTATGTTCTGTATTACAGATCAGCAACAGAAATAGTCTAACATTTCAATTTCTGTTTTTCTTTTCCCTCCCCAGGTCTCAACTCAAAGGGGTGGAGATATCCACTTTCATCTGACATGTGCTGGTTTATGTTGTTTTCTATATTCTTGATGTTTATTTGGTAGCTTTATAATTCAAGATGGAGATTAGAATGAATACACATTAAAAATGTCTTCAACATGCCAGTTTTGTCAAATAAGTAGCAGAAACAAAAGATTTTCATTGGATTTCCAAACCAGAGCTGAGTGATGGGACCGTGCTGACAGGCTGTCAAGTGCCCACAAATCTGTGGCTGGTCTGATACTCACAGGCAAGAGCGCAGTTACAATACTGCTTCATCCTTCTATTTTCAGGCCCATTGCGACCCTCTGGGCCTGTGTGCATTTGGTAATAAAGATAGGAAGATGAATTTCTTATCTTTAATTAACACAATTACATGTCCACCTTTCAAACACACGTTTCACAAAGCCAACATGCAGGTTGAAAATCAAACACTGTCAGTCCATTGTCTTAAATTTCTTCATTAGGAAAATGGTTGTTGATCCTTCACAACTCTAAATTTACAACAAAAAAAATTTAAAAGCGGATAGCCAAAAGAATCATGTGACAGGAAATGCTTTGTTTTCTCACCATTTCCTCTCACTAAAAGCATTTACAGTGGTGTGAAAAAGTGTTCACCCCCTTCCTGATTTCTCATTTTTTTGGATGTTTGTCACACTTAAATGTTTCAGATCATCAAACAAATTTAAATATTAGACAAAGACAACACAAGTAAACACAAAGTGCAGTTTTGAAATGAAGGTGTTTATTATTAAGGCATCTGTTTGTAAACTCGGTCACTTTTACACGTACTGGTTATCTTGTCTGTCTTTGTTGTATTGGCTCCATTTTAAATTTTTATCTCTTTTACTGATATTAACTTTTTACTTAGTGTTAGCTCAGTAAATATAACAGCCCGTATTGGCTCACAGGTGAATCAGACCCCGATCAGGGCTGTTCACCAGGTTAGGCTAGCCTATCTGTTTTAGCTAGCTAGCTAACCACTTCTGGCCTGGAAAGCCATGGCTCCATCCCCAACCTATGTCAGCTATGTTTCCCTCTCGAAGAAGGTTTCTGTGTTGGAACTGAGACTCTCTAACCTCTATAAGATTCGGGAGGCTGAAAATCATATGGATACTATCATTTTTGGACAGACATCGGTACCAGCAACGGACTTGCAGCTAGCAGAGATGGCTACTTACCTGGGTGAAATTAGCATATCGCCATCCACCGCCACCCCTGCTCCGGTCACCCCAACTGTCCAGGACTCCAGCACCAAACACTGGCTTCAGCTCGGAGCTAAACCCAAAGTCCCGGGTGGTTCTTCACAGCCTCAATGCGCGCCCTGGACCATGGTTGGGCCCAATAGCAAATGTCAGGGATTGACCAGACATGGCCGCACCTCCTCCCTTCCCCGCTCGCTGGAAAACAGATTTGACATCCTTTCCCTGGAAGATTTTCCCCCACCTGGACATTGATCTTCCTTCCATGGCCACCCCTCCTCATTCAGCAGCGGCCCAAACTCGCAAGCCCTGGATCAAAACTACCTTAGGTGTGCCAAACTATACACCAGCTCCAAAAAGAAGAGAGCTCATCCCCCCGCATCGCCCCCGCATCGGCATCCCGCTGCCACTGTAGCAACAACGGCAAAATTATCCACCATTTCAGAAGCCACCGACAAAGTACCCCCAGACGATGCTGGTAATTGGTGATTCCATAATGAGGAACGTCAGAAGCAGGTACTGTGTTACAAATTTTTTTCCTGGGGCTAAAGTGTCAGACATTGAGGCTCTTACCCCTGACCTATTAAATGAATACCCCATGCTAAAACTGTTATTGTACATGTTGGATGCAACAGCATCCCAGATGAAACATCTGAGATCTTAAAGAGAGACTTCAAGAGCCTTCTGTCCACTCTTATGAACTGTGGCAGACGTGTTTATTTCTGGGGCACTTACTCCTTTTAGAAGAGGTTGCAATTATTTCAGCAGAACTCTCAGCCTTAATACCTGGTTGTGTTCAACATGTCCTACTTTTAACATTGGTTTTATTGACAATTTCAACCTGTTCTGGAACCGCCCATCATTTATGAGGCCAGATGGCATCCATCCAAATAGACTCGCATGTGTTTTAAGGGACAATCTGTTTTATTCCATTCAGCTTTTTTTAGTGCAGTGACTGATAGCTGGTGTGTTAACTCACCCCAAAGTACCTGAGTCTGCCAACCAGCCCTTCTTTGCTTCCACTTCTCATATTAATCCTATTAATCCAAATAACACTGGTCAACACCAAATTTATTGTCTAAGTTTTTTTTAGCTGATTTAGGACAATTTTGATGTGCTGAATACAAAAATCACACTGGTTTTGCTCAATCAGGTCAACTTTTTGAATTATGGCCACATGTTTTATATGTTTTCGTTTACATGTAGGGTATTTTCGCTTTATATGATGCAATTTTTTTTTATGTCTTGAAATTCTCTGAATTTTGAACAATGATGATGTAACATTCAATTTACATGAACTTACCTTTATATAAAGGTAAGTACATGCACAGTACTAAGTAAGTACTAATTAAGTACAGGTTTTTACTTAGCACCTGATCGAGAGAAACGGATGTCATTTCCAGATTCAGCGGTGCAAAATTGTCTTAAATCAGTTGAAAAAACAGACAACTTACAAAAAAATTATTTTTGTAACCCTGTGTAATTCTCGCTGTTTAGATCAGTCTTCAGTTCATAACCCCATAGAGATTGTGCCTGTCTACCATTACCCAAAACATTATAACCCAAGACAAATACAACATAACTTAATAAAGATTAAAACCACTAATTTACCACAGTTAAATAAAATAATTCAATTCAATTCAATTCAATTCAATTCAACTTTATTTATATAGCGCCATTTCACAACAACAGTCATCTCATAGCACTATCAACTGTAGGGAGGACCCCCACAGTTGCAGAAAGACCCCAGCAATCAGGCGATCCCCTGTGAGCAAGCACTTGGCGACGGTGGAGAGGAAAAACTCCCTTTTAACAGGAAGAAACCTCCAGCAGAACCAGGCTCAGGGAGGGGCAGTCATCTGCTGCGACTGGCTGGGGGGTGAGGGGATAGAGAAGAAGAAAAGAACAGACATGTAGAGAGCAAACAGCACGATGGGGACTCAATCTAAATGTGGACTGCTGAATATAAGATCTCTGTCAGATAAAGCGACCTTGATGACCATATGTTCATGATCACAATATAAATATACTCTGTTTCACATAAACATGGCTACGCCCCAACGACTTTGTTAGTACCAATGAGCCCCCCCGCCTCCCCCCCCCCCCCCAGCTATGGTAATATTCATATTCCTAGAAACACTGGCTGAGGTGGTGGTGTCGGGTAATATATGAATCCACATTACCAATGAACCCTCAGCCTAAGCTAAACTCAAATTGTAACTCTTTTGAATGCTTAATTTTTAGCTTAGCACACCCATCCTGGAAGTCGGAGCAGTCTATTATTTACCACAGTATATCACCCTCCCAGTGCTTCTTTTGCTGAATTTATGGCTGAATTCTCTGAGTTCTTAACAACCTTAGTTCTCAGTTCAGACAAGATTATCATAGCTGGTGATTTTAATATTCATATAGACGTTGATAATGATAGTCATAGTGTAGCATTTCTCTCTCTCTTAAATTCAGCTGGTTTTTCTCAGTGTGTTAGTAGACCAACTCATCATCATAATCACACCCTTGACCTGGTCTTGGTCTACGGTGTAGAAATTGATGAGCTGCTTATCATCTCTCAAAATCCTTCACTGACTGACCACTATTTGATAACGTTCAAATTTATGCTATCAAATTTTACAGCATCAAGCACAAATGTAGTTACCAGAAACTTACCTGATAATGCTTTGGCTCACTTTAAAGAATTAACCCCTTCAGCACTTACTCTATTACCATGTCGCAATATAGCAGACAGCACTGACTACTTGAATCCATTAGAATTAGACCTCTTAGTTGATAGTACTGCAGCCTCACTACAGTCAACACTTGACTCCATAGCCTCTCTTAAAAAGAAAACTATTAAAAATAGGAGACTAGCTCCATGGTACAACGCCTACACCCGTAAGTTAAAATAGAAAATCAGATCTTGTGAAAGACTCTGGCGTGCAAATAAGACAGAAGAATAATCTTCAGCCTGGAATGCCAGCCTTACCACCTATAAGAAATCTCGTCGTAGTGATAGGCGACAGTACTATTCATCCTTGATAGAAGAAAATAAAAATAACCATATTTATTTATTTATTTAGCGAATGCAAAGTCCTCAAGCCAAGCAGTTGCCTCCTGGTTTGCTGTATGGAGGGTGTGTAATCCTCCATCCAGTCTTTGGAGCGGGCAAGCCTCTATGATGTGTTCCATTGTTTGCTCCTCTCCACATGCGCACAGTGGGATAGGGATACTGCCCCATCTGTGAAGGCTGGCCAAGCAGGGGCCATGTCCAGTCCTGAAGCGATTGAGTGTAGACCACTGTCTACTTGGGAGGTTGGTGCCCGGGACCTGTTGGTTGGGGTTTGTCACCAGGTGTTTGTTTGGGACCTCCTTGGTCTCCCATTCCTCTTGCCAAGCTATCTGGATGGTGAAGTCAGCTGGGGGATGGTTTTTCCAA
Organism: Pholidichthys leucotaenia; assembly: GCA_020510985.1. Lineage (NCBI taxonomy): Eukaryota > Metazoa > Chordata > Actinopteri > Cichliformes > Pholidichthyidae > Pholidichthys > Pholidichthys leucotaenia. The sequence goes on from CM035837.1 coordinate 215,590,163, forward strand.
ATTGGCCGTCTGAATGGGAGTCGGGCAGTGGGTGGGGTGTAGATATCTGCATGGATTGGTAAGTGAGGAGAGTCTTTGGCTTTTTGAAGCATCCTTTGAGTTAGTGCTGCTCGCCGGATGTGTGGGGGGCTATGTTTGACAGTACAGGGAGCCAGGGGAGTGATGTTGAGTGGATTGTCCCAGTTATGGTTCTCATGGTTGTGTTGAGCTGGGTGTCTACGTGGTGTGTGTGTAGGATGGCTTGGACCAGACAGGGGCACAATATTCTGCTACAGAGTATGAAAGGGCCAGTGCTGAGGTGCGCAGGGTGGAGGCTGCCGTTCTCCATTTTGCACCAGCGAGCTTGCAAAGCAGGTTGTTTCGTGCCTTCACCATAGCAGCCGTCCCCTTTAAATGTTCCTTGAAGGACAGGGTCCTGTCAAGGGTCACTCCAAGGTAGGTTGGATTCGAGGCATGCTTAAGCTTGAGTCCGCTCAGGTGGATGTTTAGTTCTCTGGCAGCTTTTACATTGTGGAGATGGAATACACTGGAGACGGTTTTTGCTGGGCTTGGTTTTAGGTGCCAGGTTTTGCAGAACTGGTCCAGTTTAGCAAGATCTTCCGTGAGCACCCATTCCAGTGACTCAAAGTCTGGTGCTTGGAGTGCCAAACAGATGTCGTCTGCATAGATGAATTTGTGGGATTTTGTAGTGGGCAGGTCATTTATGTAGAGGTTGAACAGGGTTGGTGCTAGAACTGAGCCTTGTAGGAGTCCATTTTTCTGCATTCTCCATGTGCTTGTGTTCTGACCGAGGTGGACTCTGAACCTTCGGTTGGTCAGCAGGGTTTTTATAATTGCTGTTGCCCAGGCAGGGAACGCCTTTGTAAGTTTCAGGAGGAGGCCTTTGTGCCACACCGTATCATAGGCGGCTGTAAGATCGAGAAGCACAGCCCCTGTCTTCAGTCTGCTCTCGAAGCCATTTTCAGTGAAGGTGGTTAGGGCCAGTACTTGTTCTCCTGTGCTGTAGTCCTTGCAGAAACCTGCTTGATCCACACTTAGAATTTCCTCTATTCTTGGGGAAATACGTTGCAGTATTAGGCATTCCATGATTTTATAAGGAACGCTGAGTAGGGAGATTGGGCGGTAGCTTGCTGGTAGTTTGTGGTCTTTGCCAGGTTTTGGTATGGCAATGACCTTTGCTGTCCGCCATTTCTTTGGGATCGAGTTTGTTTGTATGATCCTTGTGTAGATTTGTGTCAACCAGGTTAGGGCTCGGGGGCCAAGATTTTTCATGAATTCTGGGAAGATGTTGTCATATCCTGCTGCCTTTCTACATTTCAGGCCCTGTAGGACTTTCTGCAGTTCAGCAGCCTCGAAGGGTTCAGGGTTCATTTCCTCTACGAGCATTTTTTGGTGTTTTTTTTAGCTCAGTTGTAACTGCTCTTCTGGTGTCTTTGTCTTGGGGTGCTTTGGCGATGGTCAGTAGGTGGGATGCAACTTGGTTGGGTGTGATAGATGCTCGGCTTTGGCTAGGGGCCTTCTGTGCAGCTCCTAGGTGACGGATGAGGCTCCAACATTTCCTGCTAGAGTGGGTAAAGCTCCGGTCAGCAACTGTCTCCTCCCATTTCTTTCGCCGGGCTGTACTTAGCGATTCAATGAGATGGTCTGCTATCTCTGGGTCCCCTGATGTTTGATAGGATTGTAGGAGGGCAGCGCTTTCTCCGTCCAGGCATGGGACATAGAGGGGTCGGTAGCCTCGTGGGATTGCAGTGTGAGCAGCCTTGAAGATTGCACTGCAGAAGCGGTTGTATGCTTCATCTACAGTGATGGTGTGGAGTGGGATGGTAACAGCACTCCGATCCAGGGTTTCACTGAATTTCTTCCAGTTGGCTTTGCGGAAGTTCCAGCACATCTTCCTTGGGCTGTTTATGACTGGAAGTTGTAGGCCAATGTGTACAAGCAGGGGCCGGTGTTGGCTGTGTGGAAAATCGTCAAGAATGAGGATCTGTGTAGGATATGGGGTCCCATTCAAAGAGCTGACCCAGCACAGATCAGGAGAATAGTCCTTCTTCCACCTAGCAGAGTGGAAGGTTCCTCTTTGTTTGGGGTCGTGTATCAGAGCAAGATCATTTCTAGATGCCCAGTCTGAAAGTACCTCCCCGTCATTATCCACTGCTGGGTACCCGCAGTCAGGGTGATGGCTGTTAAAGTCCCCCACATAGATGGCAGGGTGGGGTAGGGTGAGTAAGACCTGCAGATCCCAGTTGGCACTAGGGGGCTTGTACACATTGACAATATGGAAGCCACCAATGATTATGGTGTCTGAGAAATGCGTTGTTGTCAGGTGGTTTACTTCAACTATGTCAGAACGCACATAGGTGGCACGTCCATGTTTGGCATGTGGAACATAGCACAAGAGGTCAAAGCCATTGATGGGGTAGCGGCCAGCTTCCTCTGTGCCAATATGAGTCTCTTGGAGGCAGATTACATCTATCGAGTGTTGGAAGGCAAGGACTTCGATAAGGCTTCGCTTGACTGCAGATAGGCCTTCAACGTTTAGTTGTAGTATGTGAAGGGCAGGTCCTACCGCAAGGTGCTCTCGGGGCTGTTTGCTTTCGGCTTTGGGACTGTGACTAGGATTCTTCTTTGACTTGGCACTGAGGCGTCGTCTCTTCGAATTTAGTCTGCTGGTAGGATCATTAGCTTCCCCGGGCAAGCCCGGGTACTGTAAATAACCATAGATTTCTCTTTAACACTGTAGCTCAGTTAACCAAGAGCCACAATTCCATAGATTCCTACATCCCTCCAACTCTTAGTGCTGACAACTTTTTGAATTTTTTTAATGATAAAATTGTCAGTATTAGGAACAATATTCCAAAAAATAGCCCCCCTAAAAATACCAAGCATCTACCTAACATTGCTGTGCCCACAGGCTCAGAACTCCACTTTTTTAAATTTTCTCGTATTAATCATTCTGATCTAGCCCTAATAGTGTCAGCCTCTAAACCAGGAGTGTCCAATCACGTGCCATGGAGGGCCAAGACCCTGCAGGCTTTACCTCCAACCAGTGTCTTCAACAGCAGATTGCACTGAATTTCTTCCTACTGATTGCTGATAAGTGAAAACACCTGCTGAAGACACTGGGTAGAAGAGAAAACCTGCAGGGTCTTGGCCCTCCATGGCACATGACTGGACACCCCTGCTCTAAACCAACTACCTGTCTTTTAGATCCAGTCCCCGCTAGACTAGTGACGGAACCGTTATCTCTGATTAGTCCATCTCTTTTGAACATGATTAATATGTCCATATTGACAGGACATGTACAGCAGTCATTTAAAGTGGCAGTGATTAAACCTGTACTTAAAAAACCTTCGCTTGATTCTGGGATTTTGGCCAATTATAGACCAATATCTAACATCCCCTAATTTTCCAAGATCCTCAAAAAAGTAGTCGTCAATCAATTATGCACCTTTTTAGAAAAAACTTCTATATTTGAGAAATTTCAGTCAGCTTTTAGGAAACATCACAGCACAGAGACAGCCTTAGTGAAAGTTACTGATGACATCCTTATGGCATTTGACAAAGGACTTGTCTCCATCCTTGTTTAATTGGACCTCAGTGCTGCCTTTGATACCATTGACCACCATACCCTGCTAGACAGACTTGAACAGCAAATTGGCTTGAAAGGAACAACGCTAAGATGGTTCCAGTCTTATCTATCAGACCGTTCCCAGTTTGTCCATGTCCATAACAAGTCCTCTACTCAGACCACGGTTAGCTATGGAGTTCTGCAGGGATCAGTACTTGGACCAGTATTGTTTACATTATACATGCTGCCTTTGGGAGACATTATGAGGAAGCATTCTATTCATTCTTATTGTTACGCTGATGACACTCAGTTGTATTTATCCATCAATCCAGATGATCCCAGCTAGTTGGGTTTACTCCAAGAGTGTCTTAACCCTTTGAGTGTGTGAATTTGCATGCCCCTAGTGGCAGAGCACAGCACTGCGCCTGTCGTCTCACTCTCACATGACCGCCTGCATTGGGGCCTGCACTGGGGATTTGTACTGATTTGCCAGTTTCAAAAGGTGGGAGGCATCCATTGGAGGACTCCGTGGATGACATGTAATACACCAAAGAAGAAGAACTCCTCATTTCCTTTTCCTGTTTTTAGCATTTTAGCCCAGAAAGCTAATATGTCAGCGATCGGTCACCGTCACTTTTATCGACTTTGTACGTGGAAAATAGCCGCGGGATACAAACAAAATTTATGTGGAATAATCATAAGACTTTGTAGATGTGGTAGAGACTTTAACACAGGGGTCACCAACGCGGTGCCCGCGGGCATCATGTCGCCCGTAGGGACCACATGTGTCGCCCGCAGGCCTGTTTTAAAAATAGCACAACTCGCAAGTGAGCTGCGTCTAAGATGTAATTTTTTCTGCCGCTATTTTTTATTTTATATTTTTTATATTTTTTAAAATCGCACTTGCATTTATATAGATTTTAAAATGACAATGTCTTAAAAATAAAAAAAAATGAAAATATGTTTATTATACGTAAAGTTAAGGTGAACTCTGACCTAGTTCAAAGGTCAGTATTGTGTGCATGACAAAACCTTCGCGCTTGTGGAGCGTAAGCTAGCGGGCAGTGATGGTGAGCGCAGTGCTGTTTCCTAGCCCAAAAACATGGCAAAAAAAAGACAGAAAATTTATCATTTTCAAAGTGAGCGGGAGGAAGAGTTCTTTTTTACTACCGTGAAAGGAAGCTGCGTGTATTTCATTTGCGGGGCGATGGCGAAGCGCCACTTCACACTTCACTACCCACTCTTTTTTTTTTTTTTGACTTATCTTGTACCCGTAGGTAGATTTGTTCTGCAGTCCGGTGACAAGCCACCAGCCGCCGCGTGCGCAAGCGCCCCTTAACTCCCTAACCTGCATGTTTTTGCATGAAAAACGAGAACATGCACCACCAGAACATGCAAACTCCACACAGATCACTGTTGGCCGGGGGCAGGGATCGAACCCGCGATCCCCCGGCCGAGGGTAAACTGCTGCCGCGGTGCTTACCACTGCTCCACCGTGCATATAAGCACTCTCAGTGCTGTTTAGTTTCTTCTCATGAAAGGACAGTGCTGGTTGCTCAAGCATGATTCTTGGCAAGAACTGTATGGATATAATTCCAGTGAAGAAGAACACACAAAAGTGTGTTTATTAAATGTAACAGATTTTGAGCAGAATTGCAGCAGATTTGTTCAGTTAAAAATGTGATAAGATTTATTTAATATGAAAGTTGATTTTTCTTAAATGTTGCATAACTTTTTCAAACATGGTTCAACATAGTTCATGAATTAAAAGGGTTTAGTTTTTTATGGTTAAAAGGGACTGGTGAAAACTGGACATTTTTTTAATGAAATGTAGAAGTGATCATCTGAACAATTGCTGAGATTAATAAAAAATAAAGTGTTGAATATTGATCTTGTCTGTTACCCACTCTAAGTTATTGATAATTATTTATTTATGTGTGTGTGTGTGTGTGTATTTATTTATATATATATATATATATACACACACACACACAATTTCTTATTTTAGAGGAGTGTGTCAAGCTGGTGCTCTTCACATGACTCGATACCCATGAAGTAGCTCTTGGTTTCAAAAAGGTTGGTGACCCCTGCTTTAACATCACCGGCAAAATGTAAAATATCAACCACGATGGGTGAAAACACAGCGGCTACATCAGCCAGCCAGCCAGCCAGCCCCCCATGTCAAAAGTAAGTGAGAATTTTCTGTTGTTTTTTTTTTGTGGTTTTATTTATATTGTACTGATTTCTTGTTCATATACTTTGAAGATAAGATGATGAGGTACCTCTGTACAAAAAACGGTGTCAAAAGACTGAACCATTCTTTGTGTAAATATGTCCAAAGTCCAGTTTTGACTGAGTTATGGAATTTAAAAAGGTGCCCCAACATTATGCAAATTAGATGCATAAATTTATTCCTATCTGAAACTTTGGATCATATTTTACATCTTTCTAATTAACAGCAAGCCATTATCTCTTACCACTTTCAAGTTATAGCCTTGGAAATCTAAACTACAGTATTTTATTGACAGAAAATATTTACCACTCTTGACCACTAGGGGTTATGTCACAGTTCGGCGACAAACATACTCAAAGAGTTAAGGATATCAAAACCTGGATTAACTACAACTTTCTATTGCTAAATACAGATAAAACTGAAGTCATCGTTCTTGGCCCCAAATATGCTAGAAGTACTCTTTTTAGCAAGATAACAACACTAGATGGCATTGCACTGGCTTCTATGTTTTCTGTTAGCAATCTTGGAGTTGTCTTTGACCAAGATGTGTCTTTCAACTCTCATATACAGCAAACCATTAAGACCACCTTCCTCCATCTGCGTAATATTTCTAAAATTAGGTCCATCCTGTCTCATAAAGATGCAGAGAAACTTGTCCACGCCTTTATCACCTCTAGACTTGACTATTGTAACTCACTTTTATCAGGTTGCCCAAATAAGTCCATAAAGTTTCTCCAACTCATTCAGAATGCAGCTGCACGTATCCTTATGAGAACAGGGAGAAGAGATCACATTACTCCAGTTTTAGATTCTTTACATTGGCTCCCAATAAAGTATAGAATTGAATTAAAGATATTGCTCTTAACCTATAAAGCTCTTAATGGTATGGCTCCTTCTTACCTGCAAGAACTATTAGTTCCCGATCATCCAACTAGAGCTCTGCGCTCCCAAAAATCCAAACTACTAGTGGTCCCCAAGGTATCTAGAAATAGATAACTTCAGCTATCAAGCTCCCTTCATGTGGAAAGTCTTCCCAGTTCAGTTCGGTAGGCAGACACTCTCTCTTTATTCAAGAGCAAATTGAAATCTTTTCTCTTTGATAAGACCTTTAGTTAGAAATGCTGCCCCTGCCAGGTCACCTACTTTTTACCTCTTTTTTCAACCCAGCGGGTCGAAGCGGATGGCCGTCCTCTATGAGCTATGGTTCCACCCGAGGTTTCTGCCCATTAAAGGGAAGTTTTTCCTCGCCTGTGTCACCGCAGTGCTTGCTCTTAAGGGTCTCTGCTGGGTTCTATAAACTAAGAGCGTGGCCTAAACCCACTCTTTTCTGTAAAGTGCCTTGAGACGACCTGTGTTGTGATTTGGCGCTATATAAATAAATTGAATTGAATTGAACTGAATAAAGGGTAAAAAAAATCCAAACCTACATGGCCGTGAGTGAAAAAGTGATTGCCTGCCCCCCCCCCATTAAAACATAAATTAACTGTGGTTTATCACATCTTTGGAAAGCTGAGTTCAATTTCTCTAGCCACGCCAAGGCCTGATTACTGTCACACCTGTTCTCTATCAAGAAATCACTTACTGTAAATAGGACCTGCCTGATAAAGTGAAGTAGACCAAAAGATCCTCAAAAGCTAGATATCATGCTGCGATCCAAAGAAATTCAGGAACAAATGAGAAACAAAGTAATTGAGATCTATCAGTGTAGAAAAGGTTATAAAGCTATTTCTAAAGCTTTGGGACTCCAGCAAACCACAGTGAGAGCCATTATCCACAAATAGCGACAATATGGAACAGTGGTGAACCTTCCCAGGAGTGGCCGACCGACCAAAATTACCCCAAGAGCACAGCGATGACTCGTCCAAGAGGTCACAAAAGACCCCACAACAGCATCCAAAGAAATGCAGGCCTCACTTGCCTCAGTTAAGGTCAGTGTTCGTGACTCCACCATAAGAAAGCATCTGTCATGAACGACAATAACTGTTTCATTTAGGTCTGATCAGATTCCTCCACACAGCTCTGTCCTTAGCCTTCTGCTGCCAGGAACTCCTGTTTATGTCCAACTTCTTCAAGTTTCTTTTTACAGTGTCTTTAAATCTGAGTCTTGGTCTACTCTGATTGCATTTGCCTTCACATAACTGTGAGTAGAGTAACTGCCGAGGGAGAAGCTGTTGGCCCATTCTCTCAACATGTCCGAGCCATCTCAGGTTCATCTGTATTAGCATGTCCTCCATTGATGGTAGACCAGCTCGTTTCAACACTTCTATGTTGGTTATCTTGTCTTTCCATGAGATGTTCATTATGGCCCGAAGGTGTCTCATCATGTACACGTGGAGTTTCATCACCTGCACTCTGTAGACAGTCCAAGTTTCAGCACCATAGAATAGAGTAGCCGGTACTGTCACTCTGTACACTTTGCATTTCGCACAGATGGACACATGTCAATTGTTCCACAGTCTCTCCCTCAAAGTTCCAAACACAGCACTTGCTCTTCCCATTCTGAGAGATAGCTCATCCTCCAGCCTAGCATTCTCTAAAACAGTACTCCTTGATACTTGAAAGTCTTGCACTTGACTAGTGGCTCTGTACCAATGCTGATCTCATCTGGTAGTGATGTTGATAATTGTAACTTTAGTGGTTGATAAAGGCACTCTGTCTTCTTGATGTTGATTTTGAGGCTGAATTGGCTAGCTGCTCTTGCAAATTTCTCCACTAAAGATTGCATATCTTCCACGCTGTGTGCAACTAGAGCACTGTCGTCAGCAAAGAGCATTTCTCTTACTACCTTTATCGATGTCTTACTCTTGGCTTTAAACTGTGCCACATTGAACAAGTCTGCTTCTTTCCTTGTTTGAATGTATACTCCTTCTGAAGTATCTTTGAAGGCCACCTCAAGGATGGCTGCCAGATATAGTGAGAAGAGTGTAGGCGCCAGCACACACCCTTGTTTCACCCTGTTGCTTACTGAAAAGTCTTTAGATACTGAACCACTCATTGCCACTTTTGCTTTCATACCTGTATGGAGTGCCTCGATCAGGCTGACAAACTTCTCTATGCAGCCATATTTCTTGAGTACCTGCCAAAGTCCTTGTCGCGAAATAGTATCGAAGACTTTACTGAAGTCTATGAAGACTACATAAAGCGGCATGTTCTGTTCAATACACTTTTCTTGAACCTGTTTCAAGCAGGAAATCATGTCCATTGTGCTTCTTCCACTTCTAAAGCCGCACTGGGTTTCCGGTAGTACATTCTGCGAGATGTGTTCATTGAGTCTGTTCAGTAGTACACGTGAGAGAATCTTACCAACAGTGGCTAGCAGTGATATGCCTCGGTAATTTCCACAATCTCTCCTGTCACCTTTCTTGAGCAAAGGCACAATACTTGCATCCTTCCAGTCTTGAGGTACTTTCTGGGCATCCCATATCTCTTGGATGAGCTTGTGCAGGCAGTTGGTCAGCTGAACACCACCAAATTTCCACACTTCTGCTAGAATTCCATCCCTTCCTGGAGCTTTACCATCCTGTGTTGTCCTGATAGCTGCCATTAGTTCATCAAAATTTGGTGGTTCATCCAGACTTGATACAGCTGGTCGCTGCACTAGAGCTTCTTTAGCCTCTTCAGTGAGATCTCCAGGGTTGTTTAGTAGTCAAAGTGGTCTGCAAATCTGTCCAGGATCTTGTCTTTCTCCTGCAAAACCGTTTCACCATCCATAGCCTTCAGTTGGATCAATCCTCTTGGTTTAGGGCCATAGATTTCTCTGAAACCTGTGAAGAATGTTTTCATGTCCTTCATGTCTGCTGCAGTTTGAAGTTCTTCCGCTTTTTCATCCCACCAGTTGGACTTCATCTCTCTGGTGTACTTCTGTAGCTCACTCTGAGCCTTTGAGTATTTCTTCTTCGACCTTGTGTTACACTGTAGGCTTTCCTACCTAGCTGTATTCCTCGCTTCTAGTAGTTTCTTCAGGTGTGCATCATGCTCATCAAACCAATCTTGATGTTTCCTCTCAGGGTGGCCTAATTCATCACTCGCAGTCTGATACACCGCATCCTTCAGTGTTGCCCATTTCTCTTCTATGTCATTCTCTGAGTTGTTGCTGTCCCAGTCTTTCAAGATTTCATCCATTTCCTGTGTAAGTTCTTCCTGCTTCTTTTGGCCTTTCAGTGCACTAGTGTTTAGCTTCCGTGGTGGCTTCGCACCCGTCCTGCAGTGCTGTTTTCGTCTCCAAATCCTTAATCTAGATCTCAGCATAACATGATCAGTACCACAGTCTGCACCTCTCATTGCTCTGTTGTCCAATACATCCCTTATGTCTCTCTGCCTGACTATGATGTAGTCTAATAAGTGCCAGTGCTTGGATCTTGGGTGCATCCATGTCTTCTTGTGTGTGTCCTTGTGCTTATATAGAGTGTTGGTTATCACAAGGTTGTACTCTGAACATAGTGCAAGTAGAAGTTCTCCATTAGCATTGCACTTGCCTACTTCATGACCGCCTAGCACTCCTTTCTATTTCTCAGTGTCCGAACCAACTCTGGCATTAAAATCTCCGAGTATCAGCCTGTCATCAGTCGGTACACACCTGATAGTCTCACGTAAATCACTGTAGAACTCTTCCTTCACCTCCTCTGTGTTGGTCATTGTTGGGGCATATACACTGATGAGTGTGGCATACATCTTCCGCTGTAGTGGGAGTCTCATAGTCATTATCCTGTCGTTGATTTGGCACCGGTTCCTCATCAAGCATTGCTGCTATCTCCTTTCTAACTGCAAAGCCCACTTCTGCTTCTCTCTTTTCTTGAGTTGATCTCCCACTCCAAAAGAAGATGTACCCATGGTCTTCCAAGCTGTCATATCCAGGCAATCTTCAGCTATGTCTACATTGTACCTGTTCATTTCCAGGGCCACAAGCGTGGTCTGTCTTTCTGGACGCTGTGATGTTGTTCTGTCCAACAGAGTGCGTACATTCCTTTCTGCTACACACAAGGGTGCTGTTTTCCTCTTCTTTTGTCTTCCTGCTCCTAGCTTACTTTTTGCTGCCTGTCGGAGTGTGAACGGATCAGCATGGACCTTGTAAGCCCGGGCGACGTCCGAGCCGGTATGAGTTGCTTTCTGATTGACCATTTCATGAAACTGCTTGCAAAGTATTTAAGTACTGCTAGCTTTTGTTGGACTAGCAGCACATTCTTGGCAGATAAAGGTATTATCAGTGGCAAGGACAAGCCAAGACACTGCACAAAGAGCAGAGATAAACAAACCATAAGAAAAACACTGGGCAAAAATGGCCTGCATGGCAGAGTTCCAAGATGAAAACCACTGCTGAGCAAAAAGAACATAAAGGCTTGTCTCAGTTTTGCCAAAAAACATCTTTGATGATCCCCAAGACTTTTGGGAAAATGCTCTGTGGACTGACAAGACAAAAGTTGAACTTTTTGGAAGGTGTGTGTCCCATTACATCCGGCATAAAAGTAATACAGCATTTCAGAAAAGGACCATCATACCAACAGTAAAATATGGTGGTGCTAGTGTGATGGTCTGGGGCTGTTTTGCTGCTTCAAGACCTGGAAGACTTGCTGTGGTAAATGGAACCATGAATTCTGCTGTCTACCAAAAAATCCTGAAGGAGGAAGTCCGGCCATCTGTTCGTGACCTCAACCTGAAGCAGACTTGGGTCCTGCAGCAGGACAATGATCCAAAACACACCAGCAAGTCCACCTCTGAATGGCTGAAGAAAAACAAAATGAAGACTTTGGAGTGGCCTAGTCAAAGTCCTGACCTGAATCCGACTGAGATGCTGTGGCATGACCTTAAAAAGGAAGCTCATGCTCAAAAACCCTCCAATGTAGCTGAATTACAATTCTGCAACAATGAATGGGCCAAAATTCCTCCACAGCGCTGTAAAAGACTCATTGCCAGTTATCGCAAATGCTTGAATGCAGTCGTTGCTGCTAAGGGTGGCCCAACCAGTTATTAGGTTTAGGGGGCAATCACTTTTTCACACAGGGCCATGTAGGTTTGGATTTTTTTCCTTTTAACAATAAACACCTTCATTTAAAAAATGCATTTTGTGTTTGTGTTATCTTTATCTAATATTTAAATTTGTTTGATGATCTGAAACATTTAAGTGTGTCAAATATACAAAAAATGAGAATCAGCAACGGGGGCAAACACTTTTTCACACCACTGTATGCCAAGACACGATGTTTTATTGATAATTGTGTTTTGCATAAACTGCTTAACTGGTGATTGAGGCCATTATCAGAAAAGTGATAACTGCTGACTTTACAAATGTGCTTCATCTTGGCCTTTGACCATTTCAAACTACTTCACATTTTAGACCCAAAAGCTTCATCCATCTTTTGTGTGGATTTTACACAACTTCTGTCAAAGATGATGAGGGCACCATATCTGGAGGTTGGTCCATCTGCCTTCAGACGGACAACTTGTCATTTATGCCTTTTATAGTGGCTTCCTTTCATATGCTACAGTGCTGTTTTTCTCCAAAGTTTGCCTTTAAATGTCCGTCTCACCTCAGTGACATTGTTTGATCACACACCTGAGTGGAACAGAGCGGTGCTTCTCCCTGCTATGACAAGTCAAGGCATCCAAAATGAGAAAAGCTGCTCAGTAAGAAGAAGCTCACACACAAAAACATAATCATACTGTAATGACTGATGAAGTTCAAGTTATGACAATTGTTTGAAAAAGGAAGCTTCATCTCTTTATTTGCATTTGATGACTGTAATCCTTGTTGCACTGAAATAGATTTGATTACAGCTGTCCGGATCAGTTCATGTTCTGTTTTGTACTGGAAAAAATGGTTAATGCGTATAACCTGAATGAACCATTTTCAGGATGAACACTTCACAACTAGCCAATAATAATCCATGCATTTAAAACCCAGTTCATCCATTCTTTTCTGTGATGTTATGCAAAGAAACACTGTTTGGGATTAGGATACTTTTTAAACCTTTTTTTTTCATCATCGATTTTTTATTACTTTCTTCAAAGTCAGAAGTTTCCATGTATCTCCTCAGTATTTGGTAGCATTGCCTGGGTCCCATGAACAGGACACTTAACCATCTCTGCTGCGACACCGTGAAGTGTGTTAAACATGCTTACAGTAGGCAGTCATGCCTTACATCATTTGAAAGCTTAGAATTTTGTCTATTTAGTTATGAAAAAGGATTTCAGACAAAATCATAACACCGGATTTAAATAGGACTTTAAACAAGCTAGCATAGCATAGCAACAATAAATAACAATAGTGCCTTCATTTTGGTGATTGAAGGCTGTGGAAACCCAATGAATGATAAAGCTAGCATGAAGGTCCAGACTCATAGCTAACGGGAACACAATGAGCCAGTTGCAACTCAGTAAGCAGATGATGGGTGTGTTGGGTAGCCAATTAATTTCTGAATTCAGGGATACCTTTAAAGTTTGTGTGTAAAACTGGCATAAAGCCGGCATATACTAGTCCATGAATCCAAATGGCAGCAGCATTGCAACGTCACTCACCTTTTTGAAAAATGGCTAAAATTAACACTGAAAAAAATATTATTTACTTGACCAAGTCGATGAGTTGTTAGCTGAAGAATCACAGGTGGGCAACCATGATTCCATTTTGCATAGTTTGAAGATGCCTGGTTACAGCCTGAGAAAAAAAGATGTGTAAGATATTCATTTTTTTCTGGATTGTTACAGAATTTTGACCTGAACTTCATAACACTTGGTTCTACATTTCTATTGTGCTTTCCAGCCAATACCTAATAGCTGCACATTATTTTCAGGCATTTGTATCTAAAAAAAAAACACCCAGATGAACTTTATTTTCTTCAAATTTAGTATGGTTAGATCACTGTTACTGAGTGGCTGAAGCACTTAGACGGATTCTGACTGTTTTGCCCAAAAAATTAGAGTGTTTGGAATGAGACCAACCTCATGAAGATAGTGCAAGGGGTTGAAGAACAGCTTTGAATTTAGTTTGGCTATGTTTTGTACAGGCACTTCAAAGGGAAATTGGCTGGAATGGTAAGGGGTTAAACTGTCTACTTGAGTCAAACATTTTGACTCTCCTTCCACCAGCTTCTCACAATAATTTGCTGTAATTTTGGCTCATTCCTCCTGACAGAAGTGGCAGAACTGAGTCAAGTTTGTAGGCCTCCTTGCTCTCACACGTCTGTTCAGCTCTGACCACAGATTTTCTATAGGACTGAGATCAGGGTTTTGTGATGGCCACTCCAAAACATTGACTTTGTTGTCCTTCAGCCACTTCAGGGTCATTGTCCATCTGGAAGACCCATTTGTGCCCAAGCTTTGACTTCATGGCTGATGTCTTGAGATGTTGCTTCAACATTTCCACATAATGTTCTTTCCTCATGACGCCATCTATTTTGTGAAGTGCACCAGTCCCTCCTGCAGCAAAACACCCACACAACATGATGCTGCCACCCCCATGCATCACATTTAGGATGGCAAGCCTGAGAACACCACCTTCTTCCTCCAAATGGTCATTATGGCCAAGCAGTTCAATTTTAGTTTCATCAGACCACAGGACATGTCTCCAAAAATTAAGGTCTTTGTCCCAGTGTGCATTTGCAAACTAATCTGACTTTTTTATGTTACATAATGGCTTCTTCCTCTCTGAGTGGCTTTTCAGCCCATGTTGGTACAGGACTCGTTTCTCTGTGGATAATGACACTCTTTTACTAGCTACAGCCAGCATCTTCACATGGTCTTTTGCTTTTGTTCTGGGGTTAATATGCACATTTCACACCAAAACACGTTCATCTTTGGGACACAGAACCCGTCTCCTTCCTGACCGGTATGATGGCTGGACATTCTCATAGTGTTTATACTTATGCATAATTGAACAGATGAACGTGGCACCTTCAGGCATCTGGAAATTGGACCCAAGGATGAAACAGACTTGTGGAGGTCCACAATTCTCTTCCTGATATGTAAACTTCTGACTTTGAAGAAAGAAAGAAAATAAAAGTTAAATATTTAATAAATTTAAAAACTGTTTAATTCAATTCAATTCAATTCAACTTTATTTATATAGCGCCATTTCACAACAACAGTCATCTCATAGCACTATCAACTGTAGGGGGAACCCCTACAGTTGCAGAAAGACCCCAGCAATCAGGCGATCCCCTGTGAGCAAGCACTTGGCGACGGTGGAGAGGAAAAAACTCCCTTTTAACAGGAAGAAACCTCCAGCAGAACCAGGCTCAGGGAGGGGCAGTCATCTGCTGCGACTGGCTGGGGGGTGAGGGGATAGAGAAGAAGAAAAGAACAGACATGTAGAGAGCAAACAGCACGATGGGGACTCAATCTATGGGAGAGAACAAACAAATGTTAATGACCAGCAAAAAAAATATTTCATTGAGAGTGACAAAAGAAGTGAGGCCCAGTGCATTACTGGAGGTCCCCCGGCTGACTAAACCTATTAGCAGCATAACTAAGGGAGGGTGCAGAAACACATGATCCCTCCCTAATTGTAGGCTATATCAAAAAGGTAGGTTTTAGATAGAATAAAAAATAGAAATAATTTTGGTAATCCTACCTGAACTAAAACAGGAAAAGTTTAGTCTGATTTTATGTCAGACAGTGAGGAAATGAAAGTTATGTGTTTTTATACAGTGTATGTAAACTTCTGGTTTCAATGGCAAGCATTATAGACTCATACCAGAATGATGAGTAAGATACTTTTTTTTTTCCTGTAGCTCCACAACACATTTCTACTAACATTTTCAAATGATGAAGTCATATGTTGTTTGATAAGTGGACACAGTATAGCCCATTTAAATAGTTATGTGGTTGTACATCAGCCCAGTTTATAAGAATTTAGGTTTTCGTCAGATGTCACCTACATGCAATTCAGCACTGAGTGGAAGAAATATAAAAGGAGAAAGATGACAGTAGTTAAACAGATGTTGTAACCAATGAGTGTGAAGAGATGCTTCCACCTTGTTTTAACTGTCAATTGTTTCAGAATTTTTATTTCATGCTATGTGATGCCTTTGTGTTACTGTTATGTAAATGTATACATTTTGCTGAGAAGTGAAACTGATCTGTGTTGTGCTTTAAAAAGAAACCTGAAAGATTATTTTGCCTAATTTGTCACAAGAGTAAAACTCTCTTACTGCTAAATTAAGTACATTCTATTTTTTAAAAAGTCAGATTACACAGACTTTTTTTTTTTTTTACTGCTATCTACTGTAAATTGTTGTGCATTTTTTTTTTCACAGCTCATAAAAAAGTCATATTTTGTTGAACTTTACCTTTTAGGTTTGATTAATGCAGACATCCCTCTTGGCATTGTTTCATTAAGCTAATGCAATGATATAACTTTGACTTCCATCTGTTGCATTGTTTTTTTCACCAAGGTTCTGTACTGAAGATGAGAGTTGGTGGTGGTTCACCACTCACCTTTCAGGTTTTAATAAGGAGTAGAAAGTTTTTAATACAATTTTGGAGTTTCAGCAACCTCCTTAGTTGATGTTTTTAATGCATGCCAGTAATTCAACTCTTCTGAAACAAAGTGACATCTATTTTTTTTTTTTTTACAACCAGAGGATGTCTTCTAACATGACATAAGAAGCTACTTTCTACATTACTTATAGTAACAACTTCTTGAAAAAATTGAAACATATTCATCACTGCAGTATTTATCAAGGGGTAGGCTTTACCCATTTGCTTAAGCTACGGTTACAAATACCCTTACGAATGACTGAACACTGTACAAATGATTTTTGGACCATTTCATACAGCCTTCTTAAGGTGGCCGTAGGAGAATCCAGCGTTTGTAGACCGTTCGTAAGTTCGTGGCCAGGTTGATGGTTTTGTCCAAGATTTCTACGAACTCCCCACGAAAACCTCTCATCATAGGGCAGCTGGACGAATGCCATAGGAACAACGTAAGAACTGCAGAAGATGTTGGCCGCAAGTATGCCTCTTAAGAACATCTCAAGTTGTTCTTGAGGGCCCCTTATAGTGGTTATAGGGAACACCGTACAATCCCTGTTCATATGGAGATTTGTACAGTGTGCGAAGGCCGTAGTGAGTCGCTCATAAGGCAGAAGTATGTCATTTGTGCTATATTTGTGCCGAAAGCCATAAGATCTTCCTACCAACAACTTCAGAGTGCCATGAGTTGAACAAAAAATTTTGTAAGATTGCAGTAAGTATGCCGTAGGACGATCCCAAAGCACCCTTATGAAGAGGGTAAGAACTCTAGGTCAAGGCTATTCAATTACAAAATCAGTTTGGCCACAATTTGAAATCAAGACCTCTAACTGGGCTGCACATGTTCAGCGATCGATGGAATATGACAAATTTCAAACCAACACAGATCAATATGATGAAAAATATGCACTATTTATTCATTATCTTGGCTTTAAATGTGTGCTTGGCATATGACAAAGGCACATCAAAAGTGCATAAAAACATAGTAACAGTGCTGGGGCTGAGCACAACTTGAAGTTGTAGAAATATCTTTCCTCTTGAACAACAATTAAATAAAAAGATTTTTTTTTAAAATTCTGTAAATAACCATTTGGTCACATCTTACTCAGGCATATCTCAAAGTGCATAAAAACTCAATGTGCACTGTTAGTAGCATTAACATTTGTTTCCCTTTTGAAATGAAATATACTTGATCCTGGTCATATCTGATCTTGGCACATCACAAAGGGCATTTATCTGAATAAAAAAAAAATGAACTGTCAAACACTTCAGTGCACAAACCCCCAAAGAAAAGATTGATAATATTAACAAACACTGCACATCCACTATTGTGGTTTGTTTTGTTTTAAGTCACCAGATGTGTGAGTAGGAACCTCTTTTTATAACTACACATTCCATTACACACACCTATCAGTCAACCAAAAATTTCTAGTAGAGTCAAGGATGGAAACTTAAAAACTTGAGAAATGACTTCAGTCTTGAAGGTTTGATGTTTTTCTTCAAAATTTATAATAATTTTCTGTTTTTCTCTGTAAATTTTTGTAAACTTGAAACCATTTTCCTTGTAATTTCATCTTGTAAAATTGACTTTTCTTGTACATTTGAGACTTTATTACAAATTTGTGAATTATTTTATGGCTAATTTTTGTCTTTTTTTAAATAAAATTAGTTGGGGTTTTTTTGTAAATTTGAAACATCCATCCATCCATCCATCCATCTTCTACCGCTTTTCCGGAGGTCCGGGTCGCGGAGGCAGCAGCCCAAGCAGAGAAGCCCAGACCTCCCTCTCCCCAGCCACCTGCTCCAGCTCTTCAGAGGGGACACCAAGGCGTTCCCAGACTAGCTGGGAGACATAGTCTCTCCACCGAGTCCTGGGTCTGCCCCGGGGTCTCCTCCCAGTGGGACGTGCCTGAAACACCTCAAGTGGGAGACGTCCAGGAGGCATCCTAATCAGATGCCCATACCACCTCAACTGACTCCTTTCAATGTGGAGGAGCAGCGGTTCCACTCTGAGCCTCTCCCGGATGACTGAGCTCCTCACCCTATCTCTGAGGGTGAGTCCAGCAATCCTACGGAGAAAGCTCATTTCAGCCGCTTGTATCCGCGATCTCGTTCTTTCGGTCATTACCCAAAGCTCGTGACCATAGGTGAGAGTAGGAACGTAGATTGACTGGTAAATCGACAGCTTTGCCTTAGAACTAAGCTCCCTCTTCACCACAACAGACCGGTACAATGTCCGCATCACTGCAGATGCTGCTCCAATCCGTCTGTCGATCTCTCGCTCCATTTTCCCCTCACTCGTGAACAAGACCCCAAGATACTTAAACTCCTCCACTTGGGGCAGGAGCCTGTCCCCAACCCGGAGAGGACAATCCACCTTTTTCCGGCTGAGGACCATGGACTCGGACTTGGAGGTGCTGATTCTCATCCCAGCCGCTTCACACTCAGCGGCAAACCGTCCCAGCAAGAGCTGTAGGTCATTGCTGGATGAAGCCAACAGGACAACATCATCTGCAAACAACAGAGATGAGATCCTGTGGTTACCAAGCATGACACCCTCCATTCCCTGGCTGCGCCTAGAAATCCTGTCCATAAAAATTATGAACAGGACCGGTGACAAAGGGCAGCCCTGGCGGAGTCCAACTCTCACTGGGAATGACTCCGACCGAGTGTTGGCAATACGAACTAAACTCTCACAACGGTCGTACAGAGACCGAATAGCTCGTAACAACAAGCCCGATACCCCATACTCCCGAAGCACCCCCCACAAAAATCCACGAGGGACGCGGTCAAATGCCTTCTCCAAGTCCACAAAACACATGTAAACTGGTTGGGCAAACTCCCACGAACCCTCAAGAATTCTCGAGAGGGTAAAGAGCTGGTCCGATGTGCCACGGCCAGGACGAAAACCACATTGCTCCTCCTGAATCCGAGGTTCGACCAACGGCCGGACTCTCCTCTCCAGTACCTTGGCATAGACCTTCCCAGGGAGGCTGAGGAGTGTGATCCCTCTAAAGTTGGAGCACACCCTCCGGTCCCCTTTTTTGAAGAGAGGAACCACCACCCCGGTTTGCCATGCCAAAGGCACTGCCCCCGACCTCCACGCAATGTTGCAGAGGCGTGTCAACCATGACAACCCAACAACATCCAGGGCCTTGAGGTATTCGGGGCGAATCTCGTCCACCCCCGGGGCCCGGCCACCAAGGAGATTTTTAACCACCTTGGCGACCTCAGCCCCTGTGATAGGCGAGTCATCCCCCTTGTCCCCAAACCCTGCTTCCTCTGTGGAAGGCGTATCAGCGGGATTGAGGAGATCCTCGAAGTATTCCTTCCACCGCCCGACGATATCCCCAGTTGAAGTCAACAGTGTCCCATCCGCACCATACACAGTGTGGACGGGGAGCTGCTTTCCCCTCCTGAGCCGCCGAACAGTTTGCCAGAATCTCTTTGAAGCCGACCGAAAGTCTTGTTCCATGGCCTCACCGAACTCCTCCCATACCCGGGTTTTTGCTTCAGCAACCACCCGAGCTGCACTCCGCTTGGCCTGCCGGTACACCTCAGCTGCTTCGGGAGTCCCACAAGCCAACCAAGCTTGATAGGACTCCTTCTTCAGCTTAATGGCCCCCCTCACCACTGGTGTCCACCACTTGGTTCGGGGGTTGCCACCACGAGATGCACCGACCACCTTGCGGCCGCAGCTCTGGGCCGCCGCTTCAACAACAGAGGTGGAGAACATGGCCCATTCAGACTCCATGTCTCCAGACTCCCTCGGAATGTGGTTGAAGTTCTTCCGGAGGTGGGAGTTGAAGACCTCCCGGACAGGGGCCTCAGCCAGACGCTCCCAGCACACCCTCACTATACGTTTGGGTCTACCAGGTCTGAATGGCTTCCTCCCCTGCCATCGGATCCAACTCACCACCAGGTGGTGATCAGTTGACAGCTCTGCACCTCTCTTTACTCGGGTGTCCAAGACATACGGTCGCAGGTCTGATGATACGATAACAAAATCGATCATCGACCTGCGGCCTAGGGTGTCCTGGTGCCAGGTGCACATATGGACACCCTTATGCTTGAACATGGTGTTCGTTATGGACAGACTGTGGTTAGCACAGAAGTCCAATAACTGAACACCACTCGGGTTCAGATCGGGCAGGCCGTTCCTCCCAATCACCCCCCTCCAGGTTTCACTGTCGTTGCCCACGTGCGCATTGAAGTCCCCCAGTAGGACAATGGAGTCTCCAGGAGGAGCACCCTCCAGCACCCCAGTCACAGACTCCAAAAAGGGTGGGTACTCTGAAACATCATTTGGTGCATAGGCACAAATGATGGTCAGGACCCGTTTCCCAACCCGAAGGCGCAGGGAAGCAACCCTTTCGTCCACCGGGGAAAACTCCAATATAGAGGCAGCAAGGTGGGGCGATACAAGAATACCTACCCCTGCTCGTCGCCTCTCGCCCGGGGCAACTCCAGAAAAGGCCAAGCTCCAGCCCCTCTCCAGGAGACTGGTTCCGGAACCGGAGCTGTGTGTTGAGGTGAGGCCGACTATATCTAGCCGGTATCGCTCAATCTCGTACACCAGCTCAGGCTCCTTCCCCACCAGAGAGGTGACATTCCACGTACCAAAAGCCAGTTTAGAAAGCTTGGGATCAGTCCGCCAAGGTCTCCGC
Source organism: Pholidichthys leucotaenia (assembly GCA_020510985.1). Taxonomy (NCBI): domain Eukaryota; kingdom Metazoa; phylum Chordata; class Actinopteri; order Cichliformes; family Pholidichthyidae; genus Pholidichthys; species Pholidichthys leucotaenia. Next base: position 215,611,095 of record CM035837.1, read on the forward strand.
CTTTGACTGCCACCTAATCCACATAGCACCGGACTTCCATGATCCCTCCTGCAGGTGGTGAACCTACTGGAGGGCGGACCCATGTAACTCCTTCGGGCTGAGCCCGGCCGGGTCCCATGGGTGGAAACCTGGCCACCAGACGCTAGCCTTCGAGCCCCTCCCCCAGGCCTGGCTCCAGGGTGGGGCCCCGGTAACCCCATACCGGGCGGGGTACACTGAATCCTTGATATACAATTTATCATGAGAGTCTGTTGGATCGTTCTTAGTCTGGCCCTTCACCCAGGACCAGTTTGTCTTGGGAGACCCTATCAGAGGCAAATTGCCCCGGACAACATAGCTCCTGGGATCACTGGGGCACGCAAACCCCCCCACCACGATAAGGTCACGATCCATGAGGGGGTAAATTTGAAACAGATTATGGTAAACAATTTGACCTTTTTCACTTTACAATTTCCACTTTTGACCATAATTTTGCAGTCAGAACAGAACAATAATTTAACTCCGATTTCAAAGAAAAAAAATAAAAACTCATTCATTCATTCATCTTCTTCCACTTAATCTTTTTCGGGTTGTGGGGGGGCTGGAGCCTATCCCAGCATCTTTGGGCGAGAGGCAGGGTACACCCTGGACAGATCGCCAGTCCATCGCAGGGCCAACACAGAGAGACAGAAAACCATTCACTCTCACAGTCATACCTAAGGACAATTTAGAATCCCCAGTTTGATGCCAATTAACCTAACTTGCATGTTTTTGGCATGTGGGAGGAAACCGGAGAAATCCCGTAGTAAACCCACACAGACACGGGGAGAACATGCAAACTCCACACAGATCACTGTTGGTCGGGGGCTGGGATCGAACCCAGGATCCCCCGGCCAAGGGTGAGTTGCTGTGCTGCTGCAGTACTAACCACTCCACCACCGCACCGCCCCCCCCCAAAAAAATTATATATATATATATATATATATATATATATATATATATATATATATATATATATATATAAAATTTTATTAATTAAAAATTAATAAAATTATATTTAATGAAATAATTAACTTAAATGACCAAAGATGCAGTTATTTCTGTTATATTTCTATATATTTATAGTTTTTTAGAACTTTATTCACCACCCAGACAGCAGGAAAAACCTCCCTTATTTTGAAATCCAAATGTTGGCACATTTAGTGTGTCTGAAGGCTGCTGACGGATTAAAGTTACTGACTTCATGAATTTCGGTCATCTTAACTTGCCAGGTACATAATAATGAACGTAAATTATATGTTAATATTGTACTGAATCATGAAGAAAATCCTCAGCGATTCAGTCACTCTTGCCTTCCCTGCATATGAAGCCTAACCACACCTGTTTGCTATGCAACTCTTCATTATTGTTCCCATTACCAGAGGGTTAAAACCCCCATAAATGCTGCCACTGCTTACATACCTCTTCTGCTTTTTTTTCCGTGTTTAAAGTACTTTAATAAGCCCATGCGTCTCACGGACAGTCACGCTAGAGAGACATTCTGCCTGTCGACTGGAACGGTCACACAGGCAGGGTGCTTCTGAATTCCGCATGGATGATGGTCTCGCGCGTTGTTCATGTGCACGCCTGCGGACCGTCATTTCTTCATATTTTTTTCTTAACTTTATATTTCCTTGGCATGGCCTGGGCCACACGGAATTTGGTTCTGGGTCGCATGTGGCCTGTGGGCCAACGTATAACAGAAAAGCACCTCTTTTCTCAAGAATGCTTCAAGTTGTTCTTGCAAATTGAACAGCAGCCATAAGACACTACGCCCCCCTCCACGAATGTCTGCAAATTCCAGAATTCATAGGAACTAGGAGACTCTTGCAAACCCATTGTTTGTGAGAATATTTGTGACCGTAGCTTTAGTTAAATCTTGGTGACAACTTTTTTTTCCATTTTGGATGGGCAGTGTATTATCTAATTCCAATGTATCAAAATTAATGTTTATGGAAAAATCCGCTCTTATTTTTGACCAGCGTGTCTCTGAATGTGCAGGTCCATTATTCTAATACCATTGTATTAATCCAAGATATCTCTGTGAGATGCTAAAAAGATTCAATAAAGTTTCACATTGAAACCCCTTAAATAAACTTTTTTTTTTCTGTGTTTGAGTCATACTTCTTTACTAGAAGCTGTTTTTAATCTTTTACAAGATTGGTCTCAGGAGACTCCCGCTGTTCTGCAGAGTGCAGTGGAGAATCACACCAAATGTGGTAAGTATAGAGCAAGTGGGCCTGTGGAGAGAAAAAAAAATGGTAGAGGCAGGACTGGAGCGTTCCCTCGGGAAAAGGAAAAAAAAAATTACGATTAGTTTTTAGAGGTGGCCTTGGCAAAGACGTAACTTCTGCCCTGACAACTTTATGACAGACCTCCATCAGATGACTGACAGCGCATTTCCTCTGGATGTACGAGTCTTTGGGACACATAGTTGCACAAATAAATTAAAATGCCACCTGGTGTGAAAGTAAATCTGAAACAGATACTATAGCATTTTGCTGGGTGATTCATATTTAAGGATCCATATAGGAATTGTTTTTATATAAGTGCATGTCATGCAGTTTAAGGATAAATAAAAAGGGCATATATAGTAATATTAAATATTACAAAAGACCTTACAACTGAATCATGAATCAACCAATAATATATAATTTATTGTCAGAAATGATAAAAGCTGCTCATATTCTGAGAACACCATGGAAAAGTGCTTCAGTCTTTGCCCCAGCTTCCTGTCCTACACATTTGAACCAAATTACGAGTGTTTATTACTTATAATCCACCAGTGCTTAAGGAATATTCTATCACTGAAAACTGTTTTTTGCTCATCTCATTCTACAGTATTTGAGAAGGTCAAAGCAAACAAAATCATGAATTAATTTGGTGCTTTTTTCAGGTTACAGTTGTTCAGGTTGAATATTATTCCCTTTTTACCCAAATGTATTTTTTCATGTTTCTGATCATGTAGGACTAAAAAACAATACAATTTCTTGGTTTTATAATACAAAAAAACTGTATAAAATTAAAACAGTATGTTGTAGATTCCATGTGATATCACTGGGACAAACCAAGTGAAAGGGATTTCTTTTAAAGGGACGGTTTCTTATCTTATCATTTGCCTTTTATGAACCCAGCACCTTGAAATAAATTTGCCTCTGATTAGGCACTTTACAAGTAAAGCTGATTTGAATTTGGGCAAAGCAGTGTAGTTGTTACCACTGTCTCCATGTAGCAAGAAGGTCTTGGGTTCTATGTACAGTAGCTGGCTGGCTGGCATCTTTCTGGAATTTATATGTTCTCCCTGTGCTCTCAGCTTCCTTTATTCAGAAAGGTTAGGACCAAACACAGGAAGCGACAGCAGCCGAAAAGAGGCAAAATGAGTCACAGCAGCACTGGGCAAGAGGAAGAGAACCAGTTTTAAATATAGCCTGTTAGTGGCATAAATAGTCAATTCTGAGAAACATAAAAAGGCAGAAACTTACCAGATATTTTTGGAGAGGATGCGACAGAGCACGGTTACCAAGTACAGCAGCCTCTGCTAATTACAGAAATATCGTCATGACATCAGGGTGTAGGTTTGTTACCAAAAAGTTGTTTGGTTCACCTGGATAAGGAGCAGTGTGAAAGCAAACTTCAGGTGTGAAAACGCCCTTGAAAATAAATTGTTGTACTAACATGTATGCAGATGTCAATGTCAATATCAAATTTATTTATTTTGCACACTTCAAAAACACCTAATGTTGGTCACGTCTGGGACATCTAGGAGAAGCTAGGTAGCTGACCGGGCTGATCTGACTGGGGTATGACATTTTAACAGATCACATGAATAGAGTGGTGCAATTTCTATTAAAACCTTAAAAATAAAACAATAAAATCTTGAAAACAATCCTGAAATGTACAGGAAGCCAGTGCAGGAGGTGAGGATTGATGTGATATGGTCATGTTTCCTATGTAGTGGTTCATTGTTAGTACAAATATTAATATAAATGTGAGTAGGAATGAAGATTTCCTTTCATTACCAGGACACACAAACTCATTCGGGGCACCAGTCCAGGAAAAAAAAAATGGACAATTTTATTAATAATTCAATATTTATACCAGTGATGAATCAGTCTCAAAAACCTGAGTTCTTTTCTGCTTTTTATCAAGAAGATGGATGTGAAATCAAACAATAACTCCAATATGACTTTTTAACAGTTTAATAAGAACTTTCAGGATAGATGAACACATTCAGATGACTAAGGCAGTGAATCCAACAGGTATCATAAGCACATTAAACCTTTAATGGATTACTAAGCATAACTTGTTTTATCAAACACCAGTGCATACCCGTTCATGCCCGCAGAAAACAAGTATAAGCAAGCATTTCTGCATGCCCGTAGAAAGTTACTTCTACCATAGCAACTGTAACCATGGCGATGCCTGCCCTTGATCTTTGGCATGGTTACCATTGCAACATTAATCATGGTGAAATCTGCCTTTGATCTTTGACGTCACCACTCGTTCAGTGATGCCTGCCTTTGATCTTTGATGATGTGTCTGTCTGGCAACAGTAACCATGGCAACATCTGTGCATCTGTGATGTTGTAGCTATGAACGTCCATAGCTCCCCTATGAACGTTCAATAAATATTTCCCCTCCTAAACTCTGGGGAGGCTGAAAGTCAGGATGCACACCCTCGTAACCTCAGCACAGCACGTATCAAATCTCAGGCCAGTCTGACAAAAGGTTTGGGAGATACACACACACAAACAGACAGATTTCTTAAACTATAATATGATTTGTGGAACCAGAGAAAAAACATAGCTTAAATTGGCACTGTAATGGAAAATGAGAAACTGTAAAATAGGTGTAAAGCAGAATGGTTAAGGAAAATGGACGCAATTTTATGAGGAAAATTATGATTCGATCCCACCCCCTGACCATCAGTGACCCTTCTGTGTGGAGTCTGCATGTTTTCCCCGTGTCTGCATGGATTTACCCCGGCTACTCCGGTTTCCTCCCACAGGTCAAAAACATGCAGGTTAGGTTAAGTGGAGACTCTAAAGTGGCCCTAGGTGTGAACGTGTGTGTGAAAGGTGAAGAGACTGGTGCCGTACCGTGGCTGCCTCATCCATTCACATGGATGCCCTGAATTTCCCCTCTGGGGATTAATAAAGTATATAAAATACAAAAAAATATGATAAAAACTAGTTTATAAAAACAAAAATTTGTATTACTCTGAAAAGAAACGGAGATTAATGAAAAGATAAATGTATTTGAAGTTCTGAAAGGAGTTCAAAGATGTTAGGTTTATAGAACTTAAAAAAGGAATATTCTGAAGAATTAAATTTAATCTGGACAACAGACCTTAAGCACAGCAGATGAAGTCAGATTGTGTCTTGGTAGCAGGAACCATCCTTGGTCCAGACGGATGTTCAGTGGTGAAGTGGAGAGAAAAGGCCAGGTTCTACCACAAAAGGTCCGTTACTGGCACTGCTCCTTCAGATCACAACTGTAGAAACTGGGTGCTCATCACACTGGTCGTTGTCTCAGTTGATACACAGAAAAAGGAATTTGACATTTGGCCAGGTTGTCAAAAGTCTGATCAGAAAATCAAACTTGATAAATAAAAAAAACAAAAAAACAAATCTGTTTCTTCCGCTGTGTTGTGGTCAGAACAAAATCAACTTCAGCTTGGGGAAAATCGAGACAAAATCTTCTTAGCACGGTAATTAAGAAAAAGGTGTAAAGATTGGAAAAAAGTGAATTCTAAAAAAAAAAGAAAAAGTTACACAGAGGTTACACTCCAGGCCTGCTTAGGAAAGGGAGAGTAGAAACCGATTCTCCCCCTAACTTTTCAAGACTCAACTGGGAAAACTGAGGGAAAGTTTTCCAACTTGGCAGGATGACCCAGTATTTTTTTTTTTTGAATGACAACTGAGCCTTACCAATTACAGGTACATCTCAAAAACTTAGAATATCATGAAAAAGTTCAATATTTTTTGTCACTCATTTCAGAAAGTGAAACCCATATATTATATAGATTCATTACACAGAGAGTGATATATTTCAAGTGTTTTTTTTTATTTTTTAATTCTGATGATTATGGCTTACAGCCCATGAAAACCCCAAATTCAGTTTCTCAAAAAATTAGAATATTATATTAAATTAATTTTAGAAAAGAGTTTTTTTAACAGAAATGTTGGCCGACTGAAAAGTCTGTCCATGTACCACTCAACACATGGTCAGGGCTCCTTCTGGATTAATTACTGTATCAATGTGGCGTGGCATGGAGGTGACCAGCCTGTGGTTGTGCTGAGGTGTTATGAAGGTCCAGGTTGCTTTGATAGTGACCTTCAACTCGTCTGCATTGTTGGGTCTGGTGTCTCTCATCTTCCTCTTGACAATCCTCCATAGATTCTCTATGGGGTTTAGGTCAGGAGAGTTTGCTGGCCAATCAAACACAATGATGCCATGGTTATTAAACCAGGTTTTGATACTTATGGCAGTGTGGGGGGGGGGGCGGTGCCAAGTCCTGCTGGAAAATGAAATCAGCTTCTCCATAAAGCTTGTCAGCAGAGGGAAGGATGAAGTGCTCTAAAACTTCCTGGTAGATAACTGTGCTGACTTTGGTCTTGATAAAACACAGATGACCTCTGTTCAGATAAAAGTAAATTTTGCATTTCATTTGGAAATCAAAGTCCCAGAGTCTGGAGAAAGAGTGGAGAGGCACAGAATCTAAGTTGCTTGAGGTTTAGTGTGAAGTTTCCACAGTCAGTGATGATTTGAGGAACCATGTCATCTGCTGGTGTTGGTCCACTGGGTTTTATCAAGACCAAAGTCAGCGCAGTCATCTACCAGGAAATTTTAGAGCACTTCATGCTACCCTGTGCTGACAAGCTTTATGGAGAAACTGATTTCATTTTCCAGCAGGACTTGGCACCCCCCGCCCCCACACACACTTCCAAAAGTATCAAAACCTGGTTTAATGACCATGGCATCACTGTGTTTGATTGGCCAGCAAACTCTCCTGACCTAACCCAACAATGCAGACGAGCTGAAGGTCACTATCAAAGCAACCTGGACCTTCATAACACCTCAGCAGAACCACAGGCTGATCACCTCCATGCCACGCCAAATTGATACAGTAATTAATGCAAAAGGAGCACCAGCCAAGTACTGAGTGGTACATGGACATACTTTTCAGTCAACCAACATGCCTATTAAAAAACTATTTTTTTAAAGTATTCAATTTTTTGAGAAACTGAATTTGGGATTTTCATGGGCTGTAAGCCATAATCATCAAAATTAAAATAAAAAAAACATTTGAAATATATCACTCTCTGTGTAATGAATCTGTATAATATATGGGTTTCACTTTCTGAAATGAGTGACAAAAAATATTGAACTTTTTCATGATATTCTAATTTTTTGAGATGTACCTTATGTGCCTGTGTGTGTGTTTTCTGGTTATGCTTAAGGGAGGGTTGGAAGGGGTGGGGATGTATCACGTAAATATATGTAACTAAATGTGTCTACTGCTTTTTTCTATGTAAAGCACTTTGCGCAGCATCTATTGTTTGAAAAGTGCTATACAAATAAAGTTTGATTGACACTGGAGTTACCGCCACTGCTTTATGAAAATTATGGGCTTTTTTTGTTTTGTTTTGTTTTTTTAACAGACTCAGCAGTTCATGCCTGTAGAAAGACCGGAGCTCCGCACAATTGTCACACACACACGCACATAAAGTTGAAAGCGGAGCTGCACCGAGTTTCTCACAGCTTCCGCCGCTTGCCACATAAGTTAGACTTAGACTTAGACTTTGACTTAACTTTATTAATCCCTTTGGGATGACTCCCTCTGGGAAATTTAAAATGTCCAGCAGCACATAAAAGGAGCATACAGATCAGAAAAGCAAAAAAGCAAAAAATAAACACTTAATAAACACTTAACATAATATACACAGTTACGAACCTTGTTTAAATTACGAGACCACAGGGTCCTAAAAACATCTGCAAAAATACTACATATCGCGGTGTTGAGCCATCCACCTGAAAAGTGGCCTTCAGCTCATCTGCATTTTTGGGTCTGGTGTCTCTCATCTTCCTCTTGACAATACTCCATAGATTGTTTTCTCTAGGTTTTCTTTTTTTTTTTTCTTTTTTTTTTTAACAGACTCACACATGACACGATTGTAACCACAATATGTTAATTTTACACTATTTATTTTTATTTTTTTAAATTTTGCTCAGTAATATTGCATAATGGAACTTTCCATTTGAAATATTGTACTACCAAGGCTTGAATGTTGGAATATCGGGCCAGTTGGGGTCCCACCAAGACGTTCTGCGTTTACACTTTTTACTGGTGTCATCCTTCTCTCCTCCCTCTGCTCTCACCTCTCCTGGACCCTCTGCCTGAACACTTTCCTCTTCTTGGCTCCTCTCTTCTGTCTCATCTTTCCCTCTCTGAGTTCTGTCTAATTCAGGTTCTCTCTCTGTCTAGGGTGGTATACAAACAGGCTAGAAAATACCAAGTGTCATGTTTTGTCCTGCAGGATTTGTTTTTCATGGTTTACATAAATAACCAAAATGTGTATTTTTTGTATCTTTATTCTAGTGTTTCTTTTTTCCAGTGACAAAGAGCAGGAAAGGGGAGGAAAAAAAATCATAATAGTAATGTACTCATGCATACTTAAATTATATGATCAGGTGGGTATAGTAGCCAGAAATTCTACTCACGTAAAAGCAGTACTATGAAATTAACAATTAAAAGGAGACAACCAAAAATTTCTAGTTGAGTTAAGGGTACAGAGAGCAGCCACTTAAAAACTTGAGTAATGACTTCAGTCTTGAAGGTTTGAGGTTTTTCTCCAAAATTTTTAACAATTTTCTTAAAACGTTCTACTTTTCTCTGTAAATTTATCTAAATTTGCAACCATTTTCCTCAAATTTGTAATTTTCTCTTGTAAGATTATGACGTTTCTTGTACATTTGAGACTATTATAAATGTGCATTATTTTATGGCTATTTTTTTTTATCTTTTTTTAATCCAATCCAACTTTATAAAGCTTTTTAAAAACAACATTTGACACAAAGTGATGTACATCAATGATAAATAAAATATAAAAACAATAAAATACAGCTGAAGTACAAAACAGCACAAACAAAACAATCATCATACAATAGAGATAATAAGAACAAATAAAATCAATGTCTCAAACTGGGTCAAAAGCCAGAGAATAAAAATGGGTTTTAAGAGGAGTTTTAAAACTGGACAGTGAAGAGGCCTGTCTGATGGACAAAGGAAGATTATTACAAAATTACTGTAAAATTACTGTTTTTTTTAATAAATTTGAAACAGAATGTGGCAATTTTTTTACTTTTTTCCCCTCATACAATTTAAACTTTTGACCGTAATTTTGTAGAGCCAGAACAGAGCAATAACTTTAACTCTGAATTCAAAGAAATATAATTATCAAAATTATATTTAAAGAAATAAATTAACTTAAATGGCCAAGGATGCCGTTATTTCTGTTATAATATCTCTATGTATTTATAGTTTCTTAGAACTCTCCTCACCAACCAGAAATCAGGAAAAACCTCCCTTATTTTGAAATCCAAATGTTAACACGTTTAGTTTGTCTAAAGGCTGCTGACAGATTAAAATCACTGACTTGGTGAATTTCAGTCATCTTAACCTGTCAGGTACATAATTAAGAACATAACTTAATATTGTAGTGGCTGGTGAACTATATCCTCAGCAATTCATCAGCCCTCCTTGCCTTTCCCTTCAGATGAAGCAGCTGCATATGAATTCTAACCACATCTCTTAGCTAAGCAACTCTTCCATTATTGCTCCCGTTTCCAGCGGGTTAAAACCATGATAAATGCTTACGTACCTCTTCTGATTTTTTTCCTCATTTAAAGTACTTTAATAAGCTTGTGTTTCTCTCGGACAGCGACGCATATGAGAATTGTACTTTGGGGTTTGTCGTGGCTCAGCCGGGGTTGGGGGTGAGTGACGTCAGGGGGGCTACGGCTAGGAGTATATATTGAGCTGTAGAGCTAAATAAAGTACGGTATATTCTATGAACAGCGGAACAAGCTCTCTGTTCTCCATTATTCAGACATCACAATAAACTCGTTTCCCTCAGACAGTCACGCTAGCGAGAGACTCTGCCTGACTGGAAAGCTTGCATGGGCGGGGCACTTCTAAACTCTGTGCAGATGACGGCTGTAGAGGCTTGGAAATAGTTAATAGTTATGTAAAAGGTGCTAAAAAGACATTTGGATAAAAAAAAAAAATAAAAAAACAGGCACCCCTACAATTTTTATTTGATTCTTTAACTGTTTTATTTTTCTACAATGCATTTGTAATTCACCTGGTTCCATTATAACTCATGTGAGTTGAGTGCAGTTCCGTATGCCGACCAATAGATGGCGCATGTCGTACAATGATAGAGAGTAGACTCGCACACCGGAGGACAAAGAATAAACTCCTCTGTGTGAAGTAACGGCACGAAACGTGTGCTCTGTCTATTCTTCTATCACAGGTTGGTAAACACTAATAATTCAAGAGTGCAATATAAACTGTAAGAGTCCTAAGATGTCCGAGATTACATTGTGATAAGTGTGAGACGAAAAACGGGTTTGTAAGGGTATTTCTGTTAAAGTTGATGTGGTGTTGTATAAGCTAACCTGCTAATGCTAACGATTGAGTGTATGGGACGTGCAGCAAGGGTGAAGTCCGCCCACATGTTAGGAACCATCTGATTACTTTATTTAAAGACATTTATGAAACGGTTTTCATACAGTATGACATTTACTGGTTCTATTTGTCACCAAGTGTGCATATTTCGGGTTTATTACCGAATATCAGGAATACTATTGTAAAAATGTATAAGATACACAGTGGCCAGGTTAATGCATTGTTAAGAATAACGCCACATACTGTACATTTATGACAGTGCTTAAAATGATTAATTTAAATGTAAATTCATGGGTTATTGTTTAAAATATAAATATTTGAACAAGTTAAAAGCACATTGAAAATTGTGACAAATGGACATGATTGTGTTTTGTTTAATGGTGATGTGATCAGATAATAAGAGAGAAACTATGGACTTTGATAGTAAATACTAGTCAGTCGATGTCGGTCATGTAAATGATTTGAACGAAGAATAAACTCCTCTGTGTGAAGTAACGGCATGAAACGTGTGCTCTGTCTATTCTTCTATCACAGGAGAGTTGACTTCTACATACATGTTGCCCCCTCCTGGGCCACTACCCAGGGGAGCAACAATTTTGGGGGCTCATCCGGGATTAGTGCCACCTGCTGGTCTGGCACTAATCATTGAAGAACCAAGGGATGCTGATCACCTGTTCCTGAGCCATCAACCTAAGCGACTGACTACAGGAAACCACAGCCATGTCTGCGCTACATGACCTGAGATGGGAAATCCAACAAGAGCTTCACCAGCTGACCATTGCCTGCTGCAGAAACGTTCTTTACAAGCTGGCTGAGTTGTTCAAGGATGAAGCGGGAGAAGATTTGCCAGGTGCAGAATCGACCAAAGTGGAACTCTTCGACTTCATTGTTGACTCGCTGAGAAGTCCACAACTGAAGAGTCTTGAGGACCAGGGGATGTCTCGCCTGCTTGCTTTCCGTGACCTCATCATTGAACTGCAACGGCCCACAGCAGCTGGAGAAGTGGATGCAGAGGTGTCATCCGACGATGATCTGGTCATAGTAGTTCCTGTGACCACTGGAGCTGCAGCACCATCAGGGAAGAACCATCCAACATCACCATCTGTAGTTCCTGACCCAGGGTTAGTCAGACTGACTGAACTTGCGTCACTGTTGCCACGTAGAGAGTACAAGATTCATGGTGGTCAAATCTCTGATTTTGATTCTGATTTGAGTTACAATAACTTGTGCAAACAGCTTGATGAAGGGCTAAATGAAGGGTTCACAGAGGCTGAGATTATCAGAACGGTGTTTAAGATAATTAAGCCTGGTACCTTTAAAGATATGCTTGTAACCAAAGATAGCCTTACTGTAGCTGAGTTAAAACGTTTCTTAAGGATACATCTACATGAGAAAAGCAGCACTGAATTATTTCAGGAGCTGAGTAATGCTAAGCAAAATGACAAAGAAACACCACGACAGTTTATGTATAGACTAATGGGGCTAAAACAGCGTGTGTTGATTGCATCTAAAAACAGTAGTGGGTTTCATTATGACAACAAGTTGGTACAAGGTGTGTTTATCCATTCACTGTATCAGGGTTTGAATGAAAAATACTCATGTCAGGAGAGACCTTAAACCTCACATCTCAAACACCAATGTCACAGACGACTCTGTTAGTGAAGAGACAGAGAGATTAAGAAGGTTGGGACAAAGTCACAAACAGAAAGTCACCAGTGTTAATGCGGCACAGGTAGAGACAGATCAAAGCGCTATTAAAATGCACACTGAAGTCCAAGCTAATCGTGTAGCTATCCAGGAGCTGACGGCACAGGTCTCCTCCCTAACCAAGAGTTTAGAAAAGGCCCTAACCCCAATGGTAAATACAGTAAACACCAGTCCCACAGCACCTATCCCTAAACAGCCAGCACTGAAACCTGCAGTGAAAGGAAAGTGCCAAAACTGTATTGCCCAAGAGACTGAGCACTGCACACATTGTTTTCGATGTGGAAAGGAGGGGCACAGAGCTATAGGTTGCCTTCAGAAAAGCAATGTGTCGGGAAACTGGAGGAGGTCGCTGGGGAGGGACCACCAGTGACTGAACCACCAGCAGAGTCCCACAACACTAAAAGACTGAACTCCGAACAGACTACTGCCAAGTCCCAAAAGTTACCCAACACAAAGCGTGTGGCACAGCACATTGGCGGTAGGTGTATGATCAGTTGCCAGTTAAATGGAGCAAAACTACAGATGTTATTGGACAGTGGGGCACAAGTAAGCATTGTTGAAAAGTCATGGGTACAAGCAGCCTTACCAAATGTGAAAATACAGCCACTCGAGAGTCTACTCCCAGACCATCTACTCGAAATCACCGCAGCCAATGGAACAGATGTTCCGTTCGAGGGGTGGATAGATGTCCTGCTCGAGATCACAAGTTCACAGTATGGTTCTGTATCCTTGTATGTTCCAATGCTTGTCAGTCAGCAGCATTTAAGCACTCCGCTGCTGGGCTTTAATATGATCCAAGAGATAATAATGGCAAACAGTGAACAAAGTGACTGTATTAGCTTAGTGGACTTACTGTCAGAGACTTTAAAGGTCCAGAAAGGTAATGTTGAATCACTCATCTCTGTTGTCCACGCCAAGTCAATAGAAAATGAACCAGAAAGTCCAGTGGTGAGAGTTGGAAAAAAGGGACTCACTGTTCACAGTAACCAAATCTGTATGGTAAAATGTCACATCAGAGCATTTCCTGGAGGAGGAGAAATGTTGTTTGAGCCAGCTGTGAAATGTAACTTACTGGATGGATTGGAGTTGGCTGCACGGTGGCGCAGTGGTTAACACTGCGGCAGCACAGTTTACCCTTGGCCGGGGGATTGTGGGGATCGTGGGATCGTGGGTTCGATCCCAGCCCCCGACCAACAGTGATCTGTGTGGAGTTTGCATGTTCTCCCCGTGTTGCGTGGGTTTACTCCGGGATTTCTCCGGTTTCCTCCCACATGCCAAAGACATGCATGTTAGGTTAATTGGCTGTTCTAAATTGTCCCTAGATATCTGTTTCCTATAGGCCCTTAGAATAGAGGGTTAGTATTAATGAAAGCGCTTTGAGTGGTCTTTGTGACTAGAAAAGCGCTATATAAGTGCAGGTTAGTTAGTTAGTTAGTTAGTTAGTTATTCCCAGCACCCGCTGGTGCTTCAAAAACTGTCAAAATCCCAATCCAAAACTCAACAAAGCACAACATTTTTCTAAATCCAAAGACTGTTTTAGGACTTATTTCAGAGATCACCGAATACAAACCTGTAAATGTTTGTTCCAGTGCTGAAAATGCAACCAAAACTACAGACAAGCCATTTTGTTACTTTGCTCAAGTGACATGTGACAGTCAAGGTGAGGGTGAAGAAACATTAAGCACTTCTCCCTCACACCTGAGATGGCACCCTAATGTCAATTTAGACCATCTCTCAGAGGGTGATCGGGAGGTGGTTCGGCAGATGCTCTATGAACAGTCTGATGTGTTTGCTCATGATGAAGGAGACATTGGATGTATTCCTGGACTACAGCTAAAAATCAGCACCACTGACAACACACCTGTGCAGAAAAGTTACAACTCCATTCCAAGACCACTGTATAAAGAGGTGAAGGAGTATGTTCAAAACCTTTAAAACAGGGGCTGGATCAGAAAATCAGTGTCAAGCAACTCGTCGCCAGTAGTGTGTGTGCGTAAAAAGGACAATACTTTGCGCTTGTGTGTTGATTTTCGTGAGCTGAACCGAAAAACCATACCTGACAGGCATCCGTTACCACGGATACAAGATGTACTGGACAGTCTTGGGGGTAACTCCTGGTTTTCCATATTGGATCAGGGAAGTGCCTACCATCAGCGTTTTGTAAGTGAGGAGTCAAGACATTTAACTGATTTTAGCACACCCTGGGGACTATACGAGTGGGTGCGGGTTCCATTTGGGTTGTCAAATGCACCGGCCGCATTCCAAAGGTGTATGGAGGGGGTGTTAGAAGGGATCAGAGACGAGTGTTGCGTGCCTTACTTGGACGATGTACTGTGTTACTCCAAAACCTTTGATGAGCACGTAGAACACCTTAAACAGGTTTTGTGCAAAATTCGACAACACGGTATAAAACTTCGGCCAGCCAAATGTGAACTGTTCAAAAACCAAATACGTTACCTGGGTAGACTAGTGTCAGGAGAAGGAGTCCAGATTGACCCAAAAGACTTGGATGCGGTTTTCGCTCTGAAAGACAAGAAACCTCGCACAGTCGGAGAACTCAGAACGTTACTGGGTTTTCTCAGTTATTACCGATCATTTATTCAAGATTTTTCACGTCTGGCGAGACCCTTGTTCAAACTCCTCCAGAGCACTAATGAAACAAGTAATGACAATAAACCAGCACCAAAGAGGAGTAAAGGACAAACAAATAAAGGAGACAAAAACCAGCTTCTTTCTCGCACACCAATAATATGGACCAGTGAACATCAGGAAGTTGTGTCAAGATTTGTGGACATTCTGAATAATCCTCCCATTCTAGCCTATCCCAATTTGGACCTTCCATTTGTATTGCAAACAGATGCATTAAACAAAGGCCTGGGAGCTGTCTTATATCAAAAACAAGAAAACAGACTTAGGGTGATTGGCTATGGATCCAGAACTCTCACACCTGCTGAGAAGAACTATCACTTACATTCCGGTAAATTAGCTCTCAAGTGGGCCATCTGCGACAAATTCTGCGACTATCTGTATTATGCACCAACTTTTACTGTCTATACGCATAACAATCCTTTAACCTATGTCCTCAGTTCAGCCAGGTTGAATGCAGTGGGTCATAGGTGGGTTGGGGAGTTGACTGACTTCCATTTTGATATCATGTATAGGCCAGGGAAGAGGAATGCAGATGCAGATATGTTGTCCAGACACCCATTAGATCTGCAAGAGCAAATGAATGAGTTTACAGAGACAGTTTTACCGGAAGTAGTGTCCGCAGTGTGGCAAGGGAGTAAGGCAGCACAAAACAGTGATGTACCATGGATAGCTGCGTTACAACTGAGTTCTAATGACAACAATGTGCCAACTGACAGTGTTTTGAGCATGACACCTAAAGACATCAATGCTGCTCAACAAGATGATGAGTCAATTAGAGAAGTAATCTCACTTAAACTGAAAAGATGGACACCAAACGATAAAGATAAACAGACAATGAGTAAACAAACACGGAGACTACTGTATGAGTGGAACAAGTTGGAAGTTGACAATGGATTATTGTACAGAAAAACAGAACACAACAAACAACTTGTCCTACCTGAACAGCTAAGGGCGATGGTGTTAAAGAGTTTACACAATGACATGGGTCACATAGGGTGTGATAAGGTGATACATCTGGCCCGTGAGCGTTTCTATTGGCCATATATGCAACAAGATATTGAAGATTATGTAACAAAAAATGTCTGTGCATCAAACAAAAATGCCCAAATGTTCCCCAGAGAGCTCCAATGGGATCTATCACCACCAGTGCTCCCTTTGAGTTAATCTCCATCGATTACTTACACCTCGAGCCAAGTAAAGGAGGGTATGAGTACATCCTCGTACTAGTGGACCATTTCACTCGTTTCACACAGGCATACCCTACAAGGAATAAATCAGGCAAAACAGCTGCAGAAAAGATATTTCAGGATTTTATTCCTTGTTTCAGGTACCCTGAGAAGTTGCATCACGATCAGGGACGTGAGTTTGAAAACAGTCTCTTCCACAGATTACAACAACTGTCTGGAATTTCTCACTCACGAACCACTCCAAACCATCCGCAGTGCAACCCTGTGGAGCGCCTGAATCGTACACTACTCCAAATGCTTCGTACCCTACAGGAGGAGAAAAAAAGTGAATGGAAGGATCATCTACCCCAAATTGTACATGCTTACAATTGTACAAGACACGAGTCAACAGGCTATTCTCCATTTTCCTTTTATATGGCAGAGTCCTAAGGTTGCCTGTAGATCTACTATTGAACCACACAAAAGACACTGACACACACAACCATCAAACCTACGCTAAAAAGTGGGCTGATAGGATGCGTGTTGCTTACAAAATCGCTGCAGACAACAGTCAAAAGTCTTCAGATAAAGGCAAAAAGCAGTATGACAAACGCTTAAAAGGTGTCACACTCCAACCAGGCGACAGGGTGTTGGTCAGAAACCTCTCTGAAAGAGGAGGTCCAGGGAAACTGCGCGCTTACTGGGAGTCAGCAGTACATTGCATAGTTGAGAGAGTGGGAGATGGACCGGTCTATAAAGTACAAGCAGAGAGAGGCAGCAAAGTGATGCGAGTGTTACACAGAAACCTGTTGTTGCCTGTAAATGACTTACCTTTAGAAGAAGAACTGCCTGCAAAAGAAAAGACAAAACAGAAATGAAAGAAGAGGACAGAGACAAATCCTAACACTGACAATACAGACAATGACAGCTCGGAGGAAGAAGAGGAAAATACTTACCGCTACAACCTCCGTAGCCAAATCCCATGTTACAGACTCGTAAATCCTCAGCAAAATGCCTCAAATCCCCCAGACCAAAACACTCAGCAACCAGTACCTGTCATGCCAGAGCAAAATCCTCAAAATCAGCAAAGGCTTTGTGCGACAGCTAGAGAGTTCTGCCCACCAGTAAGACAGGAACCGGTCCCCATTCAGCGAGATGCTGAGGAGCAAATGGATGGACCAGCTTTGCTGCAGGAAGAACGTCAAGGACAAGTGGAGGTGATGGATGGAGATAATGGAGAACAGGAGGAACTGAGAAGGTCACAGCAGAGAGAAAAGGCCAGTAGAGAGACTTACCTACGACGCCCTGGGACAGCCATCGTACCAGCCTTGGACTGCAGTCGTAAGACCTCTCTTACTCCTTACCCCTGTGCTGCTAATTCAAAACTATATGCCATTCCCATACCCCACCCAACCTCAGTCCTATGGTTATAACTGGTACACTCTCATGCATTAAGTCACCCTAGAACATGAAATGTCGGGAGACATTTATTTGAAGTGGGGGAGAGTGTAGAGGCTTGGAAATAGTTAATAGTTATGTAAAAGGTGCTAAAAAGACATTTGGATAAAAAAAATAAAAAAAACAGGCACCCCTACAATTTTTATTTTATTCTTTAATTGTTTTATTTTTCTACAATGCATTTGTAATTCATCTGGTTCCATTATAACTCATGTGAGTTGAGTGCAGTTCCGTACGCCAACCAATAGATGGCGTATGTCGCACAATGATAGAGAGTAGACTCGCGCACCGGAGGACGAAGAATAAACTCCTCTGTGTGAAGTAATGGCACGAAATGTGTGCTCTCTCTATTCTTCTATCACAGGTTGATAAACACTAATAATTCAAAAGTGCAATATAAACTGTAAGAGTCCTAAGATGTCCGAGATTATATTGTGATAAGTGTGAGACGAAAAACGGGTTTGTAAGGGTATTTCTGTTAAAGTTGATGTGGTGTTGTATAAGCTAACCTGCAAATGCTAACGATCGAGTGTATGGGACGTGCAGCAAGGATGAAGTCTGCCCACATGTTAGGAACCATCTGATTACTTTGTTTAAAGACATTTATGAAATGGTTTTCATACAGTATGACATTTACTGGTTCTATTTGTCACCAAGTGTGCATATTTCGGGTTTATTACCGAATACCAGGAATACTATTGTAAAAGTGTATTAGATACACAGTGGCCAGGTTGATGCATTGTTAAGTATAACGCCACATACTGTACATTTATGACAATGCTTAAAATGATTAATTTAAATGTAAATTCATGGGTTATTGTTTAAAATATAAATATTTGAACAAGTTAAAAGCACATTGAAAATTGTGACAAATGGACATGATTGTGTTTTGTTTAATGGTGATGTGATCAGATAATAAGAGAGAAACTATGGACTTTGATAGTAAATACTAGTCAGTCGATGTTGGTCATGTGAATGATTTGAACGAAGAATAAACTCCTCTGTGTGAAGTAACGGCACGAAACGTGTGCTCTGTCTATTCTTCTATCACAGGAGAGTTGACTTCTACATACACGTTGCCCCCTCCTGGGCCGCTACCCAGGGGAGCAACATGGCCACGAGCGTTGTTCGTGTGCACGCTTGTGGAAAGTCTTTGCTTCATATATTTTTCTTAAATTCATATCTCCTCATTAGCGCGGCGGTAATTTTTCTGGCGAGGTGGGCCGCCACCCAGAAATGTTACCAGAGGAAACCCTGGACCTTTAACAATAACAGCTAAAACCATTAATCATATGATAAGAAAAAATGATGAAGATAAGTTTTCTGGCTACGATAAGTTGCAGTTTATGTGTGTGTTAAACTTTTCTTTACATAATCCACCAACACTAAAGCACCAGTGCTGCTTCTGTCTGCACACTCTTCGTGTGAGGCGGGGTTCATGCTCACATAGTCGGGACAGACGGAAAAGGTTGAAGCAGAGAGCTGGGGTCCGCTCACAATATCAAGTTTGTCCCGACTGAGAAAAACATGCATCAGCCATCAAAATGTGTTATTGTTACAGGCCTAGACATGAGTACAAGTAAAAAAAAAAACTTTGGATCTTTCAAGCCCAGAAAAAATCTGGTTATATAAAGGCTTAACAAGTGTCATTTTAATGAGAGCACTCTGAGGTGAGTGCAATATCCCCTGCCTCTGTTTTCTTTGGAGATCTCAATACTTATTGACAAAGAGTAGTTTTCAACTTTTCGATATAGTTACTGTGGCCGAACCAAATTATGATAAGCCATCATTCATGAATATACAGCAAAGTATACAACCCATAGCTGTAGGACAGGATCCCGAGGTGAACCCGTGTTGCAAGTTTGGTGATCCCAGAGAGCTTTACACGTTCTATAGTCAAAAATCATAGGGAGTGTCAAGTGTCTGTGTCAAGGAGTGCAGTCCTCTCTGTTGTAACGGAGGACAAAGACCAGGAACCATTGAGCACTGGCCTGCGCCGAGTTTGACACAGTGACAAAATTATGACTTATAAAAATTCCAGTGACTCCATAGCGGCCTGCATCACCAGTTTCTGGGCTGAACCTGGCATGATCAATGATGTGAGCACATGAAACTTGATATCCAGGAGAAGTGTGCCGTTATGTGTGGGACATTATTGAGGTGTGAATTTATGCTGACGGAACTCACGAGTGCAGCTCACCAATCGTGCGTTTACCAGTGTGATGAGAAACGGGTCTGTTTCTCATCACATCGGTGCTACTTCAGTTCATTCATTCTTAGCACAGACCAACTTTCATGGCACATGTGCGACATGCACTACTCACAAAAAGTTAGGGCTATTCAGCTTTCGGGTGAAATTCAGGAAGTACCTAAAATGCACTATAACCTTTACAGGTGAACTTAATTTGACCTTCTCTAACCTTCTGAATGCACATGTCCAACTGTTCAGTGTTTCAGTACTTTTTGCGTAACTTGCTGTTCTCTAAAAAGGTGCTTAACGCCAAAATTCACAACAGGTGTTTGATCCATCAATCGACCATTAAATTTTCTGGTTCAATTAGAATTGGTATTTAAACGGTCCTCTCAAAGGTTAAAGCAAAAAAAGAAAAACAAATCCTGAGGCTGAACTTTTTTCCGGGGGGCACCGTCACAGGGGTGGAGGCACACACACACACAGTGGTGTGAAAAAGTATTTGCCCCCTTGCTGATTTCTCATTTTTGTACATTTGTCACACTTAAATGTTTCAGATCAGCAAATAAATTAAATACAAGACAAAGATAACACAAGTAAAACACAAAATGCAGTTTTTAAATGAAAGTGTTTATTATTGAGGGTAAAAAAAAAAATAAAATCCAAAGTCAGGGATGTTGATGCATAGAAATAGAAAATCTTGTTGTGTCTCCTCATAACCCTGTACTGTCAGACCATTGTCTGTTAACCTTTGATTTTACTATTTCTGACTATTTGGCTCCTAAAGAAAAATATTATTACAGTAGATGCCTCTCAGATGATGCTGCTACCAAATTTATGCAGATTGCTTCCTCTATGCCATGTGTCAACACAATGGAAATAAGCTATAGATAGCTTTCTCCTTCTGTAATTGATAACATGGTGGATAGTGTTTCAGCTTCTCTGCATCAGACTCTAGACTTGTGGCCCCCTTAAAAAAGAAAAAGTCTAATCATAGATTTCTAACTCCTTGGTTCAACACAGAAACTCGTAGCTTAAAACAGAAGACTTGTCAATTAGAAAGAAAATGGTGCTCCACTAATTTAGATGAAATCTATTTAGCTTGGAGAAATCATCTTTTAATTTATAAAAAATCTCTTAGAAATGCTAGAACAAGTTATTATTCTGCATTGATAGAAGAAAACAAGAATAATCCCAGGTTCCTTTTCAGCACTGTAGCCAGGTTGACAAAGAGTCAGGACTCTGTCAATCCTAGCATTCCCTTAGAGCTTACTAGTCAGGACTTTATGAACTTTTTCAATAATAACATTTCATCCATCAGAGATAAAATCAGTCAGATTCTTCCCACCGTTAACTTCCATCCATCCATCCATCCATCTTCTACTGCTTTTCCGGAGGTCCGGGTCGCGGAGGCAGCAGTTCAAGGAGAGAAGTCCAGACTTCCCTCTCCCCAGCCACCTGCTCCAGCTCTTCAGAGGGGATACCAAGGCGTTCCCAGACCAGCTGGGAGACATAGTCTCTCCACCGAGTCCTGGGTCTGCCCCGGGGTCTCCTCCCAGTGGGACGTGCCTGAAACACCTCAAGTGGGAGGCGTTCAGGAGGCATCCTAATCAGATGCCCATACCACCTCAACTGACTCCTTTCAATGTGAAGGAGCAGCGGTTCTACTCTGAGCCTCTCCCAGATGACTGAGCTCCTCACCCTATCTCTGAGGGTGAGTCCAGCAATCCTACGGAGAAAGCTCATTTCAGCCGCTTGTATCCGCGATCTCGTTCTTTTGGTCATTACCCAAAGCTCGTGACCATAGGTGAGAGTAGGACCGTAGATTGACTGGTAAATCGACAGCTTTGCCTTAGAACTAAGCTCCCTCTTCACCACAACAGACCGGTACAACGTCCGCATCACTGCAGATGCTGCTCCAATCCGTCTGTCGATCTCTCGCTCCATTTTCCCCTCACTCGTGAACAAGACCCCAAGATACTTAAACTCCTCCACTTGGGGCAGGAGCTTGTCCCCAACCCGGAGAGGACAACCACCAACCACCGTTAACTTAAATACAGTAACTACTACAACTCCTTCACTTGACGTCTGTCTTGATGAGTTTACTCCAATCGACCTTTGTGAGTTCGACAAAATAGTTTCCTCATCCAAACCTTCAACTTGTCTTTTAGACCCTATTCCTACCAGGTTATTTAAAGAAGTCTTCCCACTTATTGGTAGCTTTATTCTTCATATAATCAATTCTTCATTAACTTTAGGCCATGTACCGCAGGCTTTTAAAGCGGCTGTAATTAAACCCTTACTCAAAAAGCCAACGCTAGATCCAGGAGCTTTAGCTAACTATAGACCAATCTCTAATCTCCCTTTCATTTCAAAAATCTTAGAAAGAGTTGTTGCTACGCAATTATTTGACCACCTGCAGGGAAATGATTTACTTGAAGAGTTTAAATCTGGGTTTAGAATCCATCATAGTACTGAAATAGCCTTAGCAAAGGTCACTAACGACCTCCTCATCGCATCTGATAATGGACTGGTTTCTGTACTTGTCCTTTTAGACCTTAGTGCAGCTTTTGATACTATCGATCATAATATTCTACTTGATAGATTAGAACACTATGTTGGACTTAATGGAACTTCGTTGCAGTGGTTTAGATCTTATTTATCTGATAGGTTCCAGTTTGTTCATGTCAATAATGAGTTTTCTTTCAACTCAAAGCTTAGTCATGAAGTTCCACAGGGATCTGTGCTAGGCCCTATTCTTTTTAGTTTATATATGCTTCCGTTAGGCAACATTATTAGAAAGCACTTTCATTGTTATGCAGATGATACACAATTATACCTGTCAATGAAGCCAGATGATAGTAATCAATTAGCCAAGTTGGAAGCCTGTCTTAAGGAAATCAAAGCTTGGCTGACTTGTAATTTCCTGCTATTAAATTCAGATAAGACTGGAGTCATTCTTGTTGGTCCAAAAAACCTTAGAAATACCTTTCCAAATCAAACTTTCAGTTTGGATGCAGTTACTCTTTCTCTTAATAGCTCTGTGAGGAACCTTGGAAGTATTTTTGATCAAGATCTGTCCTTCAATTCTCATATTAAATTTGTTTCTAAGACTGCCTTCTATCATTTGCGTAATATTGCCAAGGTTAGGAGCATTTTGTCTCAGAGTGATGCTGAGAAACTGATCCATGTTTTTGTTAGCTCGAGATTAGATTATTGTAATTCTTTATTATCAGGCTGTCCTAAAACATCTTTAAAAAGTCTTCAGTTGATCCAAAATGCTGCAGCAAGAGTTTTAACAGGTACTAGAAAGAGAGGTCATATCTCTCCGGTTCTGGACTCCCTTCACTGGCTTCCCATAGAGTTTAGAATTAAGTTTAAAATCCTTCTTCTTACTTACAAAGCTCTAAATACTCAGGCTCCTTTTTATTCAAAAGATCTGATTACCGTATTATCCTAACAGAGCACTACACTCCCAAAATGCAGGATTACTTGTAATACCTAGAATCTCCAAAAGTACAATGGGAGGCAGACCCTTCAGTTATCAAGCTCCTCTCCTGTGGAACCAGCTGCCAATCTGGATTCGGGAGTCAGACTCAATCTCTGTTTTTAAGAATAGGGCTAAAACCTACCTTTTTGATATAGCCTACAATTAGGGAGGGATCATGTGTTTCTGAACCCTCTCTTAGTTATGCTGCTAATAGGTTTAGTCAGCCAGGGGACCTCCAATAATGCACTGGGCCTCACTCCTTTCTTCACTCTCAATGATTTTTATTTTTTTTTTTTTTTTTTGCTGGTCATTAACATCTGTTTGTTCTCTCCCATAGATTGAGTCCCCATCGTGCTGTTTGCTCTCTACATGTCTGTTCTTTTCATCTTCTCTGTCCCCTCACCCCCCAGCCAGTTGCAGCAGATGACTGCCCCTCCCTGAACCTGGTTCGGCTGGAGGTTTCTTCCTGTTAAAAGGGAGTTTTTCCTCTCCACCATCGCCAAGTGCTTGCTCACAGGGGATCGTCTGATTGCTGGGGTCTTTCTGCAACTGTGGGGGTCCCCCCTACAGTTGAAAGTGCTATGAGATGACTGTTGTTGTGAAATGGAGCTATATAAATACAGTTCAATTCAATTCAATTCAATTCAATTCAATTCAATGAATGAATCAATTCAATGAATGAATCAATTCAATTCAATTCAATTCCCAATTCAAAAGTTGCATTGAATTGAATTGAATTGAATTCATATTTGATATGTGTTGTATATAAATAATATTTATAGAATCATCTTGCTATTTAATACTGTAACTTTAATACTTTAGTTAAATTGTCTTACTTATGCTGGACCTAATGGGGGGTGGGGGACAGAGAATTGAATGGTCAGAAGAGGTGGCAGTGAATTTGTGGGGGGTGGGGTAGAAAGAAAAGAAAATTAAGAGAAAACACAAGAAACAGTTGATGTTGAAGATCTCCATACAGGCCTGATATCCACACCTGAAAGAGGACAGATGTGTGTGTGTGTTTGTGTGTGTGGTGTGTGTGTGTTTGTGCGCATGCATAAGAAAGCATGTGCATGTGTACTTGGTTGGCCATGATACACAAATAAAGCAAGACAGTAGCCCCCCCCCCCCCCCGGACCATGAGCAAGTAAGACGAATGTGGCCCCTACCCCCCATATCGGGGCAACCCATAGCTCCCACAGAGCACGGATGCCCTCAGGCCACTAAACCCCAGAACAGCTAGACACCTTCTCCAGAAGGGGGGGAGGGGTGACCTGGTCTGGTGCACCACTGTCCCGGGCCGAAGGGCCCCCCTGGCCAGGGGTCTTCCTGCACCCCGGCCAAACCCCTGCAAGTACCCACCCCAGAGCTCCAGAAACACACCCTGGGAGCCACCAGGCCCACGCCCAAGTGAGGCGGGAGTGAACAGCAGACCAGGAGATGCCACACCTCTCTCTCTGGCAGCCCCTGACCAGTAAACACAGTACAGTACAGTTAATTCCCCAGTTGATGACATTAGTCACTATGGGGGGAGGCCAAAACGAATGTTTATTCACTCACTCACACTGACTTGCTCACACATGCTTGCTTGCGGTTGTCCATCCAGTCCGATGATGATGTCCACTTCTATCGGTGAGTCCTTTGATGGCTGTGTAGTCCTATCCTGGACCCACATGTCCTGTTGCAGGGAGGGCATGTAAAAGTTGTAGTAGTGGCAGCAGGGGATGCAGGTGCATTCCTCCTCAGTCTTCTCTCCTGTCTCCTGGCTGTTCTGTCCTCCTCCATCATACGGGTCCCCACAAGGCACTGCTGTCGCCAGGTGTTCCGGTCAGTAGCAGCCTCCTCCAGAGCCTCAGGTCTGATCCTGCACTTCTTTAAGGCCATCTTTAGCTGGTCCTTGTAGCGCTTCTTCTGCCCTCCAGCAGAGCATCGGCCATGGTGTAGCTGGCCATATAACACCCTGCGAGGCAGCCGGTTTGGGGGCATCCTCACCACATGTCCCAGCCAGTGTAGCTGGTGCTGGGTGATTGTTGCCTCAATACTCCTACAGCTGGTCTTAAAGAGTATCTCAGAATGAGGCACATGGTCACGCCAGGTGATTCCCAGGATCCACTGAAGGCAGCGTATATGGAACCGCTCTAGATCCCTAATGTGGTGGCTGTATGTCACCCAGGATTCACAGCTGTAGAGGAGAGTAGTGACACAGACTGCCTGGTAAACAGAGATCTTCGTTTGGAGATGGAGGTTCTTGTTCTGGAAGACCCGACGCCGGAGTCTCCCAAAAGAAGCTGATGCCTGCCTGATCCTGTTCTGGACCTCACTGTCAATGGTGTTGTCTACAGAGAGGATGCTCCCCAGGTACTTGAAAGATGGAACAACAGACAGCTGTTCACCAGCAACAGTGAAGGTAGGTGGAGTAGATGGGATATTGGTGCTCCGTTGGCAGACGACCTCTGTTTCGATGGTGTTCATCATCAGTCCCATCCTGCTGTATGCTCTCACCGCAGCAGTAAGAACAGACTGGAGATCTTGTGGGCTATGAGATACCAGAGCACAGTCATCTGCATACTGTAGCTCAATGACTCTCACCCTTTGCAGTTTGGTGGTTGCCTGGAGCCTCCTTATATTAAAAAGGTTACCATCTAGACGGAAGTCCACTGTTACACCGCTGCTGTCCTCAATCTCCTTGTGGAGAAGCTGGGTGACATAGAGCAGGAAAATGTTAAAAAGTACTGGTGCTAATACACACCCCTGCCTAACCCCTGTACAAACGGGGAAAGAAGGAGATTCCTGTCCTCCTATAGTCACCCGAGCAGTCATACCATCATGAAATTGGCGGAGGATATTGACAAACTTACTGGGGTAGCCAAAACACACATCATCGGCGGTCACTCGGAGCGAGTATGACAGTCATTCCTCGTGGAAGCGTCTACTTGTGGGTCTTCAGGTGGGCATAGAGGCCGATCCGTGACCCGCATATTTTGGTGCAATGTTGGCATGGGAAAATGGTGGTGGGTTGTGGTCGTGCTGGAGCCTTTTTCTGTCTTTTCTTGCGGAGCTGTTGTTTTGTTTCTGCGACACAGTGGATTTCCTTCTCATAGTGTGCAGCACCTTCTTGCACCGCTTCCTTCCATCGGTGCCTGTTTAGAGCCATGTGCTCCCAGTCAGGATAAGATATGCCTTTATTAGTCCCACAATGGGGAAATTCCAGGATTGCAACAGCACAGGATAACAACACTCAGAGCAACAATCAGAAGGCAAGAAAAAACAAGAACAGCTAGTAAACATATGTACATATTACTATAAAATATATATATATATATATATATATATATATATATATATATATATATATATATATATATATAGGTGAAATAAATGGCTATATACATATATATATATATATATATATATATATATATATATATATATATATATATATATATATATATATATATATATATATATATATACAGTATATATATATATAGACACACAGTGCGGAGCATTATGGTTGGTGAATGTGCAGCAGAAAGTCTAAGCTCTCTCTCCGCAGATGCGGCGGGCCAGCTGGAAGTCTTTGGGCATGATGGTGACCCTCTTAGCGAAGAAGAGACCCACCAGGTAGGCCTCACTGGCCTCCTGCAGAGCCATGACGGCGAAGCTCAGGAAGCGCAGGTCGGTCCTGAGCGATCTCCCTCACCAGGTGCTGGATGGGCAGCTTACGGATGAGCAGCTCCGTGGATTTCTGGCAGCGACGGATCTCTCTCAGAGCCACGGGCCTGTAACGGTGAGGCTTCTTCACTCCGCCGGTGGCCGGAGCGCTTTTCCGAGCAGCCTTGGTGGCTAGCTGCTTCCTGGGGGGCTTTTTCCTCCAGTAGATTTTACGGGCGGTCTGCTTGGTACTTGCCATCGCTCTTTCTTTATTATTATGTCTTATATTTCTTGCACGCCGCCTAAACTCCAGCCCGGCACCCGCGTCGTTTTTGCTACAGCTCCCGGTATGTCGAGTTTCCCCATTAGCACCGGGTGGCGGCCAAGTGCTAGCTAGCACCAGCTCCTCCCTGCTGTAACGTCTCCCGCTGTAAACAGTGGCTCCGTCTGCCGACTCGGGAGACCCCTGGGGCGATCTGTGTGTCCGTGATATATACAGTGGGGCAAAAAAGTATTTAGTCAGCCACCAATTGTGCAAGTTCTCCCACTTAAAAGATGAGAGAGGTCTCCAATTTTCATCATAGGTATACCTCAACTATGAGAGACAAAATGAGAAAAAAAATCCAGAAAATCACATTGAAGGATTTTTAATGAATTAATTGGTAAATTCCTCGGTAAAATGAGTATTTGGTCACCTACAAACAAGCAAGATTTCTGGCTCTCACAGACCTGTAACTTCTTCTTTAAGAGGCTCCTCTGTCCTCCACTCGTTACCTGTATTAATGGCACCTGTTTGAACTCGTTATCAGTATAAAAGACACCTGTCCACAACCTCAAACAGTCAGGCTCCAAACTCCACTATGGCCAAGACCAAAGAGCTGTCAAAAGGACACCAGAAACAAAATTGTAGACCTGCACCAGGCTGGGAAGACTGAATCTGAAATAGGTAAGCAGCTTGGTGTGAAGAAATCAACTGTGGGAGCAATTATTAGAAAATGGAAGACATACAAGACCACTGATAATCTCCCTTAATCTGTGGCTCCACACAAGATCTCACCCCGTGGGGTCAAAATGATCACGAGAACGGTGAGCAAAAATCCCAGAACCACATGGGGGGACCTAGTGAATGACCTGCAGAGAGTTGGGACCAAAGTAACAAAGGCTACATCAGTAACACACTACGCCGCCAGGGACTCAAATTCTGCAGTGCCAGACGTGTCCCCCTGCTTAAGCCAGTACATGTCCAGGCCCGTCTGAAGTTTGTTAGAGAGCATTTGGATGATCCAGAAGAGGATTGGGAGAATACCATACGGTCAGATGAAACCAAAATAGAACTTTTTGATGAAAACTCAACTTGTCGTGTTTGGAGGAGAAAGAACACCATACCTACTGTGAAGCATGGGGGTGGAAACATCATACTTTGGGGCTGTTTTTCTGCAAAGGGACCAGGACGACTGATCCGTGTAAAGGAAAGAATGAATGGGGCCATGTATCGTGAGATTTTGAGTGAAAACCTCCTTCCATCAGCAAGGGCACTGAAAATGAAATGTGGCTGGGTCTTTCAGCATGACAATGATCCCAAACACACCACCTGGGCAACGAAGGAGTGGCTTCGTAAGAAGCATTTCAAGGTCCTGGAGTGCCCTAGCCACTCTCCAGATCTCAACCGCATAGAAAATCTTTGGAAGGAGTTGAAAGTCCGTGTTGCCCAGCGACAGCCCCAAAACATCACTGCTCTAGAGGAGATCTGCATGGAGGAATGGGCCAAAATACCAGCAACAGTGTGTGAAAACCTTGTGAAGACTTACAGAAAACGTTTGACCTCTGTCATTGCCAACAAAGGGTATATAACAAAGTACTGAGATGAACTTTTGGGATTGACCAAATACTTA
The DNA here is from genome assembly GCA_020510985.1 of Pholidichthys leucotaenia. NCBI lineage: Eukaryota > Metazoa > Chordata > Actinopteri > Cichliformes > Pholidichthyidae > Pholidichthys > Pholidichthys leucotaenia. Next base: position 215,640,013 of record CM035837.1, read on the forward strand.
TTTTACAGAGGAATTTACCAATTAATTCATTAAAAATCCTTCAGTGTGATTTTCTGGATTTTTTTTTCTCATTTTGTCTCTCATAGTTGAAGTATACCAATGATGAAAATTGGAGACCTCTCTCATCTTTTAAGTGGGAGAACTTGCACAATTGGTGGCTGACAAAATACTTTTTTGCCCCACTGTATATAGAGCGAAAGGTGTAGAAAGAAGAAGGAAGATAAAAAAAGGCTGTTGCAACGGGCAGCCGACTCGTGTGGCGCCGCCGGTCCGGCGGAACCGGAACCGGAAGGAGATATGATATTGAATTTTTTAAGGTTTGTTTTAATATTGTCCTTGAACCATTTCTTTTGTCCTCCTGGAGCCCGCGAACCTCTGTCCAGTTCAGAATAAAGAATTTGTTTTGGGAGATGGGTGTCAGACATGCGAATGAGATGGCCAGTCCATCGTAGTTGGTGTTTTATCATTGTGGTGGAAATGCTGGGCATTTTGGCCTCTTCCAGAATGCTGATGTTTGTGCGTCGGTCCTCCCATTTAATCCTCAGAATCTTTCTCAAAGTTCTTTGGTGGAGCTGCTCCAGAGCTCTCAGGTGCCTGCTGTAGATGGTCCATGATTCTGCCCCATACAGCAAGGTGGGGAGAACCACAGCCTTGTAGACCAAGAGCTTGGTATCGATCCTGAGATCTCGATCTTCAAAGACCTTCATCCTGAGTCTGGCATATGCTCCATTGGCACAGCTCAGATGATGGTTGATCTCAGAGTCAATGTCCACTTTGGAGGACAGAAGACTGCCGAGGTAGGGGAAGTGGTCAACATTTTCGAGAGGGGTGTTGTCCACTTTTATAATAGGTGAAATAAATGGCTGATTGGGTGGAGGTTGATGTAGCACCTGGGTCTTCTTGATGTTTAAGGTTAGACCCAGGGCTTTATATGCCTTGGCAAAGGCATTCAGGATACCCTGTAGGTCTTCTGCGGAGTGTGCTACTATGGCGTTGTCATCTGCATACTGGAGCTCCATAATGGTGGTGTTTCTAACCTTGCTTTTGGCTTTGAACCTAGCAAGGTTAAAGAGCCTACCGTCGGTTCTGTACCGGATCGGAATTCCCTGTGGTAGGTCTTTGCCAATGAGGTGAAGTATTTTTTTTTTTTTTGTTACTTATTTGTACCCGTAGGTAGACTTGGTTTGCAGTCTGGTGACAAGCCACCGGCTGCTGGTCGCTGCGTGCGCGAACGCCCTAAACCTACATGTTTTTGCTATGCGGGAGGAAACCGGAGAAATCCCGGAGTAAACCCACGCAACACGGGGAGAACATGCAAACTCCACACAGCTCACTGTTGGTCGGGGGCTGGGATCGAACCCACGATCTCATGATCCCCGCGATCCCCCGGCCGAGGGTAAACTGTGCTGCCACAGTGCTAAACCACTGCGCCACCGTGCAGCCCAAGTATGGCAGCAATAAAGAGAGAAAACAGGGTGGGTGCAATGATGCATCCCTGTTTGAGCCCTGTTTCCATGGTGAAAGACTCCGACATGGAGCCGCTGTTACTTAGCATCGTGGCTGTCATTCCATCATGCAGTAGCCTCAGAATCCTGATGTATTTCTCTGGGCAGCCATACCTCAACAGTACGCTCCACAGAACCTGGCGATCTACTGAGTCAAAGGCCTTTGTCAGGTCTATAAAAGCCATATACAATGGCAACTTGTGCTCACGGCATTTCTCCTGAAGTTGGCGGGCAGTGAAGATCATATCTGCTGTGCTTCTAGATGGACGAAAGCCGCACTTTGATTCTGGGAGTATTTCCTCAGAAAGTGGCAGTAAACGGTTAGCGAGAACATGAGCAAGTACCTTGCCAGTTGTTGACAGGAGTGAGATGCCTCTGTAATTTCCACAATCAGCTTTGTCCCCCTTCTTAAATATGATCATGATCAGAGCATCCCTGAGCTCTGAGGGGAGTTCTTCCTTTTCCCAGACCTTCAGATGGAGGGCATGGAGACGGCACAGGAGTTCTGGACCACCTTCCTTTAGGACCTCAGCTGGGATCCCATCTGGACCGGTGGCCTTGTTGTTCTTCAGGCTCCTGATGGCATCTTGGACCTCGGATAAGGTGGGAGGTACCCCTATGTCTTCCCTGTTGGGACTCTGAGGAATGTAACAGATGAAATTTGATTGGATTGCAGTGTTACGGTTGAGGAGTTTCTGAAAGTGCTCTTTCCATCGCTTATTAATAGACTCATTGTCCTTCAGCAGCTCCTGTCCATCCTTTGAGCGTAATGGGTTCAAGCCACGACAGCTTGGGCCGTAGACAGCCTTAATGGCACTGAAGCTGCTGCTGGATGGTAGTTTCATTAAGGCTTTCAAGGCTTAGTCTCAGCCGGTTCTGCTTCTTCTGCAATCTCCTCTTCCTCTTAAGTTTGATGGACATCATGGATCGTATAAGACGGTGGTCTGTCCAGCAATAGTCGGAGTTGATCATGGCCTTAGTGATGTTTACATTGCGCAGATCCCTGGTTCTGACAATGACATAATCAACTAGAAAAGCACTCGGAGAGCGCAGACCTCCGCCAAGCGCCACAGTTCCCCCCATACAGTGTTTGTGTGTACGTTTTCAGATTTCTTGACCATGAAAACATATGACTAGCAATTGGATTGACAATGATAGGATTAGTGGTTGAGTAGTTATTCACGAAAATTGCATTTTGCGTAATGGCGGTTTTCTTCTGGACGGTGATCCGGATCACCACCAAAATCTAATCATCTGTAGGATACCCCATTTCTCTGTAGGGTGAATTGCCTATAAAATATTTGTCATAAGGTACAGGAATTATTTATTTTATTTAATAGTGGGTGTGAAAGGGGGTGGAGTTAAACCATCACTTCTACACCCACTAAATTAAATAAAAGCACTCGTAAAAGGGGCACCAGTCCTAACGGACAATAATATTAACTTTAATTTTAATTAATTTTGTACCTTAAATTACTTAATGAATCAGTCTCAAAGATTCAGTGAGTTTTTGTCCTGCTGTGATTAGGAAACCTATATATGCAAAAGGAAAATGCTTCAACTGCTCTCATTCACTCTTTTATTAAACTCATTCAGGTTACATGACATGGCGTTCAAATGATGAATAAACAGATTCAGATGATAACAGCGTAATATATCACATCAACTGATATTGGGTTCCTGAACATAAAATCCAGCGTTACACCTCTGTAGAACCAGGGAGAAACTAGACTTATGTTTCAACAGTAAATGAGGCTGGAATGTTTTAACAAAACAACGCAATTTTATGGGGAAAATTCATAAGCTAATTATCTAAAAATGACTCCTGAATTAATCTACAAAAATTTAAGGGCAGTTACTTAAAAATGACTAAGAGTTTTCCTTCAGTTTACAGCTCTATCCTGCGGCTGAGAGACTAATTGAGCCCTGAAATACGGGCCATATTCAATTGTAATTTAATTGTTAGGACATCACGTTTTAACCCAGTAGATAGGAGAAATAAAAGTTTCACTCACACAACAGCCGTGGGTCCACGTTTCAGCGGGTCGGTACCGCTGGGTTTTGAAGTTAGGACGTCGGAGGAAGTGGCTGCTATCCTCACAAGCCGTGGAGGTGATAACTCAGCTGGAGGCCCTTCTAGGAGACACTTGCAGCCGTGGATGATTTGTCTCAGGGCGGCGTGAAAAGTCCTTGGAAAAGAATCCCAATTTTGAGGTCTCTTGTAGCGGGATAGACCAAAAAGACTGAAGGAAAATCTTCTCAGTCTCTGTTCACTTTAAACTAGGCAAATTAAAGGTCCACTTTAATGGCGTGAAAAGTCATGAAAAAAACTATTAGAAAAACATTTACTATGATAAGAATGGCTTCTGAGGTGAAGGAAAAAGTTTGAGAATTTGATTCTCTAAAAGGGACGAGCTCTAAAGAAAAATGGTTTCTCCTCAGTGACCAGAATATAACGAAAGACTTGACAAACACACAGAGAATAAAATAAAACTTCACAGGGCCTTGAAACGGTGGAATAAAATCTTCTTCTGAGATCTAGATTACTATCCTGCTTCTTTAATCTTAATTTAGTTCCTAATCCTTCTCAAAATCTCTTTCTTTCTTCTTTCTGTTTCTAATTTTTAATCTTATCACCGCTTTCTATTTTGCTTCTTTCTAATCTTCCTGCCTGCTGTCTCTTACTTTTTTCTACCCTTTTTCTTAACTGTTTCTTGACTCTGACTAAACTCAAATCTAACTTCTCTCTTTTAAAGTTACCTCGCCGGGTCGTAAAACTGATGATGTCAGTCACAAGACCGACCAATCGACCTTTTCAGAAGCAGTTTGAAGTGGCTGCTATCCAATGTGAGAACACTTCTTTGTTTGAGAGCAGCCAATCAAATGAAGACACCATCCCATGAAATTTCAGAGGGAAAATCAACACTCAGTCAGTTCTTATGAAATAAATGCTCAATATAAAATCTAACTAAATTAAATGACTTGGCTAATATTTTGGTGATCATGCATTTATATCACTACTCCAATATGTGTTTGAATAACACTCATGAATATAACATTTCTTATACATAATTATAATACATGCATTCACATTTAGATCAACTTGCAGCAAAACATGCAGCAAACCATGGTTGGTGATAAAAGAGGGATGATTTTCAGTGTCCTTAGGATCCAGAGGATAAGCTGAAAGAAACTTAATATTTAGAACAAATTAAAAGTCATCCTACATACTGAAAACACATTCCGTAGGTATCCGCTAGGAGGTACTGTTGAGCTGTAGATGATTTCCTTTAGTATCTGGGCGAAGGTACCTGGACAGCATCGGCTATAAACCCGTCAGATTAAGTGGTTTATGACTCTTTTAAGAACATTGGTTTCCTGTGAAAAGGTACGTTATCAAATGCAGTGTTCACGTTGAGAGGTCTGGTATCCTGAGTTTTATGTTCCTTTGAGCCTTTAAAAGCAAATTCTGATCCTTACAATCTCTGCAAGAGGCAACTGTTTACATTGGGGTCCTGGGAAAGCAAGCATCTTTGGTCAGGTCTGGAAGAAGCCTGCATGAGTCGACATAAAAGCCAGTGATATTCCTGAAAAGGCAGAAAAGTGATATTCCTGTATAATGAATAAAGTGAAATTCCTATAAAATGAAGAGAAGTGATCTTCTGTTTTGGTTTGAGGAGACGATGATGCTACAGTTCCCCCCTTTGTAGCAATGGTGAGCGTCGGTCAGCGTTGGTACACACCCATGGCAGCTTCGTCTCCTTGGCAACACTTGACCTAAATACTGGGTTAAAAGGTTTTTTGTGATGTCCATACACACTAGCATGCAAACAGTATCTATTACTAAGTACAGCTCTTTGACTTTGGTTAACTGGAAGGACTTCCATGAATTTCCAAAAATAATTTGAATATGGACAAATGTAGATTATAGAATTGGCTTGGAGTAGTACGCTAAGGCATAGGTCTTGAAATGATTCAAAAATTCTAGCTACAAAAATAAGTGCGTAGTCTTACATACCTGAGGTAGGAATTTTAGTTCACGATGAAATAGCTATCATAGTTGTTTAAAAAAATAGTTTGAATGGGTACAAAAATCAAAATGGAGTGCAAGAGCTATATATAAAAATATAGGTTTGTATATAAGCATGCATATAACTTCAAAAATTCTAAAAATAAAGAAAAATAAAAGTCAAAACAAAGAATGCAAAACAAAAATGTATTGCTTATCTGAGGTAGATGTTTAGGTTAAGCAATATTGAGTTAATTCAAGGAGGTTCGAACTGAATTGGTTTAGCTGGACTGAACCATGGTTCCACAGAGGTCTTACTCAGAGGGTGTTTGAGACCTTTGTTCTGGAAGACTGAGTGAACATGGAAAGTCATCATTGTTCTTTGAGTGGCAATGAGGAATAACTTTGTGACATCTGAAACAGGGGCAAGAAGCGGTGAAGGCAGACTCGTTGTCAAAGTGTTAGCTGAAAGTCTAATATTTCTAGCTACCTTTCGAAGAAACACAGGCATTATATGTGGGTGAGCAGGGTCACCCTCTAACATGAAGAGTGACAAGTCCAAGACCTTGTTGAGTTTGAATGAGGCTTTGGAGCAAACATTCAAAACCAACACAGTATCTTGCAAAGTTTTGGTAACAGTTGGTGGTTCAACTATCTGGCATTTCAGTGTAGCGGTGTTGACTGATTTAACAGTAGACGTGCTAAGGCTAGCAAGGGGCCCTAATGATGAGGCCGTGGTTGAGAATCTACTTAAGGATTGTTGACTTCTTGTCTGGGTTCTGTCCAGTTCTAACTGGGTGAAAGTAGGTGAGGGTGCTAGGTAGAGGGCTAAACTGAAAAACAGGAGGGCCATCGTCCTGGCCAACGAATAGAAGTGAGTCATTTTAATCTTGAGCTTCTTGTCAGTTTTCCTTTTCTTGAGGTACCTGAGTGGTAGGTGAAAGTTATTCTTAGAGGTGGAACAACTTTGTTAGAGGCTGGGCTCTAAGCTATTAGTGTTTATCACCTTTAGAGGGTTTTGTGATTATTGACTTAAGCTAGTGATGTTGTTGATTTTGTTTGTACTACTTTGAAATAGTAACTTGATGATACTGAATGAAATTTTGCGGGGTCTTTTAAATTTAGATTTTAAGGAAGTCAGTTAGTTTGGGTTAACTTTCTCCTTTTGAAGGTTTAATGCAGTTACCTGATTGAGGAAGAGAAATGCGACCGAGAATGTCTGAGGTGGATAGTCAGCTAACAGTTATCTATCGGGCGCCAACAAGATTTAGGTTTGTTTACTGACTTAATGGAACAGTGTTGTCCCCGACAAGTCCCATGGGGTTTTTGTAAGCTTTGATTTGATTACGATGGACCCATTTGGAGATGAGGTCCTGGCGACCTTTGCTTATTTTGATTTGGTAAACGACCAGAGAGAGTTTATCTGTGATCGTGTGTGGACCTGTCCACCTGGGGAGGAACTTCCGAGCGAGTTTTCCTGCTCGTGCGTTGGTCTGTCTTGTCTGAGGAATGAAAGCATAATAGAAAACCTTGTCTCCCACTTGGAGTTCATCATGTGAGGCTTTCTGATTGTAGTAGGCTTTGCGTCCTTCAGCTGATCGGTCCAAATGTTTTTGGGCAAAGGCAAAAGTCTGTTGGAGATGTTTGGTCAGGTCAGTCATGTACTGGTGAGTAGTGTAAGCTGTAGCAACACTGGCTTCTCCAGGTTGGTAGAGTAAATGCAGGGGCAAAGTCATTTGCCGGCCTGTCATCATTTCAAAAGGTGACACCCCCGTAGCTTCATGGGGTGCGGCTCGGATGGCCATTAAGACCAGCGGGAGTTTTACATCCCAGTCTTTTTGGTGTGGTGAAACATACTTCTTCAGTATGTTGATCACAGTTCGGTGGGTTCTTTCAACCTGTCCGGAGGATTGTGGGTGGTGACTAATATGGAAGTTAGCTTTAACTCCCAAGGTTTCCCACAGTTGTCGCATGACTTCGGCGGTGAAATGAGTGCCGCGGTCAGAGTTGATTCGGCTTGGCAGACCAAACCTAGAGAATACGTGGTTCATCAACAAGTAGGCCGTGGTTTCTGCCGTGTCATTAGGAGCAGGCAGGCACTCGACCCATTTGGTGAAAGCACATGTGACTGTGAAGAAGTATTTGTTTCCTCTGGCCGACCGTGGAAGGGGACCTACCCAGTCAATTTGGAGGTCAGACCATGGGAATGAAATGCCTCTTTTCTGTAGGGGTGCTCGATGCATCGGGTTGGTTGGTTGAAACTGGCAACATACGAGACATCCCTTGATGTAGTCGGCTACATCTTTTCGCATGTATGGCCAATATGCCACTTGTTTGAGCGCGCTGTACGTCGCTTTGACGCCTTTGTGTCCTGCAGTTGGGAGATCATGGGCATGAACAATCATCACCCCCCTCTGGTTACGAGGGACCACAAGCGCAGGCGTAGGGAGTTCATCGGAAACATGAACTAGAATGCCATTTCGCAGCTGCAAGGATGATCGTGCGGCAAAAAGTGGCTTCAAGTCTGGAGTGTTAGCGAGATCCGAGTCGGATGGTGCATTAAGTGCAGGATCTGAGATGTATTGTATCATTTTATGGACCGCAGGGTCAAGGTTTTGAAGAGAGATAAGGTCAGCGTCAGTGAAAACAGGGTCAACCGCAAGGGGACCTGTGGTTGGTGTCGTGTCTTGGGACCTGTTAGTCTGGGCCCTAGTGACTGCGCAGACTGTAGGGGTGGGTGGGTGGGACTGTGAAGTCGGCGCCTGAGCAGAATCAAAGGACCAGGGTGTGCCTTGTATAGCTCCTTGTTTTGCAAGTGAGTCCACAAGGTCATTCCATTCTTTGTCCTGACCTGGTGTGTGCGAGTGACCTCTGACCTTTTTCCATTACACCTGGAGGTTGTTGGAGGTGACCAGGTGATCACATGCCTTGAAAAGGTCTTGATGTTTAACCGGTTTGCGGTTGGAGGTTACAAAACCTTTGGCCTTCCAGAGTGCTAAATGACAAGTGAAACTGAGGCGTGCATAGTTGGAGTCAGTGCAGATGACCAATGTGCGAATGCCATGGTCTACAGCAAGTTGCAGTGTAATGAGCACACCTGCGATTTCCGCATACTGAGATGATTGGGAACCCAGTTGATAGTTGTGGGGTTCACAAGGCTGATTGTTCAGCCATGCCACACCCACACCAGCACGAATGTGAGTTTCATGGCGAAAAGAACAACCATCGACATAGGCGGTGACCATATCTTGGCAGATGTTCTGGTCAAAGTAGTGATGGTTTGGGTCTTCAGTGACTGTAGGTGGCTCTGCACGAATGGATGGTCCTGGAGTGTCCTCAGAGCACCGTTGGTAGGCAGCCAAGTCTGTGCCGAGAGGGCTTCTCAACTTTTGTGTGTAGCGGACCTCCACATCAAAGCTTTGTAGAGCCATCAACCAGGAGGCTATTCTGGCATTTGTTACAACACCTTCTCTGATGCGTTGACTGTTGAGGAAGACCACTGGTTGGTGGTGAGTCTCAACTGTGATTCTCTGGACTCCCACATAGTTGGAGAAATGCTTGACTGCCCATACAGTGGCCAGAAGGGCTTTTTCACAGTCCGAGTATTTCAGTTCCGGACCAGAGAGGGTTTTGCTGGCATAGGCCACGAGTCGTTTGTCGTGGTCGTAGATTTGGTATAATCCAGCGCTTAAGCAGTTGGCAGAGAACACCACTTGTAAGAAGAATGGCTGGTCGCAGTTGGGATAGGCCAAACATTGTGCTGTGCATAACTTTTGCTTCAACGCTAGCATAGCCTGTTCTTGAGCCTCAGACCAAATGAAAGGGGTGTCCTTTCGTAGGAGGTCTGTGAGGGGTTTTGCCACGTCTGCACAATCCTCCATGAACTGACGTGAGTAATTGCATACCCCTAGGAAGCTCCGGAGTTCGGCGATGTTGGTAGGGGCTTTGATGTTTAACACACCTTGAATTTGTGCCATTTGTGGTAGTACCCCTTTGGATCCTACCAAGAGACCGACATAGTTGACTTTGGTTTTGCTCCACTGGCATTTGGAGAGAGAAATTTTGGCTCCAGCTCGCGTAAGCTGGCCAAGGACATGGTCAATTTCAGTGAGGTGGGTGTCCAGAGTTGGACTCCAAATGAGAATGTCATCAACATAGATGAGGTTACCTCTGTCTCGGGCGTCTGGACATGCTTTGTTCAAGAAAATGTTGAACTCTGCAGGAGAGTTGGCATAACTGAAAGGGCATCGGGTGAATGTGTATTGGCGATTCGTGAACGTGAAGGCCAGTTTGTGTTGGTCTTCAGCTTGGACAGGAATAGTCCAAAAACTAGAAGCAATGTCCAGTGTTGAAAAGTATTTGGCATCTTTGACTCTAGGGAGTTCTTGCTCCAGTTGAGTCATAGGCCACCTAGAGAGAGGAACTTGAGTGTTCAATTTCCTGTAATCAATGGTGAGTCTCCACTTACCATTAGGCTTTAGGACAGGCCATAAGGGAGCCGAGTAGGTACTGTTGCATGGCCTGATTATGCCACGGTCCAGTAAATCATCGATTATTTCTTGTACTGGGCCGTACGAGGCCAAGGGAATCTTGTACTGCCTGACATAGGTTGGAGGGGCGTCAGGTGGTGTAGGAATACGTACTGAGTGGATTGTGGTCAGTCCACAGTCCAAGGAGTCTTTGGAGAAGGATTGTTCATACTTAAGAAGAACTTGGTGAAGTTTTCCACGTTCTTCGTCAGAGGTTAGGACATCAGCATCAGCTACCACCTGTGCAATCTCTTCAGCAATAGTGAGGACTGGTTTCGGCGGAGCATCGCTGGGATTGTCATTGGTTTCAATTCAATTCAATTCAACTTTATTTATATAGCGCCATTTCACAACAACAGTCATCTCATAGCACTATCAACTGTAGGGAGGACCCCCACAGTTGCAGAAAGACCCCAGCAATCAGGCGATCCCCTGTGAGCAAGCACTTGGCGACGGTGGAGAGGAAAAACTCCCTGATCGGACTCCGATGGAAGGAGTTCAATGGCTTGGACAAGCATTTGGTCATTGTTAGTCAAGTCGATTCGTCCCACTGACTCTTTGTCAGGGGTTGGTATTGACACAAGAGCGATGGCCTTAGAAGGCTTAGTGTAAATGACTGTAGGTTCAAGAGAGTCGGCCCAAAGAGAATCAGGGAGGCCGCCTAGCACAGGAACAGTCAGTTCAAAATCGTGGAAATCTGTGGTGATGAGCCAGCCAAGAGGCGTGGCCTTGGGCAGGACGATGGTCTCTGCCGTGGGATTGTTAACCGGTAATGTGGTGGTTCTGTATTCTAGGCTTAGAAGGGGCATGGCCTCCAGAGTTAAGCCTAGATTGTCAAGCAAAGGAGCCGGTTGGAAAAATGCTTGTGGATGCATAAGTTTCTGTCCTGTTTGAATGCATAGTTGGACCGGGTAGCACGTGACATTAGCAGGTATGAGACAGTGTTGAGTGTTCAGTACCTGGCAGGCCTCAGGGATGGTCTGGCCTGACTTTAGAGTGTCAAGATCTGGTCTAGAGTGAGCGTCTCGAACTGAGGTGAGAGACCATAAGACATTGTTTATGGTATCAACCTGGGTTCCAAGTCTCACAAGAAGATCACTGCCGATGTAGACTGCATGTGGCAGGTCGGGAACGACCAAAAAGGGATGCGTTAGCAGTCTGTGGTTCCACTGAAGGTGGAGGGCGCAGATACTTCTGGCGACCAATGTTTTGTTTGATTTGGTCCCAGCAGGGAAATGAAAAGACTTGTTAGTGACCATAAGGTCAGGGTATTTCTCGTGTAGAGAGTCGAAAAGTGTCTGGCTGATTGCAGATTTATCAGCCCAGAGAGTCAGTACCACATCTTCTACGTGGGAGCTTTGGATAGCTAGTCCTTTGACCACTTGGGGGCAGTACTCTTCATCGACTGCCCCTGGTTTCAGGGTGCAAAGAAATGAACTGTGTTCATTTAAGGTTGGGTTGTCAGATGTGGTGACCTGAAAAGGGGTGTCTGTTTCAGCCTGGTCCCCAAGGTCACTTTCCGTCAAACTTTGTTGGGTCAGCAGTGCAAGTGGGTTGACTCCTGGAACATCCAAGGTGTCAAGAGTGTAGCACTGTGATCCGGTTGCTTCAGGTAGAGTGGTTGGAAGAGGTTGTCGAACTTGAGCCCATAGCTTGAGATTCTTGAAGTCTATCAGAGGCTCAAAGCGATTAAGTAGATCCTTGCCTATCAGCAATGGAATTGAGTTGAGATTGGACACATAGACCGGGTGGATCAAGGTCATGGGCCCAATGGAGATTTGCATCAATGACATGTGTGACACAGTCGTGTTTGAGGGTGCATAAGGTTGAATAGCTAAAGAGCAAGGTCTTTGTTTCAAGTCTTTGTGCGCATAATTAGCAGTGACACGTAGGTGTTCAAAAAGATCATGCGACATGAGTGTGATGTCCGCGGCGGTATCCAGTAGGGCTTCGTGCGTCATCACATCTTCCAAGGTCAATGACAAAAAAAATTTTCGTGCAACCCCCCTTTCGGTTAAATCACACAGAAATTCTTGGACCGGTGGTTCAACGCAGATTAAAGAGTCGCCGATTTCGGGCGAGTGAGGTTTCCCAGGTAGCTGGACTACCAAAATGGCAGTGGGTGGCGTTGCATTTTGGAGCTCCTCCTGAGTTTCAGGTGGAGGATGCTCGGTTGTGTCTTCGGTATCCTTCCCCTTTGTAGTAGGAGAATCCTCAGGGTTGACTTGTGGCAAACCTAATGGATCGTTTGGGGTGGTCACAATATTTATGGCTAGGACATCTGGTTTCTTGTCCTCTTTCGCCTCCTTTTTCCTCTTCAGTTCGTCAAGTATGCGTTGGAGAGTCTCCAGGTCTTCTTGGCTGAAAATGGGCTTTTCTTTCTTCTCCCAGGGTTTGGAGTTAAACTTTCCAGGGGGAGGTCTTGCTTCCCTGTTGAAGTTTTTCCGGCGGTACGAAGGAGGTGACCACCTCCCGCGACTATGCAAGTCTCAAAATCGATATCTGTCATCCCGGGTATCCGTACCGTATTCTCGTGACTTACCTGGTGGAATCAGTCTCCGACGGTAGTCAGGTTTTGGTGATGTTGTCTTGGAACTTGGTGTCAAAAATTTTTCCGGGTCATGACTCAACTTATCTTGATTAGAGGACTGTCGTCGTTTTATTTGTGACCGAGATGCTGGAACAGGGGCTGGCCTTGGGGCGCCCTCTAGGTCCAGGGTGTCTGATGCGGTGTTGACTGCTAACACCGCGGTAGACTCGGTATGCTTCTGATTGCTTTGTCGCTGTTTCTGGAATGCATAATGTGCAAACTCTCTTAGCTGGTTTATCGAGTTTGTCTTTGGGTTAGCCATGACTCCAAGGTGGTGTCCAATCATGGGATGGAGATTCTGAATGAACAGAGCCTTGAAATTGTGGTCTTCTTCCATCTCAGGCATGTTTTGAGATCTGAAATATGCGCGCAGGAGTCGCTGGTAGTATGCCTGTGGGGGCTCTAAGCGACCCTGTTTCACAGCTAGGGCTGTCGCTAGCCCTGACTGTAAGCAGTCGTCGGAAAACTCTCTTTCGATGGCTTCATAGAGCTTTCGGTGGTTCATTTTGATGTCAAATGGTTGCCGATCTATAAATTTTGATACCGACCTGTTGGATGTCAACTTGATCAAATAAATGCGGTCGTCAACAGTAGCATCAGGGTATTTATGCAAGTAGTAGTCGATGTCTTGCAAGTAAGCCCTGGTATCAGGTGACCCACTGGTTGAGGGGTCAAATTTCGTGACGTGGCGAGCGATCTTATTGAGATCTCCATCGGACGGAATTTGCACACGTCTTTCACGTTGCCATTCGGGTCTGAACGGGTCAGGTGAGTGTGAGCCGGGGGAGTCCCCATCCCATGTGGGGATGCCCCCCTTTGTCGAGGGAACCGGCCTGTTCATGGATTCTGATCTCAGATCCCTTTGTTTGCGGTGGTCTTCCAGCTCTTCTTGGACGTCCTGAAGACCTTGTTGTGCTTCTCGTAGGAGCAGTTTGCATTTCCCATAATCGGAGCTTGTTTCGTCCAATTGACCTTCAACTTCCTTGAGTTGATTCTCTTTGTGAAGCAGGGCGGTTTTCAATTCCTCGTTTTCTTGCTGAAGTGAGGTATTGTTGTCTTCTAGTCGTTGCTTTTCTTCCTCTGCTTGTTCCAGATTTAGCAACGTCTGATCGAGCGTAGCTTGGGTGTCTGTTTTCTCTATGCGAGCTTGTTCCTGCTTTTTCACAAGGGATTTGTTCTCTTCCTGAAGAGAAAGGATGGTTGTTTGTCATTTCACCAGTTCCTTTTCGGCGTAGAGTACTTGGGTTTCAGCTCGTTTTAGCCTTGCAACTAATGCTAGTGCAAACTTTCCTAACACACCGGGGATTTCCTTTGCTTTCGGTGGGTTAGCTTCGCATTCATCCGAAAGTTTTTTCGTGATTTGCTTCAAATCTTTTGGTGGAGTATCCCCAACTTGTTTGGAGAAACCGGGTATAAGGTCGGAAGCCATCTCTTCCAATATTACTTGAAGGTCATTTAATTCGTCAAGTGGACTCGACATGTTTGACCGTTTGTGTAACGCTTAGTTTGAAATCAATTCGTTGATTATAGCTAAAGTTGTGCGTCAAGAGTTAACCTTGAGTGTCGTTTTACAGTGAGGGTAATTACAAGCTTCTTTTTGGAGTTTGTTTCAACTTCCAGGCTTGTAAGAAGGAAAGAAAATATTTTGGAATTCTTTAGAAATGTGGAATAGGTGTTAGTTTATTTGTTGACACTGTATTTTGATTTGTATTTCACAAGACAAAAGCAAAAAAAAAAAAAATTGTGTCGATTGACTTCTTTCAGTTCAGTTATCAAAGTGTAGTTTTGGAATGGTCCTCAACTAGGTTGTGAATTTTTTGTTGAATCTCACTTGAAAGTAATGATTTTATTTACAAAAGAAAAAGAAAGCAACAAAAATAGAAAAGGTTAAATGCTTTAAGGCTTTAGGGTTACAGTATAAGTCTTCACTTTGTTTTAAAGTTAGAACTGGCTTGGTTCTATTTGTTAAAGCTTATCTTCATTTAAAGCCTTTCAATGTTTTAATATTTACAAGTTAGGAAACAAATGAATTGTCTTTGCGTATTGTCACTAAGGCTTCCTTAGGATTAAAGTTAATGATTATTTAAAAAGAGAAGAAGAAAAGAAAAAATGTTTTACAGACTAGTCAAAGTTTTCACCTTTTGACTTATTTCAAATCCTGGTGAGAAATAGTGAGTTGGTTAAATGTTTTCCTTCTCCTGGGGAGGAAACATGAATCAAAAGCAACACTGACTGTAAATAAGCTAAAGTTTTCAAGTGTTAATTGCTGGATGTGGTTTCCTAATTTTGGAGAATTTTGGTTAAATATTTAGTAAATCACTAAATCCTTTACCAACATGCACAGGAGTAACATTAACTTGAGTTTAAATGAACATTGTCATTTATTTGAGTCCCTAAGTTGAATGGCTTCCTGTGAAAGAAATCGCACAAAGTGATCTTTAAAACAAAACACATATATATAGCTTCAAAAGTTTGCAGACTTTTAGCATAAAATGTGTGAATATATGCTTTTAACTAAAAAGATTAAAATATGTGGTTAACATATGTGAGTAAATACAAAGTCTATGCTTCTATGTTCTTTCAGTGTGTATGTATGCAGTCAAAAGCTCTTCCACCAATGAGAACAAACTTCAAACCCACAAGTTTCCTTTTCCTTTTGGTTCTTGGGATAAAACTTTGAATTGGGTTTAAATTTAGATTGTTCCGGATAATTCGGATTGATTTAAAGTCAATTTGGAAGCTCTGTTTGATTATAAATCAGCTTAATAGATTTGCTCTGTTTTAATCCGAGTGTGCATTCATGCAAGAAATGCAACTCCTATAGTTGACCACACGATGGAGGCAGTTGTCTCTGCCCTCCCAGGGGGAGGAGACACTGGTGACGTCGCTCTGGGCGGGTCTACCGGTCTCACTCAAAATGGCGGCTAGGGTGACTCCCTCTTTGCGCCTTCAAAATGGCGTCTGCACGCTTACTCTGCTCATGCGCAGTTTTTCGTGCACGCCTTTCGGTCACGCGCGCGACTGTGCGTGTTCACGTGACACGTGATGCGGGCGCGAGTCTCAGCGACAACGCCATGCCTTGCTTTTCAAAATGAGAGTTTAATCTCCAACTTTCACAAATAATGTTACCCATTTAATTCCGGGTATAGTTTAGCGCTATTTCCCCAGCGGTTTATTCAGTGACCAGATCAAACTGCGTCCAGCTTAATCTGATGTCACCACGCTTGGGTAATTACATTACAGAACTGGCCAGTTTAATTACTCCTTTCGGGATAATCGCCGGAAGGTTAAACTGGCGAGAGACAGGATGGTTTTCTTCGTGTTTCTGTCACTCTAGGCCTCTATGTTTCTTAATCCAGCATATAATAATATTGTTTAAACTTCTTTGCATGCATCAAAAACTGTTGACTTTAGTGGGTGAATCACTCACCCCCCTTTGCAGCAATCAGCCACCAGCCTCCTCAGCAGGAGGTTAGGTAAACAAGCACAGCAGACACACAGGCAGGAGGAGAGATGCAGGCCTCAGCCTCTCAAACAACACACAGACTCGCCGGATAGTGGATCAATATTTGCAGGGAAAAAAAAAATTATGACTTCAATGAATTTTCTTTTTGCATATACGTTTCCCAATTACAGAGGCCTCACATCGGGTGCACCATTAAGCTGTAGGGTGAATTGCCTATAAAATATTTGTCATAAGGTACAGGATTTATTTATTTTATTTAATAGTGGGTGTGAAAGGGGGCGGAGTTAAACCATCACTTCTACACCCGCTAAATTAAATAAAAGCACTCGTAAAAGGGGCACCAGTCCTAACGGACAATAATATTAACTTTAATTTTAATTAATTTTGTACCTTAAATTACTTAATGAATCAGTCTCAAAGTTTCAGTGAGTTTTTGTCCTGCCGTGATTAGGAAACCTGTATATGCGAAAGGAAAACGCTTCAACTGCTCTCATTCACTCTTTTATTAAACTCATTCAGGTTACATGACATGGCGTTCAAATGATGAATAAACAGATTCAGATGATAACAGCGTAATATATCACATCAACTGATATTGGGTTCCTGAACATAAAATCCAGCGTTACACCTCTGTAGAATCAGGGAGAAACTAGAGTCTAGTTTCATACTTATATAAACATAAGTCTAGTTACTAGACTTATGTTTCAACAGTAAATGAGGCTGGAATGTTTTAACAAAACAACGCAATTTTATGGGGAAAATTCATAAGCTAATTATCTAAAAATGACTCCTGAATTAATCTACAAAAATTTAAGGGCAGTTACTTAAAAATGACTAAGAGTTTTCCTTCAGTTTACAGCTCTATCCTGCGGCTGAGAGACTAATTGAGCCCTGAAATACGGGCCACATTCAATTGTAATTTAATTGTTAGGACATCACGTTTTAACCCAGTAGATAGGAGAAATAAAAGTTTCACTCACACAACAGCCGTGGGTCCACGTTTCAGCGGGTCGGTACCGCTGGGTTTTGAAGTTAGGACGTCGGAGGAAGCGGCTGCTATCCTCACAAGCCGTGGAGGTGATAACTCAGCTGGGGGCCCTTCTAGGAGACACTTGCAGCCGTGGATGATTTGTCTCAGGGCGGCGTGAAAAGTCCTTGGAAAAGAATCCCAATTTTGAGGTCTCTTGTAGCGGGATAGACCAAAAAGACTGAAGGAAAATCTTCTCAGTCTCTGTTCACTTTAAACTAGGCAAATTAAAGGTCCACTTTAATGGCGTGAAAAGTCATGAAAAAAACTATTAGAAAAACATTTACTATGATAAGAATGGCTTCTGAGGTGAAGGAAAAAGTTTGAGAATTTGATTCTCTAAAAGGGACGAGCTCTAAAGAAAAATGGTTTCTCCTCAGTGACCAGAATATAACGAAAGACTTGACAAGCACACAGAGAATAAAATAAAACTTCACAGGGCCTTGAAACGGTGGAATAAAATCTTCTTCTGAGATCTAGATTACTATCCTGCTTCTTTAATCTTAATTTAGTTCCTAATCCTTCTCAAAATCTCTTTCTTTCTTCTTTCTGTTTCTAATTCTTAATCTTATCACCGCTTTCTATTTTGCTTCTTTCTAATCTTCCTGCCTGTTGTCTCTTACTTTTTTCTACCCTTTTTCTTAACTGTTTCTTGACTCTGACTAAACTCAAATCTAACTTCTCTCTTTTAAAGTTACCTCGCCGGGTCGTAAAACTGATGATGTCAGTCGCAAGACCGACCAATCGACCTTTTCAGAAGCAGTTTGAAGTGGCTGCTATCCAATGTGAGAACACTTCTTTGTTTGAGTGCAGCCAATCAAATGAAGACACCATCCCATGAAATTTCAGAGGGAAAATCAACACTCAGTCAGTTCTTATGAAATAAATGCTCAATATAAAATCTAACTAAATTAAATGACTTGGCTAATATTTTGGTGATCATGCATTTATATCACTACTCCAATATGTGTTTGAATAACACTCATGAATATAACATTTCTTATACATAATTATAATACATGCATTCACATTTAGATCAGCTTGCAGCAAAACATGCAGCAAACCATGGTTGATGATAAAAGAGGGATGATTTTCAGTGTCCTTAGGATCCAGAGGATAAGCTGAAAGAAACTTAATATTTAGAACAAATTAAAAGTTATCCTACATACTGAAAACACATTCCGTAGGTATCCGCTAGGAGGTACTGTTGAGCTGTAGATGATTTCCTTTAGTATCTGGGCGAAGGTACCTGGACAGCATCGGCTATAAACCCGTCAGATTAAGTGGTTTATGACTCTTTTAAGAACATTGGTTTCGTGTGAAAAGGTACGTTATCAAATGCAGTGTTCACGTTGAGAGGTCTGGTCTCCTGAGTTTTATGTTCCTTTGAGCCTTTAAAAGCAAATTCTGATCCTTACAATCTCTGCAAGAGGCAACTGTTTACATTGGGGTCCTGGGAAAGCAAGCATCTTTGGTCAGGCCTGGAAGAAGCCTGCATGAGTCGACATAAAAGCCAGTGATATTCCTGAAAAGGCAGAAAAGTGATATTCCTGTATAATGAATAAAGTGAAATTCCTATAAAATGAAGAGAAGTGATCTTCTGTTTTGGTTTGAGGAGACGATGATGCTACATCTGACAATCTGTGAAAATTTCATGAAAATCCGTCCATAACTTTTTGAGTTATGTTGCTAACAAACAGACAGACAGACAGACAGACAGACAGACAGACAGACAAACCAACGCCGAAGAAAACCTAACCTCCTTGGCGGAGGTAATAAGATGCCACTGTTTAGAATGAGGGTGTCTCCATGAAGCCTTAAATTTGTTCTTCTGGCAAAAGATGGTATTAGTGATGGTGAGATCATACTGAGCACATGTGCCGAGAAGCAGAACTCCATTGGAGTTGATGTTTCCAATGCCTTCCTTGCCAATGGTGCCCTTCCAGAGGTGGTGGTCTCGGCCAACTCTGGCATTGAAATCTCCCAGAAGAATGATCTTATCCTCCTTGGGGATTTTTGACAGTGTCTCATCCAGACAGGCATAGAAGGTCTCTTTCACTTCCTCCTCGGAGACAAGGGTAGGTGCGTAGGCACTCACGACTGTTGCCATCTGGTTGTTGGCAAGCACTAGACGGAGGGTCATCAGACGTCCACTGATTCCCACAGGGAGGTCAGACAGATGACTGATCAGTTGGTTCCTGATGGCAAACCCAACCCCATGGATCCTGGGCTCATCTGCTGCTTTTCCTTTCCAGAAGAAAGTATAGCCACCCTTCTCCTCCTTCAGATGGCCTTCCTCTGCCCGTCGTGTTTCTGAGAGAGCAGCTATGTCAATCTGGTATCTCCTCAGTTCTCTGGCAATGATGGCGGTTCTCCTCTCCGGCCTGTCACTGGTTGCACTGTTCATCAGTGTGCACACATTCCAGGCTCCAAAATTCATAGTTCTGTGTTTTTGACTGTAAATTGGTGATCTCTCTGAATGCGGTAATCCATACGGGAGGTTTGAGGCAGGCTATTTTTAGGGCACCTTTTCTAGCCCCTTCCCTATCAAGGGTGAGCAGAGTGGATCCTAAAAAGGACTGCTCAGTCGTGGATGTAGCTACCGAAGGGCTCTTTCTGCCTCGGTCCAAGAGCCCAGCGATCATCTGGCATCCACCGCCTGATGTGCCAGCTTGTGACTAGGGGCTTCCAGACTTCCAGACACAATCCTGCCCCCATCGCCACTTACTGGTCGCCACAGGACTTAACCCGGGATATTAGGTGGATTCCCATGAAGAAGACGCCTGTGCGTGAATTTGTTTAGTGTGGGGAGGCTGGTGCACATACAGCCACCACACAGACCTTGACAGATTGGGGTCAGGATCCAGTGGCATGGACTCCAAGACGACTGGTGACCCGTTTCTGCTGCAGCCTTCGTCCGCCTTCCCAGCCGTTGTGATGTTTCCCAAAGGTCAACCATCATCCTCCGCCTGGTCCACCGTTGAGGTCTTTGCCATTTGCCCATAACTGGGGCTGTTTACCCACAACCGGGGCAGTGGTTGACAGGCAGCAGGGCGTATCCACATACCAGTGGGCCTGCATGCCATGACTCTGGGGCCCACTGCTGCTCCGAGATCCCGTACAACTTGGCCTGGAAACCGCAAGGTACCAGTGTGTGGCCACGAGGAGGCGTGTACGAGTCTTGGCAGTGGAGAGGCTATGTACCGGCTGAGGAGACTTTTGCACTCGGCTCCTCTTTTCACCCCCAAAAACAGAGGGCTAGCCAGCGGCGGTAGCTGAAAGCAGAAAGTAGCAAGCAGAGGCAGCATGCAGCATGCACTAACTACAAGCACTACTACTCCAACACTACTGCACTAACGCATCACACGCCCTGTGCAAAACACACCACACACAGCCAAAACACACACACACACACACACACACACACAGAAAAACAAACCTATGTTCCCCTCCCCAACCAATTCTTCACCCATTCACACAACCTCACAGACATATGTGTCACATGTGTAAAATTTCTTCAATCTGATTACAGTGAAGATCAGAACTTTACTGTTTACATGGACCTTGAAAAAGTTGATCCAATTATGGCACACTTTTAAATGTGTCACACATTTGAACGGACTAAATCATTTTGACATGCGCAAATAGTTTGACATTCCAAAAAAGTAGAAGAAGAAACAACTTCTGATGTAAACAAACCCCACTTCGTGTATCTCTTTTTGAAATGGACCTGCATTGTGTTATTCAGGCTGTATTTTTGCTTCTGCTGGTCTCCATAATGAAGCTACAAGCTCAGCAGTACATGCTTCGGCATATGACGAACAGAGGGACACGGCAAGATGATACAGACCAGTTCTGTTTTACTCCTGCCATGTCTTCCACTAGCTCAGGCCTATTCAATTAGCGGCCCGCGGGCCACATGTGGCCCAGAACCAACCTCTGAGTGGCCCGCGGGCCCAGACAATGCCAAGAAAATATAAATTTAAGAAAAAAATCTGAAGGAATGACGGTCCGCAAGCACACACATGAACAACGTGCGTGACCGTCATCCATGAGGAGCTCAGAAGCGCCCCTCCCGCGTGACAGTTCCAGTCGGCAGGCAGAGCGTCTCGCTCATTGTCGAGAGCAACATGAGCTTAAAAGTACTTTAAACACAGAAAAAAACAGAGGAGGTATGTAAGCAGTGGAGGCATTTATGATGGTTTTAACCCGCTGGTAACGGGAACAATAATGAGTCGCTGAGGAAACAGGTGTGGTTAAGCTTCATATGCAGGAAAAGAGGCAAGAGTGACTGAATCACTGAGGATTTACCTCACTAGCCATTACCATAATTTATGTTCATTATTATGTACCTGGCAAATTAAAGATGACCGAAATTCACCAAGTCAATGACTTTAATCCGTCAGCAGCCTTCAGACAAACTAAACACGCCAACATTCCATCCATCCATCCATCTTCTTCTTTTTAATTCTTTTCGGGTCGCGGGGGGGCTGGAGCCTATCCCAGCATCTTTGGGCGAGAGGCAGGGTCCACCCTGGACAGATCGCCAGTCCATCGCAGGGCCAACACAGAGAGACAGACAACCATTCACTCTCACAGTCATACCTAAGGACAATTTAGAATCCCCAGTCTGATGCCAATTAACCTAACTTGCATGTTTTTGGCAACATTTGGATTTCAAAATAAGGGAGGTTTTTCCTGCTGTCTGGTTGGTGAGGAGAGTTCTAAAAAATTATAAATATATAGAAATATTATAATTGAAATAACGGCATCTTTGAACATTTTAGTTAATTTATTTCATTAAATGTAATTTCATAAATATTTTTTCTTTGAAATCAGAGTAAAATTATTGTTCTGGTCTGACTGCAAAATTATGGTCCAAAGTGTAAACTGTATAAGGAAAAAAAGTCAAATTCTTATCACAATCTGTTTCAAATTTCTAAAAACCCCAGTGATTTTATAAAAAAAATAGACAAAAATTAGCCATGAAATAATCCACAAATTTATAATAAAGTCTCAAATGTACAAGAAAAGTCACAAGTCAAAAGTTACAAGAGGAAATTACAAATTTGAGGAAAATGGTTTCAAATTTAGATAAATTCACAGAAATAATAGAAAACTATAACAAAATTGTTATCAATTTTGAAGAAAAAAACCCAAATCTTCAAGACTGAAGTCATTACTCAAGTTTTTAAGTGGGGGTTTGTTGCATTCTTAACCCTACTAGAAATTTTTGGGTCAATTCAATTCAATTCAATTCAATTCAATTCAATTCAATTCAGTTCAATTCAACTTTATTTATATAGCACCATTTCACAACATCAGTCATCTCGTAGCACTTTCAACTGTAGGGGAAACCCCCACAATTGCAGAAAGATCCCAGCAATCAGGCGATCCCCAGTGAGCAAGGACTTGGCAATAGTGGAGAGGAAAAACTCCCTTTTTGCAGGAAGAAACCTCCAGCAGAACCAGGCTCAGGGAGGGGCAGTCATCTGCTGTGACTGGCTGGGGGGTGAGGGGATAGAGAAGATGAAAAGAACAGACATGTAGAGAGCAAACAGCACGATGAGGACTCAATCTATGGGAGAGAACAAACAGATGTTAATGACCAGCAAAAACATTTCATTGAGAGTGAAGAAAGCTGTGAAGCCCAGTGCATTGTTGGAGGTCCCCCGGCTGTCTAAACCTATTAGCAGCATAACTAAGAGAGGGTTCAGAGACACATGATCCCTCCCTAATTATAGGCTATATCAAAAAGGAAGGTTTTAACCCTATTGTTAATAAAAGAGATTGAGTCTGACTCCCGAATCCAGATTGGCAGCTGGTTCCACAGGAGAGGTGTCACGTGCCGAGCCGGATTGGCTTTCCCCGGCTCGGCCTCTATCTCTTTGTGGGGTTGGCTTTGCTGGTTATACTGTATGTGTTTTGATGTATTCTTGTATTTATGCCATGCCTCTAGCCACTGCCTGACCAGCAGCTGTTAGTCAGCATCTGTCATCACCTTTCTCTCATGCTGCTGACAGGCTGCCGGCCTAGCCAGGCCCCCTCGATCTCCTTCTGGTGCATCAGCTGTTTCCAGTCCCCGGTAGTTATCTGTCCGTGCCTTGCCCAGGTGATGCCTATTTGTCACACCAGCGACGTCTGTGTTAAAGGAGCTCTTTGCTAGACAGACACCGCTGGATTATTGTACGCATTTGATGGTTTCTCTCTGCCGTCAACCGTCACGTCACTAAGGACTGTCTTCATGTCTTGGATTCTCACTGTCCACTGTGAGTAACTGCCTGTGCGCTGTTCTGCCGCTGTTTATCTCCAGTGTGTGTGTTGGGCGGCCTGGAGAACTCTATTGGCCCTTTTCCACTAGCCCTGGTCGGCCTAACTTGACTCGACTCACCATTACTTGTTTCGGCCTCGGTTATGTTTCCATTGCAGCTGGGTAAAGCTGGAGTGGGTGGGAGTTTTTTTTTACAGCAAGGCGGCGCCACACTCCCGTGACGTAAAACACGCAACCCAAGCAAAACATAACATGGCGGCTGTACAAGGCAACTCCTTGGTCTGTGGCTTTTTGTCACCGTAAATGCCAAAAAGGACCGCCAGACAAGGGTACAGGCAGCGAGACGAAACACTCTGGAATAGTACTGCAGCTTCTGGGAGAGCCGAAGACGTGAGGATACAAACTATATCATATATGACGGTAAGCTAATGGTTGTTAATGCTAGTTTGCTTTAAGTATGTCGTACAACACTGTGATGTCTGCAAGTTATCGCTGTTAGGTACTAAAATATGTATGCTGTGTGTGTGTTTCAGATGGCTCTGTTGTGGGAAAATTACCGCTTCAAACAGTCGGTCTGGCGTTCAACACAGCCTGTCACTGATGTCAACACAGCTTCACAAACGACCAGTGGTTATAGAGCTTAAGAGTGTCTGTAGAAACGTTTATTTCCTGTGCAACAAATTGCTCTGATCTGCGTGAAAATCATGGAGAGACTGTTGAGACATCATGGATGTAGTTGCTCCAGCAGCACTGAGTCTGAGGTGGTGTCATGGCAAAAAATGATCAGCTGACACAACTTGATCGCCAGGTTGTAGTTATATTAGCCACAAAATATATATATTCAAAAAGTAAACAGTACTGAGTTAGGTATAATAAAATATATTTGACAGTTATGATGCATTTTAGGCCAAAACAAACTTGATCTAGGATTAAAAGCAATTACAATAATGCAGTCACAAGGTTACATGGAAAATACTTGATTTACTAGATACATGTACTGTACAAATATATATTGTCTGCATCAACAATGTACTATACATGCATTCATGTAGTATTGCACTGGGAATTGCACTGACAATAAACCTCTGAAGTTTTTGCAGATGTCTCTTTTTTATATGTGAAGGTTACCACCATGTGGCACAAGTTAAATACTAAAAGATTGGAAAAGCTATCTAAGAACAATCCAGCAGTTTGAGAAATCACTTTTGGTTTGGTGTAAGTCTGTCAACAGAATTATGAACCATAAAGCAGTTTGTGTTAAAATGTTAAATCCCATTAAACCCTAACCTGGGGGTTTCCAATCATGTGTCATGGGGGGCCAAGACCCTGCAGGTTCTCTCTTCTACCCAGTCTCTTCAGCAGGTGTTTTCACTGATCAGCAGTCAGTGGAATCTGCTGTTGAAGACACTGTTTGGAGGTAAAGCCTGCAGGGTCTTGGCCCTCCATGGCAAATGATTGGACACCCCTGCCCAAACCCATTATGATGAAGAACAGATGCTAATACGATGCTGCCAACGCAGCATTCTTAGGGACTCCAACCAGCCTGCTCATGGACTGTTCCAGCTTCTCCCCTCCAGAAGACGTTTCAGAAGCCTTCGGACTAGAACCAGCAGGTTTAGGAACAGTTTCTTTCCAACAGCTGTCACGTTATTGAACTTAGTTCCCCGCTGACCCTCTTACCATCATCTCTTACCATCCTCACCTGTACATAACTGCATAACTACATAACTACATCTAACTTATTGCACATTATTTGCACATAACAGTACTCTTAACTTTCTGCACTGCTGCATATATTTGCATATATTTGCTTAAATTGCACATACTGTTAATTACCGTATATACTGCACTGCTGTCCTTTGCACTTCTGATTGGATGCTAAACTGTGTTTCGTTACCTTGTATTCATACATGTGTAATGACAATAAAGTTGAATCTAATCTAATCTAATCTAATATGGCCCAGAATTCCTCCATATACTGGTACTATCACTAAAGTATGCAGGGTCTTCTGCGGTGGCACATCCAACAATACAGTCTTCAGTAAATAAAATAATTGTTTTGGTTACTTTTTTCTTAAAAATGAGCCATTATTTTCAAAGTCACCGATAAATGGTTTGTACTGTTGACTCTTTTCCCACCAGTGTCTTAACAGACAAAATAGAAAATCATGATGCAAACACATAAGTCACTAAATTGTTTATTACAATCAGCATCAAATTCCAGATTATTCAGAATGTGCAAAATTCAAACTGTAAAAAAATAAACTTCGAATGGGTCATACACGTCGGCCACGCTGCCTCACTGAGAAACAGCTGGGATGTGCCACTCACACTGGTCCCAGTTCAGCAGATCTTCAGCCTGCATCTCTGTAAATAGTGAGGCAAGGTCCAGTTTGGGGTGGATCGTTTCCCTCTTGCCTAGATGAAAGACAGAAATGGGTGGTGGTTAATAAAAGCAAGTTTAACACATATTTGGGAAATACACTTGTTGCTAAAAGCCAGTGGTGGAATGTGAATGAATGAATGAATCTTTATTTCGGATAGATTAAAAGTAAAGATTAAAAGAAAATAGAATAATGTAGCAAAGGGGAAAAAATTAACAAGGTCAAATTAAACAATAACTCCTCTGATTATACAGTTCAACACAGGTTATCCGAAATGGGTGATGGCTGAAGCCGCAGCTTATATTGCCCACCCATATTCCATCCAAGAATTCAAAAGAAAAACAAAACATGAGCGATTCCAATTCCAATGTGACAATAAAGTACTTCGTTGTTGTATTTAACCACAATTTTCATGTAGCTGCGCTTCAGTAAAGTAGATTTTACAAGGGCTGGGTTACATTTAAAATCATCTGTTTTTACTGTGGCCTCAGCAATCAGAATGAATTAATACATTCACTTGAATGGAATCTAGTACTTTAACTGAAGGTGTGCATCACCGAGTATGGAGTCGTTCAGTCAAAATATGGAGTTTTTATCAATAAAAGTTTAGCCACCGCTCTGTCACCGCTGTGTCTCTTCTTGCCCTGGCTTCAAGTGTGGGTGGTGTTTTGTACTTGTATTGCTAAAATATAAAAGGAAGCACTACAATGGGTCTCAAATATTTGTAACGTGTCCTGTTACTGCGTGAGTTTATTGATGATAGACTATGAACTACACATATAAACTAAATTATATTGATGACTGAACAACGCCCATTCCCCAAAAGATACAGTTATGAACATAACTCATAAAGGATCCCACAAGTGATCTGACAAAAAAATAAATACATTAACAAGCGGTTTATTTTACAGTTGATGTGCCAGTCTTTTTCAATTATTCTGTAATTAATATTCACACAATCAAATAAATCTTAGTTCAGTCCCTTTTATATTAAGTGGAAATTGTGCTACTTTGATTTTGACACTTTACCTATAAAAGCAAAGGATTTCAGTACTTTCCACAGTGGCGAGGTCCATTGTGGGGCGGCTGCTTTTCCTTTCCTCTTGCCTAGACCAACGACAGAAATGGGTGGTGGTTAGTTAAAGCAAGTTCAACACATACCAAAAAATCTCACACATCTCAAAAAATTAGAATATCATGAAAAAGTTCAATATTTTTGGTCACTCATTTCAGAAAGTGAAACCCATATATAGATTCATTACATGGACAGTGATATATTGCAAGTGTTTATTTTTATTTTGATGATTATGGCTACAGCCCATATCAACCAACACCTCAGTGGCCAACATTTATATTTTAAAACTATTTTTTAAAATTAATTTTATGTAATATTCTAATTTTTTGCCAAACTGATTTTGGGGTTTTCAGGGGCTGTAAGCCATAATCATCCAAATTAAAATAAATAAACGCTTGAAATATATCACTGTCTGTGTAATGAATCTATATAATATACGGATTTCACTTTCTGAAATGAGTGACAAAAAATATTGAATTTTTTTCATGATATTCTAATTTTTGGAGATGTACCTGTATTAGGGAAATACACTTATGAAAGTCAGTGGTGGAATGTGACAAAAATGCTTTGCTTCCCTGACCAGTGAACACCCCAGGATCCACTCTGTACATGTACAAGTACATTATCAATCCAGGGATTTATGGTGGAACAGAAACAGCACAACAACACTGTTCCAACACCTTTTATGGAAAATCCACAGAATAGGTGTGTGGGTCTATTCTGACGCTTTAGAAAATTATATATAAATCACTGGTTTGAAAATGCACTTGAATATGTTGAGATTTTGGATCCTGGGGTCCACTTGACATGCCCCTGTCATGTGGAAACAGATTCTAAGAAGAAATTACACACAATTTAATGCGCAGCACCAAAGTGCAACACGTACACAAACCAGGACTTTAACCAGGATTAACATATTTCATCGTTTTGCTCTCACAAGCGAATACTTAGGACAAAACAAGCGCGAATCAGCAGTTGGCTACTAGGTAGCTACTAGCTAACACTCGTTAGCCAGGACAGGACGGCGCTGTATCGCTCAAAAAAAGTGAGCTTACCACCAACAGGATAAATAAGCAAACAGATGCACAATATTACAAATCACTCACCATCGATGGTTCTCTCACGTTCATCTTCAGCATGTCCGTAGTTCGGTTCTATGCTGGGCTGCATCTGTAACGGGGCGGGTCGCTCCTCTCACTGTGAATCTGCCACCAAGCACAGAAAACTCCACACCTCTTCATTGTACCACGGTGTAGATTTCCGCAAAACCTACAACGCTGTCTGTATTAATATCGTATTTACTCGGTGACCGAGTTAGTCCGTGAAATATTGCAAATGGCGGTCGTGTAGATTCCACAGAAGATGGACGCTTTCGTGACGTTACGCCCTGACCAATCAGTGGCTCGCAGTCTGTTGACGTCACATCTCGGCTCGACTCAGCACAGTTGTACCCTGGCCTCGAATAGATACGAAAATAGGACTTGTTAACCGGTGCTGGGTACAGTGGAAAAGGCTAGAAAGCGAGTCGAGTTAAGCAACGCCAAACTGGTACTAGTGGAAAAGGGCCTTATGTGTATCTGAGCAGTCTGTGTGTGCTCATTATTATCGCTGAGATGACTCGGCCTGCCCCCGCACTGTGAGTATCTGCCTGTGCGCTGTCCGCCGCTGTGCGTGTGTTGGGCGGCCTAGAGAACTCTTTAGTGTACCCGAGCTGTCTTGTCCCGTTATGTTCACTGGTGTGTTAATAAATGTGTGTTTGGTGTAACCCTGCAATTAAATCCTTGTCCTTTTTTCCCCTCACCATGTGCCGTTGGAGAGGCGCACAGTGAGCTCATGACAAGAGGAGGTTGACTGATATGTGTGTGTAATGGAATGTGTAGTTATAAAAAGAGGTTCCTACTCACACATGTGGTGATTTAAAACAAAACAAACCACAATATTGGATGTGCAATGTTTGTTAATGTTATCAATCTTTTCTTGGGGGGTTTGTGCACTCAAGTGTTTGACAGTTCTTTTTTATTCAGCTAAATCCACTTTGTGATGTGCCAAGGTCAGTTATGGTCAGGCTGTCGTATATTTTAATTCAAAAGGGAAACAAATGTTAATGCTACTAACAGTGCACATTGAGTTTTTATGCACTTTGAGATATGCCTGATAAGATGTGACCAAAATGGTCACACAAAATGGTACAGAATTGTATTTTTTACATTCTATTTATTTGTTTTTCAAGAGGAAAACTTTTTCTACTACTTCAGTTCTTGTTTTATACACATTTGATGTGCCTTTGTCATGTGCCAATCACACATTTAAAACCAAGACAATGAATAAAAAGTGCATATTTTTCATCATATTGATCTCTGTTGGCTTGAAATCTGTCATATCCACCAGATCACTGAACATGTGCGGCCCAGTTACATGTCTTGATTTCAAATTGTGGCCCAACTGATTTTGTAATAGAATAGCACTGACCTGCAGTATATTGTCATTTACATTACGTAGACCAAGCAAACTCATTGCAGCAC
Organism: Pholidichthys leucotaenia; assembly: GCA_020510985.1. Lineage (NCBI taxonomy): Eukaryota > Metazoa > Chordata > Actinopteri > Cichliformes > Pholidichthyidae > Pholidichthys > Pholidichthys leucotaenia. Next base: position 215,669,391 of record CM035837.1, read on the forward strand.
TGCTGTAGTCCTAAAACTGTCTAGTAGTTCACATCCTGTCATGTTTTGATGCTGTTAGTCTGTGATGACACTTTCTTAGAGACTGTCCTTTTTTACACCTTTGTCCCTGACTATAGTGACAAAGGTCAACACTGACTATAGGGACAACAAAAGCTTTCCAGTGTGCCCTAATCCTGATTTAATTCGTTTCTCTATTGTTGTCCCAGATCTGCCCCATGGACCCTGCATCTGGACTATTTATTTTTTAATAAATATCCATCCATCCATTAATCTTACCGCTTTTCCGGAGGTCCGGGTCGTGGAGGAAGCAGTTCAAGCAGAAAAGCCCAGACTTCCCTCTCCCCAGCCACCTGCTCCAGCTCTAAAGAGAGGATACCAAGGCGTTCCCAGGCCAGCTGGGAGACGTAGTCTCTCCAGCGAGTCCTGGGTCTGCCCCGGGGTCTCCTCCCAGACGGACGTGCCTGAAAAACCTCAAGAGGGAGGCAACAAGGCGGCATCCTGATCAGATGCCCATACCACCTCAACTGGCTCCTTTCAATGAGGATGAGCAGCGGTTCTACTCTGAGCCTCTCTCGAATGACTGAGCTCCTCACCCTATCTCTGAGGGTGAGTCCAGTGATCCTACGAAGAAAGCTCATTTCAGTCGTTGTCCGCGATCTCGTTCTTTCAGTCATTACCCAAAGCTCGTGACCATAGGTGAGGGTAGGAACATAGATTGACTGGTAAATCGACAGCTTTGCCTTAGAACTCAGCTCCCTCTTCACCACAACAGACCAGTACAACATCCGCATCACTGCAGATGCTGCTCTAATCCGTCTGTCAATTTCTTGCTCCATTCTCCCCTCACTCGTAAATAAGACCCCAAGATACTTAAACTCCTCCATGTGGGGCAGGAGCCTGTCCCCAACCCGGAGAGGGCAATCCACCTTTTTTCGGCTGAGGACCATGGACTTGGACTTGGAGGTGCTGACTCTCATCCCAGCCGCTTCACACTGAGTGGCAAACCGTCCCAGTAAGACCTGTAGGTCACTGTTAGATGAAGCCAGCAGGACAACATCATCTGCAAACAACAGAGATGAGATCCTGTGCTCACCAAGCATGACATGCTCCGTTCCCTGGCTGAGCCTAGAAATTCTGTTAATAAAAATTGTGAACTGGATCGGTGACAAAGGGCAGCCCTGGTGGAGCCCAACTCTCACTGGGAATAAGTCCGATCGAGTGTTGGCAATACGAACCAAACTCTCACAATGGTCATACAGAGACCGAATAGCTCGTAACAACAAGCCCAATACCCCATACTCCCAAAGCACCCCCCACAAAAAACCACGAGGGACGCGGTTGAATGCCTTCTCCAAGTCCACAAAACACATGTAAACTGGTCGGGCAAACTCCCACGAACCCTCGAGGATTCTTGAGAGGGTAAAGAGCTGGTCCAATGTGCCACGGCCAGGACGAAAACCACATTGCTCCTCTTGAACCCGAGGTTCGACCAACGGCTGGACTCTCCTCTCCAGTTCCTTGGCATAGACCTTCCCAGGGAGGCTGAGGAGTGTGATCCCTCTAAAGATGGAGCACACCCTCCGGTCCTCTTTTTTGGAGAGAGGAACCACCACCCCAGTTTGCCATGCCAAGGGCACTGCCCCCGACCTCCATGCAATGTTGCAGAGGCGTGTCAACCATGACAGCCCTACAATATCCAGGGCCTTGAGGTACTCAGGGCGAATCTCGTCTGCCCCCGGGGTCCACCCACCAAGGAGATTTTTAACCACCTGGGCAACCTCAGCCCCTGTGATAAGCGAGTCGTCCCCCTCATCCACAAGCCCCGCTTCCTCTGTGGAAGGTGTATCAGTGGGATTGAGGAGATCCTCGAAGTTTTCCTTCCACCGCCCAACGATATCCCCAGTCGAAGTCAGCAGCGCCCCATCCTCACCATACACAGTGTGGACAGGGAGCTGCTTCCCCCTCCTGAGCTGCCGGACAGTTTGCCAGAATCCCTTGGAGGCCGACCGAAAGTCTTGTTCCATGGCCTCACCGAACTCCTCCCATACATGAGTTTTTGCTTCAGCAACCACCCGAGCTGCACTCCGCTTAGCCTGCCGGTGCACCTCAGCTGCTTCAGGAGTCCCACAAGCAAACCAAGCTTGATAGGACTCCTTCTTCAGCTTATGGCTCCCCTCACCACTGGTGTCTACCACTTGGTTTGGGCGTTGCCACCACAAGGTGCCCTGATGACCTTGCAGCCGCAGCTCTGGGCTGCTGCTTCAACAATGGAGGTGGAGAACAATGCCCATTCAGACTCCATGTCTCCAGACTCTCTCGGAATGTGGTTGAAGTTCTTCCGGAGGTGGGAGTTGAAGACCTCCCAGACAAGGGTCTCAGCCAGACGTTCCCAGCATACCCTCACTATATGTTTGGGTCTACCAGGTCTGAATGGTGTCCTCCCCTGCCATCGGACCCAACTCATCACCAGGTGGTGATCAATTGATTGCTCTGCACCTCTCTTTACCCGAGTGTCCAAGACATACGGTTGCAGGTCTGATGACACAATAACAAAATTGATCATCAACCTGCGACCTAGGGTGTCCTGGTGCCAGGTACACATATGGACACCCTTATGCTTGAACATGGTATTCGTTATGGACAAACTGTGGTTAGCACAAAAGTCCAATAACTGAGCATCACTCGGGTTCAGATCGGGCAGGCCGTTCCTCCCAATCACTCCCTTCCAGGTTTCACTGTTGTTGCCCACGTGCGCATTGAAGTCCCCCAGTAGGACAATGGAGTCTCCAAGAGGAGCACTCTCCAGCACCCCAGTCAGAGACTCCAAAAAGGGTGGGTACTCTGAACCATCATTTGGTGCATAGGCACAAATGATGGTCAGGACCCGTTTCTCAACCCAAAGGCACAGGGAAACAGCCCTTTCGTCCACCGGGAAAAACTCCAATATAGAGGCAGCAAGGTGGGGGGATACAAGAATACCCACCCCTGCTCGTCGCCTCTCGCCTGGGGCAACTCCAGAGAAGGCCAAGCTCCTGCCCCTCTCCAGGAGACTGGTCCCGGAACTGGAGCTGTGTGTTGAGGTGAGGCCCACTATATCTAGCCGGTATCTCTCAACCTCATACACCAGCTCAGGCTCCTTCCCCACCGGAGAGGTGACATTCCACATCCCCAAAGCCAGTTTAGGAAGCCTGGGATCAGACCGTCAAGGTCTCCGCCTTTGACCACCACCTGATCCACATAGCACCGGACCCCCATGATCCCTCCTGCAGGTGGTGAGCCCACTGGAGTGCGGACCCATGTAACTCCTTCGAGCTGAGCCCAGCCGGGTCCCATGGGCGGAAACCCAGCCACGAGACGCTGGCCACTGAGCCCTTCCCCCAGGCCTGGCTCCAGGGTGGGGCCCCGGTAACCCCATACCGGGCGAGGTACACTGAATCCTTGTTCTGGTATTTTTCATGAGTGTCTGTTGGATCCTTCTTAGTCCGGCCCCTCACCCAGAACCAGTTTGTCTTGGGTGACCCTACCAGAGGCAAATTGCCCCAGACAACATAGCTCTTGGGATCACTAGGGCACGCAAACCCCCCACCACGATAAGGTGACGATCCATGAGGGGTTTTTAATAAATATTTTCTCCAAAATAAATTCCTGTTTGTTATACAGTATGTTGACTGACTTGATCTGAGGTTGATTTTCTTTTACATTCTACTCATCCACCTCCAAAAATTGAATATTGTGGTGAATTTATTTTTAGAAATAACTCAAATCTAAAAAAATAAAATTTTCCTATTGTACAATAATCCCATATAAATTTAGCTATTTTAAGATGTTTTTGTTTGAAATGTGGATGAATATGTCTGAGCTATTTGATATAGATCTGAATGGTGATGTGCTCATTTTTGGAGATACAGTTCTGTATTTACACAATATTATTTGAAAAACGATTATTATTCCACCATAAATTATTTCCAACTTCACTAAGGATTATTGATTACAATGTTATGTATATATCTAATATGTACAGTATATTGTTGGCTCTTGTTTACCACTATGCTATGAAAAGTTTGAAAATAGCTTAGTTTTGCAGAGGTGAGGTAAACCATTTGTGAATCTGTCACACTGAATCAACAATAGATTTCATCTTCTACAGTTACTGAAAGGGCACAAATGAATTCAGGCATCCACGATTTCACGACATATATTTATATATTTTAAAACAATAAAACAAATCACATTTACAACCTAAAATGAACTGGAACTGACATAAATGATTGCTGGAGCTTAATAGCAACAACCACTTTGTTTTTTTAAGCATGGGTAGCTAAAAAGGGTGAACATAAAGAGACCATAAAAGTGTGATTAAGCACATTTACAGAAATCACACAAGAACTAACAGCAGTCAAAGTCCTTACAATCTGAACTATAGTGTTGTCATAATTAGGTTTTCAAAACTAGACAGCTATCTGGTTTGTTCATAAAAAATGTTTACCGGAGATGCACATCAGAGAGGATTATGTTAAATTCATGATTCTATACCACAAGAGTCCTTGCTTGACATGCTGTCAGCTCACAATCACCAAAGGTCTGAGATTTTAGCAGTTTGCAGTATATTAATGTTAGCCTCCAGGAATTGACATTTATCTCTCTACCTGGCAACCAGTATTAGATTATAGTGAATCAACAGTGAATACGACACCTACTGGCCAGGAAGTTAGAATACTATCTCTTGTAACTTTAAGGGCTAACAACAAGATATTTTAAGTCATCAACTGCATTTCATGGCTATGACCTAATCACCTTGGTGTTATAGTCACTGATACCATACTTCTTCTCTTGTAAAATTAATTATCCTGAAAATACATTTTTTATCGCAGTGTTACAGTCTGGTAAATTGAAAGGTTCATTCGACAGTGTCCAGTTGTAATCACACTCTAAAAGTGTGTTCACACTGAACGCCAAGGGGCGATGCGAATCCATATAAAGTCAATGGGAAGACGTGAGTACGTGTGGATTTTCGACATTGCGCATTCACTTCAGCTAGCTAGCTCTGCTAGCAGCTAGCTTGCTAGCAGACGGAGTAAAATTATCACCATTGCAGAATAAACTAGTTAGAAAATAAAACTCACTCACCAGGAGACAGGAGGACGGGGAACTCATCAGCTGAATCGGATTTTTGGAGTTATTTACCCACGGTTTTCCGGCCACATACATCTTAGCAAGCTGGCATGTTAGCAACAAAACCCCCATCTTCTGTGAAGTTTTGAAGGCTTAAGACAACATTTTCAGGTGAGCCCCCGGTCGGATAATGTAAACCTAAGCATGACGTTATTTTGGGAATTTCCACAGCAGGTTCAACACAGCTGCAGAAGTTATAAAGGCAACTTTGCCTGTCTGCATCTCACTCAGAAGGGGAAGTCATGTCTGTTTGTGTGTTTACATTGAGTTATTATGTAATTGTGCTGCGCAAAAAATTCGCCCCTCAGATAGATAGATAGACTTTATTGATCCCAAACTGGGAAAGTACAGTGTAACAGCAGCATGACAGTAAATGACCAAAATGACACAAACACACAGCATAATACACAAAGGAATTACCCATGGAAAGTAAAACTGCCTAAATAACTTATATACATCACAGATGAATACAGTCATGTGAAAAAATTAGGACATCCTTGTTGTGTATGTAAACTGGCTATATTAACAAGATGGCGGCTGGGTTGGTCATGGGCTAGACCGGGGTGGCTTACTACCGGTCTCTGGTGGTGACGCCGCCCAAGGTATAAAGGAAGTGGGAGGAAGAGGCTCTGCCTTTTTCATCGTGGCAGCCACCTGGCAAGCAGGCAAGAGCCGTAAGCCTCTTTATGTAAACAACTCTGAATGTAATAAAGCTCCGTAAACTACAACAGCTGTGTATTTACTTTTGCCCAATAAAGGACACAACATTTGGCGACGACGTAAATCACCCATTTCGGATAACTTATGTTGAACTGTATAATCAGAGGAGTTATTGTCTAATTTGATCTTGTTGAATTTTCTTTCCCCCTTTGTTATATTATTCTGTTTCTTTTTTAATCTTTACTTTTAATCTATCTGAAATAAATAAAGATTCATTCATTCATTCATTCATTCATTCAAAAGCGGGAATGGAAAAGTGTGCTGCTTAGTTTCGGCCATTTTTGGAGGCCCCGGGTAGGCCGCACGTGCCGTGGCCTCGTTGGTTCACTGCTTTTACCAACTACCTCGTGGTTTTGAACTTCGGCGAGTGTGAGAGGCTTTGCGCGAGGGCTGTGTTAGTCCATAAGTTGGGTACTGAGGGGCAGAGAGTATTGGAGAGCCTGGGGGTGGGGGAGGGGGACGATAGCTTCAATGGTGTTGTGGAGTTGATGGCGTGCTATTTTCGTGCTCAGGAGAGCGTCACAGTCTGGTGCATCCAATTTCGACAGCGCCGCCAGTGGTTGAGAGAACCAGTGATGGCATTCATTGGAGATCTCTGGAGGCTGGCGATGGGGTGTGATTTCGGACGCCTGGAAGAGGAGATGATTCGGGACCAACTGGCGGAGCATGTTCACTGTACAGCAGTCCGGTCCAGATTGTTGGAGTATCCAGGAGAGTTGACATTGGCCACGGCTATCAAGCTCACCCAATGGTTCGAGGCAGCAGAGACCATCGTGAGAGGCCTTCCTGAAGGGGCTTTTCTAGGTGAGGATGAGTCTTGCGCTAAGGCACTGTTTTGGAACCCTGGTGATGGTGATGCCAGAGAGGATTTGTATGCCTCCATGGTTAAAATAAGGTCCGCCCCAGGTACGCCACGTTGTTATGGTTGCGGTTCCCCTGTTCACCGCTATAAGGCCAGTGTGTGCCCAGCGAAAGGAAAGCGTTGTGGCAGATGTGGTTTGCGGGACCACTTTGCCAGGGCGTGCGCTAACTTTGAACACAGGAGCCATAGGAAGGAACTGGGTGCTGTGCAGAAGACTCCAACTATGGTACACACGGTCTCCCCGGAGACAACGGGAAGGATCAGGCGCAATGTCATGCTTGACGGTGTTGTGGTTCCACTGTTGGTGAACACTGGAGCTGTTATCTCAGTGTTGAACCTGGCGACCGTGAACGGTTTGTTTCCCCACCGGCAGATTAAACAACAAGGAAGAGATTATTATGACGATGGAAGGAACAGACTGGCAGTTTTGGGGTTTGTGGAAGTTGAAGCCCGTTATGAGGCTGTTGTTGTGCCCCGAGCCCGCATTCATGTCACTGCTGCGGGGGTTAACATCATGGGGTGTAATCTCTTTTAGAGCCTGGGTTTTTCGATCGCCAATGTGTCGGGTGAGGAGTGGTCGGGCTGCGGATTGTGGAGACGACCGACTTCGCTGGTGGATGGCGGGGAGGTGAGGGAATCGGACTGGCTGGACATGTGTAGTGAGGGAGAGCACGTTCAGTGCCGCACGATGCTGCCGCGGGTTGGGCCCAATGCCAGTCTGTCTGTTACCCTAGATGAGTTGATAGATGTGAGCTGGGAAGCAAATTGGGGAGGGCTATCTGTGCGCTTGGCATTTTTGAAGGGGGGGAGGGATGTTGTGTATGTAAACTGGCTGTATTACCAAGATGGCAGCCGGGTTGGTCATGGGCTAGACCGGGGTGGCTTACTACCGGTTTCCGGTAGTGACGCCGCCCGAGGTATAAAGGAAGTGGGTGGAAGAGGCTCTGCCTCTTTCATCACGGGAGCCACCTGGCAAGCAGGCAAGTGCCGAAAGGAATAAATTAGGACACCCCAACTTTTTTAGCCCCCCCCCCCCGCCACACACATTCATTCCCAATTAAAATGGCTAAAATAAATTTCTAAAAATGCAAATAAAAACAAGAACAAGGTTAGATATGGATATGTGAACATTTCTTAATAAAGAACTGAATATTTAATGGTATGTCCTAATTTTTTCACATGACTGTAGATGATGACCCATAGAGATACATGGATCATACTCGCTGTACAATGCAGGACTATCAGGAGCAGGGTGAAATGTGGGGTACCAGTTAGACTGCAAGGTGCAGTATTGCAGCATAGTTATGACCAGAATTCAACATCAGAGTGAGTTATTGTACAGTGAAATGGCATGTAGCAAGAAAGATTTCCTGTACCTGACCGTTCGGCAGCAAAGCTGTAGCAGTCTACTGAAGAAGGTGCTCCACTATCTGTCTAGTGTGTGGTGGAGAGGTGATCAGGATTGTCCATGATGGATAACAGTTTATTTAGTGTCCTCTTCTCCACCACAGTCTCAAAGGTCTCCAGCCTGAGACCAATTACAGAGCCAGCCTTCTTGATAATCTTGTCAAGTCTATTGGTGTCTCTGGCTCTGATACTGCTGCCCCAACAGACAGCAGCAAAGAAGATGGCGCTGGTGACAACGGCCTGATAGAAAAGCTCCAGCATCCTGTTGCACATGTTGAAGGATCTCAGCTTCCTCGGGAAGTAGAGTCTGCTCATCCCCTTCTTTTACACAGCATGTGTTAGATTTCCAGTCCAGTCCACTGCTGATCATGGCACCCAGGTATTTGTAGTCCTCCACTACCTCCACATCCTCCCCGCAATCTGCAATGGCTGTGAAGGTGTCCTCTTCTTCCTGAAGTAAATCACCATATCTGTGGTCTTGCTACCATTCAGCCTCAGATGATTCTGCTGGGTCCACTCCACAAATCTGTCAACCAGTGCCCTGTACTCCACCTCCTTTCCCCCTCTTATACACCCAACAACAGCCGAGTCATCAGATAATTTCTGCAGGTGGCATGACTCTGTGTTGTTCTGAAAGTCAGTGGTGTATAAGGTGAAGAGAAAAGGAGAAAGCACAGTCCCCTGTGGAACTCCTGTATCACTAACCAGCACATCAGACAAGACACTGCATGGAGCCAGACAAACTGTGGCCTGCCTGTCAGGTAGTCAGTAATCCAGGAGATCACAGAGCTTTCGACCCCCACCACCCGCAGCTTCTCAACCAGCAGCAGTGGCTGGATGGTATTAAAGGCAGTGGAGAAATCAAAGAATGTGATTCTCATAGCATCTCCTCCACCATCCAGGTGCAGATGGGCTCGTTGCAGCAGGTAGATGACAGCATCTTCAACTCCTAAATGGGGCTGATATGCAAACTGCAGAGGGTCCAGCCACGTCTTCATCTGCAGCCTCAGATGGGCTAAGACCAGTCTCTGCAGGACCTTCATCACTTGAGATGTGAGGGCAACTGATCAATAGTCATTCGGGTCCTATGGAGGCGAATTCTTGGGGACAGGAACCAGGCAGGACGTCTTCCACAGCACTGGTACCCTCTCCAGAGTCAGGCTCAGGTTGTACAGGTGTTTCAGTACAGGAGCTAGCTGGTTGGTGCAGGTTCTCAAGATCCTGGTGGAGATACCATCAGGGCCCACAGCCTTCCGCTGATGGAGTCCAGCTGTTTCCTAACCTGGTCTGTAGTCACAGTGATGTGTGTGTGTGGGAGGGGGGTGGGTGGGACTGGTGCTGATGTCCTCCAAGGAGAAGGAGGGGTTAGAGGGGGAGAGAGAGAGAGGTGCTGAAGAGGAGGGTGAGCGGGGAGGGATTTGTGGGGGTCTGATTGTGTTGTGGGGGTGACAGACGGTGAGTTGAACCTATTAAAAAACAGATTCAGCTCTTCAGCTCTTTCAAGGCTCCCAGATGTCTGTCTGTCTCTCCCCTTACACCCAGCAATGTGTCTCATTCCCATCCAGATATCCTTCACGTTGCTTTGCTGTAGTTTATCCTCCAACTTTCTCCTGTAATTGCCCTTACACCTCCTCAGCATTTCTCTCAGTTCCTCCCTGTCTCCAGACCTAAAAGTGGTTTGTTGTTGGGGAAACAGTGCATGGTCTGAGCTTGCATGGTTGTGTTTTCAAAGAATCTGATGTATTCTGTGATCCAGTCAGTCATATTGTCTATTTCCACCCTATGTGGTTCACAAAGTATGCCCCAGTCTTTTGTCTCGAAGCAGTCATTTAGTGCATCAGCAGCCTCCTGTGTCCACCTCCTCACAGTCTGTGTATAAGCAGGCTGCCTTTGCACAAGGGGAACATACCTGGGTGATAACTGCAGATCAGATCACAACCTGGTCCTGGGGGGACAAGGGGAAGAGCTGTGGCACAATATCCATCTCTGACATTGGCATACAGTAGATCCAGTGTTTTATTTTCTCTGGTGGGACAGTCAACAAACTGGTAGAAGTTTGGTAATGTTTTGCCCAGTGAGACATGGTTAAAATCCCCCGTGATGGCCATAAATGTGTCAAGGTGCTGCTGCAGTAAAGTGGCAGCAGTGGAGCTGATGATGTCACAGGCCACGATGCATCAACTGATGGAGGGATGTAAACAGTAATCACAATAGCACACGTGAAGTCTCGCGGCATATAATAAGGTTGCATACTCACAGCAGGCAGTTCAATGTACGGGCTGCAGCGCCATTACTTTACATAAATGTATCCGTGATTACACCACCTTTCATTCACAAAAAGTGCCAATCCTCCTCCCCTCCTTTTTCCGCTATTTATAATGTCTGTGTCCGACCGTTCATCCATCCATCCATCCATCTTCTACCACTTTTCCAGAGGTCCGGGTGACGGAGACAGCAGTTCAAGCAGAGAAGCCCAGACTTCCCTCTCCCCAGCCACCTGCTCCAGCTCTTCAGAAAGGATACCAAGGCATTCCCAGACCAGCTGGGAGACATAGTCTTTCCACCGAGTCCTGGGTCTGCCCCGGGGTCTCCTCCCAGTGGGACGTGCCTGAAACACCTCAAGTGGGAGGCGTCCAGGAGGCATCCTAATCAGATGCCCATACCACCTCAACTGACTCCTTTCAATGTGGAGGAGCAGCGGCTCTACTCTGAGCCTCTCCCAGATGACTGAGCTCCTCACCCTATCTCTGAGGGTGAGTCCAGCAAGCCTACGGAGAAAGCTCATTTCAGCCGCTTGTATCCGCAATCTTGTTTTTTCGGTCATTACCCAAAGCTCGTGACCATAGGTGAGAGTAGGAATGTAGATTGACTGGTAAATCGACAGCTTTGCCTTAGAACTAAGCTCCCTCTTCACCACAACAGACCAGTACAACGTCTGCATCACTGCAGATGCTGCTCCAATCCATCTGTCAATCTCTCACTCCATTTTCTTCTCACTCATGAACAAGACCCCAAGATACTTAAACTCCTCCACATGGGGCAGGAGCCTGTCCCCAACCCATAGAGGACAATCGAGGTTCGTGGGAGTTTGCCCAACAAGTTTACATGTGTTTTGTGGACTTGGAGAAGGCATTTGACCGCATCCCTCGTGGTTTTTTGTGGGGGGTGCTTTGGGAGTATGGGGTATCGGGCTTGTTGTTACAAGCTATTCGGTCTCTGTACGACCGTTGTGAGAGTTTGGTTCGTATTGCCAACACTCGGTCGGAGTCATTCCCAGTGAGAGTTGGACTCCGCCAGGGCTGCCCTTTGTCACCGATCCTGTTCATAATTTTTATGGACAGGATTTCTAGGCGCAGCCAGGGAATGGAGGGTGTCATGCTTGGTGAGCACAGGATCTCATCTCTGTTATTTGCAGATGATCTTGTCCTGTTGGCTTCATCCAGCAATGACCTACAGCTCTTGCTGGGACGGTTTGCCGCTGAGTGCGAAGCGGCTGGGATGAGAATCAGCACCTCCAAGTCCGAGTCCATGGTCCTCAGCCGGAAAAAGGTGGATTGTCCTCTCTGGGTTGGGGACAGGCTGTGTCCGACCAGATAGTATTAAATCCAGGTATCGCTACGTTGTAGGATCAGGATCTGTGAGTGTAACCACATCTCAGTAAAGCACATGATACTACACTCATGATATTCCCTTTGTGTCCTGACCAGCACTGTGAGCTCATCTGCCTTGTTTCCCAGTGACCTCACGTTACCCATGATGAACATTGGTACAGCCGGCTTGTGGGTCCTCCTCCTCCTCCTCACCTTGGCACCAGCCCTTTGCTCATGACATCTCCTCTTGAGCTCATCCGAGATAAGGGGCTTTGCTCTGGGCAGCAGTGCTGTACCTCCGCAGCACAATCAACTGATCGCATGAGTAAACAATGCATTCACCCCCACCTCTCTTGTTCTCCATTGCCCTGAGGAAGAAAAATAAAAGAAAGATCAGGAGAAAAATAGAAAAATCTTGGTCCAGTCGTTAATCCAAGTCTTCCTATAGAGCCCTGATGAAAAGAAACACACGATATTCTAGAATAAGCAAATAAAGACACAAAGACACGAGAGCTGCTGCTGTTATGGCCGCCTCTCCTTACGACACCAGAAAAAGACTGAAGAGTAATATGACTCAATGGACCTCTTGCACAATGTAGAGTAACGTACTTCCATATTCCAGTCTCCCTTCTGCTTCAGTTCCACTTCCATTATATTTCCCATTCCCTGGTGGTTTCTCATCAATAAATCAGTCTTATCACTTTCACTTGTCATTGTACATATTAGAAATAGTGTGCGGGCAGATCGTTTTTTCTTTATAAAGTTCATTGTTATGTTGGAAAATGAAGCAGGCAGAGAGTGTCTTAGCGAATATAAAACTGAACTTTATTTGGCGCACATTACTATTAATTAACATTACTCCCCGCCGTAGCCCGCCTGACATAGATAGATAGATAGATAGATAGATAGATACTTTATTTCGAACAAAAAAGAATAACAAAAACAAAACAAATGACAAATGCAATAAAGTAACAGTATACAGTGTTCGAAAGGGAGAAGGAAGAAGTGAACACTTATTAATTCCATCTCCTCTTTTCCATAAATACACCCATGTGAATTATATACAAATTACCACATTTAAGACCCCAAGTAAACAATTAACTGTATTTTGTACATATCAACATTAACACCCATCCATCCTAGCATACATTGATGTCCATACATCAAAACCAGCCTCAAACAACACAGATATACAGAGTGCTGTCCCACCCACCATTCCATTGTGTCCCATAATGTCCCAGAGTGAGCATAGTGAATCGTACATATAAATACTACCCTTCTAACATATATCCTTTCAGCAAATAATGTTTGTACCTCTTTTTGAATTGATTTCTGTTTGTACATAGTTTCAGTTCCGGCTCCAGACTGTTCCACAAATCCACCCCACAGACAGATATGCACATACTTTTCTTGGTTGTTCGTATCTTGGGTTTTGTAAAGTTTAAGTCTCCTCTCAAATTAAGATCATTGTCTCTTTTTTTAAATATTTTTTGTATATTAGTTGGGAGTTGATTATTAATTACCCTGTACATGACTTGTGCTGTCTTAAATTTAACTAAATCCATGAACTTTATGACATGTGACTTTAAAAACAACGAATTGGTATGGTCTCTATATCCTACATTATTTATTATCCTTATAGCTCTTTTTTGTAATGTGCATATTGACTGTAGGTTGGTCTTGTAGGTGTTTCCCCAGACTTCTACACAGTAGTTAAGATAAGGTAGAAACAGTGAATTGTACAGTAAGACCAATGATTTATAGTCCAAGATGTGTCTTATCTTCCCCAGTATGCCTATACATTTTGCCAACTTGGCCCAGATGTGACTGATGTGAGGTTTCCAGCAGATTTTATTGTCTAGCGTCACCCCCAGAAACTTATTTTCCTGTACTGTTTCTATTCTGGTATCATCTATCGTTACCATTATTTCATCATTTATTTTATAATTTCCAAACAACATAATCTTTGTTTTTATTAGATTTAGAGATAATTTATTTTTATTGAACCACTGCGTTAACTTTTTCATTTCAGTTGTGTCCACCTCTAAAACCTGCTGCAAATTCTCACCAGTGCAAAGGATATTTGTGTCATCCGCAAACAAAATAAATTTCAGAATTTTTGATAATTGGCATATGTCATTTATATACAAAATAAAGAGTTTGGGTGCCAAAACTGACCCCTGGGGCACACCACAAGTGATGTCCATGAATGGTGATTTGTGCTCACCAATTTGTACAAATTGTTGTCTGTTACTTAACCCCTTGCACGCCGGTCAATTTCCCTAAAAATGCCAAAAAATAACGTGCCCAAAGTAAATCGAAAGCTGTTCTTCAACCCTCTGCAGCATCTTCATGGGGTTGGTCTCATTTAAAAGAAAACACTTTTAATTTTTTGGCAAAACAGTCATAATCTCTCTAAGTGCTCCGGCCACTGAGTTACAGTTATCTAAACATACTGAACTTGAAGAAAATAAATTTGGCCTGGGTGTTTTTTTGGATACAAATGCTTGCAAATAACACACAGCTTCAGATCCGGGCTGGAAAATGCAACAGAAATGTAGAACCAAGTGTTATCCAGCTGATGTCAAACTTTTGTAACAATACCACAAAAAATGAATATATTACACAGCTTTTTCCTCAGGTAGTTCCCAGGCGTTTTTGAACTGTGCCAAATTGTGCCAAATGGCACAGTTTGGAAAAACGTCTGTGACTTTTGAATGATTCTATGTACAGCAGCTCAATCAGACTCAAGTCATTCATCACTGTTTTTTCTGTTGCATTATCAACTGCACTGTGGTACCCCATATTATCTGCTACTTGCTAATTTTTTTAAAACTGCCTTGACTAGTACTACTCATTATTACTATTATTATTATTATTATTATTATTATTATTATTATTATTATTACTTATTTTTCTACACTTATTGCATGTTTTTAATCCTTTAGTTTTTTAGTTTATCTCTTTATCTCATCATGTTTTTAATGTTGCAGCATGGCACCGAGACAAATTCCTAGTTTGTGTACTACATGAACAATGGCAATAAATCTGATTCTGATTCTGATTCTGATTCTGATTCAATATAGAAGCTTCATCTTGGGCTCTAATGAAAGGTGACACTCAGGGCCGTGTGTGTGGGGGGGGTTGCCCCCCCCCTCGCTACAGAGGATGGACATCGGCCATCGCTACATGACGGAATAGTCATGTGGCGACCGCGGCGCAGTCACCGCGGTCACCGCGGCTTCCCCCCCCCCCACTACAGAAAAGTAGCGGGGGGGGGGAATTCATGGTCCAGACACGGGGCGTAAACCGTGTACCGCGGCGCACGGACTTCGGACTTCGTGCACCGCACAGTTGTAATTTACCGATCGGTCAAAAGTCATTTTTTATTACAATTTTCAGGGAAAAAGAATAATTTAGTTTATAACACTTACCTCTTCACAGCAGCAGCGTCCTGGCGAACTTCTCTTCCTCATTGTCAGATGAACGCGACGCTGGTCCCTTGTTACGGACTCGTGGTTCTGGTCTCGCGACCCGGTCAAAACATAATTCCATTATTGCAGTTTTGCGCTTCCATGATTGCGGTTTTGGCGAATGATTTACGACCTTCGTCGTCGGCCTCCGTCGGTCTATGATGACCATGGAAGAGAATCCTAAACGTCTATTCTGCTGGAATAAAAAAAAAAAAGCACCGCCTGTGGCCGATGCGCGAATGGCAGTCCCTGTCACACAGGTCGCACTTGTGGGTGGTCTCCGTGCTGCTGGGTCTGTGACGATTCTTCCTGCGGGTCCTTTTTTCATCTGCAGCACTCAGTCTCTTCACCCAGCCTTACACAAAACAGCTTTCGAACTTCTGTGCTTCAATTGGCTCACTGCATTCACAGCGTTGGTAGGCGGGTCCTTCTTGCTAGGTTTTCAGTCATTGGTTCTTCAAGGTTTCAGAAACCCAATTCAAGGCTCTTATTAGTCGAATGAGAGGTCAATCATATCTGATCTGTTCGCGGCTGTGTCTGTAGTGGAAGAACGGAAATGCAGCTTTTTTTTTCAGTGCGCTCTTGGCGCAGCGCCCTCGTGCATCCTAGAGTGCACGAGAGCACCCTCGTGCGCTCTAGGACGCAGAGACGTGCCCGTCCGCGGTACACAGGAGTGCAACAGGTTAAATAACTTTCCACCCAACTCAGTCCGACCCCTCTTATCCCATACCTTTCCAGTTTCCTTAGTAGTATTCTGTGGTCAACGGTGTCAAAAGCTTTCTTTAAATCTATAAATACTCCTACAGCAAACTTTTTTTTATCTATACAACTAGTAATTTCTTCTATAAGTTTGTTCAGTGCCAAAGATGTAGATTTATCTGCTCTAAAACCATACTGGCTGTCTGTAAGGAGGTTGTGTTTTTCAATGAAATCATCCAGTCTCTTAGTGAAGATTTTTTCAAGTATTTTGGAGAATTGTGAGAGTAAAGAGACTGGCCTGTAATTTGTGAAACAATGACTGTCTCCTGTTTTGTATAGAGGTATTACTTTTGCTATTTTCATTTTGTTTGGAAATTTACCAGTTTGAAATGACAGGTTACAGATGTGGGTGAGTGGCTTAACAATTCCTTCAATTACTTTTTTCACTATTGTCATGTCAATTTCATTCCAGTCCGTTGATTTTTTGTTCTTAAATTTACTCACAGTCTCGATAATTTCCTTTTCAGTAACTGCACCCAAAAAGATTGTGTTTGGATTTCTATCTTCTATTTCATTTACAGAACCACTGTTGTTTGTTTCTGTTGCCACTATTGATTTTGCTAATTCAGGACCAACGTTTACAAAAAATTTATTGAAACCACTGACCACATCCTCCATATTATTTATCAAATTGCCATTTTCAGTAAAATATTCTGGATAATTAGCATTCTTAGGTCGAGTACTAATAATCCCATTGAGTACTTGCCATATTCCTCTTAAGTTATTTTTATTATCCTCTAATATCCTGTTGTAATATTCTTTCTTACAAGTCCTCATTATATTAGTAAGCTTATTTTTATATCTTTTATATTTGATCTCAGCCTCCACCGTTCTGCACTTAATGAATTGTTTATATAATGTATTCTTCTTTTTACATACATTTATTAACCCCTTGGTGACCCAAGGAATATTTTTCTTTTGTTGTCTGTCACTGTATTGTTTTATAGGACAGTTTTTATTGTACAATGATTGAAATATTTGCAAAAATTTATCATATGCTTTATTTATATCATTTTCATCATAAACTATCTTCCAATCTTGTATTAATAATTCCTCTGTCAGTAAATACATAGATTCTTTGGTTCTTATTCTGTCATGGCGGCCTCTGGGCCGTCATTGGCGTCATTAGCTCCAGCTGCACACAGACCAACAGGTGTGAATCAACGGCTGTTAAAAGCCAGTGTCGCTGACAGCCCGGCACAGAGTCGTCTGTCTTCCTCAACGGAGAATGAGCCTGAACTCCGCTCTCTGGTCTCGTCAAGAATATCTCTCGTCTCGTCTGGAACTTTGTCTGTCTCGTCAAGAACTTTGTCTGTCTCATCAGGAACTTTGTCTGTCTCGTCTGGAACCTCGTTTGTCTCGTCAGGAGCTTCACTTGCTTCATCCAGGAACTCTTCCCAGTGACAAGCAAGTAAGCGCACCATTTGTTACTCTACTCCAAACTTATACCCCTGTGCACAGGTGGACCTCCTTGGCGGCGGACCTGCGTCCCCAGCTGACGGGGTAACGCCAACACGTCCTCGTAGCGGCTCGCTACCACCACGTCTACCGGTACGTCTTGCTCCTCAATTACCAGAACTGCTATTGTATCAGTTACAGGAGTATTGGCCAACGTTATCGGTGGAATCACTGTCATCAGCATCAGCTGTATCATCATTGCCACTTTCTGTGGAGTCAATAACCTCGTCTTTGTCTGCATCGTTGTCATCCCGGTCTGTGGAGTCACAGCCGGCGTCATCGTCAGGATCACCGTCTTCCCGGTCTGTGGAATCACAGCCGGCGTCATCGTCAGGATTGTCACTGTCACAGCCACGGGTGGAAACCCCAGCACGGTCACGGACACCTTCACCTCCACGCTGCACGGCCGCTGGAACTCAGCAGAGCGAAGCCAGTGCTGCTATCAAGTAAGCCTTGCTATCTGCAGCTCTTTGCTAGTGTGGAGCATTAGTAATTTGTCTCTGCTTATTTTGTTCCAGGGTTGCCGGGTCTCCGTCCAGGTCGCTCAGCTCCAGTGTCCAGAACGATATCATCGCACTCACACTCGCATTACACTCACTCACTTTAAAATAAAGATTATTGTCACTATCTGCTCGTGTCAGTGTCTGTCTCCTGGGTCCCTAACCATGTCATATTCTTTTATATTTAATATTTTTGGTATACTTTCTCTTCCTATAATCACATTGATAGACAACCGAAATCGGCAGGTGGTCACTGATATCATTCAATAAAAGCCCACTCCTGATATTATTTTCCATAATGTTTGTGAATATGTTATCTATTAGTGTGGCACTGTGTGACGTGATTCTGCTAGGTCCGGTAATTGTTGGATGTAAGCCCATACTGTACATTGTGTTGATAAATTCTTCTGTCAAACTATGTTGTTTTGAATTCATCAGATCTATATTGAAATCCCCACATATGAACATAACTTTATGAGTTAGTTTTGCATACATTTTTTCCATCCAGTCCTTAAATAAGTCAGTGTTTGATCCAGGTGTTCTATATACACAGCCCACGACTATATTCTTCACATCATCCCGTTCCCCGCCCCGGCAGTGCTACGGCAAACCCCAAAGGCCTATCTTCATGCACAGTGTTGCTCCCCTGGGTAGCAGCCCAGGAGGAGGAAAAGTGCATGTGGAAGTTAACTCTCCAACCTGTGATAGAGAATCAGCAGAACACGTTTCGTTATTTCACACAAGGAGTTTATTCTTCGTCCAAGTCATTCACATGACCAACATCAACTGACTAGTATTTACTATCAAAGTCCATAGTTTCTCTCTTATTGTCTGATCACATCACCATTAAACAAAACACAATCATGTCCATTTATCACAATTTCTGATTTGACATTAACTGTATACTTAACATTCTTAACAAATTACTCTAACATGAAATGAATTATTGGATTTATCTCCTTCCCATGTATATAGCTTTTAACTTGTTCAAATGTTTATATTTTAAACAATAACCCATGAACTTACATTTACATTAATCATTTTAAGCACTGTCATAAATGTACAGCATGTGGTGTTATTCTTAACAATTCACTGACCTGGCCACTGTGTACCTAACACTGTCACGCCGCGCCGCTCATCAGCGGCGCCACCTGCACGCACACCTGCTCATCATCAGCGGCGAGGGATATAAGCAGCCTCGCCCTGAGCTTCGGCCTGAAGCCGTTAGACTTCTCATGCATCGCTGTGAGTTCCTTCACCTTCAGCTATTCTCCCGGGTAAGAAGCTCTTACCTCCTTTTCTCTCTCGAGTCTGCTCCCCTGTGCACAGGTGGATTCCCCGGCGGCGGACATCGCCTCTCCATCGCCTATTCCTCGCTGCTGCACCGAGCTCTCCAGGTGGCTGTCTTCCGGACCTCGTCCTTTGCTGTGCCAGTCATCTGTGCCCTCCAAGTAAGCTCCTCTCTCGCTTGCAAATCTCCTGTGTTGGTGTGTGCCCATCACCCTTCTCCTTTTGCTTTTCTCATAGGGTTGTCCGGCTGTACGGCCTCCTGCCTCTGTGCCCGAAACAGACGCCGCCACCAACACATTTACATCCCGCTGACACACATTCATTCACTCCTGTTGCTAATAAACTATTTGAACTTCTCTGAGCCTGTGTGTGTGCGTCTCCTGAGCCGTGCGTTATGTCAGTACGGCTTCAGCAGAGCGGCTCGGCAGACGGCGGGCTCGCACACCGGTTTTCCACTCTCGAGGCTCGAGTGGATCAGATAGCCTATCAGCAACAGGTGATTTTTAATCAATTGTTAAGTTTAACTAACCGGTTGGGCCGCTTGGACCCCCAACAGCCGTTCCCCCCGGCTTGTCAGGGTGGCGCGGCTCCTACTGCTCCAGTGGCCATCCAGCAGGCTCCGAGTGCACCGGTTCGGCTCACACCCATTCCAACCCCCGCCCGCTTTAGCAGTAAGCTCGGCGGAGCGCGGGGGTTTATTATGCAGTGTGAGTCCGTTTTCCACCGTGTGCCTGGAGACTTTCCCTCAGATCATAGCCGAATTGGTTATATCGGGAATCTCCTGGAGGGGCGAGCATTAACATGGACCTACGCCGTAATGGCGAGGCCCAGTTATGCCGCCCTCACATATGACCAATTCGTGAGGCGCTTCCTGGAGGTCTTTGACCATTCTCCTACCGAGACGGTCCAGGTCGATCGGCTTCTCGCCCTCCAGCAGGGAAGCCGGTTGGCAGCGGACTACGCGGTCGACTTCCGGGTAGCGGCGGAGGAATTAGGCTGGGAGGAACGCTCCCTCTGCGGCCTTTTCCTCCGCAGTCTCAATGATGATCTGAGGGATGAACTGGCTGGGCGGGATATTCCTGAGACGCTAGCGGAGCTGACATCCTTAGCGATTAGTTTGGACAACAGGCTGCGCGAGCGCTCCTCGGGGCGGAAGTCGTCTTCTTCTCGCCCTCATGGAGTCTCGCCGCGCCTGTTCCAAGCTCGCCCCCTGGCGGCGCCGCCACCATCGTGCCCCGAGGAGTCGGAGCCGATGGTGACGGGCTGGACAAAGCTTTCCCCTGCGGAGAAACAACGCCGCCGTGAGTTGGATCTCTGCATGTATTGCGGAGATGACCAACACACGGTGAAGCTTTGCCCACAGAAAGCCAGTCGGCGGGGTCCGCGAGTCACTGTAGGGGGCCTCGCGGATGTCAATCGGTTAAACCCCCACACTCAATTGAAGCTGCCCATCCGTTTCTACCACAATCCCACTGGGCATCTCACCCACACACTGGTGGATTCGGGCGCAGAAGGCAGCTTTATTTCACAAAGCCTGGCAACCCAATTGGGCATCCGCTGCCAGGCACTGAGAAACCCAATCTCCCTGGTCAACCTCTCTCGTGCCTCCCTTGGGAGAGTGACGCACCAGACTGTTCCTGTCCCGGTAATCATCTCAGGAAACCACCGGGAGGAAATGACCTTTTACGTCCTGCCCAACTCTGTGTCACCCGTCATCCTGGGGTATCCCTGGCTACACCTCCACAACCCCGTTCTGGATTGGAAGTCCGCCGGGGTGTCGGCATGGAGCACGTTCTGCATGGGCACCTGCCTACAGTCCGCTGCCTGCTCATCGTCCGCTTCTCCCCCACCTACGGACGCAGCGCCCCCGGACCTGTCCCTGGTGCCACTGGAATTTCACGACCTGGGTATGGTATTCAGCAAGTCTAAGGCGATGTCTCTTCCTCCTCATCGGCCCTACGACTGTGCGATCAATCTCCGCCAGGGGGCACCCTTACCTTCTGGAAGGCTCTACAGTCTATCGGCGCCGGAGAAGGAGACGATGAACACATACCTTAAGGAGTCGCTGAGTGCTGGGATAATCCGCCCATCGTCATCACCCGTGGGGGCGGGATTCTTCTTCGTTGGCAAGAAGGACGGTTCCCTCCGTCCTTGCATAGACTACCGTGCTCTTAATGACATCACGGAGAAGGATCGTTACACGCTCCCCCTCATGGACACCGCTTTCCACTCCCTCCTGGGGGCGACCTGGTTCACTAAGCTGGATCTACGCAGCGCATACCACCTCGTCCGGATCCGGGAGGGAGATGAGTGGAAAACAGCCTTCCGTACCCCGAATGGCCACTTCGAATACCTGGTGATGCCGTTCGGGTTGACCAACGCTCCAGCCGTTTTTCAGCACCTCATCAACGACGTCCTCCGGGATTTCATTGGCCTCTTTGTGTTCGTCTACCTGGATGATATACTCATCTTCTCCAAGTCCAGGGACGAGCACCAGGTCCACGTGAGGCGGGTCCTCCAAAGACTGCTGGAGAATCGGCTATACGTGAAGGCTGAGAAGTGTGAATTTTATGCTAAGACAACATCCTTCCTGGGATTCATCATCTCTCACGACCAGGTGCGTCCAGACCCAGAGAAGGTGAAGGCGGTGGTAGAATGGCCTACACCTGCGTCGAGGAAACAGGTGCAACAGTTCGTTGGGTTCGTGAACTTCTACCGCCGCTTTGTCCCAAACTTCAGTACCATCGTCGGACCGCTGACCCGCCTCACGTCCCCTAAGGTCCCGTTCCGGGGGACTGAAGAGGCCGCAGCTGCTTTTCAGGCGCTGAAGGCGGAGTTCTCCTCCTCCCGGGTCCTTCGCTAGGTCGACCCCGCGCTGCAGTGCATCGTGGAGGTGGACGCTTTGGACACGGGAGTGGGGGCGGTGCTATCCCAGCGGTCGCCTGACGATGGCGCCAAACGGCCCTGCGCCTTCTTCTCCCGGCGCTTGTCCCCGGCGGAGAGAAATTACGATGTGGGGGACAGAGAGCTCCTGGCCATCAAGCTCGCGCTGCAAGAGTGGCGTCACTGGCTAGAGGGGGCGGACCTGCCGTCCGTGGTCCTGACGTACCACAAGAACTTGGAGTGCCTTCGATCTGCCAAGTGCCTGAACGCCCGCCAGGCGCGCTGGTCCTTGTTCTTTGCCAGGTTCCAGTTTTCCATCACCTTCAGGCCTGGCTCCAAGAACGGCCTGCCCGACGCCCTCTCTAGGCAATTCGCCCCTGAGGAGTCAGAGGACATGCTCCACACCATCCTACCCAGGTCGTGCGTCGTGGGAGCCATCTCCTGGGACATTGAGAGCAAGATCTGGAAGGCGCAGGAAGTGGAACCTGACCCTGGCGGTGGACCGGAGGGGAGGCTGCTCGTGCCGTCTGCGGTTCGGGGAGAGGTCATCCACTGGCTACACACCTCCAAGCTCACCTGTCACCCTGGCTCCTCCCGGATGATAAACCTCCTCCAGCGGTCCTTTTGGTGGCCGGGCCTGCGGAGGGATGCTGCCTGCTACGCCCGGACCTGTCCAATTTGTGCCACCAACAAGTCGGGAAATGCCCCTCCAGCGGGTCTGCTCCAGCCCCTGCCCGTCCCTGGCAGGCCCTGGTCGCACATCGCCTTGGATTTCGTCACCGGACTCCCAGTCTCCAACTCCTACGACACCATCCTGACCATCGTGGACCGCTTCTCCAAGGCGGCACACTTCGTCCCCCTGCGAGGTCTCCCCACTGCCCTGGAGACGGCGGACCTCCTCATCCAACACGTGGTCAGGCTGCATGGGATTCCGGTGGACGTGGTCTCGGATCGAGGGCCCCAATTTTCCTCTGAGGTTTGGAGGTCGTTTTGCAACGCTTTAGGAGCCAAGGTGAGCCTCTCCTCCGGCCATCACCCCCAATCCAACGGGCAGTGTGAGCGGACCAACCAGGAGCTGGAGGCTGCGCTCCGCTGTGTAACGGCGTCCAAACCCACGTCCTGGAGCAACCACCTTGCCTGGGTTGAATACGCCCATAACACCGCTCGCTCTTCTGCCACAGGGATGTCCCCCTTCAAGGCGTCCCTGGGTTACGACCCCCCGCTGTTCCCAGCGCAGGAGAGTGAGGTAACTGTCCCCTCAGTACGGGCACATCTCAGGCAGTTCCGCTCCATCTGGGCGTCAGCGCGCAATGCGCTTTTACGCACGGCGGAGCGCAACAGAGCCATGGCGGACCGGCACAGAAGACCTGCCCCGGTGTACAGGGTTGGGCAGCGAGTCTACGTGTCGACCCGAGACGTTACCTTAAAAGGCAAGAGGAGGAAGCTGGCACAGCGCTTCGTGGGTCCCTATCCCATCACCAGGATTGTCAACCCGGTGGCTGTGCGTGTAGCTATTCCCCCCTCCCTCCGCATCCACCCCACCTTCCACGTGTCCAAGGTGAAGCTGGCAGTCTCCGATCCCCTTTGCCCTCCTCCTGCTGCGCAACCCGCGCCCCGGATGATTGGTGGCCATCCGGCCTGGTCCGTCTCCTCCATCCTGGACTCCCGGCGCCGGGGTCGTGGGTTGCAGTACCTGGTGGACTGGGAGGGCTATGGGCCTGACCATCGACAGTGGGTACCCCCGTCGTCTGTGTTGGACCCATCGCTCATCGCTGATTTCCACCGAGCGCACCCAGGAAAGCCATCGCCAGGAGGCGCTGCTAGAGGGGGGAGTACTGTCACGCCGCGCCGCTCATCAGCGGCGCCACCTGCACTCACACCTGCTCATCATCAGCGGCGAGGGATATAAGCCGCCTCGCCCTGAGCTTCGGCCTGAAGCCATTAGACTTCTCATGCATCGCTGTGAGTTCCTTCACCTTCAGCTATTCTCCCGGGTAAGAAGCTCTTACCTCCTTTTCTCTCTCGAGTCTGCTCCCCTGTGCACAGGTGGATTCCCCGGCGGCGGACATCGCCTCTCCATCGCCTATTCCTCGCTGCTGCACCGAGCTCTCCAGGTGGCTGTCTTCCGGACCTCGTCCTTTGCTGTGCCAGTCATCTGTGCCCTCCAAGTAAGCTCCTCTCTCGCTTGCAAATCTCCTGTGTTGGTGTGTGCCCGTCACCCTTCTCCTTTTGCTTTTCTCATAGGGTTGTCCGGCTGTACGGCCTCCTGCCTCTGTGCCCGAAGCAGACGCCGCCACCAACACATTTACATCCCGCTGACACACATTCATTCACTCCTGTTGCTAATAAACTATTTGAACTTCTCTGAGCCTGTGTGTGTGCGTCTCCTGAGCCGTGCGTTATGTCAAACACACTTACAATAGTATTCCTGGTATTCGGTAATACACCCGAAATGTGCACACTTGGTGACAAATCAAACCAGTAAATGTCGTACTGTATGAAAACTGTTTCATAACTGTCTTTAAATAAAGTGAGCAAATGGTTCCCAACATGTGGGCGGATTTCACTGTTGTGGCACGTCCCATACACTCGATCATTAACATTAGCAGGTTAGCTTATACAACAACACATCAACTTTAACAGAAATACCCTTACAAACCCGCTTTTCGCCTCACACTTATCACAATATAATCTCGGACATCCTAGGACTCTTACAGTTTATATTGCACTCTTGAATTAGTAGTATTTACCAACCTGTGATGGAGAATCGGCAGAACACGTTCGTTATTTCACACAAGGAGTTTATTCTTCGTCCTCCGGTGCGTGAGTCTACTCTCTATCACTGTGCGACATGCGCCATCTATTGGTCGGCGTATGGAACTGCACTCAACTCACATGAGTTATAATGGAACCAGGTGGATTACAAATGCATTGTAGAAAAATAAACAATTAAAGAATAACATAAAATTGTAGGGGTGCCTGTTTTTTTTTTAAATTTTCTTATCCAAATGTCTTTTTCACCTCTTACATAACTATTAACTATTTCCAACCCTCTACATTCTCCCCCACTTCAAATAAATGTCTCCCGACATTTCATGTTCTAGGGTGACTTAAATGAGATTGAGATTGAGATTCAACTTTATTGTCATTACACATGTATGAATACAAGGTAACGAAACGTGACTTGGCATTTGGGCACGCTCTGCAGAGCGCATCCAAGGCCGGGGCAGCCGCTAGGCGCCAGTCAATGCATGAGAGTGTACCAATTATAACCATGGGACTGAGGTTGGGTGAGGTAGTGGAATGGCATATAGTTTTGAGTTAGCGGCACAGGGGTAGGGAGTAGGACAGGTCTTACGTCTGCAGTCCAAGGCTGGTACGATGGCTGTCCCAGGACGTCGTAGGTCAGTCTCTCTACTGGCCTTGCTCTCCGCTGTGACCTTCTCAGTTCCTCCTGTTCTCTATCCATCACCTCCACTCGTCCTTGACGTTCTTCCTGCAGCAAAGCTGGTCCATCCATTTGCTCCTCAGCATCCCGCTGAACGGGGACCGGTTCCTGCCTTACTGGTGGGCAGAACTCTCTAGCTGTCGCTCGAAGCCTTTGCTGATTTTGAGGATTTTGCTCTGGCATGACAGGTACTGGTTGCTGAGTGTTTTGGTCTGGGAGATTTGAGGCATTTTGCTGACGATTTACGGGTCTGTAACATGGGATTTGGCTACGGAGGTTGTAGCGGTAAGTATTTTCCTCTCCTTCCTCCGAGCTGTCATTGTCTGTGTTGTCACTGTTAGGATTTGTCTCTGTCCTCTTCTTCCGTTTCTGTTTTGTCTTTTCTTTTGCAGGCAGTTCTTCTTCTAAAGGCAAGTCATTTACAGGCAACAGCAGGTTTCTGTGTAACACTCGCATCACTTGGCTGCCTCTCTCTGCTTGTACTTTATAGACTGGTCCATCTCCCACTCTCTCAACTACGCGATGTACTGCTGACTCCCAGTAAGCGCGCAGTTTCCCTGGGCCTCCTCTTTCAGAGAGGTTTCTGACCAACACCCTGTCGCCTGGTTGGAGTGTGACACCTTTTAAGCGTTTGTCGTACTGCTTTTTGCCTTTATCTGAAGACTTTTGACTGTTTTCTGCAGCGATTTTGTAAGCAACACGCATCCTGTCAGCCCATTTTTTAGCGTAGGTTTGATGGCTGTGTGTGTCAGTGTCTTTTGTCTGGTTCAATAGTAGATCTACAGCTGCACTACCTAAGCTAACACTAGTTAGCTTAATGCTACCTGAAGCGATTGCTAAGCTAACACTAGTTAGCTTAATGCTGGCGCCAGTCTCTAAATAACTAACCTACAGCGATCGGATATACCTCCGGTGGATTACCCCTTTGATCGCTTTTATCCGGCCACTGTGAGTAAACTGACCAGCGATTCCAGCGCTTCCTTGTGATTCACTGATGTGCCCTACCTGAAGCGATTGCTAAGCTAACGCTAGTTAGCTTAATGCTGGCGCCAGCCATTCCACCTAACACCAGCCTGAATCAAAGCCCAGCTGCGAGGCCCAGCGGAGATACTACCAGGCAGGCGGCTATTTGTTGACGGGGCTCAGCAGAGATTTCACCCAGGCAGACGGCGGTAGGCGGCGGTGCCCAGCGGAGGACTTACCGTGACTGCAGCGGCGGTGTGCGACGAGACTACCCGAAGCGATTGCTAAGCTAACGCTAGTTAGCTTAATGCTGGCGCCAGTCATTCCACCTTACACCAGCCGGAATCGAAGCCCAGCTGCGAGGCCCAGCGGAGATACTACCAGGCAAGCGGCTATTTGTTGACGGGGCTCAGCAGAGATTTCACCCAGGCAGACGACGGTAGGTGGCGGTGCCTAGCGGAGGACTTACCGTGACCTCAGCGGAGCTCGGTGGCAGCGGCGGTGTGTGACGAGACTCGGTTGGAGGAGCGGGACGGGAGACCAGTTACGGCGACTATGAGCAACGAGACCAGCAACGGAAGGGGCTAGTTGGCTAGCTGAGGCCCAGCTGGATTCGAGGACGATCGGATCAGATTCTGGCGATATAAGCAGAATTTATTTTACTATCCACAGATTTTCTTTTTCCTTCTTTCCAAGAAAGACTGAAGATGGCTGCCACCGGATTAAAAAGCGGGCTGATGGGCACCACTAATAAGCCTTCTCTACTTCTCTACTTCCTCTTCGTTTTGTCTTTGTGTGTCTGGACCTGCAACAAGAAGGATTTTCCGACAAACTCAACCAAAGGTGAAGTTAAAAAGTTTTATCTGTATGGATTTGGGCTTGGACATCTCACACTACACTCTATGTGGTCTTTAAAAGCCCTGAGCAAAAACTTCCAAATTAAGGCAAACATGGCTGTTAAGCAAAAATCACAATATGGCAGAGGATATACAGTTAAAGTTCTGTTAGTTCTGCTACTTCTGGCAGGAGATATTCACCTTAACCCTGGACCTGCCACTATTAAACAGCAGACCACTGGGTTAGCACAAAACCGAGTTGTACAAAAGCAAAAACAACATTTATTTTTCCAAACTGTTAATCATGCACGAGTTCTTTGGGACACCAAGGCTAAACCAAAGGGGATCCTCGGTGGTCATTTAAACATACGGAGCATAATCCCCAAAAGAGATGAGATTTCGGTGTTGCTGTTGGACTCAAATCTGGACTACCTTTGTCTCTCAGAAAGCTGGCTACACAGTAACATAGACACTAATATGATCGATATTGTGGGCTACCAGTGTTTTAGAAAAGACAGGCAGGTAGGGAGGGGAGGAGGTGTTTTAATTTACATCAAAGAGAAATATAAATGTCAACTGGTTGATTTGAATACTTCACTTGAATGTTTAGCTGTTAATGTATGTCTCTCTCCGGTAATGAATTTCAACATTGCAGTAGTGTACAACCCACCGTCACACAACTCTTCCTTTTATAATGAATTAAGTGATCTGGTTAAACAACTTGAGAAGAACAGAGAAACAATAATTCATGGTGACTTTAATATCAACTGGTCTGATAAAAAAGACAAACAAAAACTGAAAAGCCTCATGACTAAATTTAATTACCAGCAAATCATCAAAGGACCCACCAGGATAACCAAACAATCCAGAACACTTATTGACATGGTATTTACTAATAAACCAGAACGAATAACCAGAACCTATAATATTGTAACTGGTCTCTCAGATCATAACATGGTTCTTGCTGTCAGGAAACTTACTAAAAAGCGACTACAGTATTTTGGGGGAGTCGATATTGACAAATCAAATTTTATTATCCCCAAATCAAAAAATGAGGAGTTTGAACATTACTTAGAGAATCAAAATTGGGAGCAGCTCATGTCAACATGTGAAGTAGATGATTGTTGTAATTTTATAACTGCAACAATCACAAAGTCTATAGAAAAATTTTCAAAGCAAATTAAAAGTAGACAACAGAAGATTAGCCTACCATGGTTAAATAATGAAATAAGAAAACTTATGAAGAGGCGAGACTATGCACTGAAAACATCACTAACCTCCAAACTACAAAATGATCACCTTGTGTACAAAAGTTTAAGAAATAAAGTGGTACATGAGCTGCGAAAATCAAAAATATCTTATTACAATAAACTGATAGATCATGCAAAGGGTAACAACAGTTCCCTATGGAGGCATTTAAATAACTTAACTAATAAAAAAAACGATCAGAAGGGGGTAAAGGAACTTAGAATCAATGGCAAGACCGTCAGTGACAAGGCTACTTTGGCAAATGAATTTAATTCACACTTTGTGGGCTCTGTGGAAGACTTAACAAAAATTTTTGTGCTGCTAAATGTGCTCAACAACACAAATTCCATACTTCCAACAGATACTTTTCACATCGATGAGGTAAATGAGAAGTTAATTGCTGGTATTGTTAAAACACTGTCAAACTCAAAAACTAATGATATCTACAATATGAGCACCTCCTTTCTCAAAATGCACAGCAAAATATTAATCAAACCACTGACTCATCTCATTAATCTCTCCATTAGGTCTTGTACATTTCCATCTGGCTGGAAAAAAGCTGTTGTCATACCAGTTCATAAATCAGGCAGTAAAGACGATATATGCAATTACCGCCCAATCTCTATTTTACCAGTCCTATCTAAGGTTCTTGAAAAAGTTGTAGCTACACAGCTGATAGACTACTTACAAGACAGTCAACTTCTTCATCCACATCAATTTGGTTTTAGACCAGGATACTCAACAGAAACAGCAAATTGTTGCCTTATTGAAAACGTCAAACAGTCCTTGGACAGGGGTAATGTGGTGGAGCTGTTTTTCTAGATCTCAAAAAGGCTTTCGATACTGTAAACCACAGTTTGCTTTTATCCAAAATGGTATCTTTTAACTTCTCCCCAAATACATTAGAATGGTTTGCATCTTATCTCCAGAATAGAGAACAGTGTGTAAAAGTTCACCAGGATAAATCCTCATTTTTAAACAACCGCATGGGTATCCCACAAGGGTCCATTCTTGGTCCTTTACTTTTCAGCATTTTTATTAATGACTTGCCGTTACACTGCTCAGCTGCAACATGCCAACTTTATGCAGATGATGCAGTTATTTACACAGCTGCCAAGACTCCAGCACAGGCTGCAGATGTACTGTCTACAAGTATGGTTGATGTCCAAGAGTGGCTCCTCAAGAACCATCTATTGCTGAACCTTCAGAAAACAGTCTCAATGTGCTTTTCAATCAAAAAAATGTAACCTGCAACATTTTAAAGTTAATATACATGATCATGACATCAGTTTAGCTACAGAATTCAAATACCTTGGCATTGTACTAGATCCTCAACTCAAATTTAATCTTCATATAAAGAAAATTTCAAAAACAGTAAAAAAAAATCTGAACTGCTTTAAATTAATTAGATATTACATACCTTACGAAGCAGCTGCACTGTATATGCATTCTATGGTTTTTTCTCATATATCATACTGTTTGACAGTCTGGGCTCAAGCAGCCCCTTCCACAATAAGACATATAGGTTCATTATATAATCAAACCCTAAAAATCTTGGACAAAAAGCCCATTAGGTGGCATCACTGTAATGTTTTAAAAAAATACAACCTATTGAGTTTTGAGAGCTTCATTGACCTCTGTCTTCTGAAATTAACGTTCAAATGTTTCCATAAATCAGCACCCGAGCCACTTGCTGGTTTCGTCCAAAGACAGGACAGCAGCAGAGCCACCAGGAGTTCTGTTAACAATAACTGTAAAATATTCCACCGCAGAACCACATTTGGACAAACAGCTTTCTCTATAAAGGGCAGTCACATCTGGAACACAATGCCAAATGAAATTAAAATAATAACGGACTTTAAAACATTCACTAAAAATGTTAAAAACTGGCTGAAAAATAAACAAGAATGTACTCATGTATGAATTATTTGTCTGCAAAGTGAGAGTGAATGAAGGGAAGGAATAAATGTGTTTGTTTATAGTGAGTGACGGAGGGAGGAAGGCCTGAAATAGGCAAATGTGAGTTATGTTATATGTGATAAATGTGAGTCAGGCTGTTATATTTGTGTATTTATAATATTTATGTTAAATGTGAGTCAGGCTGTTATATTTGTGTATTTATAATATTTATAATATTTATAATTGTGTATTTATAATTTTTCTGCATTGATGTATGTGGTTATTGTGTATATTTTTTATCTTGATTCTTTTTTCTAAAGCCCATCCAGGGACAAGAGTTGCAAATTAGCTAATAGCTATACACTCTATGTGCAACACATCAGATTGATTGTCTTTGATTAATTGTCTATGTTTATTGCACTGTCCCTGTCAAATAAACTAATCTACTACTACAGGCAACCTTGGGACTCTGCCATATAAGAGGAAAAATGGAGAATAGCCTGTTGACTCGTGTCTTGTACAATTGTAAGCATGTACAATTTGGGGTAGGTGATCCTTCCATTCACTTTTTTTCTCCTCCTGTAGGGTACGAAGCATTTGGAGTAGTGTACGATTCAGGCGCTCCACAGGGTTGCACTGCGGATGGTATGGAGTGGTTCGTGAGTGAGAAATTCCAGACAGTTGTTGTAATCTGTGGAAGAGACTGTTTTCAAACTCACGTCCCTGATCGTGATGCAACTTCTCAGGGTACCCGAAACGAGGAATAAAATCCTGAAATATCTTTTCTGCAGCTGTTTTGCCTGATTTATTCCTTGTAGGGTATGCCTGTGCGAAACGAGTGAAATGGTCCACTAGTACGAGGATGTACTCATACCCTCCTTTACTTGGCTCAAGGTGTAAGTAGTCGATGGAGATTAACTCAAAGGGAGCACTGGTTGTGATAGAGCCCATTGGAGCTCTCTGGGGAACATTTGGGCGTTTTTGTTTGATGCACGGACATTTTTTTGTTACATAATCTTCAACATCTTGTTGCATACATGGCCAATAGAAACGCTCACGGGCCAGATGTATCACCTTATCACACCCTATGTGACCCATGTCATTGTGTAAACTCTTTAACACCATCGGCTTTAGCTGTTCAGGTAGGACAAGTTGTTTGCTGTGCTCTGTCTTTCTGTACAATAATCCATTGTCAACTTCCAACTTGTTCCACTCATACAGTAGTCTCCGTGTCCGTTTACTCATTGTCCGTCTATCTTTATCGTTTGGTGTCCATCCTTTGAGTTTGAGTGAGATTACTTCTCTAATTGACTCATCGTCTTGTTGAGCAGCATTGATGTCTTTAGGCGTCATGCTCAAAACACTGTCAGTTGGCACATTGTTGTCATTAGAACTCAGTTGTAACGCAGCTATCCATGGCACATCACTGTTTTGTGCTGCCTTGCTCCCTTGCCACACTGCGGACACTACTTCCGGTAAAACTGTCTCTGTGAACTCATTCATTTGCTCTTGCAGATCTAATGGGTGTCTGGACAACATATCTGCATCTGCATTCCTTTTCCCTGGCCTATACTTGATATGAAAATGGAAGTCAGCCAACTCCCCGACCCACCTATGACCCACTGCATTCAACCTGGCTGAACTGAGGACATAGGTTAAAGGATTGTTATCTGTATAGACAGTAAAAGTCGGTGCATAATACATATAGTCACGGAATTTGTCGCAGATGGCCCATTTGAGAGCTAGAAACTCTAGTTTACCGGAATGTAAGTGATAATTCTTCTCGGCCGGTGTGAGAGTTCTGGATCCATAGCCAATCACCTTAAGTTTGTTTTCTTGTTTTTGATACAAGACGGCTCCCAGGCCTTTGTTTGACGCATCTGTATGCAATACAAATGGAAGGTCCAAATTGGGATAGGCTAGAATGGGAGGATTAGTCAGAATGTCCACAAATCTTGACAACTTCCTGATGTTCACTGGTCCATATTATTGGTGTGCGAGAAGGAAGCTGGTTTCTGTCTCCTTTCTTTGTTTGTCCTTTACTCCTTTTTGGTGCTGGTTTATTGTCATTGCTTGTTTCATTAGTGCTCTGGAGGAGTTCGAACAAGGGTCTCGCCAGACGTGAAAAATCTTGAATAAATGATCGGTAATAACTGAGAAAACCCAGTAACGTTCTGAGTTCTCCGACTGTGCGAGGGTTCTTGTCTTTCAGAGCGAACACAGCATCCAAGTCTTTTGGGTCAATCTGGACTCCTTCTCCCTACACTAGCCTACCCAGGTAGCGTACTTGGTTTTTGAACAGTTCACATTTGGCTGGCCAAAGTTTTATGCCGTGTTGTCGCATTTTGCACAAAACCTGTTTAAGGTGTTCTACGTGCTCATCAAAGGTTTTGGAGTAACACAGTACATCGTCCAAGTAAGGCACGCAACACTCGTCTCTGATCCCTTCTAACACCCCCTCCATACACCTTTGGAATGCGGCCGGTGCGTTTGACAACCCGAATGGAAACCGCACCCACTCGTATAGTCCCCAGGGTGTGCTAAAAGCAGTTAAATGTCTTGACTCCTCACTTACAAAACCCTGATGGTAGGCACTTCCCTGATCCAATATGGAAAACCAGGAGTTACCCCCAAGACTGTCCAGTAGATCTTGTATCCGTGGTAACGGATGCCTGTCAGGTATGGTTTTTCGGTTCAGCTCACGAAAATCAACACACAAGCGCAAAGTATTGTCCTTTTTACGCACACACACTACTGGCGACGAGTTGTTTGACACTGATTTCCTGATCCAACCCCTGCTTAAAAGGTTTTGAACATACTCCTTCACCTCTTTATACAGTGGTCTTGGAATGAAGTTGTAACTTTTCTGCACGGGTGTGTTGTCAGTGGTGTTGATTTTTAGCTGTAGTCCAGGAATACATCCAATGTCTCCTTCATCATGAGCAAACACATCAGACTGTTCATAGAGCATCTGCCGAACCACCTCCCGATCACCCTCTGAGAGATGGTCTAAATTGACATTAGGGTGCCATCTCAGGTGTGAGGGAGCAGTGCTTAATGTTTCTTCACCCTCACCTTGACTGTCACATGTCACTTGAGCAGAGTGACAAAATGGCTTGTCTGTAGTTTTGGTTGCATTTTCAGCACTGGAACAAACATTTACAGGTTTGTATTCAGTGATCTCTGAAATAAGTCCTAAAACAGTCTTTGGATTTAGAAAAATGTTGTGCTTTGTTGAGTTTTGGATTGGGATTTTGACAGTTTTTGAAGCACCAGCGGGTACATCAATAAGAGCTGGGAATAACTCCAACCCATCCGGTAAGTTACATTTCACAGCTGGCTCGAACAACCTTTCTCCTCCTCCTCCAGGAAATGCTCTGATGTGACATTTTACCATACAGATTTGGCTACTGTGAACAGTGAGTCCTTTTTTCCCAACTCTCACCACTGGACTTTCTGGTTCATTTTCTATTGACTTGGCGTGGACAACAGAGATGAGTGATTCAACATTACCTTTCTGGACCTTTAAGGTCTCTGACAGTAAGCCCACTAAGCTAATATCGTCACTTTGTTCACCGTTTGCCATTATTATCTCTTGGATCACATTAAAGCCCAGCAGCAGAGTGCTTAAACGCTGCTGACTGACAAGCATTGGAACATACAAGGATACAGAACCATACTGTGAACTTGTGATCTCGAGCAGGACATCTATCCACCCCTCGAACGGAACATCTGTTCCATTGGCTGCGGTGATTTCGAGTGGATGGCCTGGGAGTAGGCTCTCGAGTGGCTGTATTTTCACATTTGATAAGGCTGCTTGTACCCATGACTTTTCAACAATGCTTACTTGTGCCCCACTGTCCAATAACATCTGTAGGTTTACTCCATTTAACTGGCAACTGATCATACACCTACCGCCAATGAGCTGTGCCACACGCTTTGTGTTGGGTGACTTTTGGGACTTGGCAGTAGTCTGTTTGGAGTTCCGTCTTTTAGTGTTGTGGGACTCTGCTGGTGGTTCAGTCACTGGTGGTCCCTCCCCAGCGACCTCCTCCAGTTTCCCGACACATTGCTTTTCTGAAGGCAACCTATTGCTCTGTGCCCCTCCTCTCCACATCGAAAACAGTGTGCGCAGCGCTCAGTCTCTTGGGCGGTACACTTTTGGCACTTTCCTTTCACTGCAGGTTTCAGTGCTGGCTGTTTAGGGACAGGTGCTGTGGGACTGGTGTTTACTGTATTTACCATTGGGGTTAGGGCCTTTTCTAAACTTTTGGTTAGGGAGGAGACCTGTGCCGTCAGCTCCTGGATAGCTACACGATTAGCTTGGACTTCAGTGTGCATTTTAATAGAGCTTTGATCTGTCTCTACCTGTGCCGCATTAACACTGGTGACTTTCCGTTTATGACTTTGTCCCAACCTACTTAATCTCTCTGTCTCTTCACTAACAGAATTTGCTATGAGCTCCAGGATGGAGTCATCTGTGACACTGGTGTTTGAGTTGTGAGGTTTAAGGTCTCTCCTGACATAAGAGTATTTTTCATTCAAACCCTGATACAATGAATGGATAAACACACCTTGTACCAACTCGTTGTCATAATGAAACCCACTACTGTTTTTAGTTGCAATCAGCACACGCTGTTTTAGCCCCATTAGTCTACACATAAACTGTTGTGGTGTTTCTTTGTCATTTTGCTTAGCATTACTCAGCTCCTGAAATAATTCAGTGCTGCTTTTCTCGCGTAGATGTGTCCTTAAGAAACGTTTTAACTCAACTACAGTAAGGCTATCTTTGGTTACAAGCATATCTTTAAAGGTACCAGGCTTAATTATCTTAAACACCATTCTGATAACCTCAGCCTCTGTGAACCCTTCATTTAGCCCTTCATCAAGCTGTTTGCACAAGTTATTGTAACTCAAATCAGAATCAAAATCAGAGATTTGACCACCATAAATCTTGTACTCTCTACGTGGCAACAGTAACGTAAGTTCAGTCAGTCTGACTAACCCTGGGTCAGGAACTACAGATGTTGATGTTGGATGGTTCTTCCCTGATGGTGCTGCAGCTCCAGTGGTCACAGGAACCACTATGACCGGATCATCGTCGGGTGACACCTCTGCATCCACTTCTCCAGCTGCTGTGGGCCGTTGTAGTTCAATGATGAGGTCATGGAAAGCAAGCAGGCGAGACATCCCCTGGTCCTCAAGGCTCTTCAGTTGTGGACTTCTCAGCGAGTCAACAATGAAGTCGAAGAGTTCCACTTCGGTCGATTCTGCGCCTGGCAAATCTTCTCCCACCTCATCCTTGAACGACTCAGCCAGCTTGTAAAGAACGTTTCTGCGGCGGGCAATGGTCAGCTGGCGAAGCTCTTGCTGGATTTCCCATCCCAGGTCATTTGGAGCAGACATGGCTGTGGTCTCCTGTAGTCAGTCGCTTAGGTCAATGGCTCAGGAACAGGTGGTCAGCATCCCTTGGTTCTTCAATGATTAGTGCCAGACTAGTAGGTGGCACTAATCCCGGACGAGCCCCCAAAATTGTTGCTCCCCTGGGTAGCGGCCCAGGAGGATGAAACGTGCATGTGGAAGTTAACTCTCCAACCTGTGATAGAGAATCGGCAGAACACGTTTCGTTATTTCACACAAGGAGTTTATTCTTCGTCCAAGTCATTCACATGACCAACATCAACTAACTAGTATTTACTATCAAAGTCCATAGTTTCTCTCTTATTGTCTGATCACATCACCATTAAACAAAACACAATCATGTCCATTTATCACAATTTCCGATTTGACATTAACTGTATACTTAACATTCTTAACAAATTACTCTAACATGAAATGAATTATTGGTTTTATCTCCTTCCCATGTATATAGCTTTTAACTTGTCCAAATGTTTATATTTTAAACAATAACCCCTGAACTTACATTTGCATTAATCATTTTAAGCACTGTCATAAATGTACAGCATGTGGTGTTATTCTTAACAATTCACTGATCTGGCCACTGTGTACCTAACACACTTACAATAGTATTCCTGGTATTCGGTAATACACCAGAAATGTGCACACTTGGTGACAAATCAAACCAGTAAATGTCGTACTGTATGAAAACTGTTTCATAACTGTCTTTAAATAAAGTAAGCAAATGGTTCCCAACATGTGGGCGGATTTCACTGTTGTGGCACGTCCCATACACTCGATCATTAACATTAGCAGGTTAGCTTATACAACAACACATCAACTTTAACAGAAATACCCTTACAAACCCGCTTTTCGCCTCACACTTATCACAATATAATCTCGGACATCCTAGGACTCTTACAGTTTATATTGCACTCTTGAATTATTAGTATTTACCAACCTGTGATAGAGAATCGGCAGAACACGTTTCGTTATTTCACACAAGGAGTTTATTCTTCGTCCTCCGGTGCGTGAGTCTACTTTCTATCACTGTGCGACATGCACCATCTATTGGTCGGCGTATGGAACTGCACTCAACTCACATGAGTTATAATGGAACCAGGTGGATTACAAATGCATTGTAGAAAAATAAACAATTAAAGAATAACATAAAATTGTAGGGGTGCCTGTTTTTTTTAAATTTTCTTATCCAAATGTCTTTTTCACCTCTTACATAACTATTAACTATTTCCAACCCTCTACAACAGCATTCACCCCCCTCACAAGGTCGAACTAAGATAAGATAAGATAAGATAAGCCTTTATTAGTCCCACAATGGGGAAATTCCAGGATTGCAACAGCACAGGGATAGCAACACTCAGAGCAACAATCAGAAGGCAAGAAAAAAAAAAAAACAAAAACAAAAAAACAAGCAAGCAAGAGCAGCTAATATACATATGTACATATTACTATAAAATATATATATACACACACACACACACACACACACAGTGCAGAGCATTGTAGCTGGATGGAATAAATATATGAATATATGAACACACAGTGCAGAGCATTGTAGCTAGATGGAATAAATATGTAAATATATAAACACCCACAGTATGGAGCATTGCAGCTAGGTGGAATAAATATGCAAGTATATAAACACACACAGTGCGGAGCAATGTAGCTAGATGGAATAATATGTAGATATATAAAAACACAGTGCGGAGCATTGTAGCTAGATGGAATAAATATATAGATATATAAATATAAACACACCCAGTGCTGAGCATTGTAGCTAGATGGAATAAATATATAGATATATAAATATAAACACACCCAGTGCAGAGCATTGTAGCTAGATGGAATAAATATGTAAATATATAAACACACACAGTGCAGAGCATTGTTGCTAGGTGGGATGAAACAGCATAACCGTCTATTTAGTTATCCTACATGGTATGATTATGTGCCCATACATATTCTCACCCTCCATAGCGACCGGTATGTTCCTAGTTGTATGCCGGAGAGGACCATTGTGTAAGTCTATTGCATCTTTTGCATTCAAAAAAAAAAAAAAAAACTATTAGTTTGTTACGTCTTTTTGCTATCTCTGCGAGCAGCCCTGCTTAGGTTGTACAGTCTGACAGCCATTGGTAGGAAGGACCTACGAAACCTCTCGGTTGTGCACCTGGGATGATGTAGTCTGCTGCTAAATGAGCTCCTCAGTGCATCCAGTATGTCCTGCATAGGGTGGAACTCGGACTCCAGCAGAGATGACAGTTTAGCCACCGTCCTTCTCTCTCCTATCTCCTCCATCGGATCAAGGCGTTGCCCCAGGACAGAGCTAGCTTTCTTAATCAGTTTGTTCAGTCTCTTCCTATCGGCTGCAGTAATGCCACTGCCCCAGCAGACCACTCCAAAAGTGATGGCTGATGCCACCACCGTGTCATAGAATGACTTCAGCAGTGCCCCTTGTACACCAAAAGACCTGAGTCTCCTCAGCAGGAACAGCCTGCGCTGTCCCTTCTTGTAGAGTGCGTCAGTATTGTGTGACCAGTCTAGTTTATTGTTCAGATGAATACCCAGGTACTTGTAGGATGTCACCATCTCGATGTCTGTTCCCTGTATATTTACTGGTGTTGTGAGGGGCTGCCCATGCCTGCGGCAGTCCACCACCAGCTCCTTAGTTTTCCTCGCGTTGATCTGGAGGCAGTTCCGATGGCACCAGTCCACAAAGTCCTGGATAAGCCCTCTGTACTCAGCTTCATCTCCGCTGGAGATGAGACCAACGATCGCAGAGTCATCAGAGAACTTCTGTAGATGGCAATGTGTTGTGTTGTGTGAGAAGTCCGCAGTATAAAGAGTGAACAGGAAGGGAGCCAGCACCGTTCCCTGGGGGGCCCCCGTGCTACTGATGATCGTGTCGGAAACACAGTCCCGGGTTCTCACAAACTGAGGCCAGTTCGTGAGGTAGTCCAGGATCCATGATGACAGGTGCTGGTCCACCCCTGCGCGCAGCAGCTTGTCCTTCAGGATCATCGGTTGGATCACCGCATCCTCCACCCCAATGCCATGCTGGTAGGCGAACTGGAGTGGATCCATCGCTGGTTCCACCAGGGGGCAGAGATGAGCAAGGAGCAGTCTCTCCAGGGTCTTCATCAAGTGGGACGTCAAGGCCACCGGTCTGAAGCTGTTCAGGTCTTTGGGGTGGGAAGTCTTTGGTACAGGTACCACACAAGATGTTTTCCACAGCTGTGGTACCCTCCCCAGTTTCAGGCTCATGTTGAAGATATACGTCACAATCCCACACAGCTGGTCTGCACAGGACTTGAGGAGCTTTGCGCTGATGCCGTCCGGTCCCGACGCCTTCCTCGCCTTGATCTTCCTCAGCTCCGTCCTCACCTGGGTCTTGGTCAGGGTCAGGATGGGGGGCTGTGTGTTGGGAGTGGGGGGGGGGGTGTCGGTGGAGTGGGGAGTGGGTAGCAGGACTTGATTTCTTAGAGGCAGCAGTGGTTGTTGTGCAGACAGGGGGGAGGGCGGTTGGTCAAATCTATTGAAAAACAGATTCAGGTTGTTCGCCCACTCCCTGCCCCCCGTGGCCTGGGGGGAGGTATTCTGGAGCCCCGAGATGGTTTTGAGGTTTCTCCAGACCCCGCTGATGTCGCTCTGTTGCAGCTTGTCCTCCATCTTCTTCCTGAAGCTGTCCTTGCCTTCTCTGATCTTTCTCCTCAGCTCCCTCTGTATGGACTTCAGCATCTCCCTGTTCCCCGACCTGAAGATCCTCTTCTTCTCTCTCAGAAGTGTTTTTATCTCAGGGTTGATCCAGGGTTTGTTGTTTGAGTGACGCCGTATGGTCTTGGTGGGAACGGATTTGTCCACACAGAAGCTGAGGTAGCCCGTGAAGGTGTGAATGAGGCCATCGATGTCCTCACCATGTGGATCGCAGAGCTGCTTCCAGGCAGTGGCTTCAAAACAGTCCTTTAGAGTGTCCATTGTCTCCTCAGACCATAACTCCACAGTGTGCATGGCCGGAGGTTGTCTGTGCACTAGGGGTTTGTACACCGGTCGGAGATGAACCAAGTTGTGATCCGATCTCCCAAGTGGGGGGAGTTGTGATGAGGTGTACGCCTCCTTAGTGTTTGCGTAGAACAAATCCAGTGTTTTATTGTCTCTAGTGTGGCATGTGACATACTGGGTGAAAGTGGGCAGAATGGGAGACAGTGAAACGTGGTTGAAATCGCCTGAGATGAGGAGAAGAGCATCTGGGTGTTCTGTCTGCAGCCTGCTGGTTACTGAATGGATGACGTCACGCGCTGTCCCAGCGTTCGCCGTCGGATTTGCATAAACAACAATGCAGATCACGTGTGAGTGTTCTCTCGGGAGATATGTAGGCCTCATGCTAACAGCTAGCAACTCAATGTCTTTGCTGCAGTGTCGTTGTTTAACAGTGATATGTCCCGGTCTGCACCAGTTGTTGTTAACATACATTATCACTCCACCGCCCCTAGTTTTGCCACTCTCTGGTGTTCGGTCAGCTCGTATCGTGTGAAAACCCTCCAGCTCAATGTTAGCATCTGCTGCTAGTTCAGTTAGCCATGTCTCAGTAAACAAAAGGAGAGAGCACTCCCGGTAAGTGCTATCATAACGGGAGATAGCCGCTAGCTCATCTAACTTTCCCAGTATCGACCGTACATTTCCCATGACAACAGATGGAAGGGAGGGTCTGTACCTTATATTTTTTGTCCTCCGCCTTACTCCAGCCCGGCAGCCGCGGCGTTTTCGCCTCAGTTCTCTCGGTATGTCGAGTTTTTCCAGTGGGACCGGGTGGCGGTTAAATGCTAGCAGCTCTTCCCTGTTATATCGTATCCTGCTATAAACAGTGGCTCCGTCCACCGGCTCAGGAGACATTTGGGACGATCTGTGTGTCCGTGATATAAGTGGGGTGAAAAAAAAAAAAAAAAAGTGATCAAAAGAGAGAGGAAGGGAAAAAAAACTCGGAATCGAGCCGCTGTTGCAAAAGGCAGCCGACTGGTGTGGCGCCGAGAGGAGAAAAAAAATAGGATAACACAATGAACAATTTTCTATCACCACAACACAATAGTCACACAAAACAAAATCATCAATATATACATATATACAAGTCCATCAGTGGGCAAACAGGCATGCTACCAATACGCCCAGCTGAAACTGTGCATAACAGTCCTTGCCACATAATCCTCCAAATAGGCAGGCCTCCAACGCACTCTAGCCAGGCGTACCCCCCAGGGAACTCTGCCCCAGGCACCATTGAAATCACCTGCGAGTCCATACCTGGCGTGGCTGACCAGTCCAAAGATCTGTCAAAATGTCTGACAGTGTCCGAACCTCGGCCAGGTGTCGCACGCCTCAGCCTGCTGGCATGCCACCTGGACCCATCGTCCAGTTCAAACGTGTCAGGGCCCTGCCAACTCCTAATCTCCCGCGGCCCTGTCCACAAAAGCTGAAGCTTGTGGGCCCTGACAGGGTGTCTAATCCACACCCGATCCCTCTCTTTCAAGCTGTGGTCCCTCGCCCGGTGCCTCCTATTGAACCGTCCCTTCATCCTCCGCTGCTGGTCCGAGACTCTTCTCCTCAATGCCACATCACTCATCCAGGGCACTGTTCTCGGAGGCTCCAACCGATTGACTGGTAGCCACAGCTTCCGCCCCAACATGAGCTTCACTGGGGAACATCCCGTTGTTGCGTGGACCGACGCTCTGTAATGGAGCAGCGTGTTCTGGAGCTCCCGCAGGAACAAAAACACATCCGCCAGATGAGCCCTCAGCCCGTTCTTCAGGGTCTTGTTAAACCTTTTGACCCCTCCATTAGCTTGGGGGTGGTAGAATGCTGTTCTAGTATGTTTCATCCCTTTACAGGTCAAAAAGTCCTCAAACACCCCCGACACAAACTGAGGCCCATTGTCCACCGTGATGGTGTCTGGGACCCCCCACCAGGCGAACAAAGACATCAGGAATCTCGTGACCACCTCCGTTGTCACCAAACTGGTGGGCAGCACCTCCGGACATTTGGAGAACAAATCATACACCACCACCAGAAACCGGCTGTTGTATGTAGCTGCATGAAATTCACCACAAATGTCCAGCTCAACATGCTTCCACGGCCCCCCAGGAAACTCAACAGGCCAGAGCAGTGGCGGGGGAGGTCTGCCTGTCTTCCCACTTTCCAAACACGGCATGCAGTTCTTATCCATGGCCTCAATATCACCATCAATACCAGGCCACCAGACTGACCTCCTACTCCTCTGCTTCACTCGCACCACTCCCAAATTACCATGATGCAGCATGTCCAGGACCCGAGCCCTCAACGCAACAGGAATCAAGGTGGACTGGCCCTGGCCATGCAGACCTCATTCCAACAGCTCAACTCGTCCCGGAAATGGTGAAAAGGGGCCAGTTCGCTCAGAACCTTTGCTGGCCATCCCTCACGAATCACCGTGTGTAACTGTGCCATAACTGGGTCCCCTTCTGACTCATCTCTGAGATCTTGCAGGGAGACTACACCCTGGAGAGTTCTGCACAGGGCGTTCACCAGCTCTTCCTCGGCAGCACCAACGTCATCCTCGACCACCGCTGAAGCCCCGACAGTGGCCCACGAGAGGAGGTCCGTCACTATGTTCTCTCTGCCTGGGGTGAACTTAGTGGAAAAGTCATAGGCCCTCAGACGCTCCGTCCATCATTGAAGTCTCAATGGCCTATGACCCGAACCTGACATCTCCAGCAGCGTGGTGAGCGCCCGATGGTCTGTCCTCAGAGTGAAGTGGCGTCCGTAGAGGTATATGTGCCACCTCTCGCATGCCCAGACACAGGCCAGCGCCTCCTTCTCACCAACTGCGTACTTCTGCTCCGCCGGCGAGAGGGACCTGGAAGCAAACGCCACTGGCTTTTCCACTCCACCCTGTATGTGGGACATGACTGCACCTAACGCCATCCCGGACACATCACAGGTCACCACCGTTTCCATTTCAGGATCAAAATGTGCCAGCAGCGGTGGTGAGATGAGCTACTGCTTCAGCTTCGAGATCGCCGCTCAGCACGCCGGAGTCCACTCCCGGAGTCCACTCCCACAGTGCATCCTGTTTTAGCAGAGCTTTCAGGGGCCCAATTGTCTCTGAATAATGTGGGATAAACCGGCTGTAGAAATTCACCATGCTGAGGAAAGATGAAATCTGGGAGGGCATAGTGGGCTCCGGGATGCAAAGCACCGCCTCCACATTAGAATGCAGTGGTTGCAGACCCTCGCCCATCAGCCGGAACCCCACAAAATTAATCGCCTCCGCTGCAAAGAGGCATTTTTCATCGTTGACAGTGACCCCTTGTTCTTGCATCCATCTCAACACCTTCTCCAGTCTCTCATCATGAAGCTCATTTGTTGCGCCATGTACCACAATGTCATCTAGGTAGGCCACAACCCCTTTTAGACCCGCCAGCATCGTGGCCATAACCTTTTGGAAACAGCTGGGGGTGGAACTCAACCCGAACGGCATTTGAGTATACCTAAAGACCCCCATATGGGTCACAAATGCCATCAGGTTCCTGTTATCCGGGTGTAGCGGAACCTGCGGATACTCCTGCCGAAGGTCCAGCTTAGTGAATACTTTGGACCCACTGAACATTGCCGTGAGCTCATCCATGGTCGAGAGGGGGTATTTATCTGGGATGATCGCCTTGCTTATCATGCGCAGATCGATGCATGGCCTGATCCCTCCGTCCTTCTTCTTCGCCACCACCAGGTTTGAGATCCAAGGTAACGCATCCACCTTCTCGATGATCCCTGCATCAAACAGCTTCGAGAGCTCCGCCGACACACCCTCACGCAACGCCAATGGTAAGCGTCAAAGCGGTTGGATCCTGGGCGTCACCGACTCATCCACCAACGGGCAGTGACAAAAGGTCCCAATCCGGCCTAGGCCCATGAACAGTGCCGGCCAATGGAGCTGCCAGTCCGTAAATGCCATCAGCACCACCAAATCCTGGGGATCCCGAATGGAAAACCCTAATTGTCCCAGTAAATCAATCCCAAGCAGGTCCGACCCGTGCCGTGCCACCTGGAAGATGAACTTTGGTGCCCTCTGCTGTCCACACAACACATCGAACTCCACCGTGCCAACCATGTCGACCTTGGCATGGCCATAATCGAACATCCTTATTGCTCCCGCTTTAATAGCCTTCGCTGGGATCAGCCTCTTTAATGTTGCCAGGCTCAAAATGGACCTGCCAGCGCCTGAGTCCAGCATGAGGGGCACCTCAATGCTGTCCAGCTGCACCACATACCACTGCAGGCGTCCTCTTCCTCCTTGTGCCACACACACTCGGCCAGCACCCCGCAGGTCTTCACCAACCTGGTCCGCAAAACTAACACGGGCTCCTCCACACGCCACAGGCTGCTGTCTCGTCTTCTTCCTCTTCCTCGGGTGACCCCGAGGCCTAGTTAGCACATTAGCCGGTACCTGTGGTGCAGAGGCCCGGTCCTCCGGCACCTCACCCGTGAAGGCCCCAGCCCCCGTAGAGCCGCGGACTCCCTTAGCTTGATCATATCCACCACTTCGAGTAAAAAGAAGGGCTGTCGAGTTACCCGCAGCATGGCTCCTAGCCACTCGCTAGTCAATCAATCAATCAATCAACTTTATTTATAAAGCACAACACTCGCTACACAAAGTGCTGTACAGCAAGAGAACATAAAAGCAGGGCACTAACACAAAGGGCGCTAACACACGAACCACAGTAAAAAAAAAAAAAAATTCATAAATAAAATAAAAAGTAAAATAAATAAAAATCCATTTCATTCAATAAAATCAATGTCTCATACTGGGTCGAAAGCCAGGGAGTAAAAAT
The DNA here is from genome assembly GCA_020510985.1 of Pholidichthys leucotaenia. Lineage (NCBI taxonomy): Eukaryota > Metazoa > Chordata > Actinopteri > Cichliformes > Pholidichthyidae > Pholidichthys > Pholidichthys leucotaenia. Next base: position 215,714,169 of record CM035837.1, read on the forward strand.
GTGTTTTTACTCCCTACTAAGTCGTGCCATGCGCCAGTCTATCACGAACTAGCTCGTCTGTTAGCAGCCCAAAATCACTCTCTCCCACCAAACAATGCAGTTCCATCAAAAAGGGTAAAATGGACTCACCAGCTTGCTGTACACAGCTAAAAAATCTGTACCTCCTCTCGGTGACCGTGGCACCATCACCGAACAGGTCATCCATCTTCAGTAGCGACTCCTCCAGCGAGCCATCACCACATAGCGTGAGGAACTGGCGTTGTCCTTCTGTGCCCAGATGGTGAATCAACAGGCCCCTCCGCCTGTCGTCGGAAACCCCGTCAAACCCGGCTGCTGTCAGATAAACTTGATAAACAGCCATAGCTCGCCTGACATCATCCCATTCCCCGCCCTGGCAGTGCTACGGCAAACCCCAAAGGCCAATTTTCATACACAACATTCATGTTTCATATTTTGATTATTTTCGTAACCATACTGAGCCGTTTAATAATTTGCTCAGATAGATTAGTATAACACAACTATCGTATTGTTTATATCTCTCCCATTCCAAATCCCACTGCATGGGTTATAATAGGCCTGTGCAACTGACTGATACATATGTCCGACTCCCAGCTGTTACCTGACTTCTTTTAATATTACTTTGTGTATGCAGACTCCCTCGGTTATTGATGCTACCTTTACTGTTACACTCATTATTAGCTTAGTTAGCTTCCAGTTGCTACTGTGTTATTTATTCTCATAATAAATTCTGACTCACTCCTAGTAACATTGCATGGACTCAAATGAACATGAATAAGCTCCTGTAAAGACTTTGCTCAATGCATGTCCATTACACGTCTGCTACAGCCCCTGCAGTGGGATTTGGAATGGCACAGTCATAAAGAAACATGATAGCTGCTAAGCTAACTCATAATCATCATCATCATCATAGCAGTCTGTCGCGGGCGACAATGACTGTTTCATTTAGGTCTGATTCCTCTATGCAGCTCTGTCCCCTGCCCTCTGCTGCCAGGAACTCCTGACCCTGCAAACCCGGGCAACGTCCGAGCCGGTATGAGTTGCTTTCTGACTGACCATTTCATGAAACTGCTTTCAAAGTATTTGAGTACCGCTAGCTTTTGCTGGACTAGCGACACAGTCTCGGTAGATAGAGGTATTATCAGTAGCAAGGACAGGCTAAGACAAACTGACTCCAGTATCTGTTGCAGTGACTGACCAGATGATAGGTTTGTTTATCTCTGCTCTTTGTGTAGTGCATGTCACAATGCACCGACTGGCAAAAGTCCACCACAGACCTTGCGACAGATGTGCTTATTTGCCAGGATGTCCAGTCTCACCCCGTGTAACTGGGAGTGGTCCACCACAGAGCTGTGACACATATTGCTTTTAGTTCTGCCAGGATGCCCAGTTTCACCCTCCACGCCCTTGGAAGGGCGGGGTTGCCGGTTGAGTCGCCGACGGCCCGACCCATGAGACAGGTTGTATCGGTTTTCATGGTTATCCGGTAGCAAGCAAACCAATGCCTGACCTGACTTAAAGCTAAGCTAACTAGGGAACTATTAAAGGGCTCAGTATGGTTACAAAAAGATCAAAATGTGAAACACAAACTTTATAAAGAAAAAAAAGATCTGCATGCACACTATTTCTAATATGTACAATGATAAGTGAAAGTGATAAAATTGATTTATTGACGAGAAAGCAACTGGGAATGGGCAAATGTAGTGGAAGTGGAACCGCAGCTGCAGGAGGACTGGAATGTGGAAGTGTGTCACTCTACATGGTGCAAGAGGTCCATAAGTCTCAAATGATCAAATTTGTAATTTTTCATGTGAGAAATTAACTTTCTGACTTGCTCAGGATAAAAGATAACCAAGCAATGTTTCAGCCATCCCAGAAATCCATCTAGTTATCCACTTGCCAAACAGTGATCATTTAATGAGGCAATTAAGCAGTTGTTGTGACATGTGGATCCAGCAGAATGTCAGCCAACTGTAAAAAAATAATTTGAAGGCAGTTAACTCAGGGTTAAATCAATGATAAGCCAGGCTGTGTCTGCCCAGCATAAAATGTGCCTGAAGGTAACTAAGCTACAGGAGCTGAAATCTCTTGAGAATATAAAACTGCACCAGTAGTCACGATTCTGTCCCAATAAAGCCAGCCCTTCAAAAAAGATGGGATTAGTCATAGCAAGAAATCAATAGGAGTAAACAATGAGCAGGTATTTCAGCATACTGTCTTTCTCAATATTGCATGGTATTCAGAGATAAAGACTTATGTAGATAGTCTCAAAAATTTAATATTTGTTGGAAAGATCATGGTTAAGCCAATCAAATATGATGGATGTGTGCCTTCATCACTAATCTTGGTAGATAAAATCAGCAGTGGTATGACTTTAATCAAAGCTTTCCAGTGAAATTGATTTACTGTAGAAGCCGGGGATGGTGACTTCAGCTGGCTCCAAATGAAGATCTGAGGTGTAACACAGTGAAATGAAAGTGTAGCGTTAGCCACCTTGTCTGACCCGATAAGGCATACGCTGCATGTCGACAATTTACATCCAAAATATTTCAAGTCTAGTTTCCACTTTGCAGAACTGCAGCACAAAGCCCTTTGACTTTAAGCCCCCTGTTCTGCTGGTGAAAAATTCAGCCTTAAATATGTAAAGCAACTGGAAGAACCAGAGCTTGACTCACAGCTTGTGGCTAATCCTTTATTCATGGAAATCTCCTGAGAATGGCAGCGTTCTGACAGTAGCGTCTTTACCTTTGCTGGGCTGTGCACATTGTGCTGCTTTTGAATCCACCACCACTCATTATTATCAACATGCGATGCCTCCTATGGGCCAATCTGGAGAAACTGCTTGGTCACCTGATAAGTGATCTGTCATGAGCTCAACCCAAAGCTCTTTATTATCCATATTTTTTCTTTATATCCCCATCAGAGCAGAGTCATACAGGGAGTGGATTGGTGTCAGGAAGGTAGGTAGGAGGCTCTGTGTTTCATCCAGTTTGGAAATTTGAGTTGTTCATATTGAATGCAAGCTGGGGGTGGGGAGGAGCTGACAATATTTTCTGTTATTGTTGAGGTGTAGGCTGCGAGATGTGTCAGGAGAGTGACAGTGTGTGGACCTGAGCTGAGCTCTAAAGTAGGGATAAAGTGGTGTGATGGACAGAAGATTGGCTGGGAATTAAAAAGACCATGAGCCCTCTCCAAGCACCATGGGACAGCTGACAGGCAGACTGTAGAGCTCTCTTCCAGGTTCACAGGGAAAAGGCCCTGTGTGGAAGACCACTGCTGAATGTTCAGACTGACGGACGCTTCATCGTCGCTGCTGTCTGTGGATGCCAGCATTTTTTTCTCCATACAAGACTTCATTGTGACAGAGGTTATTTTGCTCTAGCTGTTATCACAAAAATAATCCTAAATCCTGACTCTGAAAGAATGACATGTACAGTATTTAAGTATTCTGCATTAAATTTTCATTTAAATTCACATGGATACATGTTTGTAATGTTTCTGTAATATATTAATGTATGTTTTACTTGTGGATAAAAACATATTTGATATGCAGAAAAAACACCAATGCATTATGTCAGTAAAAGGAAGCCAAGGACGAGAGTGAGCGTTGAACTGAAAGCAACTTTATTTGTGACTCACTGTCAAAATACAGGCGCTGCCATCAGGCTGAGAGGAGGCCAAAGACACCACCCCTCTTCCTCACATTCCTCTTATACCCCGGGTGGCAGTGGAACCGGAAAGGTGGAGCCATCACCTGTGTCACACAATAATATGTCCCCAATAACAACATGACACCCCCCTTCAAAAAAAATGGTCCAAACACATATATACAATCGAAACCCTCCCCAATTTAGAGCCCAAATCATGTACTAAAAAAACTAAACAGAAATACAGTACCTAAACAATCTATCACATTCAGTCAAAACAACTAAAACTAGGGGGGGAACAGGTGGACTACCGTCCAACCCCCACACGGCAAGATGGATTATTCTGCCATCTGAGCAAAATAAAACAGTCCATATAAAAGTAAAATACTGCCGTTTTCCTAAAATAATATGAAACGCAAAACAATCCCCTTAACAGAACTAATTTACAACTTGGTTATCCTCTATTCCATCATCATGCATCATGAATCAAATTAAGATAAGATAAGATAAGCCTAGTCCCACAATGGGGAAATTCCAGGATTGCAACAGCACAGGGATAGCAACACTCAGAGGAACAATCAAGAAGACAAGAAAAACAAGAGCAGCAAATATACATATGTACATATATAGTGATCCCTCGCTACTTCGCGCTTCACCTTTCGCGCCCTCAGTACATCGGGGATTTTTCAAAAATATTCATCAAAATTCAAAATTGAGAAAAAATGGGCGTGCGCTAGCAGAAGGCAGGGAGACTACATTAGAACATCAGGTATCAACACGGAGAGCCCGCACAACTCAAAATCCACCTCTCTGACCACCGCTCCACTCCTCTCCGCCCACCTCTTCACCGCTCGGGAATCTCGCAAGCTGATTGGCCGAGATGTTTTACCCAGCTTCTCTCCCTGCCGAGCGCCCATTATACCCAGCGAAGGAAGACCGCATTCATTGTTCTTTATCGCTCGTGTTGCTTAGTCTCGCCGCGTGGAACTTTTCGCTGTTCTCTTGTGCCTTTTTGTGCGAAATAGTCTTCCCGTTGAGCCACTACGCCGCCTCCTGCAGCTTCTCCAGCTCTATCGGAAGCTGCCCTCAACGATCCTGCGCCTCTAGCACCTGACGATGAGGCGTCACCTGAGGAGCAGTAAAGCTCTCATTAACCTGTGCAGTAAATCATCTTCATCTTCAGTTACGTATCTTGTTATAAGAATAAAAGAGTTCTAAAAACATATTTATGTACACTTTATTTACAGCTACGTATGTATGTACGCTTACACACACACACACACACACACACACGTATCATATGAGAGAGAGAGTGAGAGAATGAACGTACGTATTATTTATGGGTGACGTCATTAGGAGTGACGCTACTTCGCGGTTTTTCACTTTTCGCAGTCGGTTCTGGAACCCATTAACCACGATAAGTGAGGGATCACTGTAAATATATAAATATATAAACACACAGTGCGGAACATTGTAGCTAGATGGAATAAACAGCATAACCGTCTGCTTAGTTATCCTACATAGTATGAATATGTACCCATACATATTGTCACCCTCCGTAGCGACCGATATTGTCCTAGTTGTATACTGGAGGGGACCATTGTGCAAGTCTATTGTGTCTTTTGCATGCAATACTATTAGGTCGTCACATTTTTTTTGCTATCTCTGCGAGCAGCCCTGCTGAGGTTATACAGTCTGACAGCCGTAGGTAGGAAGGACCTGCGAAACCTCTCAGTTGCGCACCTAGGATAATGTAGTCTGCTGCTAAATGAGCTCCTCAGTGCGTTCAGTATGTCCTGCATAGAGTGGGACCCAGACTCCAGCAGAGATGACAGTTTAGCCACCATCCTTCTCTCTCCCATCTCCTCCACTGGGTCAAGGCACTGCCCCAGGACAGAGCTAGCTTTCTTGATCAGTTTGTTCAGTCTTCCTATCGGCTGCTGTAATGCCACTGCCCCAGAAGACCACTCCAAAAGTGATGGCTGATGCCACCACCATGTTGTAGAATGTCTTCAGCAGCGCCCCTTATACACCAAAAGACCTGAGTGTCCTCAGTAGGAACAGCCTGCGCTGTCCCTTCTTGTAGAGTGCGTCGGTATTGTGTGACCAGTCTAGTTTATTGTTCAGATGAACACCCAGGTACTTGTAGGATGTCACCATCTCAACGTCTGTTCCCTGTATATTTACTGGTGCTGTGAGGGGTTGTTCTTGCCTGCGGCAGTCCACCACCAGCTCCTTAGTTTTCCTTGCGTTGATCTGGAGGCAGTTCCGATGGCACCAGTCCACGAAGTCCTGGATAAGTCCTCTGTACTCAGCTTCATCTCCGTTGGAGATGAGGCCGACGATCGCAGAGTCATCAGAGAACTTCTGTAGATGGCAGTGTGTTGTGTTGTGTGAGAAGTCCGCAGTATAAAGGGTGAACAGGAAGGGAGCCAAAACCGTTCCTTGGGGGGCCCCCGTGCTACCAATGATCGTGTCGGACACACAGTCCCGGGTTCTCACAAACTGTGGCCAGTTAGTGAGGAAGTCCAGGATCCATGATGACAGGTGCTGGTCCACCCCTGCGCACAGCAGCTTGTCCTTCAAGATCATCGGTTGGATGGTGTTGAAAGCACTGGAGAAGTCAAAGAACATGATCCTCACCGCATTCCCGGGCTTCTCCAGGTGGGAAAGAGAACGGTGAAGAAGGAAGATCACTGCATCCTCCACCCCAATGCCATGCTGGTAGGCGAACTGGAGTGGATCCATCGCTGGTCCCACCAGGGGGCAGAGGTGAGCAAGGAGCAGTCTCTCCTGGGTCTTCATCATGTGGGACATCAGGGCCACTGGTCTGTAGCTGTTCAGGTCTTTGGGGTGGGAAGTCTTTGGTACAGGTACCACACAAGATGTTTTCCACAACTGTGGTACCCTCCCCAGCTTCAGACTCAGGTTGAAGATGAGCTCCACAATCCCACACAGCTGGTCTGCACAGGACTTGAGGAGCTTTGCGCTGATGCCATCCGGTCCCGAGACCTTCCTCGCCTTGATCTTCCTCAGCTCCGTCCTCACCTGGGTCTTAGTTAGGGTCATGTTGGGGGGCTGTGTGTTGGGAGTGGGGGGGTGTTGGTGGAGTGGGGTGTGGGCAGCAGGACTCGATGTCTTCAGAGGCAGCAGTGGTTGTTGTGCAGTCGGGGGGGAGGGCGGTTGGTCAAACCTATTACAAAACAGGTTCAGATTGTTCGCCCACTCCCTGCCCCCCGTGGCCTGGGGGGAGGTATTCTGGAGCCCAGAGATAGCTTTAAGGTCTCTCCAGACCCCACCGATGTCACTCTGTTGCAGCTTGTCCTCCTTCTTCTTCCTGAAGCTGTCCTTGCCTTCTCTGACCTTCCTCCTCAGCTCCCTCTGTACGGACTTCAGCATCTCCCTGTTCCCCGACCTGAAGATCCTCTTCTTCTCTCTCAGAAGTGTTAATAATGTTAGTTAATGTATAGCAAAAAAAAAAAAAGAAAAAAAAAAGCATGTTATAATTCCTTTGAGGCCCTGGTCCTCAGTTTTGGGCATTTTAGCAATTTTAGGTTAAACCCAATTTTATTTGCCATAGTTTATCATCCTCCCTCAGCCTACTTTGAATTTTTATCCAAATTTGCCGAATTCTTAGCTGATTTAGCGCTGAAATCAGATAGAATAATGATAGTAGGGGACTTTAATATACATGTAGATGTAGCTAGTGATTGCCTTAATATGGCATTTAATTCAATATTAGACTCCATGGGGTTTTCTCAGAAAGTAGGAAATTCTACCCATTATCCCCACCACCACATGTTTGACCTTGTTCTGACATATGGCATAGAAATAGAAAATCTGGTAGTGTCTCCTCATCACCCTGTACTGTCAGACCATTGTCTGTTAACCTTTGATTTTACTATATCTGACTATTTGGCTCCTAAAGAAAAATATTACTACAGTAGATGCCTCTCAGATGATGTTACCAAATTTATGCAGATTGTTTCCTCTATGCCATGTGTCAACACAATGGAAATAAGCTATAGACAGCTTGCTCCTTCTGTAATTCAGAGCATGGTAGATAGTGTTACAGCTTCTCTGCACAGACTCTGGACATGTTGGCCCCTTTAAAAAAGAAAAAGTCTAATCAGAGATTTCTGACTCCTTGGTTCAACACAGAAACTCGTAGCTTAAAACAGAAGACTCATCAATTAGAAAGAAAATGGCACTCCACTAAAGTAGATGAAATCTATTTAATTTGGAGAAATCATCTTTTAATTTATAAAAAATCTCTTAGAAAAGCTAGAACAAGCTTTTATTTTGCATTCATAGAAGAGAACAAGAATAATTCTAGGTTTCTTTTAAGCGCTGTAGCCAGGCTGACAAAGAGTCAGAACTCTGTCAATCCTAGCATTCCTTTAGAGCTTACTAGTCAGGACGTTATGAACTTTTTCAATTATAAAATTTCATCTATCAGAGATAAAATCAGTCAGATTCTTCCCACCGTTAACTTAAATACAGTAACTACTACAACTCCTTCAACTGATGTCTGTTTGGATGAGTTTACTCCAATTGACATTTTAGAGTTGGATAAAATAATTTCCTCATCCAAGCCTTCAACTTGTCTTTTAGACCCTATTCCATCCATCCATCCATCTTCTACCACTTTTCTGGAGGTCCGGGTCGCGGAGGCAGCAGTTCAAGCAGAGAAGCCCAGACTTCCCTCTCCCCAGCCACCTGTTCCAGCTCTTCAGAGAGGATACCAAGGCGTTCCCAGACCAGCTGGGAGACATAGTCTCTCCACCGAGTCCTGGGTCTGCCCCGGGGTCTCCTCCCAGTGGGACATTCCCAAAACACCTCAAGTGGGAGGCGTCCAGGAGGCATTCGAATCAGATGCCCATACCACCTCAGCTGACTCCTTTCAATGTGGAGGAGCAGCGGTTCTACTCTGAGCCTCCCCCGGATGACTGAGCTCCTCACCCTATCTCTGAGGGTGAATCCAGCAATCCTACGGAAAAAGCTCATTTCAGCCACTTGTATCTGCGATCTTGTTCTTTCGGTCATTACCCAAAGCTCGTGACCATAGGTGAGGGTAGGAACGTAGATTGACTGGTAAATCGACAGCTTTGCCTTAGAACTCAGCTCCCTCTTCACCACAATGGACGGGTACAACATCCGCATCACTGCAGATGCTGCTCCAATCCATTTGTCAATCTCTCGCTCCATTCTCCCCTGACTTGTGAATAAGACCCCAAGATACTTGAACTCCTCCATGTGGGGCAGGAGCCTGTCCCCAACCCGAAGAGGACAATCCATCTTTTTCTGGCTGAGGACCATGGACTCAGACTTGGAGGTGCTGATTCTCATCCCAGCCGCTTCACACTCAGCGGCAAACCGTCCCAGCAAGAACTGTAGGTCATTGCTTGATGAAGCCAACAGGACAACATCATCTGCAAACAACAGAGATGAGATCCTGTGGTCACCAAGCATGACACCCTCCATTCCCTGGCTGCGCCTAGAAATCCTGTCCATATAAATGATGAACAAGATCGGTGACAAAGGGCAGCCCTGGCAGAGTCCAACTCTCACTGGGAATGAGTCCGACCGAGTGTTGGCAATATGAACCAAACTCTCACAATGGTGGTACAGAGACCGAATGGCTCGTAACAACAAGCCCGATACCCCATACTCTCGAAGCACCCCCCACAAAAAACCACGAGGGACGCGGTCAAATGCCTTCTCCAAGTCCACAAAACACATGTAAACTGGTTGGGCAAACTCCCATGAACCCTCAAGAATTCTTGAGAGGGTAAAGAGCTGGTCCGATGTGCCACGGCCAGGATGAAAACCACATTGCTCCTCCTGAATCTGAGGTTCAACCAACAGCCAGACTCTCCTCTCCAGTTCCTTGGCATAGACCTTCCCAGGGAGGCTGAGGAATGTGATCCCTCTAAAGTTGGAGCACACCCTCCGGTCCCCTTTTTTGAAAAGAGGAACCACATCCCCGGTTTGCCATGCCAAAGGCACTGCCCCCGACCTCCACGCAATGTTGCAGAGGCGTGTCAACCATGACAGCTCTACAACATCCAGGGCCTTGAGGTACTCATGGCAAATCTCGTCCACCCCCGGGGCCCGGCCACCAAGGAGATTTTTAACCACCTTGGCAACCTCAGCCCCTGTGATAGGTGAGTCATCCCCCTCGTCCACAAGCCCTGCTTCCTCTGTGGAAGGCGTATCAGTGGGATTGAGGAGATCCTCAAAGTATTCCTTCCACTGCCCGATGATATCCCCAGTCGAAGTCAACAGCGCACCATACACAGTGTGGACAGGGAGCTGCTTCCCCCTCCTGAGCTGCTGGACAGTTTGCCAGAATCTCTTCGAGGCCGACCGAAAGTCTTGTTCCATGGCCTCACCGAACTCCTCCCATACCTGGGTTTTTGCTTCAGCAACCACCCGAGCTGCACTCTGCTTGGCCTGCCGGTACACCTCAGCTGCTTCGGGAGTCCCACAAGCCAACCAACCCTGATAGAACTCCTTCTTCAGCTAAATAGCCCCCTTCACCACTGGTGTCCACCACTTGGTTCGGGGGTTGCCATCACGAGATGCACCGACCACTTTGCAGTCACAGCTCTGGGCGGCCGCTTCAACAATAGAGGTGGAGAACATCGCCTATTCAGACTCCATGTCTCCAGACTCCCTCGGAATGTGGTTGAAGTTCTTCCGGAGGTGAGAGTTGAAGACCTCCCGGACAGGGGTCTCAGCCAGACGTTCCCAGCACACCCTCACTATACGTTTGGGTCTACCAGGTCTGAATGGCATCCTCCCCTGCCATCGGATCCAACTCACCACCAGGTGGTGATCAGTTGACAGCTCTGCACCTCTCTTTACCCGGGTGTCCAAGACATACGGTCGCAGGTCTGATGACACAATAACAAAATCAATCATCAACCTGCAACCTAGGGTGTCCTGGTGCCAGGTACACATATGGACACTCTTATGCTTGAACATGGTGTTCGTTATGGACAAACTGTGGTTAGCACAGAAGTCCAGTACACCACCCGGGTTCAGATCAGGCAGGCCATTCCTCCCAATCACCCCCTTCCAGGTTTCACTGTCATTGCCCACGTGCGCATTGAAGTCCCCCAGTAGGACAATGGAGTCTCCAAGAGAAGCACCCTCCAGCACCCCAGTCAGAGACTCCAAAAAGGGTGGGTACTCTGAAACATCATTTGGTGCATAGGCACAAATGATGGTCAGGACCTGTTTCCCAACCCTAAGGTGCAGGGAAGCAACCCTTTCGTCCACCGGGGAAAACTCCAATATAGAGGCAGCAAGGTGGGGGGATACAAGAATACCCACCCCTGCTCGTCGCCTCTCGCCTGGGGCATCTCCAGAGAAGGCCAAGCTCCAGCCCCTCTCCAGGAGACTGGTTCCGGAACCGGAGCTGTGTGTTGAGGTGAGGCCGACTATATCTAGCCGGTATCTCTCAACCTCGTACACCAGCTCAGCCTCCTTCCCCACCAGAGAGGTGACATTCTATGTACAAAAGCCAGTTTGGAAAGCCTGGGATCAGTCCGCCAATGTCTCCGCCTTTGACCGCCACCTAATCCACGTAGCACTGGATACATGTCACCCACCACGATAAGGTGACGATCCATGAGGGGTAGACCCTAGTCCTGCCAGGTAATTCAAAGAAGTCTTCCCATTTATTGGTAGCTCTATTCTTCAAATAATTAATTGTTCATTAACTTTAGGCCATGTACCTCAGGCTTTTAAATCTGCTGTATTTAAACCCTTACTCAAAAAAGCCAACACTGGATCCAGGAGTTTTAGCTAACTATAGAGCAATCTCTAATCTCCCTTTCATTACAGCCAGAAGAAGGATTTTAAACTTAATTCTAAACTCTATGGGAAGCCAATGAAGGGAGGCCAGAACCGGAGAGATATGATTTTTCTTTCTAGTACCTGTTAAAACTCTTGCTGCAGCATTTTGGATCAGCTGAAGACTTTTTAAATATGTTTTAGGACAGCCTGATAATAAAGAATTACAATAATCTAATCTCGAGCTAACAAAAGCGTGGATCAGTTTCTCAGCATCACTCTGAGACAAGATGCTCCTAATCTTGGCAATATTATGCAAATGATAGAAGGCAGTCTTAGAAACAAATTTAATATGTGAATTGAAGGACAGATCTTGATCAATAATAATTCCAAGGTTTCTCACAGAGCTATTAAGAGAAAGAGTAACCGCATCCAAACTGAAAGTTTGATTTGGAAAGGTATTTCTAAGGTTTTTTGGACCAACAAGAATGACTTCAGTCTTATCTGAATTTAATAGCAGGAAATTACAAGTCATCCAAGCTTTGATTTCCTTAAGACAGGCTTCTAACTTGGCTAATTGATTACTATCATCTGGCTTCATTGACAGGTATGTCATTGACAGGTGTGTCATCTGCATAACAATGAAAATGTATACAGTGCTTTCTAATAATGTTGCCTAATGGAAGCATATGTAAACTAAAAAGAGTAGGGCCTAGCACAGATCCCTGTGGAACTCCATGACTAAGCTTTGAGTTGAAAGAAAACTCATTATTGACATGAACAAACTGGAACCTATCAGATAAATAAGATCTAAACCACTGCAACAAAGTTCCATTAAGTCCAACATAGTGTTCTAATCTATCAAGTAGAATATTATGATCGATAGTATCAAAAGCTGCACTAAGGTCTAAAAGGACAAGTACAGAAACCAGTCCATTATCAGATGCGATGAGGAGGTCGTTAGTGACCTTCGCTAAGGCTGTTTCAGTACTATGATGGATTCTAAACCCAGATTGAAACTCTTCAAGTAAACCATTTCCCTGCAGGTGGTCAAATAATTGCGTAGCAACAACTCTTTCTAAGATTTTTGAAATGAAACAGAGATTAGAGATAGGTCTATAGTTAGCTAAAGCTCCTGGATCTAGCGTTGGCTTTTTGAGTAAGGGTTTAATTACAGCCGTTTTAAAAGCCTGCGGTACATGGCCTAAAGTTAATGAAGAATTGATTATATGAAGAATAAAGCTACCAATAAGTGGGAAGACTTCTTTAAATTACCTGGTAGGAATAGGGTCTAAAAGACAAGTTGAAGGTTTGGGTGAGGAAACTATTTTGTCTAACTCACAAAGGTCGATTGGAGTAAACTCATCAAGACAGACATCAATTGAAGGAGTTGTAGTAGTTACAGTATTTAAGTTAATTGTGGGAAGAAACTGATTGATTTTATCTCTGATGGATGAAATTTTATTATTGAAAAAGTTCATAAAGTCCTGACTAGTAAGCTCTAAGGGAATGCTAGGATTGACAGAGTCCTGACTCTTTGTCAACCTGGCTACAGTGCTGAAAAGAAACCTTTGTGGCACCTTGGGAGAGCCTGATTGTGTAGCATCTCAGACAGGAGACAGTGGGAACAAAGAGCAGGGGATTCCTGGTGAGATAACAGGGAGGTGTCAAGGATGTGTGGGTGAAAGGCAGTGTGACGCAAAGGTCATCTTGTGTGTGTGAGAAAATGCTAGAAGAATGCCATGCTGGAGAAGTCATTCTGTCTATGCTTGAGATGTGACAGTGTGTAATAAATCGTCTGAAACAAATCTGCCTCTTCATTTACATGCTCCACACCTTGGATTATTCTTGTTCTCTTCTATTAATGCACAATAATAACTCGTTCTAGCTTTTCTAAGAGATTTTTTATAAATTAAAAGATGATTTCTCCAAGCTAAATAGATTTCATCTAAATTAGTGGAGCGCCATTTTCTTTCTAATTGACGAGTCTTCTGTTTTAAGCAACGAGTTTCTGTGTTGAACCAAGGAGTCAGAAATCTCTGATTAGACTTCTTCTTTTTTAAGGGGGCCACCAAGGCTAGAGTTTGATGCAGAGAAGCTGTAACACTATCCACCATGTTATCAATTACAGAAGGAACAAGCTGTCTATAGCTTATTTCCGTTGTGTTGACACATGGCATAGAGGAAACAATCTGCATAAATTTGGTAACAGCATCATCTGAGAGGCATCTACTGTAATAATATTTTTCTTTAGGAGCCAAATAATCAGAAATAGTAAAATCAAAGGTTAACAGACAATGGTCTGACAGTACAGGGTTATGAGGAGACACTACAAGATTTTCTATTTCTATGCCATATGTCAGAACAAGGCCCAATGTATGGTGGAGGTAATGAGTAGAATTTCCTACTTTCTGAGAAAACCCAATCGAGTCTAATATTGAATTAAATGCCACATTAGGGCAGTCACTATCTACATCCACATGTATATTAAAGTCCCCTACTATAATTATTATCAGATTTCAGCACTAAATCAGCTAAGAAATTAGCAAATTCGGATAAAAATTCTGAGTATGTTGATGGGGGACGATAAACTATGGCAAATGAAATTGGGTTTAACCTAAAATTGCTAAAGTGCTCAATACTGAGGACCAGGCCCTCAAAGGAATTATAGCGTGTTTTTTGCTTTACATTAACTAGTAATTTGGAATGGTAAATTGTTGCTACTCCTCCTCCACGACCAGAACTTCTGGGATTTTGACAGTTTAAATAACCAGAGGGAGTTGATTCATTTAAACCAACATAATCCTCTTGCCCTAACGAAGTCTCTGTAAGGGATATTAAATCAATCTGATTATCAATTAACAGATCATGGACTAACAGAGACTTGGGAGTTAGAGACCTAATATTTAATAAACCACATTTAATTTTTAAATTATGAGGAGGAACAGAGGCCAAATCATTCAATTTAGAGGCTTTATATTTAATTTGAGTTTTACCAATATTTTGCTTAATTACTTTGGGATGCTTATATATTATATTTTTATTTACTTTGGAGGGACCAGACAATGATTCTCTGATGGGGAAGACAGGGGTTAAGTAGAGGGATGGCAGATGAAGAGGAGCTGCAGAGAGGCGTGTAAGACTGCGACTCTGCTTCCTGGTCCCAACTCTGAGTAGTCAAGGTTTTGGAAATTTGGATAAAAAAGATGCCAGATTGTTAGATAAATGAGAAGCACCATCCAAAGTGGGATGAATGCTTTCTCGTCTCATAAGACCAGGTTTTCCCCAAAATGAGCTCCAATTGTCAATGTAGCCCACGTCATTTGCAGGACACCACACAGACAGCCACCGGTTCAAGGATGACGAGCGGCTAAACATGTCATCACTGGTCAGATTGGGGAGGGGCCCAGAGAATACTAGAGTGGCAGACATCGTTTTTGCAAAGTCACACACTGATTCTACATTAAGTTTCGTGACTTCCGACTGCCGGAGACGGATGTCATTAATTCCAGCTTGAATAACAATTGTGGAGTATTTACAGTTACTTTTAGCCAGCATTTTCAAATTTGACCCGATGTCGCCTGCTCTGGCCCCAGGAATGCATTTGACTATGGCTGCTGGAGTCTCTAGGTTCACGTTTCTGACTACAGAGTTGCCAGTGATCAGAGTTTTTTCCTCAGCGGGTGTGCTGCTGAGCGGGGAAAAACGATTAGAAATGTGAAGAAGCTGGAGGTGTACCGGGGCTTTGCGACTAGGCTTCCTTCTCACTGTCACCCACCCAGTCTCCTCGCTGCTGAGGAGAGCCGGAGGACCGCTAACGGGGTTAGCTATGCTAGCTAGCTCCGCTGCAGCTAAGGGGCATCCGTCAAGAGTAACTGGCGCAGACGGTGTTTCAATGCAGCGGAGCCGGGATTCCAAATCAGACAACCTCGCCTCGAGCGCCTCAAAAAGACAACATTTATTACATTTACCGTTATCACTAAAAGAGGCAGAGGTGTAGCTAAACATCTGACAGAGAGAGCACACCAGAGGAGGAGAGGAAGGAGAGCTAGTAGCCATCGCTAGTGGCTAACCCAAAAGCTCAGGAGAGTGAGGAGAGCAAACCACACAGACAGACAGCAAAACAGGAAGTGACGATACGTTACCACAGGAAGTGACGATCAGGAGGATCGAGGGATGGAGAAGACCTGCCGGGGGGGAGGATAATGATTTCCCAGTAGCGCACTGAGCGCAGGCCCAGACGTAGATGGTCACATCTCTCCTCAGCCCTGGCCACCAAAAGGCTCTCTGGAGCAGGTTGGCAGTGCGAGCGATTCCCAGATGACATGCCAACTTGGAGGTGTGGCCCCACTGGAAAACTTCACCCCTGACCGACGAGGGGACGAACAAACGGCCCGGGGGATCCCCACCCAGGTCGGGTTCATTCTCCTGTGCCTTCCTGACTTTATGCTGGCAGGATGGTCTCATCATGGTCCCCACACGGCTCTACCTCAAACTGCCTGGAGAGGGCATCCGGCTTGGTATTCTTGCTCCTTGGCCGGTAGGTGATGGTAAAGTTGAATTGCCCAAAAAAAAGAGACCAGCGCTCCTGGCGGGAGTTCAGCTGCTTGGCCGTCCGGAGATACTCCAAGTTCTTGTGGTCTGTGAACACGATGAACAGCTGGGCAGCCCCCTCAAGCCAGTGCCTCCACTCCTCCCGGGCGAGCTTGACAGCCAGCAGCTCCCTGTCCCCGATGCCATAGTTTCTCTCGGCGGGTGTCAGCCGGTGGGAGAAGAAGGCGCACGGGCCAATCCCCCCGTCCACAGGGGAACGCTGGGAAAGAATCGCCCCGACACCCAAGTCCGAGGCGTCCACCTCCACCAGGCACTGCAGATCCGGGTCCACCTGGGTCAAAACGCGCACAGAGGCGAACTCTTCCTTCAACCTCCCAAATGCTGCTGCAGCCTCCTCGCTCCAGCAAAAGGGGGTCTTCGGGGACGTAAGGCTGGTCAGGGGGCGAGCGATGATCCCGAACTTCGGCACAAACCGACGGTAAAAATTGGCAAAGCCCAAGAACCCCTGTAACTGCTTCCTAGACGTAGGAGTGGGCCAATCCACCACCGCCTTGACCTTGGCCGGATCCGGGCGCACTTCGTTATGGGCGACGATGAACCCCAAAAAAGACGTTTCCTTCATGTGAAATTCACACTTCTCTGCCTTGACGAATAGCTGGTTCTCCAGGAGGCGCTGCAGGACCTGCTGAACATGCACCTGGTGCTCCTCCAACGTGCGTGAGAAGATCAGGATGTCATCCAAATACACAAACACAAAGGAGTTCAGAAAATCCCGGAGGACGTCATTGATCAAACGCTGGAAGACGGCCGGAGCGTTGGTTAACCCAAATGACATCACAAGATATTCGAAGTGGCCGCTTGGGGTCCGGAAAGCCGTCTTCCATTCATCGCCCTCCCTGATGCGCACCAGATGATAAGCGTTGCGAAGGTCCAGCTTCGTGAACCATGACGCCCCCTGGAGGGAGTTGAAGGCCGAGTTCATCAGGGGCAATGTATACTTGTCTTTGACGGTGATTTCATTCAAGCCTCGGAAGTCGATGCAGGGGCGCAGGGAACCATCCTTCTTTCCCACAAAGAAGAAACCTGCCCCCACCGCTGAGGAGGATGGACGGATGATTCCAGAGCTGAGTAATAATAATTGATAATAAACTGTGTTGGAAGTCACATATTAATTATATTAAAGTGTGGAGATGTGTGGAAAGGATGAGGCTGAGTTATTTCTCAAGTTCCATTTTATTCTCAACACACTCTCCAACATACAAATCAGAAAAGAGGTAGAACCCCCAAATTCTGCCAGTTTTATACCCTTGACATCAAAGCACAAAATTCCATTGTCTTTAAATCCCAAACACAATGCATCCCCCCTGCAGTTCCTAACTCTTCCACCCAAACCCCAGTGGTCAGGAAATCTTTCATGCCCATCTCTTTGCATATCCAAAGGTCAACACTCACATCCTCCTCATCTCCCTAGGAGGTCCAGACCTTTTGTTCCTCTTCAGACGTGAAGCCAAAGTAAGCCCACAGGAATATACAAGAGAGCATATGAACAGTCATATACATGTGAGCCCGTGAAACTACATATGTGCACCACATATAACCCCCCCCCAAACGTCTAAGAGGGAACAACCAAACACAGATTGCATGTCATAATAAAATCACCACACATTAGTCCACATGCTGTCTTGGTCTCAACCGTCTGCCGTATCTGCTGCAGGCGGACTTAACCTCTTCCGCGGCGCCCTCCTGCTGTGGAGCTGCTGTCTGGGGATTAAAACTGTTAGTCAATCTCTGTGGGTGTACTGGGGAATGCTCCCTAGAGGGTCTACCCCATCGCAGGGCTCTCGCCCACTGCACAGTTTCGTCAGCCATCACAAAAGCAGGTTTGAGTCTGTCTATGCCAATTATCTCCTTTTTGCCATCCAAATCTAGCAAAAAATGCTTATCACCTGTTTCCAGCACCCTGAATGGTCCATCGTATGGCGGTCGCAGAGCTGTGCGGTGGGCATCATGCCTGACAAAAACAAACTCCGCATTTTTTAAAGCTTTAGGTACAAAAACACGCGGAAAACTGTGGTGAACGGGGCCGGGTAGAGCACTCGGGCCCATGCTATTCTGCAAACACTGAGCCGAGGAGAACTCTGGTGCTGGGTTGTCAGGGAGAAATTCTCCGGGCAGCCGAAGTGGCTGTGCAAACACTAGCTCCGCTGGGGAGGCGTCTAAATCCTCTTTAGGTGCAGAACGCAACCCCAATAAAACCCATGGCAGTTTGTCAACCCAATTTGCATCCGTAAGCGACGCTCTGAGAGCCGCCTTCAGCGACCTGTGAAAACGTTCGCATAACCCGTTCGCCTGCGGGTGATACGCGGTCGTGCGGTGGATCGTTTCCCCCAAGCTGCGGGCCATCGCTGACCAAAGTTCGGAAACAAATTGTGGGCTTCTGTCAGACGTAATATCCGACGGAACTCCAAAACGTGCTACCCATGCAGTTAAAAAAGCGCGCGCCACCTCCTCGGCTGTAGTTGACGACAGGGGAACCACTTCCGGCCAGCGCGTGGTGTGGTTGACCATTGTCAGAAGATGTGTGCAGCCCTGCGAGGGCGGTAGGGGGCCTATGAGGTCCACGTGGACATGATCAAACCTTTTAGCTGGAATATGAAACGGCTCCAAAGGAGCTCTCGTGTGTCTATGCACTTTGGACCGCTGGCAAGCTATGCAGGCTGCCACCCACTCTCTAACCTCTACGCAGGCCCGACCATACAAATTTCTCCCCCACCATTTTGATCGAAGCGCGCACCCCCGGGTGTGCCAGAGAATGAACCGAGTCAAAAACACGGCGACGCCACGAGGCCGGAACCACCGGACGGGGTCGCCCGGAGGAAACATCGCAGATTAGGGGGGGCATACCGTCTTGCAGCAGCCTGTCCTCCAGCCTTAACCCTGTTGGTCCAGACTGGAGCGCGCGCACGTCCGCGTCGCCACCCTGCTCCGCGGCCATGGCTGCATAATCTATCCCTACGCGGACTGGGGCTGCGCGCGCTTCCGTGTCGCTACCCTGGTCCGCGGCAACAGTTGCAAAATCTACCTCTACGCGGGCTAAAGCAGCCACGGCACGCGAGAGGCAGTCTGCCACCACATTCAGTTTGCCCGCTACATGCTGGATATCGGTAGTGAACTCCGAAATTGCAGCCAGCTGTCTCTGCTGCCGGCCCGACCAAGGTTCTGAAATCTTGGCCATCGCAAAAGTCAGCGGCTTGTGGTCAATGAACGTGGTGAAACGGCGCCCCTCCAGCCAAAACTGGAAGTGACGAACAGCCAAATGGAGGGCTAACAACTCCCTGTCGAATGGGCTGTATTTCCGCTCACTATCGCGCAAAGTCCTGCTGAAAAACGTGAGCGGCTGCCAGGCTCCAGCCACATACTGTTCGACAACCGCCCCTATGGCCACCTCTGATGCGTCAGTAGTGAGCGCTATGCGGGCCGTTGGGACTGGGTGTGCTAACAACGCAGCGTTTGCCAAGGCTGTTTTGACTTCAGAGAATGCGCGCTCCCGCTCGGGGGACCATTCGATTTTATTTGCGGGTTTTTGTTTTTTAAGCGCAGCGTACAATGGTTGCATGAGCTGTGCTGCGCGGGGAAGGAAACGGTTATAAAAATTCACCATTCCCAAAAACTCCTGTAACACTTTGACCGTTTGCGGCTGGGGAAAATTTGCCACCACGTGCACCTTGTCAGGCAGAGGAACTGCACCTTCGGGAGAGACGCGATGCCCCACAAAATCAATCTGCGCCACCCCGAACTGACACTTCGCTGGGTTAATTATTAGCCCGTGCTCTGCCAACCTCCAGAAAATTGCCGTGAGGTGGATTTTGTGTTCGTCTTCGGACGCACTGGCTACTAAAATGTCGTCCAGGTAGATGAACACGAAAGGAAGATCGCGCATCACTGCGTCCATCATGCGTTGGAAAGTCTGTGCTGCTCCTTTAAGCCCGAATGGCATGCGCAAAAACTCAAAAAGCCCGAAAGGAGTTATTACCACTGTTTTGGTTATGTCCTCAGCGCGTACTGGGACCTGATGATAACCGCGCACCAAGTCTATCTTAGAAAAAACGTGCGTCCCCGCCAAATGAACTGAAAAATCCTGGATATGTGGGATTGGGTAGCGGTCGTGTGCTGTAGCATTGTTCAGCCTGCGAAAATCACCGCACGGCCACCATGAGCCATCAGTTTTAGGGACCATGTGAAGCGGTGAAGCCCAAGGATTGTTTGAACGTCGGATGATGCCCAATTTTTCTAGGTTGGCGAATTCCTCGCGCGCTATGGCCAGTTTAGCTGAATCCAAGCGCCGAGCTTTTGCAAAAACGGGCGGCCCGGTGGTAGTAATAAAATGCTCCACCCTGTGTTTAGCAACGGTCGCCGAAAACGTTGGCACCGTGAGTGCTGGAAACTGATTGAGGAGTGAGTGAAACTTACCACCTGCAGCTGTGATGTTGGCTTGTGCTGTTGGCGGAGTCACTCGCGCTGTACAGGGAATAGAAGAAAAAGAGAGTGCATTAACCAGGCGTCTGTGAACAAGATCGACCAACAAACCATGTGAGCACAAAAAATCAGCACCTAACATGTTGAAATTGACTGCCGCTATGACGAAAGTCCATTCAAATGTACGGCCGTGGAAAGAGAGAGACAGGGTCTTCTCCCCGAAGGTCTTAATCGCCGAGCCGTTTGCTGCTGACGCCACAGGGCCACTGGAAGGTGCCAGCCGGTCAGCGTAGGAAGGTGTGATGAAACTCAGCTGGGAGCCTGTGTCCACGAGGAAGTGCCTCCCCGATCGCGCGTCCCTCAGGTAGAGCAGCTTATTCTCTTCACCGAGAGCCGCAGCTGCTACTGACTCCCGGTCTTGGCGTTTCCCGAGCGCTTGAACTGGCACAGTGGAATGCACTTGCGTGCCCTCTCGGCGAAATGGCGATGGTAAAAGCAAAGGACGTCGTCCGCTCCGCGTCTCCTGGCCTCCGCCGCTGCTGTCGTCGGTGAGTCTGGTGCTGCAGCCTCTGGCCCCTTGCCATCTCCGGATGATGCACCCAGCTCCGCTGCTGCGGTCGTGGCCGTGTGTCGTCTATGGGCGTCGACGAGTCGCTGCGCCTCCTGGCCCAGCTCGTGGTATTCTCGGTGGGCCAGCAGCTGTGAACTGGCCAGGGTAACTCTCACCGCTGATGGTAGTGTCCTGAGGAAAAGGTGGGCGAAGATAAAACCATCATCTTCGGAGTCTCTCAAACTCAGCATCTTCGCCATCAGGTCTGCAGGTCTGTCGACCTCGCCCTCAGTCAACGCCAGGAGCTTCTCTGCTCGCTCTCCCAGCGAGGGGGTGAAAAAACGGATGAGAGCAGCCTTCAATGTGCCATACTTGTCGTCGTCTGGCGGGTGGTTAATCAGGCTCTCTACTCGCTGGGCTGTGTGGCTGTCCAGCTTTGCAACCACATGGTAGAATTTCGTGGCATCTGCCAAAACCCTCCGAAGATGGAACTGTGCCTCGACTGCGTTAAACCAGGAGCGCGGGCTATGCTGCCAGAAATCAGGTAGCTGGACTGTGGTAGCTGCATTAGCCTGGCTGGCTCCTGATGAGTCCGGTGTAGGAGAATCGTCACCGGCCATAATACGTCTTAAGGTCACCAGTGTGGAGATGTGTGGAAAGGATGAGGCTGAGTTATTTCTCAAGTTCCATTTTATTCTCAACACACTCTCCAACATACAAATCAGAAAAGAGGCAGAACCCCCAAACTCTGCCAGTTTTATACCCTTGACATCAAAGCACAAAATTCCATTGTCTTTAAATCCCAAACACAATGCATCCCCCCTGCAGTTCCTAACTCTTCCACCCAAACCCCGGTGGTCAGGAAATCTTTCATGTCCATCTCTTTGCATACCCAAAGGTCAACGCTCACATCCTCCTCATCTCCCTAGGAGGTCCAGACCTTTTGTTCCTCTTCAGACGTGAAGCCAAAGTAAGCCCACAGGAATATACAAGAGAGCATATGAACAGTCATATACATGTGAGCCCGTGAAACTACATATGTGCACCACAAAAGGAAAAATATCCAAATCAATTGCAATACTACACAGAGTGAAATATTTGCTGAATCAACCCACACTATATACCTTGTATCATTCATTAATACTCCCATACATGACATATTGTACTGAAGTATGGGGAAATACATATAAAACAAACATATATCCGGTCTTTATGCTTCAGAAGAGAGCTATTAGAATAATAAACAAAGCTGCTTACAGGGAACCAACAAACCCACTTTTTCTTAAATTAAAAGCTCTTAAGTTGAAAGATCTGGTTGACTTTAAAACTGCAGTAATAATGTTTAAAGTGAAGAATCTATCACTGCCCGCAAATATCCAAAAGCTGTTCCAAATAAGGGAGAAACAATATCATTTCAGAGGAACATGTATATTTCAAAAACCTTCAGTGAGAACTACCACCAAGCAACACTGTGTTTCAGTGCAAGGAGTCAGATTATGGAACGATTTTGGACCTGAATTAAAATCATGTACAACGCTTGGACAATTTAAACAAAAACTAAAGGAAGAAATACTCCAAACATATATACAAGATGACATATAAAATCACATAAGGATTGTCATATCCAGTCTGCGTTTGTGTTGCTGCCTATTTTTTTTTGTCACATTTTTTTACATAGCTTTGTTCTGAATTGTAATCACTCTTGTTTTGTTTTTCTTTTGAATTCTTGGATGGAATATGGGTGGGCAATATAAGGTGCGGCTTCAGCCATCACCCATTTCGGATAACTTATGTTGAACTGTATAATCAGAGGAGTTATTGTCTAATTTGACCTTGTTGGATTTTCTTCTCCCTTTATTATATTATTCTGTTTCTTTTAATCTGTACTTTTAATCTATCCGAAATAAAGATTGATTGATTGATTGAAATTCAAGAGTAACAAAAGTTCTAAATAGTCCACTATATCTAAATTCACTATATAGTGAGTAGGGAGGAAGTGAGTGAACATTCCGAACAGCCAGGGAAATCAATCAGAGCAAGCAGACCGGGAAGGCAACCAAGATGAGTCATGTGACACAAATACCAAGCGCTGATTTGCTGTGTGGAGTCATCTGCTTTTGTAAAAAAAAAAATGCTCCCGGCGTTTATTGGCTTTTGAAAAAAAAGACATGAATTTGTAACATTTATAACATAGGACATATCAGCTTTTGAGACAAAATGATTTGAACTTCTATAAGCACGTAATGTTAACAGTTGTTTGATGTAAAGAGTGAAATTTTCATGGAAGTGGCATTTATCGATTTTTGCAAACTTTTCACATACCTTTCCAGAGTCTGGTCCTTTCAGTTGATTGGCTTGCTAGCTACTCAACTTCTGCTTGACTGATTTTTTTACTTTTTGTTTACATTCTCCAGATGAAACTGGGAGTTAGAAAGGGCTGTTTGAGGTAATGAAGAGGACAAGCAGAGAGACTAGTACTTAAGTGATGATCCTGGCACAGAGATGGGTGAGCGGGGCTTAATTTGAGACAGGTGCCAGAACAAGATCTGACACCTCCCATGTTGGGACTGGAAACACTTCAGCGGAACCCCGGACCTCTTCAGGATTTTCAGTGTGCAGTTATAGTAAACCCCACAAGCTGGTGGATGTATTTGCACTGGGTGTTGAGATGTTGCTCTGCGCTGCTGAAACAAGACAAAGGAATCATTTTTTTTTTTTTTTTATTGTCAATTGAAAATGTGACCCGAGTTCCTAATTTTTTCCCACTGTAGAAATCTGGCCAAAGGGAAAAGATAGAACCTCCCAGCACAAGCCATATTTTAGATGTTGTATTTTGTGCTACATCAGGTCCATTGTTCCAAGCCTTAATTTAGCCCACAAATAGATGCTGAAAATTGGGCTGTATTAGTCCATCTAGTATGGACCATATTTAACCCAAAAATAGACATTGGAAATTGGCTGTGTTAAGTTTATCTACCCCAGACAATATTTAATCAGAAAAACAGTTGTTGAAAATTGGGCAAAAAATAGTCCAATAATTGTGCTCTTTAGTCCACATGAAACCAGAGGTGAACCACAGACGTGGCCTCGCTGCATCAGCCCTGCAGGCACTATGGAAACCTCTCTGGCGCCATCGTTCAATCTCCCGAAAGACAAAGCTCTGCATATACAATGCATCAGTTCTCTCCATCCTACTCTATGGGTCAGAGACATGGCCACTGAATAAGACTCTGGCCTCGAGTGTGGATGGGTTTGACAGTCGGACCCTCAGAAACATTGAGAACATCAGATGGCCCCAGCACACTTCTAATGACGCGCTCCAAGCCCACACACATCAGCCTGCAGCATCCCACTTTATTACACAGCGGCATATCCACTGGTTTAGCCATGTCCTCTGCCTCCCACCAGAACCACCGACAAAAGCCATCCTCATGTTCAACCCCAGGGCTTCAGGGTGGAAAAGACCTTGGGGCAAGCCACGCACCAGATGGTTCAATGTGGTGGAGAGAGACCTCCAACAGCTCGAAGTCCCTGTTGCCGACGCAGAGGAGCTGGCTTAAAACAGGCAATGTTGGCATGCACTGTAATAGCTCAAGTAGGTTCATTTTGTCTTCTTTTAATTATTTACCTTTTGTTCTTATTAAAGACAAAAATAGACAGGAGATGTTTTTACCTTCTTAACATGTTTCGACTGTTCACTGTAGCCTTCGTCAGAAGTGTCAGCTGATTGCTGCCAGGTGTCATTTTATCAGCTGACTTTTGTAGGTGGGGCCAGCCCAGCAGACCTGTCAGATCCACCTGGGACCACATTCTCCAGAGACCATCAGACGGCGGAAAGCGGGGCCGGCTCGGTGGATCTGACAGGTCTGCCGGGCTGGCCCCGCCTATGAAAGTCAGCTGATAACATGACACCTGTCAGCAATCAGCTGACACTTCTGACAAAGGCTGCAGTCAACAGTCGAAACATGTAAAGAAGGTAAAAACATCTCCTTTCTATTTTTGTCTTTAATAAGAACAAAAGGTAAATTGGCATGCACTGGTTGACCTGATTGGCTCTACGCATTGTGATGACCACTCAGCCCTCACCCTGCAGGAGTAGTAAGCAGTAAGTCCACAGGATTTGGCCCAGATTTTTCATCTAAATAGTTTTTGTCATTTGGTGATGGTGGTGGGGTCTGTCAATCAAAAGTTAAATATACTTCAACAACCACTGATAGTCTTTGATAAAAGCGCTTTATAAAAATGTAGATTTTTTACAGCTTTTTTAAAGTTTGACATTTGGCATAATGCTTGTTACATAATATCTGGAACAATGTGAAACCAGTTCTAGTGCTGTTGTGCTGTACACTTAAAAGACACTATTTGAATTCAAATATGTTCTAAAAATTTCTCTCTATGTTGTGTCTTTTTATGGATGTCCATACCTCGGGCCCTGAGTGTCTCCAGACACCCTTGGTCTTGTCTGACCTTGAAAACTAAGTAGGGCTTATTTTGGTTAGTACTTGGATGGGAGACTACTTGGGATTGGCTTACATAGGTAAGCTGTGTCTTCTTGCCTTTTTGTGCCAAAAGGAGCTCTGCTCATATTTGATGTATCCATCCATCCATCTTGTTCTGCTTTATCCTTTTCGGGTTGCAGGGGGGGGGGGGGGGGGCTGGAGCCTATCCCAGCATCTTTGGGCGAGAGGCAGGGTATATACTGCATATAATAGTATTCATAGACTCCTCTTACTGTATAATAACTTTAATACTTTATTTAAATTGTCTTAATTTTGCTGGACCTGACAGGGGGCATTGGAGAGGGAGTTGAAGGAATATGAAGTGGTCAGAGGGGTGGGGGTGGCAGGGTGGAGACAGAGAGTGCAAGCGAGAGAGAAAGAGAGAGAGAACAAGGGGAGAGAAAACACAAGAAACTAGAAAAGCACTCGGAGAGCGCAGACCTCCGCCAAGCGGCACAGTTCCCCCCATACAGTGTTTGTGTGTACGTTTTCAGATTCCCTGAGCATGAAAAGATATGACTAGCAATTGGATTCACAATGATTATTTGTTTATTTGACATGGACAGTGCAATAAACAGACAATTAATGAATGACAATCAATGTGATAGTGATAGGATTAGTGGTTCAGTAGTGTAAAACGGGGCTATAAGGGACGGCGGGTTAATAAGGGACACTTTTCTGGGAAATGTTTTAAATGTAATTCTGCTTTTTTTATTTTGAGCAGGACGCTGAGTTGTGTTGTTATTGTCAAATATCCATGAATCCTTCATCAAATCTAGGCGGAAGCAAATTTAAAAAAGCAGAATTACATTTAGAAAAGTGTCCCATATTACCCTGCCGTCCCTTATAGCCCCGTTTTACGGTAGTAAAAGCATTGCCTCCTTGGCGGGGGTAATAAACTGAAGTGTTGGTGTGTCCATCTCCTCCACTGACGGATGCAGATTAGTTAGACAGGTTGCCGTGGATTTTATATTATATTGGGGTTGCGCTCCGCGGCAAAACAGAATTTAGAATCTTCCCCGGCAGAGAGGTCATTTCTACGCAGCGCCTATAGCTGGGCGGGGAATTTGTGGCAAATAATCGGGCGGCGGACAGGTGGCCGTGTCAGGTTTTGCAGCGCGGCGCAAAAACAGGCACGCTGGCGGGCCCAGGCCAGCAGTGTTTTCCGCGTACTTTTGTGCCTAAAACGTTGAAGAAGGCGGAGTTTGTGTTGGTCAGACACGACGCCCAGCACCCTCCATTGCGCCTGCGCACATGTTGAAAATGGCCGTATGTCACAGTGTGGAAAAAAATGCTTTAAAAAATTCCTGCATGCAGACGGTGATGCGGATCATCCCCTAAATTTAATCAGTTCTTCCTTGTACCATTTCCAACAACGCCTGAAAGTTTCATTGAAATCCGTCCAAAAGTTTTTGAGTTATCTTGCTAACCAACAGACAAACAGACAGACAGACAGACAGACAGACAGACAGACAGACAAACACACAGACAAACCCCGGCAAAAACATTACCTCTTCCTGGCCTTTCGGCCTGGCGGAGGTAACAATTGTTGCTTTTGAGAAAATCAAAGCAAGAGCCTTATCATGGCACCAGAAAGAGAACAGCTAGATATATGTGTGTTTGTATGTATGCACATGTACATGCATGTGTGGGTGCATGAGAGAGAGCATGTGAGTGTGTGTGTGTGTGTGTGTGTGTGTGTGTGTGTGTGTGTGTGTGTGTTTTGCAAGGAGACATACTGAAAAAAACTGAGTTGGAGGCTGCAGCAAGGTCCACCCCAGAACTGTGAGCAAGCAAGACAGTGCCTCCTTTGTTCAGGCAACCTGCAGGCCCCACATAGCATGAATGCCCAGAAGCTACCCAGTCCCAAGACAGCCAGGTACCTGCCCTGGGAGGAAGGGCAAAAGGTGGACCCTGTGCAGAGCACCCATACCCACGGGGAAAGGGCCTCAGGAGATCCAAAGCAGTGAGCTACAAGCCGCAGCTCACATCCCGACACCCCAGCACAGGCAGAGCATTGCAATCAAGGCTCTGGAAGCCCGAGAACCACCCAAAATCCTGGCCAAGGCACTATCCACTCTAAGAAGCCCAGGCCACCCTGGACACCCAACTGCAAAAGTGGATCCGTGCCCACCCCAGGCCCCCAGATATACACCCTGGGAGCAACCAGGAATCCACACCCAGACGAGGCAATAGCAAGCAGTGGGAAGCTGGGGGGAACTCAACCCCCCATCCTGGAGATGGCCCACATAGGCCAGAGGGAACCACAACCCCCAACTCACTAACTGACTGACTGACTGACTGACTCGCTCACTCAGACCCCTGCTCCCCCCACACAAGTGTCGTCAGCTTAGTCCTTCCTAGTTGTGTTTTGGTCTGCATATCAATCTTGTTTTGAAAGGATAAAAATGTATGTGCACTTGTTTCACTTTATAATTTTGCTTTGATTTTTAAGCAATCAACACTTCACTCAAAATGTAAATACTCGCTTTTGTCAGAATTAGCCAAAGAACCATTGCATTACCAAAATGTTCTGAAAGCTTAAATGCATACTCAAAAGGTATGGTTGAGAGGACAAGGACTCTCCATACCAAACATAAGCACAGCATGCCAAGAAGATTGATATGATGCTAGAGGAACTATAACTGCTCCCAAAGGTTTTTTGTTTGAAACAGATAAAGCCACGCTCCAACTGATGTTTAGCCAGGATTTATTTTGTCACAGCAAGCACATTTTCTTAGCTGGACCTCGGACCAACCACCGTGAAAAACTACGGTGAAAGAACAAAACAAAAAATACATTTTGAAATTTATCACAACCAAAAATAATACCTCCACATTCTCACAAATACTCATTACATACCGTGTGCGCCTTCTGTCCAAACATTTAGGAGTGGTTAGAGTCCATTTTCTTTAGTTTTACTCAGGGCTTTTGGAGCTTCTTCTCTCTGTGCCCGAGTCTGCAGCTTCTGAGCTTCTCTCTCTGCTAACTGAGCACGTGAGCACTGTATGCTAGTTTACACGCTCTCTTCTACCACTGGGTTGCATGTCATTTGCCGTCCACTAGATGGCAGCAGTAACGTAACACAGGTGTAGATCAACTCTTAGATGGGTATTACAATATATATAAACAAACAAACAGTAAAAGAAAAACATTCTTTACTGCAACAGCTACACTGCCACCAAAATTACAAAGGTTAATTTTACACACAAAATAAAACTTGTAATTTTCCAAAAACATTAACCTTGGAACCATATCCTTGTTTCACATCTCAGAAACCTTTTACTTAAGTGGACTCATTTTGCACCAGTACCACTAGCTTCTGAACCGGATGCTCAAGAAAAGATAACTGGTTCACACGTTCACCTTTCTTCCCTAAATCTCTTTGTCCCATTTGAATCTTAACCTTTCGAACCAATCCGTCATCATCTTCTTTCGCTTTTACAACCCTTGCCAGTTTCCATTCATTTCTGGGAATATTCTCTTCTTTAACTATCACTACATCTCCAACTTGTACATTTCTTTTGGGCAAATGCCACGGCTGTCTTAGGCTTATGTTGGTTAAGTACTCTTTGCGCCATCTGTGCCAGAATTGTTCCGATAAGAACTGTACTCTCCGCCATCTCTTTCTGGCGTACAAATCCTCTCTAACAAAATTGCCTGGAGGTGGTAGTGGCACTGACTCTTTCATTGTGAGTAAATGATTGGGCGTCAGAGGTTCTGCACTTTTTGGGTCATTTATAGTGTTGGTAGTAAGCGGACGACTGTTAATGATAGACATGGCCTCATAAAAGAAGGTTCTTAAGGAGGTGTCATCAAGTCTTCCTGCGGCTTGGGTAAAAACAGAACTCAAAACATTTCTGACAGTTCTGATTTGGCGTTCCCAAACACCGCCTCTGTGACTCGCTTCAGGAACGTTCATTTGAAAATCACATTGGTTGTTAGCAAGATAAACCCCTATCCTGTCTTTGTCAAGCTCAAGGAGACCTTTCTCAAACTCGTTCTTAGCTCCGACAAAGTTTGTACCTTGATCAGATCTAATTTGTCTCACTGCTCCTCTGATCGCTATAAAACATCTCAATCCATTTATAAACGCATCAGTGGTGAGATCTTCCAACATCTCGATGTGAATAGCTCTGGAGCTTAAACACGTAAACAAAAGACCATAACGCTTACATTCTTTTCGACCTTGTTTCGTGTAAAATGGACCAAAACAATCTAACCCTGTATGTGTGAAAGGGGGCGAGGGATCTACTCTGTCAGCCGGCAAGTCAGCCATACACTGTTCTTCTGTTGGCCCTCGTACCTTTCTGCATACAACACAACCTTTGATGTGTCTGGCCACTACCTTACTGGCACCTACAATCCAATAACCACTGGCTCTGAGTGCATTCAGTGTTTGGCCTCGACCTTGATGTTGTGTTTTCTTGTGACAATGATCAAGAATCAGATGTGTGACAATGCCTTCCTTAGGAAGAATGACTGGGTGTCTCAGTTCAAATGACGCTGAGGATTTTCTCAACCTGCCTCCTACTCCAAGTAAGTCATTTTCAACAAAAGGATCAAGTTGGTACAGCTTGTGACTCTTGGGCAATTTGTTTGCTCTAGTACACAACTGTTTAATCTCTTGTTCAAAAGCTTGTCTCTGTGTTGTCCGAATAAGTGCTGAAGAAGCTGCTTGTCTCTCCTCAACACTAATGGGCTTTGATTTGTCTCTTTTAGTAAGTCTCTTTATCTTTGCAACAACATTAACTGCTGTGTCCCAGTCTGAGAACCTAGAGAACCTTTCAAGAAAAACCTCACTCTCTAAGGCAGTAGTTGCTAAAACTTTAACTTCAGGGTCTCCTACTAAAAGCTCTGGGGAATGTGGTTGTGTGACAAGCTCTCGTTCCCACAGAAATCTCGGTCCTTTGAGCCAGTTTGAATCTATGAGTTCTGCCACCTTGAGACCTCTAGAAGCATGATCTGCTGGATTCTGATCAGTTTCTATGTAGAACCATTGTTTTGGATCTGTAAAGTCTCTGATTTTCTGAACTCTGTTGGCGACGAAGACATGAAAGCGCCGAGCATCGTTTTTAATGTACCCGAGCACTACTTGGGAATCAGTCCAGAAAAACTCTTCATCTATCTTCAGCTCAAGCTCTGCTCTTAGAAAGTTACTTACTCCGGCAGAAACTGCTGCTGCAGTAAGCTCAAGGCGTGGTATTGTGACAACTCTAGTGGGGGCCACTCTAGCCTTTCCCATAACCAGAGCACAGTGTACTTTGTCTTCTGCAACAATCCTTATGTATGAACATTGTCCATAGCCACTGCTGCTTGCATCTGAGAAATGATGCAGCTCGATCTTTTGCAACGTGCCTGTGTTCTTAGGAATGAAGCATCTTTGTATTTGAATATTTGGTAGATTTTCAAAATCATTTAGCCATGCTTTCCATTTGGCCTCCAATGCAGGGGGAATAGGTTCATCCCATCCTATGCCACGTTTGCACATTTCCTGTAGCACTTGTTTTCCAGTTAAAATGTATGGAGAGAGAAATCCCAATGGATCATAAACGCTTGCAACCGTTGCCAGGATTCCTCGTCGTGTAGCTGACCTTTCTTTGAGAATGACATTGAAAGAGAGCATGTCTGCCTCAACATCCCATTTCACCCCCAAAACATTTTGCATTGGAATGTCAGAGTAGTTTAGGCTCACATCTTTGCCATTACTAGCACGCTCCGACTCTGGTACAACTTCCAAGACCTCCCTTTTGTTGCACACAAATTTGTGAAGCCACAGCTTGCCTTTTGCGCAGAGCTCTTGTGCCTGAACGACCAACTGTTTTGCCCTTTGGACTGAGTCGACACTGATTAACCCGTCATCCACGTAAAAGTTTTTGTAAATGAAGCTGGCTGCCAATGGATAGTCCCTTTCATGTTCATGAGCAAGATATTTCATGCCATAGTTCGCACATCCTGGCGAAGATGCTGCTCCAAAAATGTGAACACGCATGCGATACTCTTTGGGCTCTGTACTAGTGTCCCCGTCCTGCTACCACAAGAACCTTAGGAAATCCCTATCTTCAGGAGTGACGTGGAAGCGGTGGAACATTTTCTCTACATCACATGTAATGGCGATCTGGTGTTCTCTAAATCTGCAGAGTACGCTTGTGAGAGCATTGGTCAAGTCTGGGCCAGTGAGGAGGTGGTCATTTAAAGAGGTGTTCTCAAATTTTGCAGAGCAGTCAAACACGACTCTTATTTTCTCTGACTTTCTCGGATGATATACCCCATGGTGAGGTATATACCATGTGTAACCATTTGCAGGTGTGCCAACTGCTTCTTCCGCATCACCATCCTCAAAGACACTGTTCATGAATCTCACATAGTCTTCTTTGTACTTTGGAATTCTTTCCATCTTTGCTATCAGATGTCTCAGCCGTGTTATTGCAAGCTGTTTATTATTTGGAAGCTGTGGACGTTCTCTGAAAGGTAAAGGCATTTCCAAATGGCCTTCTTCATTAAAATGTATGGTTTTGTGCAACATCTGCAAAAACTGAATGTCCTCTTGTGATATGTTTCCTTCTGTAGGATTTGTGTCCTTAAAATCTGTTTCCAGTACTTTAATCACTGAGGAAGGTGTGATAGATGGCAACTCTTTGAGAGAAACACGATGGCACGCTCCCGCCACCTCTGCTGAACTTGTCCAAGGCTTAATAGATCCCACAATACTCCAACCTAAGTCTGTTTTAACTGCATAGGGATCATAGTCATTGCCTGGTATTACCTTTCTTGGTTTCAGAGCTCTCGCACAATCGTAACCAATCAGAAGTGCTGCAGGACAATCTAGCAACTCTGGCATCTCTCCTGTGATACTTTGGAGATGTGTCCAAGCTTTGGCAGTTTCATGAGTGGGAATACTGTCTCGTTCAAGAGGAATGTACTCACGAGTGTAAGCAGGGGGTAACTCAATGTAGTCTTGTGAATAATACCCTCTTACTTTCAGTCCATCCACTCTGTGACTCTGTACGAGTGTTCCTCTGTTTGTCATTGTTGTCAGTTTCAACTTGACTGGTTCTGTGAACACTTGAATCTTTTCACAAACATCATGGACAATAAACGTGTTGCTGCTTTGAGTGTCTAGCAGTGCGTAAACCAGGATTTCAAGTCCATTACCTTCTGTGCAAGATAGCCACACTGGTACAATCATCGAAGTCCGATCGCTACTGTCCACTGTCACATTGTTTGACACCGCAGAAGCGTTTTCCTCTGTTAGTGGCGTTTCCAGTTTGTCTACTCGTGGACGATCCTCATGAAGTGGTGTAGGATGACCTTTCCTGCAAACATTACAAGTAGGCTTTTGACGACAATTTTTTGAGAAGTGGCCATCTCTAAGGCAACTAAAACACATGTTATTTTCAGTAATGAACCTTTTCTTCTCCTCTAGAGGCATCTCAGAAAATTTATCACATTTGTAAATAAAGTGACTTTGCTTACAACAAATGCACTCGATTTGCCTTTTACTCTGAGCTGCAGGATTAGGTTTGAATCTCTTGTGACTCGGAGTTGTGTTTGCAGTCTTTGTATTTTTGGTCACTTCTGTTGTAGTAGTTAGGATACTAGCCTTTAGACGTCTTTGTTCTTTGTCTGGTTTGTCAAATGTACGTAATGCAAACAGGGATGAGACTGGGTTGCATGCTATGCGTGCTTCTTCAGCCACAAACTCAGCAAATTCAGCAAAACCTGGATATTCGTTTCCTTCATCCAGTAGTTTGGTCACATGTCTATTCCATCGAGTTGTTGCCCAGTCTGGAAGTTTGAGAAGTATTTTTTGATTTTCCTCACAATCATCTAAAACCCTGAGTCCTTGTACATGGGGCATAGCGTTTTTACATGAAATGAGGAAATCGCTAAACTCTCTCAATTTCAACGAATCCTTTGACCCAATCTTCGGCCAACTGCTTAGTTTTCCCCTGAAAGCTCTCTGAACTACAAAGGGATGGCCATAACGTTTGCTCAAAGCTTCCCAAGCCTGTGTATAGGCTTCCTCATCACTTCTGTAAAACGTCCCTTCTAATACACTAAGTGCATCTCCACTTATATACCTTTTTAAATAGAAGAGTCTATGTGCTGGATCTACACAACTTGTCTCTATGAGAGCCTTGAAGCAAGTGCTCCACTCCAGGAACTTGAGCGGGTCCCCACTAAACACAAATGGTTCAGGTGCTGGAAGTCTAGTCATAGTTAACGACTCTTTCAACGCTTGAACTAGAGAAACTTCACTATCATTTGGCAGTATCTTGTTGTCTATGCTCTGCGGGACTGACATGTTTTGAGAAGTCCTTTTACTAATCACAGGGAAAGTAACTGGAGCAGAATTTTGGAAAACTTGTGGGCGTGGGAAGCTGTATTGCTGTATAGGAAGCTGACTTGAAGTGACCTTCATTTCACTTTCTCTTATTTCAGCATTCACCTTTGATTCCTCTTCAGCATATACATTGTATTCTGCCTCTATTGCCTCCAGATCTCTTTGACTTTCCAACATTTTTAGCTTTTCCTGCTGAGCTACAATCTCTTGTCTCTGGGCTGAGATTTCCCTTTCTCTATTTATTTCAGCTCGTTTTGACGCTAAGCGCGCCGCTGCTTCTGCTCGTTTTGCAGATACAAGAGTCCCTTGTTCACTGATATTGTTATATTGGCTCTTTTCAGCTCTTGATACTGTTGATCCATATATTGACTTTGCGTCCTCTCGTTGCAATAATAGACGGAGTGATTCTTTTACAGCTTGTGCATCAAACTCCTTATCCACATCTGCATAACGCCTTTTCAAAAGTACAATGATCTCAGTGGAGACAGAACTGCAGTTGTCCATTTTTCTCCTTAGATCCTGAGATGGTGTGGTCAGTGCACGCAATGCTAAATAGTCTTGTTTTAACTCTGACTCACAATTTTCAACCCTTTGAATCATGTTGCCCAACTCAGCTTTAGCGCAGTGTACTTTCAGTTTGGACCTTACGAGTTGAACCTCTGCTTTAAAGTGCAAATATGTTGACATAAACTTTCTTTCTTTACTCATTATGCCATCCCTTTTAAGCTCTAACATTTTCTCAGTTAGGTGTTTATCTCTTTCTGAACGCCTCAATTCTGTTTCAACTTCTGATACGGGTTGGGGTTGACCTATTTTGTGTATTTCAAGATCTGCACAGATCTCCCCTAAACGTGTTTCAAGTTGTTCTCTTTGTGCATCTTCAAGATCAGTCTGTAGTGTAGCTTCTAACTGAGCCTTTTCCCTTTCTAAAGCTTCAATAACTTCCTCCAAAACACGAGTGTCTGGAATACTTGGATCCATATCAAAGTATTATTTTACAGTAAATCTGAAATATTTCACAATGAAAATAAACAATCAGTGTCACAGCACAGAATGAACTTAAAACATATTCACAACCTTTTACTTTAACTCTTCTCTTCAATGTTCATTTTCTTGGTATTATGGTTGATATATTAAACTCTGTAGATACAGTCTGACCTGGTATCCCAGAGACACTGTAGTTTACTGAAAACTTGTGTGGTGTTGAGCTGAAGCTTTAGGCCTTCTTCCATATTCAACTGGAAAGGCTGTAGAAGTTTGGGTGTCCAGCTTCTGCAGGATCCCAGAGGCTGACTTCCATGTGGGTCTTGTTCCCTCAGAGCATGGTCTCACCGAAGCCACCCCGCTCTCTCGTTGTTATGTCGCCGCTCTGTCGCCGACTGGCCTCCGCGTTGTTCCCTTGTTGTCAGCAGCATTAGACACGTGCTCCTTCACCGGCAGCATGCAGACCACATGGCACCAACGGGACACGTTTTTCACTATAACTGCTCCCAAAGGTTTTTTGTTTGAAACAGATAAAACCACGCTCCAACTGATGTTTAGCCAGGATTTATTTTGTCACAGCAAGCACATTTTCTTAGCTGGACCTCCGACCAACCACCGTGAAAAACTACGGTGAAAGAACAAAACAAAAAATACATTTTGAAATTTATCACAACCAAAAATAATACCTCCACATTCTCACAAATACACATTACATACCGTGTGCGCCTTCTGTCCAAACATTTAGGAGTGGTTAGAGTCCATTTTCTTTAGTTTTACTTAGGGCTTTTGGAGCTTCTTCTCTCTGTGCCCGAGTCTGCAGCTTCTGAGCTTCTCTCTCTGCTAACTGAGCACGTGAGCACTGTATGCTAGTTTACACGCTCTCTTCTACCACTGGGTTGCATGTCATTTGCCGTCCACTAGATGGCAGCAGTAACGTAACACAGGTGTAAATCAACTCTTAGATGGGTATTACAGTATATATAAACAAACAAACAGTAAAAGAAAAACATTCTTTACTGCGACAGCTACAGGAACTGTTTAACCATCAAGGCAGCAACGCTATATTTCAATGCTATGATCATGTGACATCTGACATACAACACTCAAACCTATTCAGTCAGTTTACCATCAAGCTGTGAAGATATTCGACAGGAAACCAAACTCTCACCATCACTATCATTGCCTTGCAAACCATAATTTAAGTTGGGACAGTCTTATCAAACTTACAGATGCCTGCCTTCTTTTTAAGGTCCCCCTCCCACCCATGCTTTTATACAACAGAGAACATCCTCTGATAGGCACATTGTTGTGTGGGATTTGGCCCTTGAGGGTTGCCGTAGCTGCCGCCAGGCGCACAGCATGATGACATCAGGCAGGCTACAGCCAGTGTGTATAAGTGAGACTTCTCTCAAAAAAGTTCAGTTTGTTGCTCAGTACAACATGGCTCACGTCTCGGTCTTTTAGTACATAATATTTGGCGACTGAGGATGTAAACCATGGGGGGGGTGCGCAAGACCACCTCCTCTGTTCTTGCAGTCACCGGGTGTGCCAGCTACACCGTGGCGCTGATGGTTGGAGGCGTTTGATGCCTATATCATCGTGGCTGGCCTGGGCGGCGCCAACGAAGAAAGACAGAAGAGCATGCCAATCCATTGCCTCGACAAGGAAGGTCAATGTGTGTCTCGCGCACTGTGTAGCACGGGCTCTTTGGACAAGTGCTTGTGCATGATGGACAAATTTTTTGTTGACAAGTATAACATCACAGCATGAAGATACAGCTTCTTCGACTGCTGTCAACAAGCGGGTGAGTCCACTCATGACTTTCTTATGGAGCTCCGTAACCTTGCAAGCATGTGCGCCTTTGGGCCTGTGGAAGAAGAGCTAATTTGTGACAAGCTAGTGTATAGGACGAGCAACGAGTGGCTAAAGGAGAAGCTACTGCTAGCCAAGGATGATTTCACGCTGTCAAGTAATGCAAATGGAGAGCCAAATCGAGTCCGCTACCCAGCTAGGAATGCAAGTACTGTTTAACGAACACCTAGCCATCCAAGTTCCCTCTCCATGACAGGCTGATAGCAACTCAGCTAACTACTTGGGGTGGACCCCCAAAAGGCAGCGGACCGTGGCATGGGCAGGAGCGGGAACCCAGGGACTGTGTAGCAGCTGTGGCTCTCCTCGTCACCGAGTGGGCTCATCCGCCTACTCCTGTAAAAGGAAAAAGTGCTACAACTGCGGTCGAGCTAATCACCTGGCTAGGGTTTGCACCACCGCCAACAAGCCGATGGATTCGGGACCTGTGGGTGTAGCTTTGATGTGTGTAGCAGGCGCCAGGAATTGGCCACTAAAGTGGTACGTGGTGCAGCTCGACAGTGTCAGCGTGCCACCCATGGTGGATTCAAGAGCTGCAAAATCCATACTAGGCATGCCCACGTTAAGAAAACTTTTTCCAAAGAAACCTATTGTAGTGGGTGCTGTGAAAATGTTTGACTACTGTCGCGTGAATTGCCTATAAAAATATTTGTCATAAGGTACAGGAATTATTTATTTTATTTAATAGTGGGTGTGAAAGGGGGTGGAGTTAAACCATCACTTCTACACCCGCTAAATTAAATAAAAGCACTCGTAAAATGGGGCACCAGTCCTAATGGACAATAATATTAACTTTCATTTTATTTAATTTTGTACCTTCAATTACTTAATGAATCAGTCTCAAAGTTTCAGTGAGTTCTTGTCCTGCCGTGATTAGGAAACATGTATATGGAAGGAAAACGCTTCAACTTCTATCATTCACCCTTTTATTAAACTCATTCAGGTTACATGGCATGGCGTTCAAATGATGAATAAACAGATTTAAATGATAACAGTGTAATATATCACATCAACTGATATTGGATTCCTGAGCATGACATCCAGCGTTACACCTCTGTAAAACCAAGGAGGAACCAGACTTATGTTTCAACGGTAAATGAGGTTGAAAACAACGCAATTTTATGGGGAAAATTCATAAGCTAATTATCTAAAAATAACTTCTGAATCAATCTACCAAAATTCAAGGGCAGTTACTTAAAAATGACTAAGAGTTTTCCTTCAGTTGATAGCTCTATCCTGTGGCTGAGAGACTACTTGAGCCCTGAAATACGGGCCATATTCAATTGTAATTTAATTGTTAGGACATCACGTTTTAACCCAGCAGATAGGAGAAGTAGGAGTTTCACTCACACAACGGCTGTAGGTCCACGTTTCCGCAGGTCGGTACCGCTGGGTTTTGAAGTTAGGACGTCGGAGGAAGCGGCTGCTGTCCTCACAGCCGTGGAGGTGATAACTCATCTGGGGGCCCTTCATGGAGACAATGGCAGCCGTGGATGGATTGTCTCAGGGCGGCGTGAAAAGTCCTTGGAAAAGAGTCCAAATTTGAGGTCTCTTGTAGCGGGATAGACCAAAAAAACTGAAGGAAAATCTTCTCAGTCTCTGTTCACTTTAACTTAGGCAAATTAAAGGTCCACTTTAACGGCGTGAAAAGTCATGAAAAAAAAATGAGAAAAGCATTTACTAGGATAAGAATGGCTTCTGAGGTGAAGGAAAAAGTTTGAGAATGTGATTCTCTGAAAAAGCGAGCTCTAAAGAAAAATGGTTTCTCCTCAGTAACCAGAAAGACTTGACAAACTTCACAAAGAACAGAATAAAACTTCACAGGGCCTTGAAACGGTGGAATGAAATCTTCTTCTGAGATCTAGATTACTATTCTGCTTCTTTAATCTTAATTTAGTTCCTAATCTTTCTCAAAATCTCTTTCTTTCTTCTTTCTGTGTTTCTAATTCTTAATTCTATCACCGTTCTCTATCTTGCTGTTCTTGTTACTAATCTTTACTTTACTTCTTGCTAATCTTGCCCTTACTTCTCTTTGTCTGTCTTTTTGTCTGATCTTACCTAACTCAAATCTAACTTCTCTCTTTTAAAGTTACCTCGCCGGGTCGTAAAATGATGATGTCAATCGCAAGACTGACCAATCGACTTTTACAGAAGCAGTTTGAAATGGCTGCTATCCAATGTGAGAACATTTCTTTGTTTGAGAGCAGCCAATCAAATGAAGACACCATCCCATGAAATTGCAGAGGAAAAATCAACACTCAGTCAGTTCTTAAGAAATTAGGTGCTCAATATAAAATCTAACTAAATTAAATGACTTGGCTAATATTTGGTGATCATGCATTTATACCATTACTCCAATATTACATTTGTTTGAATAACACTCATGAATATAACATTTCTTATACATAATTATAATACATGCATTCACATTTAGATCAAAATGCAGCAAACCATGCAGCAAACCATGGTTGGTGATAAAAGAGGGATGATTTTCAGTGTCCTTAGGATCCAGAGGATAAGCTGAAAGAAACTTAATGTTTAGAACAAATTAAAAGTCATCCTATATACTGAAAACACATTCTGTAGGTATCCGCTAGGAGGTACTGCTGAGGTGTAGATGATTTCCTTTAGTATCTGGGAGAAAACCTGGATAGTATCGTGGGCTATAAACCCGTCAGATTAAGTGGTTTATGACTCTTTTTTAAAAGCATTGTTTCCTGTAAGGGTACGTTATCCAAATGCAGTGTTCATGTTGAGAGGTCTGGTCTCCTGAGTTTTATGTTCCTTTGAGCCTTTAAAAGCAAATTCTGATCCTTACAATCTCTGCAAGAGGCAACTGTTTACATTGGGGTTCTGGGAAAGCAAGCATCGTTGGTCAGGCCTGGAAGAGGCCTGCATGAGTCGACATAAAAGCCAGTGATATTCCTGAAAAGGCAGAAAAGTGGTATTCCTGTGTAATGAATAAAGTGAAATTCCTATAAAATGAAGAGAAGTGATCTTCTGTCTTGGTTTGAGGAGACGGTGATGCTACACTACGGACATGCAAAGATTGGAATGGTGGGCACAGTCAGTTTCTCAGAGGTGTGTGGGTCAAAGACTAATCCCGCATTCACCTTTCAGGTTTTGTGTCATGGGGCTGACTTGCTGGATATTGACTTATTGAGAGAGTTAGGATTATCCATCACGGACTCAGCGGGCTCCACGGTGCTAAATGTTTCTCCCGGGTGGCATGTCCGGTTGCCAGCGTTGTTTGCAGGCCTGGGCTGTGTGATGTCTTTCAACCACCGTCTGCCCATTGACCTGAATGTGACGGCCAAAATCCAACCTCTGTGGCAGCTACCACTCACCCTGCGGGACGACATCACAGTGGAGCTGAACAAACTGCTGAGTGCCGGCATTATTGAGAGAATGCACACCTCGCCATGGATCTCGAATATCATGGTAGCCAAAAAGAAGATGGGTGGCATCCAACCATGCATCGACCTCAGGATGGTTATCAAAGCGATCATTCCGGACAAATATCCACTGTCCACAATGGAGGAACTTACCACAATGCTCAGTGGCTCCAAAGTGTTTTCCAAACTGGACCTCTGCCAAGGTTTTCTACAAGTACCACTCCACCTGGCCAGCTTCAACCTGGTGGCATTCAGAATCAGAATCAGAATGAGATTTATTGCCATTGTTCATGTAGTACACAAACTAGGAATTTGTCTCGGTGCAATGCTGCAACATTAAACATGGAGTAGCACTAAAGATAAAAATAAAAAACTATGCATGCAATAAAAGGTAGAATATCAGAATCAGAATCAGAATCAGAATCAGCTTTATTGGCCAAGTATGCACAACACATACAAGGAATTTGACTTTGGCTAAAAACTTGCTCTCGTTGTTCAGGTGGAGGATTTAAATAAGGATTCAATGACAACAGAGTATGCACAGTAAATTACAGTCTGTCCATGTTTCTATAAAAGGATGCAAATATATACAGGAATATATGCAGTTATTTACTCAGACTAACCACACTTTGCAGAAATATATGAAAAAATATACAGTCACACAGTATTTCAATGTGAACTCAGATTCAGTGATATAATGTGAATGAAGTAAAAAGCAGTGTGAGAGTTATGTGCAATGTAATAATGGATGAAAAGTCATGAGTACAGCAACAGGTAGGACTAGGTGAATGTTAGGAGTTCATCAGAGTGATGGCTTGAGGAAAGAAACTGTTCCTGTGACGGGTGGTTTTGACCTTCAGTGATCTGTAACGACGACCAGAAGATAGAAGTTCAAACAGTTTGTGGCCGGGGTGTGATGGGTCAGCACAGATGTTTCCCGCCCGTTTCCTGGTTATGGACCGATATAAGTTCTCAATGGAGGGTAGGTCGGTACCAATGATCCTCTCCGCAGACTTAATGATCCGCTGCAGTCTGGTCTTGTCCTGTTTAGTGGCAGATACAAACCAGACAGTGATGGAAAAGCAGAGGACAGATTGGATGATGGCGGTGTAGAAGACAACCAGCAGCTCCTGAGGCAAATCAAACTTCTTGAGCTGACGCAGAAAAAACAACCTCTGCTGGGCCTTTTTCCGGACAGTGTCTATATGGGAGGACCACTTCAGGTTCTGGGAGATTGTGGTACCCAGAAACTTGAAGGAGTCCACAGTGGACACTGTGCTGTTGAGGATGGTGAGTGGGGGGAATGAAGGGGGGTGTCACCTGAAATCCACAGTCATCTCCACCGTTTTGGCTGGGTTAAGTTCAAGATGGTTCTGGCTGCACCAGAGGATCAGCTGCTCCACCTCCCGCCTGTATGCGGACTCATCATCATCCCGGATCAAACCGATGACTGTGGTGTCATCCGCAAACTTCAGGAGCTTCACCGAAGGGTCCTCTGAGGTGCAGTCGTTGGAGTAGAGGGAGAAGAGCAGTGGGGAAAGGACACATCCTTGGGGGGCGCCAGTACTAATTTTTCATCTTGAGCTGGAGGAGTTTCTGATGAAGAATGCCTGGGATGATGGTGTTGAATGCTGAGCTGAAGTCGACAAACAGGATCCTGGCGTACGTCCCTGGGGAGTCGAGGTGTTGCAGGATGTAATGTGGTCCCATATTCACTGCATCATCCACTGACCTGTTTGACCGGTAGGCAAACTGCAGTGGGTCCATCAGGGGGCCTGTGATGACCTTCAGGTGGTTCAGCACCAATCTCTCCAAGGATTTCATGACCACAGAGGTCAGGGCAACAGGTCTGTAGTTGTTTAATCCTGTAACAGAGGGTTTCTTGGGAACTGGAATGATGATGGAGCGTTTGAAGCAGGAAGGCACTTCACGCAGCTCCAGTGATCTGTTAAAGATCCGGGTGAAGATGGGGGCCAACTCGTTGGAGCAGACTCTCAGGCAGGACGGAGACACACCATCAGGTCCTGCAGCCTTCTTGATCTTTTGTCTCTGAAAGACCCGGCGCACCTCCTCTTCACAGATCGTTAGTGCTGGTGAGAGGTCAGAGTGGAGGAGGGATGGAGTTCCTGGGGCTGCAGATAATCCTTTTGTGTGGGTGGGAGGTGAGAACTGTAGGTTCTTTTCAAACCTGCAGTAAAAGCTGTTTAGGTCGTTAGCCAGCTGGAGGTTTTCCACAGGGTGAGGGGATGGTCTCCTGTAGTTGGTGATATTCTGCAGGCCTCTCCAGACAGAAGCAGAGTTGTTGGCTGAGAAGTTTTTTTGTAACTTCACACTGTAGCTCCTTTTAGCAAGCCTGATCTCCTTCGTCAGCATGTTTCTGGCCCGCTTGTACAGAGTCCAGTCACCAGTCCTGTAGGCCTCCTCCTTGGTCTGACGTAGCTGCTTCAGTTTAGGAATGAACCAGGGTTTATTGTTGTTGTATATGCAGAAGGTCTTGGTCTGCACACACATGTCCTCGCAGAAACAGATGTATGACGTCACAGTGTCAGTGAGTTCATTTAGGTTAATGGCTGCAGCTTCAAAAACACTCCAATCTGTAGAGTCAAAGCAGGCTTGTAACTTCAGCTTTGATTCCTCAGTCCATTTCTTCACAGTCCTTACAACAGAGTTGGAAGTTTTTAGTTTCTGTCTGTATGTTGGAATAAGATGGAGCAGACAGTGGTCAGAAAAACCCAGAGCTGCACGGGGGACGGCATGATAGGCGTTTCTTAAAACTGTGTAACAGTGGTCAAGTGTATTTGTGTCCCTGGTGGGACATTTAATATGCTGTCTGTATTTAGGAAGCTCATTTGTGAGATTAGCTCTATTGAAATCACCCAGAATGATAAGCAGAGAGTCTGGATGTTTTTCCTCCACGTCTGCTATCTGGTCAGCGAGGTGCTGCAGGGCCTCCGTTGTACAAGCAGCAGGAGGGATATAAATTCCGACCAGAATAAAGGAGGAGAACTCTCGCGGTGAATAAAAGGGTTTACAGTTTATGAACAGTGACTCTAGGTTAGGGCTACAAAACTTCTTCAACACTGTGACATCAGTACACCAACCTTCGTTTATGTAGAAGCAGATTCCACCACCTTTAGTCTTTCCAGAGAATTCTCGGCTGCGATCAGGGCGAAACAGTTGGAATCCGTCCAGGCGCACCGCGCTGTCCGGGATGTGTTCACTCAGCCAGGACTCCGTGAAACAAAGGGCGCCAGATCTGCTAAAATCCCGGTTTTTGTGAGTCAGGAGCAGCAGTTCATCCATTTTGTTCGCCAAACAGCAGATATTTGCCAGATGGATCGATGGGAGCGGCGTGCGAAATCCTCGTTTCTTCAACCTGACTAGCGCACCGGCACGTTTACCACGCCGCCTTCGTTTCCGGCCAGCGCCAATAGCCGCTGCTCCCACAGCTAAGATCGACTGAAAAAACTTCAGATCAGCAGCAGCAACTGGCGGAGAAGTTGCATTGGGAGGTAGTCTGAGTGAAAGTAGTTCCTCCCTTGAATAGGTGACTTGGACAGAAGAGCAGAAGTCCAAAAAAACACACAAAATTATCAAAAACATCAGAGAGCAGAAGCCAGTGGCTGCCATCTGTGGCGCCATCTTGGATTTTTTTTTTTTTTTTTTTTTTTTTTTTAGTGTTAGTCTGTCCCTGGCGGTAGCTCCTGTGTAC
This sequence comes from Pholidichthys leucotaenia, assembly GCA_020510985.1. Taxonomy (NCBI): domain Eukaryota; kingdom Metazoa; phylum Chordata; class Actinopteri; order Cichliformes; family Pholidichthyidae; genus Pholidichthys; species Pholidichthys leucotaenia. Next base: position 215,758,023 of record CM035837.1, read on the forward strand.
CACACGGTGATGGAGGTGGTGAGGATGGACTCTATGATGGCCGTGTAGAACTGCACCAGCATCTTGGTGACCCATATGGGCATTTTCAGTATACCCGTATGCCTTTTTGCCTGAGTTCGGCACCGAGCTGTTTTCAGAAAATCATGACTACGATTCTTACCAGTCCAAAGGGTATGGTGGTGTATCTGGACAACATTGTGGTCCACAATACGTCACGGGTGGTGCACAATGAATGTTTGGAATGAGTGATGGAGGTGCTGCTGGAACACGGGCATCCACTGAATGGGAAAAAGTGCATCTTCACAACTGAATCAGTCGAGTTTGTGGGATTTCGGCTGTCGGCTGAGGGCCTGAGACCCCTGCACTCAAACGTGGAGGCAGTCCTGCGACTTCCAGATCCCTTGATGCCAGCTAAAATCTCCTCATTCCTGGGCGTGGCTAACTTCTATGGATGTTTCTTTTCCCATTATTCAGAGACTACTGAACCCCTTCGAGACCTCCTGAAGCAAAATGCTACGTGGCAATGGACCCCGGCCTGCTCAGCCGCGGTCGTTAAACTGAAATCTCAACTCACCTCCCTGCCGGTGTTAGCCCATTTTGACTCCGAGTGCCCCACTTTTGTGACTTGCGATTTGTCTGGTTCGGCAGTAGGGGCGGTCATGTCCCAATTTTAAAATGGTACGGCGTGTCCGGTGGCTTTTGCTTTGAGGTCCCTCACATTGGCTGAACAGAGGTACACTGTGGGTCAGAAAGAAGCACTCGCATGTGTTTGGGCAGGTGAATGAAGGCACATCTACCTCTATGAGTGCCATTTCACCCTACGCATGGATCATAGGGCGCTGATGACCCTGCTGAAGATGACTGGCTCTGGACACAGGCCCCTGCGGATCCACAGGTGGGAGGAACGGCTATGGGCCTACAACTTCACTACCCAGTTCACCCAAGGCAGAGAAAACGTGGTGGCAGTCCTCCTGTCCCATGCAACAATTAACACTGAGCAGCCTGATGACAGCAACTCCTTGGAGGCAGACCTGATCACCACTCTAGACAAGCCCCTCCGGAACATGGTGTCCCTCCAGGAACTCCAGGCAGAGTCAGAAAGGGACCCAACTTTGTCGCAGCTGTGCTCGTTCATCAGGGGGTTGGCCCACGAAAGCGCAAGGGACCTGGCACCTTTTCACAGGTTCAGGGATGAACTGAGTTGCTGGAACGACGTGTGCATGGCGAGAGGATACTGCACGTTGATTCCGGTGTTGCTGAGATCTCACGTTTTGGCTATGCTCCATGAGGGTCATCTGGGGGTGATTAGGGTGAAACAATGATGCAGGGTTTCAGTTTGGTGGCCAGGTATTGATAAAGACATTGAGAATAAGGCTAAGAAGTCTATGCCATGTTTGGAGAGCGGGAAAACCGGAGTGCCACCTCCTCCACCCCTGCAACCACTGCAATACCCAGAGAGCCCCTGGAAGCACATCCAATTGGACATCTGTGGCGAACTACACACAGCTGTAACAGCCATTTCCTACTAGTGGCTTATGATCTGTTTTCAAAATGGCCGGAGATGTTGCCTACGGGTTCGGTCACAATGGACGTGGTCACCGGTTTCCTTTCATTGCTGTTCGCTAGGTGGGGGTTCCAGACAGCATTACAATGGACAATGGTCCACAGTTCATCTCTGGGGGGTTTGAGGAGTTTTGGGGGAAAGGGGCGGGGAGCATATCAGAACCGTGTTTTATCATCTGCAGGCTAACGGGGGTGTAGAACACTTCAATAAGATGCTGAAAAATGGCCTGCGGGCCCATCTGGTGGACGGCTTCATGTTCTCTGACACCCTTCAGAACACGCTCCTCCATTACAGGGTGGTGGCCCACACCACGACAGGGTGTTCTCCAGAGAAGCTCATGCTGGGACATGAACTACATCTGCCCCTGGATCGGCTGCAGCCCCCCGTGACCCCTTCTAAGGCGGACACAGAAACATCACGAGATCGGGTCCTTATTCAATAGCGGAGAATGAAACAGTGCTTCGACAAGAAGCATAGGGCGAGGGCTCATGAACTCGATGTGTTGGACTGGGTAAGAATTAAGCACCCCAATCATATGCAGATGTTGCAGCCATTCTGGACTGGACCACTACAGATTGTGAAGGGGCTGGGCCCGGACACGTTCCGGCTCGTGGATGGATCACGGTGGCATTCCAGCCGCCTCAGGAAATTGTTGCTGGCCCAGGATCAGGGAGCTGCAGCAGACGAGACGGACATGGGTTGGGACTTGACTGATGGCACTCTGGGAGGCACCCGGGTTCATCCAACGGAATCTGGACCAGGTCCTCCACCTGTGAGGCGCTCGGCTAGAACCCATCAGAGGCCTAAGCACCTGGAGGACTTTGTGGTTGGACTGAATTTAGCTAGTATGTGTTGGCCTTGGGTGGCAGAATAATCCACCTCAACATGGGGGCATACTGGCAGTCAACCCGGATGCCCAGTTAGTTCAATGTTTTGCATGTTTTGTCATGGGATGTTCACTTGCTAATTTTTTTTTTTTGGGGGGGGGGGTTTGATTTGATTATTGTGGTTCCATGCTTTGTGAAGCGGGGGGGGGGGGGGGTGGCCCTTGAGGCTTTCCGTAGCTGGCGCCAGGCACACAGCGTGGTGATGTCAGGTGGGCTACGGCCAGTGTGTATAAGTGAGACTTTTCTCAGTAAAGTTCAGTTCGTTGCTCGGTACATGGCTCACGTCTCACTCTTTTAGCACATAACACACACTAGGTCTTTAGAAAGAGGGGACTATGTAATACCTATGAAGAGGTCTACTTTACGCCCCTCAGCTTTTTCAGTGAGAGCAGTTCCCACCTGGAACTGTCTGCCAACCGCTGTTAGAGACTGACCTACCATTCCTTTAAAATTAACTTAAAATCATGGTTAAAACACAATCAAATATGACCATTCTGTCTAACTTGTCTGAGCGACCTGAAGTGTTTGGTTTTTACTATTTTACCGTTGTGGTTTTTTTTTTAATGTAGGTGTTGTCTCAGTTTTTTACTTTGGGAATGTATCCTGTTACAGGTGTAGTTTTTTACCTGTCCACGGACTGCAATTGAAAATTAGCCAACTGGCTAAACTGGAATATTTACAGAAATGTTTCTTCATGTGCACTGTCCCTGTAAAATTGCACCATTAAAATAAAGTAAACTAGAAAAGCACTCGGAGAGCGCAGACCTCCGCCAAGCGCCACAGTTCCCCCCATACAGTGTTTGTGTGTACGTTTTCAGATTCCTTGACCATGAAAACATATGACTAGCAATTGGATTCACAATGATAGGATTAGTGGTTCAGTAGTTATTGACGAAAATGGCATTTTCCGTAATGGCGGTTTTCTTCTGGACGGTGATCCGGATCACCACCAAAATGTAATCTGTAGGATACCCCATTTCTGACAATCTGTGAAAATTTCATGAAAATCCGTCCATAACTTTTTGAGTTATCTTGCTACAAACAAACAAACAAACAGACAGACAAACAAACAGACAAACAGACAGACAAACCAACGCCGATGATCACATAACCTCCTTGGCGGAGGTAATAAAAAATAAAATAACATGGCTCACTGTCAGAAACGAGTAACGTTAGTCGTTATCTGAGACCACTGTTTAAACTCTGAGATGTCAGTCAGAATCAGCAAGAATTACTTGTCCTGGAGAACTGTAAATGAGAGGGTGAAAGTGAGAAAGAAAATTGTTGGATTGACTGACATCTGAGGACAGGTCTCAATTCAAGTCAAAAATAGAGGGCAGACGGCAAAACCTGAATGTGTTCCAAACCAGCTGTGGAAAATGTGACATGTTTTGTTAGCATCACTCTTCACACAAGTCTTTTCTGCGTGGCTGTCACTTCACACTGGTGTCAGCTATTGGTTGTATCCTAGAATAGATATGAGGAAAACATTTTAAAAATCAGATTTGCAGCCATTCAGTTTAACATGGGAGACGTGAAAGTGGCCTATTTTACTCCTCTGAATACCGGTAGCTGCTACTCTGCTGCTGGTAGGATTCTCTTAGTATTAAGTATATTCTGTATCTCATCAGCTATCGTATAAGTGGAACATATCATCTGAATGGTACATACACTCCTGCTAAGTAGAATGTATTCAGCACTGACTCCCATTATTGATTACCTACTGTAGTGCAACAGCAGCAGCAGGTCATAAATCCATGATCAGTATTATATCTTATAATGTCATTCTATGATACCATACACACTCACACACTACTCCCTCTGTCATTCATTACAGAACAAATAATGCCTTCTTATCTGTCATGCACTGACAATTGACCTTTAACACTCCACCATACTAATGCATGTATGCCATTAACCTTTGACATCCCCAGAGATGCGGATGCCTCTGTACTGTTCCTTTGTAAATTATTGATCGGGGAAACATGAGTTTATATGCCATTATGTCAAACGTGCATGCCATCTTGCTCGTGCAGAAGCTGGTTCCTAACTGAGCATCATCCCATAGCAGTGTCCCTTCAGTTTTAAAACAATATTTGGTGCAGCATCTTTGCTGAGTTTTTGCTTTTGTCTCTAAAATGTGCAAATACAAGTATGCCATTTTATTTTGATGCTTGGCTGGGGGATATACTGTATAACGTCTGATTTCTTTATGCTACAATGCAAGGTTCTTCAAAAAGGGTGGGAATGATTCAGCCAATACATCACTGGCACTAAAATTTATGATTTTTTTTCTGTTTTGATCACCAAAATTGTGGCTGTTGTTGTAGAAAACTGTGCAGCTTTTGATAACAGCATTACAGGAATAATGGGACATATGAGTATAAAAATGACTTCAGCAATTAGCTTGCTCAAATTTAATTGTACCTCAGTTGGAGAGGGGGTGACAGCACTCAGTGACAGCAGGGGTTTCACTGGGTACTGGAAGTCACTCAGGACTTGGAGAGATTAAGATGTTCAAAATTTTTGATGAAATTGTTCAGCATGAGCCTGTTTTAGAGAATAGCAAGAATATTTCGTTAAAATAAAAATCAGTGACACTAGAGTACCAGCAAAACCAGAGAGGGGTCTATTTTGACTATATAGCATACCAACAAAAGCCCTCAGCAAGCTATGCCTCACTGAAGCAGTTAATGACATTTTTAATACTTTTAATAGAAAAAATTAAAACTATAAAAAGATTCTAATATATAAGTAATATTTTTAAATATCAAATTATACCCGAAGCAGGTTTTAATGATGGTGCTGTAGCATCAACTTCTCCTCAGGCCAATCCAGGAGATCACTTTTCTTCATTTTAAAGAAATTTCACTTTTCTTCATTTTAAAACAACTCTCACTCAAGGTTTGTCAAGAATGCTGTGTGTCTTCAACAGGACCTCAGTGTAAACAATTTAACTTTTGTAGAGAAACTTGATAAGGATTTTCTTTTAAAGGCTTAAGTGGAGCATAAACTCTTGGAGTCAAATCCCACCTGGACAGTTCATGCTGATACCATCCATTAGTACCAGGAACTGATACTCTTAAAAAGTCATAAACTTCTTAAGCTGGCAGATATATCCCCCCCCCCTTCTTTTAGACATATCTCAGAACCCTCTAGGCCCCCCTGCTCACATTCTAAAGACCCAAAAATTATCACCAGCTCAACAGTACCTCCTAGTGGACATCTATGGAATATGTTTCATTGTGCAGTCTGACTGTTCATTCTGATCAAACAATAAGCTTTTCTTCCAGCTCACATTTCCCAGGATTCTAAGGACACTGTGAAGATAATTGCCAACAATGGTTTGCCATGATTCATTAATCCTTGATTTAAATGTGAGTGCATATCTTAGGAATGTTTTATTTTCATGAGTGTTATTCAATGAATATTAAAATTATTAGTAATGGTATAAATGCATGGTCACTGAATATCTTGAGTCACTTAAATTAGTTAGATTTTATATTGAGTATATAATTCCATAAGAACTGAATGTTTTATTAATCTCTGTCCGTCTTCCCTCTCGTGATAACCAGTCACCAGGCTGCCTCTCTGTTGGATTACATCCTTGCATTTGATTAGCTGTTCACAAACAAAGGAATGTTCCCTCAATGGACAAAAGCCCATTCAAACTCCTCTTTATGGAAGCTGATTGGTCTGTCTTGTGGCTGGTCCCATTTTATGACCCAGTAGTGCGCTTCAGTTAAATACATCAGCGCTGCCCTGCATACTAAGAGTTTTTGTTTTCTCTTCTTCTAGAGACTTCTTCTGAGTTCTTCAGAGTTTTTCTGTTCTTTGTACTTCCTTGCAGTTTTCGTTTGTCTAAATTGTTCTTTGAGTTTTAAGAAGTCTTTTGTGTGTGTGAACCTTGTCAAATCCTGCGTTAACTTTCCAAAATTGTCTTTTGATAAGTTTAACTTGTTTTCTGGTTAACTGAGGAGAAATCATCTTTTTCTGTGAGCTCGTCTTTAAAGAGAGTTAAACTCTCATATCCTTTTTTACTTTGCCTCAGAAGCCATTCTTATCCTATTTGGATGGGGTTTTTTGGACCTTTTAATTTTCCTGTTTTAAAGTGGACTGATAGAGATTTTGGACTTTCTTTTCCTGCCTTGTCCACGTCTGACCCTGTTAAGTAACCAGGAGCTTGTGGGTAAAACTGACTAAAAGATTTTTCCTTCAGCCTTTGGTTTTTGTCCCACGGGCCAGGAGACATACTAAATTTGGACTGGTTGCCAAAGGACATCACGTCTGCTCTGGGGCGAGCCTTCACTCTGCCGCCGGTTCCTAGCCGCATGCCCCATGGCAGCCCCCAGCCGAGTCTACGCTTTTCAGAGCTGTGAGCGATTTGAAAGCCGACCAGCTGTTGCTTTCCCCTGGTGTTCGGAACGCTGTCTGGAAGAGCTGCTGAGCCTTCCCAAACTTATACCACCGGCTGGCGCTGACCACCGCTGATCACCTGGACTTACAGCTGTTCGTAAGTGAGACTCCCACTTTCCTATCTGCTGGGTTTAAACGAGATTTCCTAAAATATCAATTACAATTGAACATAATCAATATTTCATGGTACAATTAGTCCCTCGGCCATAGGACAAAGCTATAAACTAAAGGAAAATTCTTTTTCAATTTGAAGTAACCTCCTTTTGTTTTTGTAGATTAATTCAGATGTTCCCTTTTAGATAATCAGCTTATGGAATTTTTCCCCATAAAATTGCGTTCTGATTTTGTTAGATACTTCAGCCTTCCATTGCATTACAGTTGAAGCATAAAATCTGGTTTCCTCTTGGTTCCACAAAGCTTTAACTATAGATTTTATGTTCAGGAATCCTCTAACAGTAGATGTCGTATCAAACACCTGTTTATCATTTGAATCTGTTTATCCGTCATTTGAATGCCATGTTATGTAACCTGAATGAGTTTCATTTAATAAAATTGTAAATGAGAGAAGTTGAAGTGTTTTTCCTTTGCATATATGCTTTCTGGGTCACGGCAGTAAAAGAACTCACTAAATTTTGAGACTGATTCATTAAGTAATTGAAGGTATGGAAATTAATTAATTGAAATTAATTCATGAACAAGTTGTTCTTTTAGAACTGGTGTCCCCTTTTTACGAGTGCTTTCCTATTTTATTTAGTGAATGTTGGGGTGACTGTTCAACTCTGCCCCCTCGCACACTCACTATTAAATAAATAAAATAATTTCTGTACCTTATTACACTATATTTTATTAAATATCACTACAGTGCAAATAGATATGTCCATGTGAGCTTCCAAAGCCAGAAACCAACACTGAAACCTAGTTAGCTTAGCAGAGCAACCACAGCTTTTATGGCTCCTCTTTATACTGTATATTCTACTCACCCTACTAGACATTTAAGTTTCAGATGGGTCATTAATACACCTTTTATCTAACTTAAAATATTATTCTAGCGTCCCAGGATGACAATGTAAACACACAAGCAGACAAGCTAGTTAGGCTAGTTTAGCGACCACTGATTGCATCCTTTGACATAACCAACCCATCCAACATCCATGACGTCAGCCACATCATCAACCAGCCCTACTCTGACCGTTTATTTGTTCAGTATAAAGAACTGAGTACAGTGAATCCAAAGAGTCTTCACAGCGCTTCACTTTTTCCACATTTTGTTACGTTACAGCCTTATTCCAAAAGGGATTAAATTGAGTTTTTTCCTCAAAATTCTACACACAATACCCCATGACAACATGATTTTTTTTTTTTTTTTAGATTTTTGCAAATTTATTAAAAATAAAAAAACTAAGAAATCACATGTACATAAGTATTCACAGCCTTTGCCATGAAGCTCAAAACTGAGCTCAGGTGCACCCTGTTTCTACTGATCATCCTTGAGATGTTTCTCCAGCTTAATGGGAGTCCACTTGTGGTAAATTCAGTTGATTGGACATGATTTGGAAAGGCACACACCTGTCTATATAAGGTCCCACAATTGACAGTGTATGTCTGAGCACAAACCAAGCATGAAGTCAAAGGAATTGTCTGTAGACCTCCGAGACAGGATTGTCTCAAGGCACAAATCTGGGGAAGGGTACAGAAAAAATTCTGCTGCTTTGAAGTTCCCAGTGAGCACAGTGGCCTCCATCATCCATAAATGGAAGAAGTTCGGAACCACCAGGACTCTTCCTAGAGCTGGCCAGCCATCTAAACTGAACAATCAGGGAAGAAGGGCCTTAATCAGGAGGACAACCATCTCTGTAGCAATCCACCAATCAGGCCTGTATGGTACAGTGGCCAGATGGAAGCCACTCCTTAGTAAAAGGCACACCTGGAGTGTGCCAAAAGGCACCTGAAGGACTCTCAGACCATGAGAAACAAAATTCTCTTGTCTGATGAGACAAAGATTGAATTCTTTGTGTAACCCAGTGTTAAAAACGCGAATAAAAATATGAATATTGATACCGCTTTTAAAAAGAAAAACACCCATTTCACAATGGTGAAAAGCAGTGGTGTCAGACAGGGCAGTATACTGTCCCCTATTCTATTTAGTCTTTACATGGATGAGTTGTCAAAGCAACTGAATGCCTGTAAAACTGGGTGTTTAATAGGGAATAAGTTAGTGAATCATTTTATGTATGCTGATGATCTAGTTATTCTCAGTCCAAGTAGTGCTGGTCTTCAGGAGTTATTAAGAGTGTGTAGTGCTTATGGAGAGGAAAATGACATAAAATATAATACAAATAAGAGTTGTGTGCTGATTTGCCGCACTAAAGAAGATTTGTTAATGAAATTCCCTGTCTTTGATTTGGCAGGCAGGGAATTAATTGTCAGGGATAAAATTAAATATCTGGGACATTTTATTAATGATAGAATGACTGATGATGATATTTTCAGACAACGCTGCAAAATCTACATGCAAGCAAATATTCTTGCACGCAGATTTGGTTTTTGTTCAGATGAGGTGAAACTGGTTCTTTTTAAAACCTACTGTACACCTTTATACACTGCTCATTTATGGATAAATTATAGGAAACAAAGTATGCAGAAATTACAGGTTGCTTACAATGATGCCTTAAGAATTTTACTTAAAAAGCCTCGATGGTGCAGTGCTTCGGAGTTATTTGTCTCATCATGTGTAAATACTCTGCATGCAGTAATAAGGAATCTTATGTATAAATTCATCTGTCGGCTTGATGTATCTAGAAATGAAATCATTCAAGTCATGTCTAGCATTAAGCTCAGTTCTATTCGCTGTCAGTCACAGTTTAGAAGACACTGGTACAGTTGTCTTTTTAAATCTTTTTAAAGTCTGTACTGTCTTTGTACTTCTCTTAGCAGTTGTGTCTTAGTGTTTTTTGTAACTTTTTGGTTGTTTCAACTGTCTTGTTTTTTTTGTTTTTTTTACTTTTTTTGATGGACCTTGAGTCTGGAATAAAGTCTTTGATTGATTGATTGATTGACTGACAATGGGAATAAATAATTTAAAGATGAATATTTAAATAAATATATATTCATAAAACAGTAGGGAACATTTTCTGGGGAGTTTTGATAAAGTTCCAAATGTTTTTATTTGGTATATGGAGCAACCAGTGGCTGTGTCGGTTGTTTGGCAGCGCCAGCCAATGGGTTAAGCGCTCTCTCTCCGGGTCTAGGTATGACTTGCATTTTTTGGCTCATTCACGCCAGATGCCGAAAGACTCCGACCAAGAGAGAAAGACGGTCCTTGATGATATGGCGACGCTAACGTGCTAACAGCAGTCCTTGTCTCGGATAAAACTTGAGGTTGGTAAGCCTGAACAAACACCTGCAATGAGACATTGCTGTACTATCAAATTCTAATGCCCGTTTGTTAAATTTTAAGATTTGGATCCAAAGGCTGTTAACGCCGTTGAGCGCGGGAACCCCATGGCGCACATGTCGATTAGCATGGTGAGTGCTATCCATTTAGTGTGTATGGGAAATGCTAATCGCTAGCTTGAATTGCTAACCGCCCATGCTAATTTCGGCTAGGTTTTTCATGAGAAAAAGCTATTTTTCAAAGCTGTAACGGTTAGCAAAGGTCCCAGTTCCCTGGCCATTGGTTGCTACTTAATGGTGAATGTTACATCTGTGGTTTAAAGGTGTTTAAACGTATTATTTGATGTACAAATTGAAAATATTTTGTAATGAGCTATAGAGTATAGCTTATTTGTTGTGTCTGGCCTATTCTGTAGGTGAGGTTTTTTTTCTTTGGACTTGTTTGACCAGAACGTGGATTCTCCAGATCTGGATGGCGAGCCGAAGCCCGAACCCGACTGACTGGTTAAGGTGATCCAATTGGTCACCTAGGACAGATACAAAAGGACTGAACAGCTAGTAAATATAATTTTGGGGTACTTTATTTTTATTTTTTTTCTATTATTGTGACAAGTGTGTGTTTTTTTGATTAAATGTACACATCTGTAAATAATACACATTTTTAAAAAAAAGAAAATACACATAGTTGCAAGTTCCTATACTGCTGTGTATGAGTCATCTGTTGTTGCACCTCCCAGGCTCCTACGAACCCAGAGTCTATCTGACCTGGCCCAATTATCCCTTATGTCCAGGTAGTAAAGTTAAGGTAACTACACTGCCATAACACAACACTACCACAAGGGTACTACACCTATAGTAAGTAGGTGTTAGGGGTGTTACATTTGGCATGAATGCCAGGCATCATGTTTGGAGGAAACCAGGCACCACTCATAACCATGCCAATAGTGGTAGCAGCATCATGCTGTGGGGATGTTTTTCAGCAGTTGAAACTGGAAGACTAGTCAGGATAGAGGGAAAGATGAATGCAGCAATGTACAGAGACATCATGGATGAAAACCTGCTCCAGAGCACTCTTGATCTCAGACTGGGGCGATGGTTAGTCTTTCAGCAGGACAGCAACCCTAAACACACAGCCAAGATATCAAAGGAGTGGCTTAAGGACAACTCTGTGAATGTCCTTGAGTGGCCCAGCCAGAGCCCAGACTTTAATCCAATTGAATGTCTCTGGACAGATGTGAAAATGGCTGTACACCGACGCTTCCCATCCAACCTGATGGAGCTTGAGAGGTGCTGCAAAGAGGAATGGGCCAAACTGCCCAAAGATAAGTGTACCAAGCTTGCGGCATCATATTCAAAAAGACTTGAGGCTGTAATTGCTGCCAAAGGTGCATCAACAAAGAACTGAACAAAGGCTGTGAATACTATGTACATGTGATTTCTTAGTTTTTTATTTTCAATGACTTTGCAAAAATCTCAAAAACATTTTTTTCATGTTATCATTATGGGGTATTGTGTGTAGAATTTTGAGGAAAAAGCTGAATTTAATCCCTTTTGGAATAAGGCTGTAACATGGGGACATTGTTACATTAGAGACGCTGTAGGAAAGAATAATGTGGTGGGAGAGACAAAATGAATTTTCTGTTTTTTCCGTAGAGTTCAATTTTTCATCTGTGGCTAGTTCCGGACGTTTGGAGGTGATTTGGTTGACACTTGGTAATGGATTGGTGGCTAGGAGAAAGATTCAGGTGGATTTGGAGTTGGGCATTTCTGCCTTAGATGCAGAATGGCAGCCATTACCACTAGGCCTCACAGGCAGCCACCACCAGCAGGCTCCACAGGCAGCCACCATCACCATGCTTCACAGGCAGTCACCACCACCAGGCCCTGCAGCCACCTCCATCAGGCTTCAGGCCTGGCACAAGTCCTTACATGCATTCCTGTAGTTGTTGTTGCTGGAATCTTTCCTCGACACTGAAATATTCTTGGAAACAGACTCTTGTCTCCTTGTCCACTGCAAATTATCGCAAAACTGCGGCAAAAAATGTTCTCACATCAATCATCAGCCTATCCCTCAACCAGAACATAGTCCCCTCCTGCTTCAAAATGACAATCCTTATCCCCCTCCCCAAAAGGAGCCCACCGACCTGTCTGAGTGATTACAAACCGGTAGCACTCACTCCAATCATCATGAAGTGCGTCAAGAGAGTGGTCCTGCCCCTCATTCAGGACAGCATACCGGACACCATTGACCCCCTGCAGTATGTCTACCAGCCCAACAGGTCCACCTCAGATGCCATTGCTGCAGCATTCCATTATTCTGCCTCCCACCTGGAAGTTAAAGACTCCTACTTTAGGATGCTCTTTGTCGACTACAGCTCTGCCTTCAACACAGTCATCCCCCAGAAACTCACTGACAAACTGTCTTCACTTAGCCTGCACCCCACCCTCTGCGACTGGCTACTGGACTTTCTAACTGGCAGGCCCCAGTCTGTCAGGATGGGTAACAGGACCTCAGCCAGCATCATCACGAACGCAGGTGTCCCACAGGGTTGTGCTCTCAGCCCCATCCTATACAGCCTCTTCACCCATGACTGTGTTGCCTCCCATAAGGACAATATCATCCAAAAGTTCGTGGATGACACAGCAGTGATAGAACGCATCACTTGTGATGACGAAGCATCCTGCAAGAGGGAGGTGGCCAACCTGGTGTCATAGTGTGAGGACAACAACCTCATCCTCAACATGACAAGACAATGGAGATAATAGTGGACATGAGGAAAGGGAGGGGGAGACCCCATCAGCCACTGTTCATCTGGCAGCTTGAGGTGGAGAGGGTGAGTAGCTTTAAATACCTGGGCATCCACATCAGCGAGGACCTTAAGTGGACACACAACACCACAGAGCTGGTTAAGAGAGCTCAACAGCGGCTGTATTTCCTGAGTTGGCTGAAGAAATTTGGCATGTCCTCCAGGATCCTCAACAATTTCTACAGCTGCATCATCTTGAGCATCCTGACCAACTGCATCACTGCGTGGCATGGCAGTACCAGAACCAGAATCAGAATCAGAATCAGCTTTATTGCCAAATATATTTACAAGTAAACATACGAGGAATTTGACTTGACATTGGGCGTGCACGTTAGGCGCATCCAATGACGCGGCAGCCATACAAGGCGCCTGTCATACAGTGGGGGGTAAAGAGAGGAGGGGGGGGAACGCAATAGGCAGAGAGAAAAAACATAGTTAATCAGAATAACGCTCGTATAAGCTCATATAAAGCTCAAATGAGCCAAATTTTGATTACACAGAAAAAAACCCTCTATGCACAATTAGCAGACAATAGATCACACATTAACAAAGCAGGAGAATTGAGAGAGTCAGTGTATGTATATTTGTGTCAGTTTACGTGTATCAGTCATTCATGTAATGTTGAATGCAGTGTAATGTAGGTGTGCCATTGCTAGTGAACAGCAGAGGGCACCCTCTGGCAACAGAAAGATATTATTCAGTCATGTGTTCTATAGTCCAGCTACATGATAACGCTGTCCTTGGAGCTCTGTCTGCTGAAACAACAACAATTGTCGAATGTTTGGGTAAGCCACTTCTCCAGCCTTATCTTCATCGAGGAGGAATGTAAACAAGGGCACCAAAACACAAGGTCGAATCTGCACAGTGCACTCAGAGAATAGAATTTCCCTCTCTTCGATTCTGTGCTTCATAATTTCATACAGGCTTGAATCATGCTTTAGATCATTCTCTGGAGAGCACTCAGCGATCCCCAGATGTTATCCACCTACCGAAACATAGGTAAACATGTCCAAGAGAGTCCGTTCTCTCTTCAATGCATGCCAGGTGGTAAATTCCATGTTAATCCTATTTGCCGCTGACAGACAGTGCTCCCCCCAGCTGGACGAATTGTTGAATTTGTTGAGGGAGCTAAGCCGGGGTCCGCATTTGATTAGCTCACCCAAATATAATTTCGATACACCAGGAACTCCAGGGGCCAAACAGAAAATCCTGTGATCATTTCAATCTTCAGTCGAATCACACAGACACATGAATTCCAATGCCATGAGTCTTCCTTGGGTTCCCCCTGACCCGATTTTTCTTCTTTCAAAGTGGTGACAATCGCATATAAGCCACTTTTCCAGATCCATAATTTCCATTTGGATTAAGATTCAGCCAGAAAAAGAGCAAAAGACAGACATCGCAAGCAGGGAATAGTAGAGGAGAGGAGAGGAAAGGAAAAGCGACTGCTCTCTCTAGAAGCCGGAAGTGAACCACTGCCACTGCCACTGCCCTGGACCGCTGCCCTGGACCGCAAATGCCTGCAGAGAGTGGTAAAGGCAGCAGAGAAGATCATCAGGACTCCCCTCCCCTCTCTGCAGAGCATCTACCACCACAAAGTCCAAAGGAGAGCTGACGCCATCCTCCGGGACCCCACCCACCCCCAGCAAAGATTGTTTACACTTCTACCCTCAGGCCGGAGGTACAGAAGTGTGAAGTGCAGGACAATCAGACTGAAAACCTCCTTCTTTTCCACTGCCATCAGACTCCTGAACAAATAACAACTCCCAAAACTCTGCAACACAGCTTTGCATATAGGAACTCACACACCAGCTGCTAAATTTGCACATTGCTCACCTGTACAGTGTATATAGTCTCACCCATCTGATGTCCATATCATCTCTGCTGTTAATTATCATCTCTGCTGCTGTTTATCTTGTACAGTCTACTGGTACTATCGTTACAGAGAAATTAGCACAGGGTACTAATTTGTAATATGTAATTTATAATTATATACTGCTCGCTGCACAATGCTCATTTGCACACTGTACAAAGGTTTATGCCATCTCAGGTTCACATCATCTCTGATATCAATATATTTTAATTAATTTTCAAAAGTCTTATCAAAGTGATCATGGATTCAGCTCATGCAAGAGTGGACATGATCAATCAATCAATCAATCAATCAATCAATCAATCAAACTTTATTTCTAAAGCACTTTTAAAACAACAGCTGATACAAAGTGCTGTACATCAGGAATAGATATAATGAATGTTATGAATCCCCGTGTGCTGCCTATAAGCATACGGGGGTCCAAAAACAGAAAAGTTCATCATAAAAGGGGAACCCTTGGTGGACTCCGGCTGGGCCAAAGCTGCACCCTCGGTGGACCCCGACTGGGCCAGAGTTGCATCTGCAGTGGTCCCAACCTGGGACCTCTTTGCTCCCACAGTGGACCCCGGCTAGGCCCGTGTAGCACCCATGGAGGACACCAACCGAGCCATGGTTTCACCCACGGTGGAACCCCGCTGGGCCCCTGCTGCACACATGGTGGACCCCACCTGGGGAAAAGCAGCATCTGTGGCAACCTCCTCAGCGAGCTCAGATGGGGAATCCAGATCATCTCCAGCCTCAGACGGTGTTCCCAGGTCCTCAACCCCCTCTGACGGCGCCAACACCTCTCCGATGACCCTGGGAGAAAGCTAAGAGATGATACAAACGGAAGAGGAGTCAGGGTCATCAGCAGCGGCGGAGCCCGGCAAGGCAAGCTCAGATGCAGCAGGTGGCTGCACCTGGCTTCCCTCGCCAAGAGTCAGGCAAGATTTCTCCAAAACTGAAAACAAAAAGACAAAACAGAGCACTCACCTGAGCTCAAGCTCCACCACCATCCAGGACTCCAACGATCCGGTGGGTGGCGGCCTCTCGGAACCAGTCTGGTGGTGATCCCGCTCTGGTGCTGACTCTGCTGCAGGGACCTCCACAGCAGGCAAGACGGTGATTGAATTCCAAGTCACCTCTAGTGAATGCTCCAATGCAGGTTGGATGCCTGAATGCCCCCAGCATGGAATCTGGAGGTGCAGTTCAAGACTGCCCTGGACCCATGGCGATTGAAGCCAGGGAATGCTTCTCGGTCAGCACAGGCTTCAAGTCGGTCACAGCTCCCTCTCCCTGTCCAACGTAACTCCGTGGAGCTGGGGTGGCATCCTCCAGCACCGTGGACTCCTCCCTCCTCTGGTGGTCAGGCTCCAGGGCCAGTGGACACTCAGGAATGAGAGGGAGCGATATGGACCAGGTAGACCAGTCATTAATTGCTGCAGTGGGTGGTGAGGACCCAGTGGACTGTATAACCTGGGCCTTCTCCCCTAGAGACAGGCAAGGTAGTTTGTCTAATAGATAAGAGGAGTGAAAGAACACTTGCCTGCTCTCCTCAGGTGTGATGGTCTCTGTCGCAGCCAACCTAGCCTCCTCTATCTTCACTTATCTGGTGAACTTGGACCCCCCGGAACAGTCTGAGGAAATTACCCTTGCCCTCCGGATGATGGGCAAGGCCGGGGGAGGACTGGCAGTGCTCCCAGCGAACGATGAAGGTGCCATGGGCAAAGGATCCTCAGCTGCAACGATCCTGGGAGAAAAGGCTGGCGTGACAGTCAGAGCAAAGTCCCTGGGGGCTGGAGCTTTAGGAGCATCTCCTGAACATGGCGGACACAAATTGACTGGCTGGGAAGCAGGGCAGTTCTCTTCACAGCCTGTGGCCATCAGAGAGGCTTGGTCTTCCATCTAGCAATCTGACGGGCTCTCAGGCATAGACAGGGGAGACACAGAGGAAATAGAGGGTTTTACAGCTGCAGCTTGAGGACGAAACGCAGGTGATTGCTCAGCCTGTGTCAGCCTGTCCCGGGTGACAGACAAGGTTTATCATTATCAGGAGAAACAGAATGAAAAAATACTCGCCTGGCAACCCGGGTCTGGATGTTGACTGCAGGCGGTAGGCTGTTGTTCTCCTCCATGTGTGGCAGAGGAGAGGGCCCAGGCTCGGGGTGAGGATGACGAGCCCCCGGCTTCCGGGTGTGCCTCCTCAGCTTACAGGGTTGCCCGGGAGGAGATTCGCTCTGACCTCCCCCAGCTGCTGACGAGACTCGCGCACCATTCTGAGAAGCTGCGTCAGCCCCGGGAATCTCCACAAGCTGGGGAACTCCTAGATCACCCAGACAGTTCTGTCCAATAACTGCAAAACAAACTCCGGAGAGTGGGTGGCACAAGCCCCAGAGGCGAAGTTCACAACACGCTTAGCCACAGCACTCTCCTCCAGGCTCAGTCCAAAAACAGAAAAGTTCATCATGGAGGGGGAAGAGGAAAAAAAAAGGTGAGGGAATACAAAAGCAAAAACACACAACTCCTCCGGTGGGTTTAAACTGGCTGGATTATTCTTTTATGAATCCTCGTGCACTTTTACGCAGCGCACGGAGGATAGGGATTGAAAACCCACGTGCAGGAGATAGTTGTGTGAATTTATTGACAAGGAGTGATTAAACAGTACAAAACAATGGATGAGTAGCACAGGATAAACAGGGAGTTCCTCCAGGACGCTCTACAGACACAGGTAAGTACTAAACTGGGGAGAACTGTCCCTAAGCGCAGAAAGGCAGAAGTGCAGCGGGGGAACAGACAAGAGAGCCCCGGGAAGAACCTCCAGGCGGGACTGGATGGCAGGGGTGAAGAAGATTGTACTCATGAGGCTGGAGCAGTCTGAGTCAGTCCAAGCAATGATCCCGGCGAAACAAAACCAGGCAGAAAATGATAAACGTCACACAGAGTGATGCTATACCGAAACACAGGCAGGGCATCTAGTCATGCGCGATGTGGCACAAACACTTAGTTAAACAATCACAGTGAAGGGCAATAATCCGGCAATCTCCTCCAGCAGATACAGGGCTTAAATGATGCCAAACCTAATGAGGAAAGAGATTGCTGGTGTGTGTAGTGTGAGTGAGAGTGTAAACCAATAATGACCCACAGCTGATAACACTGACAGGAGAGGGAGGCGTGGCTGAGCTGTCAGGGAACCGAGCAAACACCAGAGGCTCCCTGAAAGCGCCTGATGGAAAATAGGATGCAAAAATACACAAAAGAACAAGCAGCCACCGCATCATAGAACTGGGTTTGAAACATCAACCCCAGTTCATGACAATGAAAGGGACATAGAAGACAATAAAATGCAACTAAAAAGGTATAAAACAAAACAGGTAAAACTGACAATCATATAATAAAAGCAACAAAACAAGTAAAATCAATGTCTCATGCTGGGTTGAAGGCCAAGGAGTAAAAATGAGTTTTAAGATAAGTTTTAAAAATGGACAGTGAAGGAGCCTGTCTAATAGGCAAAGGAAGATTGTTCCATAGTTTAGGGGCAGCGACAGAAAAAGCTCTTTCCCCTCTGAGCTTCCTTTTCAAACTCGGTATCTCCAGGAGCAGCTGATCAGCTGATCTGAGAGACTGAGCAGGAGTGTACAAGTGAAGAAGCTCAGAGAGGTAAGGTGGGGCAAGGCCATCCAATCATTTTAAAACAAAAGAATTTTAAAATGAACCCTCAAGTGCACAGCCAGTGGAGGGATGCTAAAATAGGTGTAATGTGGTCCCTCTTACATGTTGCAGTTAAAAGATGTTCAGCAGCATTCTGAACCAACTGGAGACGTGAGAGGGAAGACTGGCTGACTCCAAAATAAGTAACAATGACGAGAGAGTTACAGGACATTGAAACCAGTCTACAGTTCACTCAGAAAGATGCAGATGACATAAAAGCTGAGTTGTGTAAACAAGCAGACCACAACAATGCGCTGCAATCAGAGAAATAATCTGGTATTTGTTGGTGTTGTGGATGAACCAGTAGAGACCTGGGCTGACACGGAGGAGAAGATTAAAAATATTCTCATGGAGAAACTACAGTTACCACTGGGGATCGAGATGGAGAGAGCCCACCTCACTGGGAAACCTGGAGGAGAAAGACCAAGGCCCATTGTGGTCAAGTTCCTGCAGCACAAGGACAGGATGACCATTCTTCAAAGAGCCAAGTCCCTCAAAGGAACAAAAATCTTCATTGGTGAGGACTTCACTGACGCGGTAAGAAGGAAGAGAAAAGAATTAATGCCAGAGCTGAAAGCTGCAAGTGCACGGGGGACATAGCCTACTTAAGGTATGACAGACTCATTATTCACCCACGCCATCGCCATAACAGTACACCAAAATCAGTGGAGCCAAAAATCAACCAGAAATGATTGACATTTCATTATCATCTGAGAGATATAAGCTGTGCATTTGTTTCCATTGACTGGAATAAAAAAAAGATGCAAACCTTTATAGAAAACAACCCCATTTTTAAAGGGTACGGATATACTGAGCATAAGCCACACAGTGTTGAATATGAAACCAATCCTGAAAATCATTTTTTCAACAGAATAAAACATCAGTGTAAATACTTTAGCTCAGACCAACTAAAAAAATACTATTTCTGACCAATCATTGTCAATAATGCACTTTAATAGTAGAAGTCTCAATATGAATTTTTCCAAAATCCAAGACAGTTTGTTGCATTAATAACATTAATAACTTTTTCTGCTGTTGCAATTTCTGAGACTTGGCTAAAAAATGACCAACTTCATACAGTGCAAATGAGAGGCTATGATTCATATACCACAAGCAGGTCAAAAAAAAAAAAAGGTGGTGGTGTTGCTTTATATATCAGGTCCTGCTACCAAAGCCAAGTTGTAAAAAATATGTCTTTTGTAATGGAAAACATCATGGAGTGTCTAACTGTGGAATTAATCACAGCTGCAAAAGACATCTTAATCAGCTGTATTTATAGTGCACCGGGTACCGATGTTGACATTTTCAATGAGAAATTGTCTGAGCTTTTCAGTGCAGTAGGTAATAAGAAGCTGGCATTTATCTGGGGAGACTTCAATATTGACTTATTAAATCCAAATGACCATATTCAAATAAGTGAATTCATAAATTCCATGTTTTGTCTGGGTTTTTACCCTTCAATAACATATACAACTAGAATAACAACATATTCAGCAACGCTTATTGATAACATTTTCACAAATGTCACTGAGGGGAGTGTAACTGCTGGTCTTATTATCAATGATGTGACAGACCATCTGCCTGTTTTTGTTTTTTCACACACTGGTGTAACACATAACGTTGAAATAGATCAGGTTTTTAAACGACTTGTAACAGAAACTGCAATCAAACATCTTAGAAATGATCTAAAAATACAAGACTGGAGCTGTGTTTATGCTGACGACATTGATACAGCATATGGAGAATTTGTCTCTATTTTATCACAACTATATAATAAACAATGCCCTCTAGTGGTGAAGGAAACTAAAGTTAAATACAGAGATAAGCCTTGGATCACCAAGGGCCTGCAAAATGCTTGGAAAAAGAAAAACTTGTTATACAAAATGTTTCTGAAATTAAGAACTATGGAAGCAGAAAAGAAATACAAGACTTATACAAATAAACTCATTAGCATTTTAAGATTGAGTAAAAAGAAACATATTACAGTAAATTATTGGAAAATAACAAAACTAATACATGTAATATATGGAAGGTGTTAAATAATATAACAAAGAGAGGAAAACTAAATTCCAACTACATCTCTTATTTAAATTCAGATAATGGAATAATCAATGAAAATAGCTTGATCTCCAACACGTTTAATGAATATTTTGTTAATATAGGAAACAAGATCACCAACTCCACTGTATCATCAGCAAATACAAGTGGCACTGACAATGTCGTCAACATAAACGCTTACTCAATGTTTATGAAAGAAACAGATGAAAAAGAAATTCTTGTCATTGTTCACAAATTAAAAGACAAAAAAATCAACTGATTGTAATGATTTCAGTATGTTCCTGGTTAAATGTATTATTGATTGTATTGTTAAACACTTCACTTTCATATGCAACATGTCACTTATTGCTGGTAAATTTCCAAAGAAAATCAAAATAGCAAGAGTAGTTCCTCTGTATAAGACTGGTGACAAACACTTATTGTCAAACTACAGACCCATCTCCTTGTTACCTCAGTTCTCCAAAATACTGAAAAAAAAATTGTTAAGAGACTAAATGATTTCATTGATAAGCACAATATACTCTGTGAACAACAGTATGGATTCAGGAAGAACCGGACCACCTCACTGGCACTCATGGACTTTGTTGAACAGATTACGGATGCAACAGATAGAAGAGAATACACAGTTGAAATATTTCTGGACTTACAAAAGGCATTTGATACAGTTGACCATAAATTACTCCACAGTAAATTACATAAGTATGGCATCAGAGGAATTGCTTTTGACTGGTTATACAGCTATTTAGAAGACAGATATCAAGATATCAAGATGCTCAATGCCCACATTGAAAGGAGTCAATTGAGGTGGTACGGGCATCTGATTAGGATGCCTCCTGGACGCCTCCCACTTGAGGTGTTTCAGGCACGTCCCACTGGGAGGAGACCCCGGGGCAGATCCAGGACTCGGTGGAGAGACTATGTCTCCCAGCTGGTCTGGGAACGCCTTGGTATCCCCTCTGAAGAGCTGGAGCAGGTGGCTGGGGAGAGGGACATCTGGGCTTCTCTGCTTGAACTGCTGCCTCCGCGACCCGGACCTCCGGAAAAGCGGTAGAAGATGGATGGATGGATGGATGGATATCAAGATGCTCATGTGAATAATACAGACTCTGAGTTGCTGAAGATGACGTGTGGGGTACCACAGGGTTCTGTACTTAGTCCATTGCTGTTTATTTTGTATAATGATTTATGTTCTGTGTCTAAATTGCTCAAGTGTATTTTATTTGCAGATGACACAACTTTATTTTGTAGTGGAGAAAATCTTAAGCAGCTTCTGGACACAGTAGACAATGAACTTAAACAAATCAATCAATGGTTCACTGCCAATAAATTATCTATTCACCTTGGAAAAACAGAATGTATAATATTTGGAAACCGAAAATTGTATAATCACAGAAAGAAAAAAAAATGTTGAAATTTACACAGCTATGGAAACCAAGTTCCCAGGGGTCATTGGTTGATAACAAACTCAACTGGAAATCACATATAAATTATGTCAAAATTAAAATGTCTAAATCCATGGCCATACTGTATAAAGACAAGGATCTCCTGTGTCAGAAATCTCTTTGCATTTTATATAATTCACTGATAGTTCCTTATGCACACGTGGACAAAATTGTTGGTACCCCTCTGTTAATGAAAGAAAAACCCACAATGGTAACAGAAATAACTTGAATCTGACAAAAGTGGTAATAAATAAAAATTCTATTAAAATAAACCAATGAAAATCAGACAATGTTTTCGAATTGTGGTTCAACAGAATTATTTTAAAAAACAAACTCATGAAACAGGCCTGGACAAAAATGATGGTACCCTTAACTTAATATTTTGTTGCACAACCTTTTGAGGCAATCACTGCAATCAAACAATTTCTGTAACTGTCAATGAGACTTCTGCACCTCTCAGCAGGTATTTTGGCCCACTCCTCATAAGCAAACTGCTCCAGTTTTCTCAGGTTTGAAGGGTGCTTTCTCCAGACGGCATGCTTCAGCTCCTTCCACATATTTTCAATAGGATTTAGATCAGGGCTCATAGAAGGCCACTTTAGAATAATCCAATGTTTGGCTCTTAGCCATTCTTGGGTGTTTTTAGCTGTGTGTTTTGGGTCATTATCCTGTTGCAAGACCCATGACCTGCGACTGAGACCAAGCTGTCTGACACTGGGCAGCACATTTCTTTCTAGAATACCTTGATAGTCTTGAGATTTCATTGTACCCTGCACAGATTCAAGACACCCTGCGCCAGATGCAGCAAAGCAGCCCCAGAACATAACAGAACCTCCTCCGTGTTTCACAGTAGGGACAGTGTTCTTTTCTTGGTATGCTTCATTTTTGCGTCTATGAACATAGAGCTGATGTGCCTTGCCAAAAAGTTCCAGTTTTGTCTCATCTGTCCATTGTTTTGTCTCATCTGTCCATGGACATTCTGGGAGAATGTCCATGACATTCTCCCAGAAGCTTTGTGGCTTGTCAACATGCAGTTTGGCAAATTCCAGTCTGGCTTTTTTATGATTTATTTTCAACAGTGGTGTCCTCCTTGGTCGTCTCCCATGAAGTCCACTTTGGCTCAAACAATGACAGATGGTGCGATCTGACACTGATGTACCTTGACCTTGGAATTCACCATGAATGTGTTTAAAGGTTGTTCTGGGCTCTTTTGTTACCATTCGTATTATCCTTCTCCTCCTGTGGCCATATCCAGGGAGGTTGGCTACAGTCCTGTGGATCTTAAATTTCTGAATATGTGCAACTGTAGTCACAGGAACATCAAACTGCTTGGAGATGGTCTTATAGCCTTTACCTTTAACATGCTTGTCTATAATTTTCTTTCTAATCTCCTGAGACAACTGTCTCCTTTGCTTCCTCTGGTCCATGTTTAGTGTGGTACACACCATGTCACCAAACAGCACAGTGACTACTTGTCACCCTTTAAATAGGCCGACTGACTGATTACAAGTTTGTAGACACCTATGATGTTAATTAGAGGACACATTTTGGTTGAACATGTCGCTATAGTCACATTATTTTCAATCTTTTCTAGGGGTACCATCATTTTGTTCCAGGCCTGTTTCACGAGTTTGTTTTTTTAAATTAATTCTGTTGAACCGCATGCATTGAAGCCGTACGCATTGTATCAAAGAAATCTTGCTGTGAACCAACAAATCCAATATTCATTCAATTACATTCTCTTAAATTTAGAGATCTAGTAGATTATGTCATTGAAATCATGTACAAAGCAAATAACCAATTACCTGTTAATATTCAGAGACTCCATCCATCCATCCGTCTTATTCCGCTTAATCCTTTTCGGGTCTCAGGGGGGCTGGAGCCTATCCCAGCATCTTTGGGCGTGAGGCAGGGTACACCCTGGACAGATCGCCAGTCCATCGCAGGGCTAACACAGAGAGACAGACAACCATTCACTCTCAAAGTCATACCTAAGGACAATTTAGAATCCCCAGTTTGATGCCAGTTAACCTAA
This sequence comes from Pholidichthys leucotaenia, assembly GCA_020510985.1. NCBI lineage: Eukaryota > Metazoa > Chordata > Actinopteri > Cichliformes > Pholidichthyidae > Pholidichthys > Pholidichthys leucotaenia. The sequence goes on from CM035837.1 coordinate 215,782,185, forward strand.
CTTGCATGTTTTTGGCATGTGGGAGGAAACTGGTGAAATGCCGGGGTAAACCCACACAGACACGGGGAGAACATGCAAACTCCACACAGATCACTGTTGATATACTATGTGTTGATATACTATCAACACATAGTTAATAAAAAGCCAGGCTAAAAAGGTGGGTCCTTAGTTGCTGGTGGGTCCTTAGTTGCTTCTTAAAAACATCAGTGGAAGGTGCAGATCTAAGTTCAAATGGTAGAGTTCCAAAGTCTGGGAGCAACAGCAGCAAAGCATCGTGCTAGGGACTACCAGTAGGTTCTGATTAAAAGACCTGACAGACCTGCTGGGATGGTATAGGTGAAGCAGGTCACTGATATAAGAAGGCACCTCATCATCAATGGCTTTGTAAGTAAGGACAAGACCTTTAAAATCAACTCTAAAATTTATAGGAAGCCAATGCAAGGAGGCCAAAACGGGAGTGATACGACAGAACCTACTGGACCTAGTCAGTAATCTAGCAGCAGAGTTCTGGACTAACTGTAGGCAGTGTAAAAAGGATTTACTGAGGCATGTGAAGAGAGCATTACAGTAGTCCAAACGTGAAGAAACAAAGGCTTGAATAATAGTTTCTAACTGACTATACGAAACCAGTGACCTAATTTTGGAGATGTTCCTGAGGTGGAAAAAGCAACTCCGAGTCAGAGATTTGACATGCTGATCAAAACTCATTGACTGGTCAAAAATGACACCAAGAAATTTTAGATTAGACCGTGCATTTCCACTTATTATTACCACTTATGTATATTATTTGTATATTATAGTTCTGGTTAGTTTTCAAGTATGTCTCAGGGATGTGTGAATGGCTGTGTTGGGGTGGGGGGTGAGGGTGTGTTTGAGTGTGTCTTTAATTATGTTCTTTTTACTTATATGGATGCTGAGAGAAATGTAATTTCATCTTGCCTGCACTACAGTTGTATGTACAGCAATATGACAATAAAGGTTGATTTGATTTTTAAAGAACCAATGCTATTAACAATCTTAGGAATTAGATTATCAGGTGCTACAATAAGGACTTCAGTTTTGTCAGCATTAAGTTGTAAAAAGTTACTAGACATCCAGTCCTTAATTGCAGAAAGACATTCATGAATAATTTTTACATTGTCCACATGGTCAGGTTTAAAAAAAAAAAAAACAGCTGTAAATCGTCAGAGTAGCAGTGATAAAACACACCTTTGAATTTGCTGACGATAGAAACAAGTGGTAGCATGTACAGGGCAAATAAAAGTGGACCCAGAATAGAACCCTGAGGCACCCCACAGATTAAAGGAACAGAGTCAGATGAGTAAGAGCCAACAGACACAGGAAAAACTCCTACCAGAAAGGTAGGAGGAAAATCAATCCAGAGCTTTTCCAGAAATCCCTACCCAATCTCTAAGTCTTTGTAACAAAATATAATAATCAATAGAATCAAATGCTGCAGTAAGATCTAATAACACTGAAACAGAGCATTTGCCAGAATCTGATGACGTTAAAATATCATTTGACACCCTGAGAAGAGCGGTCTCGAGAAGAGCGGTCTTGAGAAGAAGCGGTCTGTTGAGTGTTTCTGTCTAAAACCTGACTGAAATTTGTCGAAAATATTGTGTTCAATCAGAAAGTCAGTGAGCTGCTTGGCAACAACTTTTTCTAAAAGCTTAGAAACAAAAGGAAGCTTAGAAATTGACCTGAAGTTTTTAAAAACAAATGGATCAATGTTAGTTTTTTTTAAAAGTGGCTGCACAACTGCATGTTTAAAATACGAGGGGACACAACCAGATTCAAGTGAACTACCCCTTGAGGCATGTCATCGCGAATTCGCATCAATCCGCTTCCACTCCAAATGCAACAAAAATACTGTCTGTATTCCTCCACTTCCGGTTGGAGCACTTCCAACACATTGTAACCCTGTGACACTTACTTGTCTCACCAAATTTTGTAACAATATACCACTGTAACAATAGTATACACAGGGTGGTACAATACTTGCGGGGTATTTATTTATTTATTTAGCGAATGCAAAGTCCTTAAGCCAAGCAGTTGCCTCCTGGTTTGCTGTATGGAGGGTGTGTAATCCTCCTTCCAGTCTTTGGAGCGGGCAAGCCTCTATGATGTGTTCCATTGTTTGCTCCTCTCCACATGCGCACAGTGGGCTAGGGCTACTGCCCCATCTGTGAAGGCTGGCCAAGCAGGGGCCATGTCCAGTCCTGAAGCGATTGAGTGTAGACCACTGTCTCCTTGGGAGGTTGGTGCCCGGGACCTGTTGGTTGGGGTTTATCACCAGCTGTTTGTTTGGGACCTCCTTGGTCTCCCATTCCTCTTGCCAAGCTGTCTGGATGGTAAAGTCAGCTGGGGGAGGGTTTTTCCAAATCGGCCGTCTGGATGAAAGTCGGGCAGTGGGTGGAGTGTAGATATCTGCATGGATTGGTAAGTGAGGAGAATCTTTAACTTTTTGGAGCATCCTTTGAGTTAATGCTGCTCGCCGGATGTGTGGAGGGGCTATGTTTGACAGTACAGAGAGCCAGGGGAGTGGTGTTGAGCGGATTGTTCCAGTTATAGTTCTCATGGTTGTGTTGAGCTGGGTGTCTACATGGTGTGTGTAAGATGACCTGGACCAGACAGGGGCACAATATTCTGCTACAGAGTATGAAAGGGCCAGTGCTGAGGTGCGCAGGGTGGAGACTGCCGCCCCCCATTTTGCACCAGCGAGCTTGCAGAGCAGGTTGTTTCGTACCTTCACCTTAGCAGCCGTCCCCTTTAGATGTTCCTTGAAGGATAAGGTCCTATCAAGGGTCACTCCAAGATAAGTTGGATTTGGGGCATGCTTAAGCTTGAGTCCGCTCAGGTGGATGTTTAGTTCTCTGGCAGCTTTTGCATTGTGGAGATGGAATACACTGGAGACGGTTTTTGCTGGGCTTGGTTTTAGGCGCCAGATTTTGCAGAACTGGTCCAGTTTGGCAAGATCTTCCGTGAGCACCCGTTCCAGTGGTTCAAAGTCTGGTGCTTGGAATGCCAAACAGATGTCGTCTGCATAGGTGAATTTGCGGGATTTTGTAGTAGGCAGGTCGTTTATGTAGAGGTTGAACAGAGTTGGAGCTAGAACTGAGCCTTGTGGGAGTCCGTTTTTCTGCATTCTCCATGCACTTGTCTTCTGACTGAGGTGGACTCTGAACCTTCGGTTGGTCAGCAGGGTTTTTATAATTGCTGTTGCCCAAGCAGGGATTGCCTTTATAAGTTTCAGGAGGAGGCCTTTGTGCCAGACCGTATCATAGGCGGCTGTAAGATCGAGAAACACAGCCCCTGTCTTCAGTCTGCTCTCGAAGCCATTTTCGATGAAGGTGGTTAGGGCCAGTACTTGTTCTCCTGTACTGCGGTCCTTGCGGAAACCTGCTTGATCCACACTTAGAATATCCTCTACTTCTGGGGAAATGCGTTGCAGTATTAGGCGCTCCATGATTTTGTAAGGAACGCTGAGTAGGGAGATTGGGCGGTAGCTTGCTGGTAATTTGTGGTCTTTGCCAGGTTTTGGGATGGCAATGACCTTTGCTGTCCGCCATTTCTTTGGGATCGAGTTTGTTTGTGTGATCCTTGTGTAGAATTGTGTCAACCAGGTTAGGGCTCGGGGGCCAAGATTTTTCATGAATTCTGGGAAGATGTTATCGTATCCTGCTGCCTTTCCACATTTCAGGCTCTGTAGGACTTTCTCCAGTTCAGCAGCCTCGAAGGGTTCAGGGTTCGTTTCCTCTACAGGCATTTTTTGGTGTTTTTTTAGCTCAGTTGTAACTGCTCTTCTGGTGTCTTTGTCTTGGGGTGCTTTGGCGATAGTCAGTAGGTGGGATGCAACTTGGTTGGGTGTGACGGATACTCGGCTTTGGCTAGGAGGCTTCTGTGCAGCTCCTAGGCGACGGATGAGGCTCCAACATTTCCTGCTAGAGTGGGTAAAGCTCCGGTCAGCAACTGTCTCCTCCCATTTCTTTCGCCGAGCTGTATTTAGCGATTCAATGAGATGGTCTGCTATCTCTGGGTCCCCTGATGTTTGATAGGATTGTAGGAGGGCAGCACTTTCTCCGTCCAAACATGGGACATAGAGGGGTCGGTAGCCTCGTGGGATTGCAGTATGGGCAGCCTTGAAGATTGCGCTGCAGAAGCGGTTGTATGCTTCATCTACAGTGATGGTGTGGAGTGGGATGGTAACAACGCTCCGGTCCAGAGTTTCACTTGCGGGGTAATTGGGGGTAACACCCACTAACACCTGTGCTCACCAGATTTTTGTGTGTAACCCTTACTAACACCCACTCACCCTATAGTCAGGCAGATAGGTGAAACAATTGTTCACTTCTGGATAGAAGCATGAAATTTGGCATAAATGTAGTCCAATAAGTCCTCTTTCATATAAGATTAAGACCCACTTCGAATCTTGCTTGGTACTTGCATTATTCAAGATGGCGTCCAAATATGGCCGCTAAAAAACACGTTTTTGCTTATAACTAGAAAATGTGAGCTTTTAGGGCATAATAATGTATTGTTGACTAATATAAATGTGTACATTCCGCACATTTTGAGCCCAAATTCAAGTCTGTATGACAAACGGTTCTTGAGATATAACATTTTGAAAATTGTCACAAACTGTATAATCTTAATCATATCAAAAGTTACAGAGATACAAATGCTGAACAATAGTAATTGAACATTTATGGTATATGTTTATTCGAATCACATTCAAAGATCAATAATAGCATAATGAGAAACCCCAAGAAAGTTAAAAATACAAAACGCAGTCAGTGATATGCCAAATATTATGTAATCGAGTGTAACCTCATTACAACCCATGCATCAACAGAGTGAAGTGATCGAGAAGACCTCCGCTAACCTTCTGCCTGGTGACATGCACCACCACAATAACACAGAGAAGTGCAGCTTAAATTTGCCCTGCTGCACTTGCACAAGCCCCTACAAGCTTTCTTGCAACCACAGTGCACAAGCTCTTGACATACTTTGGAAGCTTCAGGGAGAGTGGTCCACTTTGGGATGAAGCCTTCCCTTGCTTGAGTCCATCCCCAATGTGTAGGACTTGGTAGATTTTGCACTGGATCCAGTGCTTGACCCCACACATAGCCACCTTGATAAGCAGCTCTTTTGATATGTTCTGTTAATGCTGCCTTTGTTGGTGGAATATTTTCAAGTGACTGCGTTCCTTGTGCAAAAAGGGTCTGACAAGCTTTGTTTACCTGATACAGTGGGCAGGTACGACTGTACATTATTGCCGTGTACTGTTCAAGAACATCTTCATCCTCTGCTGTTATAACTTCAGGAGTGAAGCTCAGTTTCCTGAATACAGGTGTCACTTCAGGAAAAACTTCCCAAGCATCAAATGCAGTCTTCTTGCCCCTGCCAGCAAACGAGGAAGTAGTGTCTGAGCCACTGAAAGCATGGAAGAAGGGAGGGGCTTTGCACTTGTCAGGACCAAGGCTACCTGCCAAGCTGTTTGCTGATATGTAGGTGAAATGTTTTCCCACACCAAACGCCAGCCACAGGTCAATGTCCAGCTGATTTACATATGTAACAGCTAGAACAACAACATCTGTGCCAACTGTCCTTATCAATACACTCCTGTGGCCTTGAGCTGCACCATGGGCAACATGCAACATAAGCCTTGTATCAGCTTCTTCATGATCAGTTGGATCAATGCCAGCAGAAGCCATGTCACTTGGTCTGTTGCTCACAACATTCACATCAGAAGTTGAAACAAACAAGACACCTTCCACCTCTAGAGAAGCCAGTTCTCTACCAAGGAATTGGAATAGCTCTGCTTTGTTATCGGTGCAGCGCAAAAAGGTCTGCCAGTTACTGTGAATGACAGTGTCAGGAAGCACCCTTCTTCGGATACCTTTGCCTCGAGACACTCTGGTTGGCTTTTTGAGGCTGCAGTCAAGATATCGATCCCACACTACATCAACACGTTTCACATCTTTAGCCTGATCAATGATGTAAGGCAAGAAAACTCCCCTTGAATACTCTTGGAAAGTCTTTGCTTTACGAGGTGCAAGCATATTCACAACAGCTGCTCCATCAAAGACCTTCATGGTAACAGCTGGTAACAACTGATTTTGTGATACCCCAATGCACTGAAGCAAATCTGACATCTTGCCTTGACCCAATTTGCCTAGAGCAGACAGTGAAGGAGGATGGGCATTGTTTTCATGTCTGAAAAACTCCTCCATGTTTCCATCACTGGTTTGACAGGCAATATAGAGCCGAACAAAAAGATTGCAATCAGATTTCAAAGCAGACACCTTAGATTGACTGACATTGTTTGTCACTTCATAAGTACCAAACAGAGGTAGATTGTTTCTTGAAACTGTGTCAGTTAAAGCAACTGTACGCTTATTCAGTCTGTTATCAACAAACTCCTGATACTGAGCAATGCCTAATTCATGCGCTGATTTCACTGCATTAATAACATGGTGAGGCATTATTTCATTGGTGTCAAGTCTAACAAGGTCATTGCTTGTCTCTTTGAAGGGATTTCCCATGTCCTCTAATGAAACTACTAGGTTACAAACATTTTTTGCAAATGCAACCTGGACACTTGGAATTTGATCATGATGCTTGAGATTCATTGCCTTGGGCTTCAACAGAGATTCTTCTAGCTCACTAACAACCCTAGCAACTTCAGGGCCAGCAACCAACCACCTTCTTAAGGCAGAAGGATCCTCAGTGATCTGGACATCCCTGTATCTCAATACTGACACTCCCACTGCTGTACCTGAAATGAACATAAGAAGTTGCATTATTGTGATTACTTGAATAAGCCATATCTCAAGAACCGTTTGTCATACAGACTTAATTTTGGGCTCAAAATGTGCAGAATGTACACATTTATATTAGTCAACAATACATTATTATGCCCTAAAAGCTCACATTTTCTAGTTATAAGCAAAACCATGTTTTTTGGCGGCCATATTTGGATGCCATCTTGAATAATGCAAGGACCAAGCCAGATCCAAAGTGGGTCTTAATCTTATATGAAACAGGACTTATTGGACTACATTTGTGCCAAATTTCATGCTTCTATCCAGAAGTGAACGATTCTTATGAAAATTGGCCCTTATCTGCCTGACTACTACTCAGTTTAGGTGTAGTACTCTTTTGGTAGTGTTGTGTTATGGCAATGTATTTACCTTAACTTTACTACCTGAGGGAAAAGGGATAATTGGGCCAGGTCAGACCGACTCTGGGTTTGTAGGAGCCTGGGAGGTGCAACAACAGATGACACACACACACACACGGTGTATGGAACTTGGAACTATATATTATTTCACAGATATGTACATATGAACAAAAATACAGCGCTTGTCACAAAGGAAAAAAAAATAAAAATAAAATACCCAAAATTATATTTACAATATTCACAGTTCTTGTTTGTCCTTTCCAGGTGACTAGTGGAGTCACCTTTAGCAGTTCATAGCATTTGGGCTTCGGCTCGCCATCCAGATCTGGAGATCCACGCTCTGGTCAAACCAGTCCAAAGGAAAAAAAAACCAAGAACCTAACCATGCCAAGTGGCCCGTGCTTCAATGGAGTTCCCGCGCTCAACGGCGTCGACAACCTTTGGATCCCAATCAATTTCAAGGACTTTATCCAGGCAAAGGCTGCTTTTAGCACGTTAGCTTTGCCATATCACCAAGGACCGTCTTTCTCTCTGGTTTGTGTCTTTCGGCGTCTGGCATGACTGTGCCAAAAATGCAAGTCATCCCAGACCCAGGGAGAGAGCGCTTAACCCACTGGGTGGCGTGACCCAGCAACGGCGCAGCCATTGGTTACTCGAAATATCAACACACAACACTAGGAACTTTATCAGAACCTTCTAGAAAATGTTCCTACTATTTATGAATATATATTTATTTAAATATTCATATTCAAATTATGTCAACAAACAGGAAAAACAGGAACTGAAAGTTTTTGAATATACAGATCACAACCCACAGGACGTAGAATATAACATAGACCCTGATAATAATTTATTTAGCTCCATCAATAATGACTGTAGTTACTACACGGATGGACAGTTTAACACAATGGTCACATCTGATTTCAATATTTCTATGATCCACTTCAACAGCAGAAGTCTCTATGCCAACTTTAATAACATTAAAGATTATTTACATCAGTATAAGGAGCCATTCAATATTGTGGCAATATCAGAGACGTGGCTCAGTGAAGAGAAAGGAGTGGATTTTACCATGGATGGCTATGAATTAAATTATATAAATAGAAAAGTGAAAAAAGGAGGAGGAGTTGCAATTTATGTTGACAGGAGCTTGAAATACAAGGTTGTTGAAAATCTGTCAGTAACTGTGGATGATTTATTTGAATGTATTACAATAGAAATCTGTCTGAACAATGTGAAGAATATAGTAGTGAGCTGTGTATATAGAACACCTGGATCAAACACTGACTTATTTAAGGACTGGATGGAAAAAATGTATGCAAAACTAACTCATAAAGTTATGTTCATCTGTGGGGATTTCAATATAGATCTTATGAATTCAAAACAACATAGTTTGACAGAAGAATTTATCAACACAATGTACAGTATGGGCTTACATCCAACAATTACCGGACCTAGGAGAATCACGTCACACAGTGCCACACTAATAGATAACATATTCACAAACATTATGGAAAATAATATCAGGAGTGGGCTTTTATTGAATGATATCAGTGACCACCTGTCGATTTTTGTTGTCTATCAATGTGATTATAGGAAGAAAAAGTATACCAAAAATATTAAATATAAAAGAATAAGAACCGAAGAATCTATGTATTTACTGACAAAGGAATTATGAATACAAGATTGGAAGATAGTTTATGATGAAAATGATATAAATAAAGCATATGATAAATTTTTACAAATATTTCAATCATTGTACAATAAAAACTGGAGTGGTGGCTCAGTTGGTAGAGCATCCGCCCCACACCCGGGAGGCAGGGGTTCAAATCCCAGCCGGGTCATACCAAAGACCATATAAAAATGGTGCTTTCTGCCTTCTAGCGTGGTGCGCCGCATAATGGAATGGGGAAAGTAAAGTTACACACAGAGCTACCAGAGGACTGACCCCCCGCTGTAGCTTTCACTACTTACAGTAGCTGTGTGGCCTAGGGTCAGAGAAACGGAGATAGGCGCCGCCCATATACACCTTCAGGTGTGAAGGGATTAACTAACTAACTAACAATAAAAACTGTCCTATAAAACAATACAGTGACAGACAACAAAAGAAAAATATTCCTTGGGTCACCAAGGGGTTAATAAATGCATGTAAAAAGAAGAATACATTATATAAACAATTCATTAAGTGCAGAACTGTGGAGGTTGAGATCAAATGTAAAAGATATAAAATTAAGCTTACTAATATAATGAGGACCTGTAAGAAAGAATATTACAACAGAATATTAGAGGATAATAAAAATAACTTAAGAGGAATATGGCAAGTACTCAATGGGATTATTAGTAATCGACCTAAGAATGCTAATTATCCAGAATATTTTATTGAAAATGGCAATTTGATAAATAATATGGAGGATGTGGTCAGTGGTTTCGATAATTTTTTTGTAAATGTTGGTCCTGAATTAGCAAAATCAATAGTGACAACAGAAACAAACAACAGTGGTTCTGTAAATGAAATAGAAGATAGAAATCCAAACACAATCTTTTTGGGTGCAGTTACTGAAAAGGAAATTATCGAGACTGTGAGTAAATTTAAGAACAAAAAATCAACAGACTGGAATGAAATTGACATGACAATAGTGAAAAAAGTAATTGAAGGAATTGTTAAGCCACTCACCCACATCTGTAACCTGTCATTTCAAACTGGTAAATTTCCAAACAAAATGAAAATAGCAAAAGTAATATCTCTATACAAAACAGGAGACAGTCATTGTTTCACAAATTACAGGCCAGTCTCTTTACTCTCACAATTCTCCAAAATACCTGAAAAAATCTTCACTAAGAGACTGGATGATTTCATTGAAAAACACAACCTCCTTACAGACAGCCAGTATGGTTTTAGAGCAGATAAATCTACATCTTTGGCACTGATCGAACTTATAGAAGAAATTACTAGTTGTATAGATAAAAAAAAGTTTGCTGTAGGAGTATTTATACATTTAAAGAAAGCTTTTGACACCATTGACCACAGAATACTACTAAGGAAACTGGAAAGGTATGGGATAAGAGTGGTCGGACTGAGTTGGGTGGAAAGTTATTTAAGTAACAGACAACAATTTGTACAAATTGGTGAGCACAAATCACCCTTCATGGACATCACTTGTGGTGTGCCCCAGGGGTCAGTTTTGGGACCCAAACTCTTTATTTTGTATATAAATGACATATGCCAAGTATCAAAAATTCTGAAATTTATTTTGTTTGCGGATGACACAAATATCCTTTGCACTGGTGAGAATTTGCAGCAGGTTTTAGAGGTGGTCACAACTGAAATGAAAAAAGTTAACGCAGTGGTTCAACAAAAATAAATTATCTCTAAATCTAAAAAAAAACAAAGATTATGTTGTCTGGAAATTATAAAATAAATGATGAAATAATGGTAACGATAGATGATACCAGAATAGAAACAGTACAGGAAAATAAGTTTCTGGGGGTGATGCTAGACAATAAAATCTGCTGGAAACCTCACATCAGTCACATCCGGGCCAAGTTGGCAAAATGTATAGGCATACTGGGGAAGACAAGACACTTCTTGGACTATAAATCATTGGTCTTATTGTACAATTCACTGTTTTTACCTTATCTTAACTACTGTGTAGAAGTCTGGGGAATCACCTACAAGACCAACCTACAGTCAATATGCACATTACAAAAAATAGCTATAAGGATAATAAATAATGTAGGATATAGAGACCATTCCAATTCGTTGTTTTTAAAGTCACATGTCATAAAGTTCATCGATTTAGTTAAATTTAAGACAGCACAAGTCATGTACAGGGCAATTAATAATCAACTCCCAACTAATATACAAAAATATTTAAAAAAGAAACAATGATCATAATTTGAGAGGAGACTTAAACTTTACAAAACCCAAGATATGAACAACCAAGAAGTCTGTGCATATCTGTCTGTGGGGTGGATTTGTGGAACAGTCTGGAGCCGGAACTGAAACTATGTACAAACAGAAATCAATTCCAAAAGAGGTACAAACATCATTTGCTGAAAGGATATATGTTAGAAGGGTAGTATTTATATGTATGATTCACTATGCTCACTCTGGGACACTATGGGACACTATGGAATGGTGGGTGGGACAGTACTGTGTATATCTGTGTTGTTTGAGGCTGGTTTTGATGTATGGACATCAATGTATGTTAGGATGGATGGGTGTTAATGTTGATATGTACAAAATACAGTAAATTGTTTACTTGGAGTCTTAAATGTGGTAATTTGTATATAATTCACATGAGTGTATTTATGGAAAAGAGGAGATGGAACAGTGTATACTGTTACTTATGTCATTTGTTTTGTTTTTGTTATACTTTTTTGTTCAAAATAAAGTATCTATCTATCTATCTATCTATCTATCTATCTATCTATCTATCCCCATTGTAAAATGGATGTTTTTCTTTTTAAAAGCGGTATCAATATTTCTAATTTAATTCATGTTAAATTATCTACTCCCATTGTGAAATGAATGCCCCCCTTCTTCTTAAAGCGGTATCAACATTCATAATTCTAGTCACGTTTTTACACTGGGTTACACTACCTAGGAACCCTTTGCAAGCATTAGTTTCTCGTAGGAACGGTCAGAGACGGAGCACCATCCATTTCCTGATTGCTATGCTAGCCTCGGTCTATGCCTGCATTTTCAGAAGACAATCGTGGAAAAATTGTCCAATCTCAGGTAAGTTGTACTAAGATAAAAATATGTACAGGCTTATTGTGTACTTTTATCACTACCACGAAGGAGTGGAGTACCTATGACAAATATTTTTGAAGATATTAGACGATTTCTGTGTGATGCTAATTCGCTACATTCAGCCACAATGGAATGCAATAAGGTGCCGTATTTAGATGGTGTTCAACACTCACACACATTTTCTTTAGAAACTGCCACTCTACCTCATATCTATAATCATAACAGAAATAATGTGGTGGGATATAAATGTAATTTCTGTCCATTATTTTTCTTTATATCTGTAGATCTAAAAATGAAGGCAGCATCATTCTATGGAAAGCCAGCAGGTGGACCTCGGCCCAGGGCTCCACCTGTGGACAGTGACCACAGCTGTGTCAGTGAAAGTGGGGACAGTGATGAGGAATCCACTCCTGAACCAGGTGATTGCAAAATCATGTTGTGCAGATTTTCAGCCTGTTTGTGATATTTATGGATGTAACGCTGTATACACATTGAATAGATAAAAATGTCTGCTCTTTTCTAAAGTGATTTTTTTTTCTACACCAGGTGATGAAAACAGCAGCAGAGACAGATGGGAAGAAATCAAACACTTTATTCATTTCAGTGACAACATGGCATCCGACAATAACGACAGGCTTTTCAAAATCAGGTTGGTTGGTGGTTCGCTTCTCCCCAAATTTCAGGCTCTCCCTCAACAGCAAATGTTGTGTGTTGATGAGCAAATGGTTCCTTTCCCCTTGTCCAGAAGTTCGTTCCACAAAGAAACTGAAGCAATGCACACTCTTCGCGTTGAAAGGACAGTCAGACTGAGTGGGAGGAAAGAGGTGTTTCTAGCAGGTTTTTGTTCTTGTTCATTGCTTGTGTTTTGTGTTTAGAATGTGTTTTCTATAGTTCATTGTAGTGGTTTATGATAGTTTGGCAGTCATGAGAGTTGAAAATACTGAAAATAACTTTGTTGCATAAATAAAAGACTTCATACTTGAGATGGGAACAGGTGCTTTTTTTACCCTTTTTTTTACCATAGATGCCTGTTGTCGCTAATTTGCATCATACCTAAAATTATATCTATTTTATGTGCTATAGTCAAATTAACTTTCTCAACTTAATTTAGCATCTACTTGAAAGCAAAAACACAAGTGAAATTTTTTTTTCATAATTGGAAATAAATTCAGGCGTTAAGGGGTTCAGAGATGTACCCACTGAGCCAATTACCTCTTTTAACATTGCGGTAGGCAAGATATCAGAAGGGCAGGAGGAGGATTTCATGGAGCCCACCAAACCTAACAAATCCTCAAAAGAAATTGGGAATAAAAAAGGGAAATTTAAAAAAGGGAAAGCAAATATGAGCTAAGAGGAAACTTTTTAACAAACCAAAGGTTCAGAACAAATGCAAAGTACTGTGGAGAGAGGAATAATCAGGCAGAGCATTCCAAGCACAGACTTTATTCACTCTCTCACATCTCTCAGAATCAGAAAAAGCATTGACCTCATGCTGCAGGGTCTCTCCTTTATATTACAACACTCACTCCCCCTGCTGCCTGAGGTCTTGCATCACAATACATTCTTGCATCACAATTCCTATTGTCCCCCAGTTGCTTAATCCCCATGCAGAGGAATTTACTGCCTCTCCCTTCCTTTCAGTCTGAGATGAATATCACAGCATGGGTCCCCCATAGTATCATTCCATATCTGTCACTGGAGTTAAACTGTGGAACTATTGCTCTGAAAATATTAAAACATGTTCTATTCAGAAGCAATTCAAAAAATTGTACTAAAGATGAGAAAATCTCTCAGTATCTCACTGTAAACGCTAGGAGATAAAGTTGTACTTAAAGGTTTTTGTTTGTTTTTTGTCTGCTTATTCTATTTGATTGTATTTGTTGATTTTGGGGAATGATTTAAATTTTTGTGTTATTGATGTCCAGGGTGTACCCTGCCTGTCTCCCAAAAATGCTGGGATAGGCTCCCCCCCCCCCCCCCGCGACCCAAAAAGGATTAAGTGGAAGAAGATGGATGGATTTTAATATTGTAATGGGGTTGGCGCTATATAAGCACTAGCTTCAGCCTACATTTTTGTTCTTTTATGTGTTCTACATATTTTTGTTGCTTTTATTGTATATATTTTCATTATTAAATAAAATTCTCATTCATTCATTCATTCATAAAAAATGTGGAAAAAGTGAAGCACTGTGAATACTTTCAGGATGCACTGTATATAGATTACATAGATTTATTGGTAAAATGTACAAACTAGCAGCTGTTTGCAATAAAGAAATTAAACAAGAACAATTTAAATAGTTCTACACAACTAATATTACAGGTGGTTTCTTCAATTTCTACACAAAATGCCACTTTTAATGACTACTGCAGTTTCAGAATGATTCAACCCCTTCATGACGAGCATCATTAATACTTAGTAGAGCACCCTTTTGTTGTTATGACCTGCTGCTGATGTGATGCATAGCCAGATGACAACTTTTGGCAGCGTTCCTGAGGAATCTTAATCGTTTCCTCATGGACAAAGTCCTCCAATTCACTAATATTCTTGGGTTTGCGTGCTGCAACCACGTTTTTCAAATCCTACCAGAGATTTTTAGTCAGGTGACTGTGATGGCCACACCAGGACTTCTTCTGAAACCAAGCCTTGGTGGTCGTTGAGGTATGCTTGGGATCATTGTCCTGTTGGAAGGTCCAATGATGCCCAAGATTCAACTTCCTCACAGACAGCATGACATCTTCTCCCAGGATTTCCTGATACTTTTGCTTATGAGCACTGGGCTAACACTGCCAGTAGCTTTTGTCTGGCTATACATCACGTTTGCAGCAGGTCATAACAGCTAAAGGGTGATCTACTAAGCACAGAAGATGCTTGTCATGAAGGGGTTGAATAATTTTAAGATAAGATAAGATAAGATAAGCCTTTATTAGTCCCACAACGGGGAAATTCCAGGATTGCAACAGCACAGGGATAGCAACACTCAGAGCAACAATCAGAAGGCAAGAAAAAAACAAGCAAGCAAGAGCAGCTAATATACATATGTACGTATTACTATAAAATATATATATATATACACACACACACAGACACACAGTGCAGAGCATTGTAGCTGGATGGAATAAATATGTAAATATATAAACACCCACAGTACGGAGCATTGCAGCTAGGTGGAATAAATATGCAAGTATATAAACACACACAGTGCGGAGCAATGTAGCTAGATGGAATAATATGTAGATATATAAATATATAAACACACCCAGTGCTGAGCATTGTAGCTAGATGGAATAAATATGTAAATATATAAACACACACAGTGCAGAGCATTGTTGCTAGATGGAATGAAACAGCATAACCGTCTACTTAGTTATCCTACATGGTATGATTATGTGCCCATACATATTCTCACCCTCCATAGCGACCGGTATGTTCCTAGTTGTATGCCGGAGGGGACCATTGTGTAAGTCTATTGCATCTTTTGCATTCAAAAAACTATTAGTTTGTTACGTCTTTTTGCTATCTCTGCGAGCAGCCCTGCTTAGGTTGTACAGTCTGACAGCCGTTGGTAGGAAGGACCTACGAAACCTCTCGGTTGTGCACCTGGGATGATGTAGTCTGCTGCTAAATGAGCTCCTCAGTGCATTCAGTATGTCCTGCATAGGGTGGAACTCGGACTCCAGCAGAGATGACAGTTTAGCCACCGTCCTTCTCTCTCCTATCTCCTCCATCGGATCAAGGCGCTGCCCCAGGACAGCCAAGCTGTCCGGTTCTCCAGTCAGGTGACTCCAGTCACCTGGAGTCACCTGACTCCAGGTGACTGGAGTTTTGAAACTCCAGTCACCATTAAAAGTGGCATTTTGTGTTGAATTTGGAGAAGAAAAAAAAAAACCTTGTAATATTAGTTGTGTTGAGCTATTTAAATTGTTCTTGTTTGATTTGTTTATTGTAAACAGCTGCCAGTTTGTACATTTTGTTAAAAAAAAAAAATTGCTGTGGGGTTTGAAGGATTTTGATTGCAACTCTACAGTCTGCTCAGATTCAGCCAAATACAGCAAAGTTGATAGGATGGTGCTTCATAGTACACATGGACAGTGACTCAAAACATACTGCAAAACAGTCCAAGAGTTTTTCAAGGCAAAGAAGTGCAGGACTTCCGCTGGTAACATTTCTGTGTGGTGGCCTACCACTCCAGAAACTCAGCCTCCAGGCTAAGATTTGTCATAATATGGGCTTGATCATAGGATCAAGCCCATATTTCAAGATCATGTATTGCTTTTTCTGTAATCATGTATGATTATTATTTGCAATTATTGCCCTCTGTGTTCCCCTGAATCCTCTGTCATTGTCGTCTGTGTCATCCCCGTCTGATCCTAAGGCGTTGTGTGTCCCTGTTCACCTATTGTTCCAGCTCATGTTTTCCATATCTACAGGGATAAGGGGGATAAGGACCTTACTTATATAGCACTTTTTCTAGTCTCAAAGACCTTCACTAGTACTAACCCTCTATTCTAAGGGCCTATAGGAGACAAATATCTAGGGACAATTTAGAACAGCCAATTAACCTAACATGCATGTCTTTGGATTGTGGGAGGAAACCAGAGCCCTGGAGTAAACCCACACAGCACAGGGAGAACATGCAAATTCCACACAGAAAGGTTCCTACCCCTGCCAGCCTGGGGATTCGAACCTGGAACCTTCTAGCTGTTAGACAACAGTGCTAGCCACTGCACCACCGTGCACTATAGCCACTGCCATCTCTGTATTACTCCAGTATTGTTATCCTGTATGTTCATTGTCATGTTTCATGTGCATCCCCTGCTTGTGTTTATCTGTACAGCCCTGCCCATCCTGTGTTCCTCACCTGCAGCCACTTCCCTGCTACCCTTAATTGTGCCACCTGTTCTGCATTGTGTCAATTATCCCCTATCTATATATGCTGAGTTCTGTCTGTGTCTAGTGTGGCATCATTTATGTTACGTTGCTGTCCGTGCCGTTACTCTGAAGATTAGTCATTCTTATCCTGAGATGTGTTCAGTCCCCGTGCTGTTGTTTGCTTTTTTGTGTTTTTGTTTGTAAAATAAACCAAGTGAAGTCCCTGGTCCTGCTGCAAGTAGAGTCCATTTATTCCTGTCTGCCTTGTGTCCACTGTATGCTGTGTCGGGTTTGCGGTACCATGCCCTTCAGTCTCGCCAACGACGAGGAGCGAGAGGGGTGCCGACAGGTTTTGCTTTCACAGACTGAGCTGCTTTTAGAGTACAAACCTTACAAACCTCCCGGAGTTTGCATCTCAGCTGTGTGAGGACAGGCTGGGCGTTGATGACTCTGCTGGGACGCAAGTTGTTGCTAAGTGCCGATGGCAAGACAAACAGCCCCTTTCCATGGTGCACTCCTCAGCTCATCATCGCTCCATTCCAACCCCATGGAGTGTTCAGGCCCTGGAGGGCTCTCCAGCATTGGCTTCCGCAACAGCTGCTACACTGGTCCCCACAGCAACTGCAGTGCTGGCTCCCACATCCTCTGCATTGGTGCCCTCACCGGCTGCTGCCATTTTACCTGCTGCTCCTGTGTCCACCTGTGTATATTGTGAGAGACTGGCTATACTGGGTGGCAACCTGCTGGTCTAGAATGAGCTGCCCACCCTGGAGGCTCCTCCTGCTGTGGCTGTTTCCAGCAGTGGGTTCCAAGCAGCTGTAGCCACCAGGCCTAATTCTGCATCGGTGGCTGTTTCTGGGCCTGAGCTTCATGAAGATCATCCAGTTCCTGCTTCACAGCGCCTCCCAATCCAGCACCAACTTCGACTCCTCTGCCAACAACTCCAGCTGTTTCTAAGGTGCACTTCACAGCTCCAGCAGTCTCCAAAGAGCATGAGATTGTTCCAGATGATGCTGAGGTGCACGCCACAGCTCCAGTTGCTCCCAAGGTGCATGCTCCTGTTCCTGTTCAGCCCAAAGTATACGCTTCGGTTCCTTCTACTCATCCCGAGGTTATCACACCGGCATGTCCATGTTATCTTCTCCTGAGTTTAAGGTGTCCCCATTATCATCTCTTGAGTTTGGAGTGTCCATGTTATCAATCCCTTGGTTTGACAAAACTAATCAGATAACTAGACACCGCCCCTGCCTGTGCACAAGATCATGACACCTTTATTATATACATTACATTGGCTACCAGTGGCTTTTAGGATTTGTTTCGTAAGTGTAAGTTCATACACTTACATATAGAGCACTGCATGAACAGGCCCCATCTTATTTATCTGATCTCCTTCTCAAACAGACTCCTGCTGGCACTCTTAGATCTGAATCCCAGGACTTGCTAGATGTTCCTTTTATGAGACTCAAGACTTGGGGGAACGGAGCCTTTCAATCTGTAGCTCCGAGGGTTTGGAATAGAAACAAAGTTAGAACAAAGTTGAACAAAGTTGCATAATCACAAAGTAACTTTGTAATTGCCTTCATTCCCCACACCTGTGTGCCCTTGTTTCCCCATTTTGTAATATAGCATTCCCTATTTACCTTTTGTTTTTGTTATTGTTATTGATCCTAGCCCCCGACCAACAGTGATCTGTGTGGAGTTTGCATGTTCTCCCCGTGTTGCATGGATTTACTTCGGGATTTCTCCGGTTTCCTCCCACATGCCAAAAAAAAAAACATGCATGTTAGGTTAATTGGCTGTTCTAAATTGTCCCTAGATATCTGTTTCCTATAGGCCCTTAGAATAGAGGGTTAGTATTAATGAAAGCGCTTTGAGTGGTCTTTGTGACTAGAAAAGCGCTATATAAGTGCAGGTTAGTTAGTTAGTTAGTTAGTTTTTCAGGGTTTTTACTGCATGCAGGATTTCTTTGAAGGTTGGGGGGAGGTCGAGATCTGGCAAGGTAGGATGTTCAGGGAGCTCTGCAAGGACAGTTGGGTCCACTGAGGTGGGCTGGTTAAGCACGGTGTTAATATGCTCAGCCCACCACTCCACTATCATGGCCTGATCCTTGATTAAAGAAGATCCATCAACAGATCTCACAGGTGCCAGGCAGCAGTTTCTGGGGCTGTAGATGGTTTTGACTGCATCATAGAAACTGTGCATATCATTTCTATCAGCATGAGTCTGGATTTCGTTGGTCTTTGAGATCCACCACTCATCTTGCAGTTTCCTGAGAGTTGTTTGGACCTCAGAACGAAGGGCTTGCCATTGCTTCTTATGGAATTGGGATTGTGGGTTGTTCAAGGTGGCTCTGTGTGCCCTGTGTATTCTGTCCAGGAGGGTGGAGATCTCTCCAGCATTCTGGTCAAACCAGTCCTGATGTTTCTTGGTTTTGAAACCGATGGCTTGGGTTGCAGTGTCAAAGAGGATGGTGGATAGAGTGGTCCACTTCTCATCCATCCCAGACTCTGAGATGATCAGTTGTTCAATACCTGCCAGCCTCTCAGCTAGGGAGTGATGGAAGTTGTCACAGATGTCGCTGCTGGAGAGTCTGGCACAGTGGAGTGTTTTCCATTTTGGGGCACCATGGCGAGCTAGGGGCCGAACATGCATTCTGACCTTTGTCAGACTCATGCGGTGGTCGGTCCAGCAGTCTGCCCCTCGCATAGCTCTTGTGATGAGCACGTCCTTGAGGTCAGCCCTCCTCACGATCACATAGTCGATCAGGTGCCAATGTTTGGACCTGGGATGCATCCAGGATGCCTTATATTTGTTCTTTTGCTGGATGATTGTGTTAGTGATGGTAAGATCATGTTCCGCACAGAGACTAAGAAGTCTCATGCCATTGGAGTTGACTTTTCCAATGCCATGGGCACCGATCACGCCATTCCAGTTTTGCAAGTTCTTTCCGACTCTTGCATTGAAATCACCAAGCAGCATGATTTTGTCACCCTTCGGGATGGGACTGAGAATGTCATCGAGTGCCTGGTAGAAGCAGTCCTTCTCTTCAGTGTTCGATGGCAGAGTTGGTGCATAGGCACTTACCAAAGTGACATACCTGCATTTTGCAAGGGGGATGCGAAGAGTCATGAGCCTTTCACTGACACCCACTGGTGATTCTGTGAGCTTGTGCAGGAGGCTGTTCTTGATTGCAAAATCAACTCCATGAAGGAGTTGACCCCCAATGGGGTATTCTTTCTAAAAGAATGTATAACCCTCTCCTACTTCATTGAGTGAGCCTTCCTCGAGGAGTCGGGTCTCACTGAGTGCTGCCACATCCACATTGTAACGCTTCAGCTCGCTGGCAACGAGTGCTGTTCTGTGCTGTGGTCTGTCCGGACTGGCATCCAGGAGTGTCCTTATGTTCCATGCTGCAATTCTAAATGGTATTGTTTTTGTTTTTCGACTGCATAGTGGAATGTCCCGACAGGTGTGGTTTCCTATCCGGGTGCTGTGCTGAGTGGGCAATGTTTAGGCCACCTTTTAGGTCTAGGCCTTTCCCCAGTTAGAGTGAGCAGTGCGGTCCCTAAATAGGGCTGCTCAGACGCACAGGAGTTTGACGGAAGCAGCTGCCGCTCAATCCCAACTGCTAACGACCGTTGTCCTGTGCCGCTGACGTGCAGAGTTCCAGCTAGGAGCTTCCAGCTCATTCAAACCTGCCCCCGTTACTGGATGCTCCATCGCCGCCAGACTTTAGAGGTCGGAGACTCAGGTAAAGAAGATACCTGCACAGTGATGGTTTTTAGAGTGGCATGGGGGGTGCACTTTTCCCGATGTCCCTACCTTGATTGTAGAGAAGATGGTTCCAGTGGCAAGGGAGACCCTAGACGACCGGCATCTTCTCACAACTGCAGGAGGCTTCCGGAATCCAGATTTTTGGGAAACCGCCTCAAAGCGTGCCACCACCAGCTTGCTTTTTGTCAGGGTGTGCTCCCTTAGCCTTCGTCCGCTTTTACAGCCATTGTGGTGTTTATCATTACTACCAGCTTCTGCCTGCTCTACCGCTGAGGTCTTCATCTTTGGGATCATTCTTAGTCTGGCCTCTACCCTTCGACCTGTTCGGCTTGGGTGACCCTGCCAGGAGTACGAGACTCCAGCCGACATAGCTCTAGGGGTCATGGAGATGCTCAAAGTGCCCCACCACGATAAGGTGGTGATCCCATCAGGGCACACACACACCAAAAAAGCTGTTAAGACAAATCAATACATTTTGTTATGTTTCTCAAACAATCCAAGCAAGAACTAGAAAAGCATTCGGAGAGCGCAGACCTCCGCCAAGCGCCACAGTTCCCCCCATACAGTGTTTGTGTGTACGTTTTCAGATTCCTTGACCACGGAAACATATGACTAGCAATTGGATTGACAATGATAGGATTAGTGGTTCAGTAGTTATTCACGAAAATGGCATTTTCCGTAATGGCGGTTTTCTTCTGGATGGTGATCCGGATCATCCCCAAAATTTAATCAGTTCTTCTTTGTACCATTTCCAACAACGTCTGAAAGTTTCATCGAAATCCGTCCAAAACTTTTTGAGTTATCTTGCTAACCAACAGACAGACAGACAAACCCTGGCAAAAACATAACCTCCTGGCGGAGGTAATAATTATAAACAGCAAACTCTATCAAGACTTTAACAAGAACAAAAATACACCTCGTCAATTCTCTCATTTTTCATTTCATGAACAACCTATTTATGATCAAAATGAATACAAAAAATCTATAAATATTAACCCATTAATTATTATATCAAGCTCATCAATTTTTGTTTTATCTGCTTCTTGAATAGTAATTTATTTTTAAATAATCTAATATTGAAAGAAATATAATTCCAAACACAAGACGACCTATAAAGAACAGTTTTCTTCATGTGGCTGGATTTGGGACGTAGCAACTCTAAAAGCTGCTGACTACCTTGACGAGTCTCATAGTTACGATTCATACCCATGTACACTAAAGTTTCAAAAAAGAACTATGGCACATGATTTCATATCACATTTTGCATAAATGACAAAAGACAATATTTTAATCTTAGATCCAATGTTAACCATGACAATCTTTTATGCATTTCATTTATATTAGTATGAAAAGGACAATGAAAAACTAGTCTAGTTGTTCTATTTTGTGCAGTCTGGCGTGGCCACTGACCATGCCCAAATGCTACAAATTGTTGATTTCTTAAAACTGGAAAAAACTACAAAGTAATTCCAAAGAGTTCACACACTTTTTTTGCAACTGTATCCCACTGACCACTCAAACTGCACAACCTTCTAGCTACTGACATTCAGTCAAGTTTGTTAGTTAGCTCAAGCTGTGTCTGACAACCGGAGCTAGGCAGCTAATGTTAGCCTCAACCACAGACCGTATGCTGCACTGTACAGCCATTGGAATATGCGGTGTACTTACATCGAGTAAAATTAAAGATCCATACACAGTCTTAAATTTAAACTGAAAGACTAATATTAATGACGGCCCAATGTCAGGTATTGGCCCCTAATGTATTACTTGTCCTCTTAAACTGGTTCTGCAAATACTTTGTGTGAGTACAACATAAAGCATTACGGGAGGAACACACGCTCTCGCTGCGGCATCATTTTAAGGTCTGTTTATTGCTTAATATACACTCTTCCATTATTGATACAAATCTCAGACTTCTATTTATAATCTATTTATATGACTAAATAGGACTTTTGCCCCCAGTCGTCCCCAGTGAAATGCAGCTTGTCAGTCATTGGATGTTGAAACTTGAGAAGACAGTCTTCATTCCCAGACTTCTTGACAGCTTTCTTTTGGCAGTGATTTTGCTGCTTGGATGTCTTGTTCCCTTTATTTATCAACTTTTCTAACTATGACTATTCTTTTTAAACTTCCCAGACAAAACTGGAATGGATCCTGAGTACTGATGCACTTTCCACTGAGTCATGTACTTAAAAAAAACAAACAAACAAAAAAAAAACCACACACACACACACACACACACACACACACACACACACACACACACACCATGAAGAAGCTGTCTTTGCTCAAAACAACAATCTTGTCTTCTGACAGTGTTGCTTAGTTCTGATTACAGGTTTCCTACAGCTGCAGTGCTGCTTTGTAAGCTTTGGTATTCTTGAAACATGAGACCCAGGTGGTCAATAGCTACAAGTTGATTTACTTGGAACAGCCATCTTATTAAAAGATAACATCCACCTGAGAGCCATCTGAACACTGCATTAAAGGACGAATACAGCTAAAGAAATTCTGACCTTTTGTTCAAAGAGGAGTAAACATCTTCAGAGCCAGGTTTGCTTTAGTGCGATTGACAAACTATAAGTAAAGCAAGCCTGTCTTCCAGCAGAAAACACCCTACATGGTCTTTTTTTTCTTTCGTCAAGCAGGTATTATGACCAACTGTGTACATACACATCTTATCATTGTCAACCTGTCATGGCAATATATTGACAGGACAAGATATTGCAGATGGTTGCAGTTGTAATTGTCACAGTTTATTGGAGAATTGGATCCAAACGCAATATTTTAAGTTGGCAAAAGATTTAATGAAGAGCTAGTCAAATGTAAGCAGCTCGAAAAACACAAACACAAACAGACAGCTCAGGGGCTGTAACAAACTTTCAAAAACAGGGAGGATCAGGCAAGATTCCAGGTCAGATCAGAAGCGTGTTGCTCACGCAATATGATGAGATGACAGACATAATGAAACAGAGATTGGGGCTGACATAAATAGGCACACAAATCATCAAACACAATACAGAGCAGGTGGGCACAATCAGGAATAAAAGGACACAGCAGGGCATGGTTACAGAGAACAGGACGGGCGGGGCTGAGCAGACAATCACACACAGAGGATGCACCAAACATGGGCAGAGGAACCAGGGGAGACAAGACCATGAAAAAATGATAATAGTAAATAATGCTGATAACGTTAAACTAAGAGGATGACCATTGGAGAAAGTAAATAAGCAAAACAGAATAATTATAATGCCAAACTAGGAAAGGAGTGAGATGCAGAAAATCCCCAAAATGAACTCAAAGCGAGGGTGAGGGCTGAGGCCGATGCCCTGAAAACAAGATAATAGAATTATAAATTAGGATGAGGGCATGAGACCCATCCCCTGGCGTGACAGTACCCCCTTCTTAAGGGGTGGCTTCCATACGACCCCAAGGTAACACCAACAAAAGAAACAAAACCAAAAGACCCTCACAGGGTGGGTGGTGGGGGTTCAAGTCCAGGTAGGCCAAAATAAACTGCAAACCCTAACAGCAATGTCCAAAAGAAAGTCCAAGGCCAGAAGACCCAAAATAAAGCAGAATGGGTGGTCTGCCCAAGTCCATGGGCCTTGGCACCGGAGAACAACATGGGTTGGGGGGCCTGCCCCAGTCTGAGGACCCCCAGACTGGAATAAAGGGCCAGTCCGCCGGCCTGCCAATGTCCATAGGCCACTGAACCAGAGAATAAGGTGGAACAGTGGCCGCAGAAGCACAGAGCTCACCAAACAAGCAGAGAGGAGCCCTATGCTCTGTGATCAATCACTGCTCCATGCTGACACCGACCTCTTGGGCTATGGGTGGAGGCACACCAGCCTCTTGGGCTATGGGTGGAGCAGACTGCTCGACCTCTTCAGCAACAACGGGTGGAGCGGACTGCTCAACCTCTTGGATAGATGGTACCAGAGTGTCCTGCTCCAACACCAGGACAACCACCCCCATTGCAATCACCTTGGACGGGGGGGAAAGGCAGGGTGAGGCATCACCCAAAACACCAGGAGCTAGGAAAGACTTAACTAGTATTGATGGTACAAAAGTAAAGAAAAGCACTTGCCTGAGCTCCTGATCCTCTACTGCAGGTGTGACCTCCTCAGGATGAGCAGCAGGGGCAGAATCATGGACCTTGAGCTTAACGGGAACAGGAGCGTGCACCTCAGGAAGAGCAGGAACAGAAGTGCGTACTGTGGGAACAGCTGAAGCTGTGTTGTGCGTCTGAAGGACAGCTGAAACCATTGCATGCACCTCAGGGACAGCTGGAGCAATTGTGAGCACCTCTGAGATGGCTGGTGCCATTGTGTGCACCTCAGGGGTGGCTGGAGCTGGGATGCACACCTCATGAGTAGCTGGAGTTGTTTGAAAAAGAGCTGGAGCTGTTGGTGGAGCTGGGGAGAAATGTGGTGCTGGTACTGGAGCTTGGGAGTGATGTGGTGCTGGTTTGGGAGCTGGGGCAGCTGGGTCATCCGACGCCAGCTGGCTCCAACCCAGCTGGAAAACATGCTCTGGAAGGATCCAAGGTTTACAGTCCAGCATGAGCTCCTTGTGCGCGAGCAGAGTAAGCCGGTGCTCCTTCTGTTCCTCCTTGTCACCCCCACACAGTGGTAACAATGTCACTGCCCCAATCCAATACACCACAGGATCCTCTGGAGCAGCTGACTCCTCACAGATGAATCGGGCCCCCCCACCCCACCCCCAGTATGACCAGTCTCTCACCAAAAACAGAATGTGAAACAGGAGATGCAGGTGAGGATGGGTAGATGGAAAGGGCAGAAGAGTTTATTGCAGAGGGAGGTGGAGATACTGTAACTCAGCAGCAGAAGGCAGCTGTGGCTGTCCCCCCACCTGGAACAAGACAAGTCCCTTCATTAATAGATGTATAAAAAAAATGAATGGGTACTTGCATGTATTCCCGATCTGCTGCTGCTGACCTGTCTGGCAAGTCCTCCTGGGAGAAGCTGTGATACGTCAGATGGGGGGAGGATGCCCAATGATGTTGCACTGGGCTGAAGGAGGAAAGGAAGCCTGATGCACTCTTGACAGGGGTGAGAAGCCGGGCCGCTGTGTTCCACGGCGCCAGTGAAGACCTCGTCTTCCTCCAGATGGAGACAGTCCTTCCTCCTTCCGTACCTCTCCCACTGCCAGGAACAATTTCATCAACCTGTGAATGATAATCTGCA
This sequence comes from Pholidichthys leucotaenia, assembly GCA_020510985.1. Lineage (NCBI taxonomy): Eukaryota > Metazoa > Chordata > Actinopteri > Cichliformes > Pholidichthyidae > Pholidichthys > Pholidichthys leucotaenia. Next base: position 215,807,981 of record CM035837.1, read on the forward strand.
TATTTAGATTCAAGATTCAAAGATTTTATTTGTCAATACTACTATACAGTACATACAGGACATACAGGATAATTGAAATGGCATTTCTCTCTCTCGTCAGTGGTGTACAAAATATAAAAAAAGAAAAAGGAATAAGGCTGGAAAAACAACAGCAGTCTATAGGGCCTTTTCCATTAGCCCCGCTTAGCACGCCACGGGACAGCTCAGCACGCTTTGTAAGTCTTTCCACTAGCCCCAACACGGTTTAACAGCTGCGATTTTCAGCCCCGCTCAAGGGCAGGGTACAGTCGTGCTGAGTCATGCCGTGTTGTGACGTTAAAAGACTGGTCGCCGCTGATTGGTCAGGTCTTAACGTCACGATAGCGACCGTCTTCGCCGTCTTCTGATGAATCTACACGACCGCCATTTGCAATATTTCATGGACTAACTCGGTCACGGAGTAAATATGATATTAATACAGACAGCGTTGTAGGTTTTGCGGAACTCTACACCGTGGTCCAACGAAGAGGTGTGGAGTTTTCTCTGCTTGGTGGCAGATCCACAGTGAAGAGTGACCCGGACCGATACAGATTGCTGCCCAGCATAGAAACCGGACTATGGACAAGCTGAAGCCGAACGTGAGAGAACCATCGATGGTGAGTGATTTGTAATAATGTGCATCTGTTTGCTTATTTATCCTGTTGGTGGTAAGTTCACTTTTTTTGAGCCATACAGCGCAGTTTTGTGCTAGCTAACTCGTTTTAGCTAACGATTTTTTTGCTAGTAGCTTGCTAGTACCAACTGCTGATTCGCGCTTGTTTTCTCCTAAATATTCGCTTGTGAGAGCAAAACGATGAAATATGTTAATCCTGGTTAAAGTCCTGGTTTGTGTTTTGTATTGCACTTTGGTGCTGCACATTAAATTGTGTGCAATTTAATGCTAGAATGTGTTTCCACATGCCAGGGGTTAGCCTCCCTGTTGTGGATACTGGGGATTTTGACCACAGGAGCCGAAATCTCGTCATATTAAAATTGCTTTTTCAAACCAGTGATTTATAAAGTCATTTATATAATTTTCTAAAGCGTCAGAATAGACCCACACACCTATTCTGTGGATCCTGCAGTGCTTGTCAGGGAAACAAAGCATTTTTGTCACATCCCACCACTGAATTTCACAGGTGTATTTCCCGAATACAGTTACATCTCCAAAAATTAGGATGTCATGAAAAACTTCAATATTTTTTGTCACTCATTTCAGAAAGTGAAATCCGTATATTATATAGATTCATTACACAGACAGTGATATATTTCAAGCGTTTATTTATTTTAATTTTGATGATTATGGCTTACAGCCCCTGAAAACCCCAAATTCAATTTGGCAAAAAATTAGAATATTACATAAAATTAACTTTAAAAAATAGTTTTTAAATATAAATGTTGGCCGCTGACGTGTTGGTTAATATGGGCTGTAGCCGTAATCATCAATATTAAAATAAACACTTGCAATATATCATTGTCCCTGTAATGAATCTATATATGGGTTTCACTTTCTGAAATGAGTGAAAAAAATATTGAATTTTTTCATGGTATTCTAATTTTTGTGATGTGCCTGTATAAGTGTTGAACTTGCTTGAAACTAACCATCATCCATTTCTGTCGTTCATCTAGGCAGGAGGAAATCATCCAGCCCACAACGGACCTCGCCACTGTGGAAAGTACTGAAATCCTTTGCTTTTATAGGTAAGATAAGATAAGATAAGATAAGCCTTTATTAGTCCCACAACGGGGAAATTCCAGGATTGCAACAGCACAGGGATAGCAACACTCAGAGCAACAATCAGAAGGCAAGAAAAAAACAAGCAAGCAAGAGCAGCTAATATACATATGTACATATTACTATAAAATATATATATATACACACACACACAGACACACAGTGCAGAGCATTGTAGCTGGATGGAATAAATATATGAATATATGAACACACAGTGCAGAGCATTGTAGCTAGATGGAATAAATATGTAAATATATAAACACCCACAGTACGGAGCATTGCAGCTAGGTGGAATAAATATGCAAGTATATAAACACACACAGTGCGGAGCAATGTAGCTAGATGGAATAATATGTAGATATATAAAAACACAGTGCGGAGCATTGTAGCTAGATGGAATAAATATATAGATATATAAATATAAACACACCCAGTGCTGAGCATTGTAGCTAGATGGAATAAATAAAGTGAAGTGTCAAAGAATAAATAAATAAAGAATAAATAAAGTAAAGAATAAATAAAGTGTCAAAACCAAAGTAGCACAATTTCCACTTAATATAAAAGGGACTGAACTGAGATTTATTTGATTGTGTGAATATGGCACATCAACTGTAAAATAAACCACTTGTTAATGTATTTATTTTTTTGTCAGATCACTTGTGTGATCCTTTGTAAGTTATGTTCATAACTGTATGTTTTGGCAAATGTGAGATGTCCGGTCGTCAATATAATTTACTTTATATGTGTAGTTTATAGTCTATCATCAATAAACTCATGCAGTAACAGGACACATTACAAATATTTGAGACCCATTGTAGTGCTTCCTTTTATATTTTAGCAATGCTAGTACAAAACACCGCCCACACATGAAGCCAGGGCAAGAAGAGACACTTTTACAGACAAGACAAACTTTTATTGATAAAAACTTCATATTTTCACTGAGCAATTCTATACTCGGTGATGCACAACTTCAGTTAAAGTACTAGATTCCATTCAAGTGAATGTATTAATTCATTCTGATCGCTGAGGCCACAGTAAAAAGAGATGATTTTAAATGTAACATAGCCCTTGTAAAATCTACTGAAGCGCAGCTACATGAAAATTGTGGTTAAATACAACAACGAAGCACTTTATTGTCACATTCAAATTGTAATCCCTCCTGTTTTGTTTTTCTTTTGAATTCTTGGATGAAATATGGTGGGCAATATAAGCTGCAGCTTCAGCCATCACCCATTTCAGATAACCTATGTTGAACTGTATAATCAGAGGAGTTATTGTTTAATTTGACCTTGTTAGATTTTTTTTTCCCCTTTGTTAGATTATTCTATTTTCTTTTAATCTTTACTTTTAATCAATCCAAAGTAAAGATTCATTCATTAATTCGCATTCCACCACTGGCTTTTAGCAACAAGTGTATTTCCCAAATATGTTTTAAACTTGCTTTAATTAACCACCACCCATCTGTCTTTTGTCTAGGCAAGAGGGAAACAGTCCACCACAACTGGACCTTGCCTCACTATTTACTGAGATGCAGGCTGAAGATCTGCTGAACCAGGACCAGTACGAGGGGCTGATCCATTTGCTTCTCAGTGAGGCAGCGTGGCTGCCATGTGGGACCATGCCAGTTTTTTTTTTACAGTTTGAATTTTGCACATTCTGAATAATCTGGAATTTGCTGCTGATTGTAATAAACAATTTAGTGACTTATGTGTTTGCATCATGATTTTCTATTTTGTCTGTTAAGACACCGGTGGGAAAAGAGTCAACTGTACAAAGGATTTATCGGTGACCTTGAAAATAATGGCTCATTTTTAAGAAAAAAGTAACCAAAACAATTTCAACACCATTCAACCGATGATCCTGAAGGACAAGCTTCTGTGCGCAGGGGTGGACCAGCACCTGTCATCATGGATCCTGGACTACCTCACTAACCGGCCACAGTTTGTGAGAACCCGGGATTGTGTGTCCGACATGATCATCGGTAGCACGGGGGCCCCCAGGGAACGGTTTTGGCTCCCTTCCTGTTCACCCTTTATACTGCGGACTTTTCACACAACACAACACACTGCCATCTACAGAAGTTCTCTGATGACTCTGCGATCGTTGGAGATGAGGCCGAGTACAGAGGACTTATCCAGGACTTCGTGGACTGGTGCCATTGGAACTACCTCCAGATCAATGCGAGGAAAACTAAGGAGCTGGTGGTGGACTGCTGCAGGAGTATGTAGGTTACATACTCCTGCAGTACATGTAGGGTAACTAAATAGATGGCTATGCTCTTTATTCCATCTAGCTACAATGCTCCGCACTGTGTATATATATTTATATATTTATGCGTAGATATGTATATTCACTGCTCTTATTTTATTTTCTTATCTTCTAAATTATTGCTCTGAGTGTTGCTATCCCTGTGCTGTTGCAATCCTGGAATTTCCCCATTGTGGGACTAATAAAGGCTTATCTTATCTTATCTTATCTTATAACCCAAGAAAAATACAACATAACTTGATAAATTCATGCCTTTCTGCAGCTCCTCCTCATCCACCACCCCTCAACTTAGCCCCTGTCTTCCCCCTTAAAGAAACCTTTGTCTACTCCCCCCACAGTTAATAAAAATATAATGTATAAACATCCTAAAGTGATTAAACAAAAAGTTGGTAATTCTCAAATTAAACATCACGTCTCTAAATTTAATGATTCGGCCTCCCTTCTTCCTCCTCATAATTTGAAAATTAAATGAGGTTTGTTAAATATTAGGTCTCTAACTGTCAAGTTTCTACTAGTTCATGATCTATTAATTGATCATCAGATTGATTTAATATCCCTTACAGAGACTTGGTTAGGGCAAGATTATTATGTTGGTTTGAATGAATCAACTCCCTCTGGTTATCTAAACCATCATAATCCTAGAAGTTCTGGTCATGGAGATGGAGTAGCGGCAGTTTACCATTCTAAATTACTAGTTAATGTAAAGCAAAAATCCTGTTTCGATTCCTTTGAGGGCCCGGTCCTCACTATGGGGCATGTTAGCAATCTTAGCTTAAACCCAATTTTATTTGCTATAGTATACCGTCCTCCCTCAGCCCACTCAGAGTTTTTATCCGAATTTGCTGAATTTTTAGCTGATTTAGTGCTGAAATCAGATAGAATAATTATAGTAGGGGAATTTTAATGTACATGTTGATGTAGATAGTGATTGCCTTAATATGGCATTCAATTCAATATTAGACTCAATGGGGTTTTCCCAGAGAGTAGAAAATTCTACCCAATATCTCCAGCATACATTGGACCTTGTTCTGACTTATGGTATAGAAAAACAAAATCTGGTAGTGTCTCCTGTACTGTCAGATATTGTCTGTTAACCTTTGATTTCACTATTTCTGATTGTTTGACTCCTAAAGAAAAATATTACTACAGCAGATGTCTTTCAGATGATGTTGTTTCCAAATTTTTGCAGATTATTTTCTTTATACCATGTGTCAACACAACGGGAATAATAGATGGAGAGCTTGCTCCTTCCGTAATTGATAGCATGGGTGTTACAGCCTCTCTTCATCAGACTCTAGACTTGGTGGCCCCTTTAATAAAGAAAAAGTCTAATCAGAGATTTTTAACACCTTGGCTTAACACAGAAACACATACCTTAAAACAGAAGACTCATCAGTTAGAAAGAAAATGGCATTCGACTAATTTAGATGAATTCTATTTAGCATGGAGAAATCATCTCCTAATTTATAAAAAAATCTCTTAGAAAAGCTAGAACAAGTTACTACTTTGCATTAATAGAAGTGAATAAGAATAATCCCAGGTTTCTTTTCAACACTGTAGCCAGGCTGACAAAGAGTCAGGACTCTGTCAATCCTCGCATCCCCCTAGAGCTTACTAGTCGAGACTTTTTTGAACTTTTTCAATCATAAAATTTTATCTATTAGAGATAAAATCAATCAGATGATTCCCACCGTAAACTTAAGTACAGCAACAACTACAACTCCTTCAACTGATATCTGTTTGGATAAGTTTACTCCAATTGACCTTTTAGAGTTAGATAAAATAATCTCCTCATCCAAGCCTTCAACTTGTCTTTTAGACCCTATTCCTACCAGCTTATTTAAAAAAGTCTTCCCATTTATTGGTAGCCGTATTCTTCAAATAATCAATTCTTCTTTAACCTTAGGTCATGTACTGCAGGCTTTTAAAATTGCTGTAATTAAACCCTTACTTAAAAAGCCAACACTCGATCCAGGAGTTTTAGCTAACTATCGAACACCCGGAACTTCCGGTTCTGGGTGAGAACTGGTAAGGACGCACGGGTAAAGGCTCCCAGTTCGTTTCTGGTTAAAAGGCAGATAAACGCAGTTAGAACGCAGTTTGGAGCTGGCGTTTTGACCTTTTTTTTGTTGCTGCCGCTGGAGTGTGAACCTACTCGTGAGAAATAAGGGGAATTTGTCAGTAGTGGCTGGTGTAGCTGGTGTAGCAATTGGCCTCTCGCCCCTCGCGCTCAGGAAAACAAAGGGATTTCTCCCACATGTGTTTTTTTTTTTTTCCCCCTACGATCGGATTCAGCGATCATCGGCAGGGAAAATGGGTCCCAAGAAAGCTCTGCAAAATGAAGATGAAATAAAAAAAAGCGCTGGATTTCTTGGCGGAAGAGATTTCTGCTGTAAAGGCACAGCAAAGAAGCATCCTGGACCTAATGGAGGAGATTAAAGCGCTGCGGAACCAGAACGCTGAGAAAGACAGGAGGCTGGCGTATCTGGAGAGCAGAATGGCTGAGATGGACCAGAGCTCTCGGGCGAACAACGTGATCATCACGGGGCTCCACATCAAACCCCGATCATACGCGAGAGCAGTTGCCGCAGACAGCAGTGGAAGTCAGCTGGATGAGGAATCCGCTGAGCAACAAGTGGCAGCCTTCATGCAGGCCAAAGGAATCCAGCTGGACTGCAACAACATAGAGTCCTGCCACCCTCTGCCCAGGAAAAGTGGCGACAAACCGGCTGTGATCATGAGGTTTGTGAACAAAAAACACAAGACTGCGCTACTGAAACAAGGTAGGAAGCTAAAAGAAACAAACATTTACATTAACGAGCACCTCACGAAGCAAAACGCAGAAATAGCCAGGAAAGCAAGATACCTGAAAAAGCAGAAAAAGATTCAAAACACCTGGACATCAAACTGTAAAATATACATCAAATTAAACGGATCACCTGAAGATGCCAAGGTCATTAACATCCGTAATATTATGGAACTGGACAATTATCAATGAATATTATGAACTGGAGTCACAGCAACAATTCAGACAACTGTAGGACACTGAAGGATTTTACTCATCTGCAAAAAACATTCAACAACATGAATCAAAAAATCAACAAACGGGGACAACAGGAACTGAAAGTTTTTGAATACACAGATCACAACCCACAGGACATAGAATATGACATAGACCCTGATTATAATTTATTTAGCTCCATCAATAATGACTGTAATTACTACACAGATGAACAGGTTAACACAATGGTCACATCTGATTTCAATATTTCTATGATCCACTTCAACAGCAGGAGTCTCTATGCAAACTTTAATAACATTAAAGATTATTTACACTAGTTTAAAGAGCCCTTCAATATTGTGGCAATATCAGAGACGTGGCTCAGTGAAGAGAAAGGAGTGGATTTTACCATGGATGGCTATGAACTAAATTATATAAATAGAAAAGTGAAAAAAGGAGGAGGAGTTGCAATTTTTGTTGACAAGAGCTTGAAATACAAGGTTGTTGAAAATCTGTCAGTAACTGTGAATGATTTATTTGAATGTATTACAATAGAAATCTGTCTGGACAATGTGAAGAATGTAGTAGTGAGCTGTGTGTATAGAACACCTGGATCAAACATTGACTTATTTAAGGACTGGATGGAAAAAATGTATGCAAAACTAACTCATAAAGTTATGTTCATCTGTGGGGATTTCAATATAGATCTGATGAACTCAAAACAACATAGTTTGACAGAAGAATTTATCAACACAATGTACAGTATGGGTTTACATCCAACAATTACCGGACCTAGCAGAATCACGTCACACAGTGCCACACTAATAGATAACATATTCACAAACATTATGGAAAATAATATCAGGAGTGGGCTTTTATTGAATGATATCAGTGACCACCTGCCGATTTTTGTTGTCTATCAATGTGATTATAGGAAGAAAAAGTATACCAAAAATATTAAATATAAAAGAATAAGAACCAAAGAATCAATGCATTTACTGACAAAGGAATTATTAATACAAGATTGGAAGATAGTTTATGATGAAAATGACATAAATAGAGCATATGTTAAATTTTTACAAATATTTCAATCATTGTACAATAAATACTGTCCTATAAAACAATACAGTGACAGACAACAAAAAAAAATATTCCTTGGGTCACCAAGGGGTTAATAAATGCATGTAAAAAGAAGAATACATTATATAAACAATTCATTAAATGCAGAACTGTGGAAGCTGAGATCAAATATAAAAGATACAAAAATAAGCTTACTACTATAATGAGGACCTGTAAGAAAGAATATTACAACAGAATACTAGAGGATAACAAAAATAACATAAAAGGAATATGGCAAGTACTCAATGGGATTATTAGTAATCGTCCTAAGAATGCAAATTATCCAGAATATTTTATCGAAAATGGCAATTTGATAAATAATATGGAAGATGTGGTCAGTGGTTTCAATAAATTTTTTGTAAACATTGGTCCTGAATTAGCAAAATCAATAGTGACACCAGAAACAAACTACAGTGGTTCTGTGAATGAAATAGAAGATAGAAATCCAAACACAATCTTTTTGGGTGCAGTTACTGAAAAGGAAATTATCGAGACTGTGAGTAAATTTAAGAACAAAAAATCAACAGACTGGAATGAAATTGACATGACAATAGTGAAAAAAGTAATTGAGGGAATTGTTAAGCCACTCACCCACATCTGTAACCTGTCATTTCAAACTGGTACATTTCCAGACAAAATGAAAATAGCAAAAGTAATACCTCTATACAAAACAGGAGACAGTCATCGCTTCACAAATTACAGGCCAGTCTCTTTACTCTCACAATTCTCCAAAATACTTGAAAAAATCTTCACTAAGAGACTGGATGATTTCACTGAAAAACACAACCTCCTTACAGACAGCCAGTATGGTTTTAGAGCAGATAAATCTACATCTTTGGCACTGATCGAACTTATAGAAGAAATTACTAGTTGTATAGATAAAAAAAAAATGTTGCTGTAGGAGTATTCATAGATTTAAAGAAAGCTTTTGACACCATTGACCACAGAATACTACTAAGAAAACTGGAAAGGTATGGGATAAGAGGGGTTGGACTGAGTTGGGTGGAAAGTTATTTAAGTAACAGACAACAATTTGTACAAATTGGAGAGCACAAATCACCCTTCATGGACATCACTTGTGGTGTGCCCCAGGGGTCAGTTTTGGGACCCAAACTCTTTATTTTATATATAAATGACATATGCCAAGTATCAAAAATTCTGAAATTTATTTTGTTTGCGGATGACACAAATATCCTCTGCACTGGTGAGAATTTGCAGCAGGTTTTAGAGGTGGTCACAACTGAAATGAAAAAATTAACGCAGTGGTTCAACAAAAATAAATTATCTCTAAATCTAAAAAAAACAAAGATTATGTTGTTTGGAAATTATAAAATAAATCATGAAATAATGGTAACGATAGATGATACCAGAATAGAAACAGTACAGGAAAATAAGTTCCTGGGGGTGTTGCTAGACAATAAAATCTGCTGGAAACCTCACATCAGTCACATCTGGGCCAAATTAGCAAAATGTATAGGCATACTGGGGAAGACAAGACACTTCTTGGACTATAAATCATTGGTCTTATTGTACAATTCACTGTTTTTACCTTATCTTAACTACTGTGTAGAAGTCTGGGGAAACACCTACAAGACCAACCTACAGTCAATATGCACATTACAAAAAAGAGCTATAAGGATAATAAACAATGCAGGATATAGAGACCATACCAATTCGTTGTTCTTAAAGTCACATGTCATAAAGTTCATCGATTTAGTTAAATTTAAGACAGCACAAGTAATGTACAGGGCAATTAATAATCAACTACCAACTAATATACAAAAAATATTTAAAAAAAGAGACAATGATCATAATTTGAGGGGAGACTTAAACTTTACAAAACCCAAGATACGTACTACCAAGAAAAGTATGTGCATATCTGTCTGTGGGGTGGATTTGTGGAACAGTCTAGAGCAGGAACTGAAACTATGTACAAACAGAAATCAATTCAAAAAGAGGTATAAGCGTCATTTGCTGAAAGGGTATATGTTAGAAGGGTGGTAGTTATATGTACGATTCATTATGTTCACTCTGGGATATTATGGGACACTATGGAATGGTGGGTAGGACAGCACTGTGTATATCTGTGTTGTTTGAGGCTGGTTTTGTTGTATGGACATCATTGTATGTTAGAATGGATGGGTGTTAATGTTGATTTGTAAAAAATACAGTAAATTGTTTACTTGGGGTCTTAAAGGTGGTAATTTGTATAAAATTCACATGGGTGTATCTATGGAAAAGAGGAGATGGAATTAATAAGTGTTCACTTCTTCCTTCTCCCTTTCGAACAGTGTATAATGTTACTTTATTGCATTTGCCATTTGCTTGTATTTGTTATATTTTTGTGTTCGAAATAAACTATCTATCTATCTATCGACCAATCTCTAATCTGTCTTTCATTTCAAAAATCTTAGGAAGAGTTGTTGCTACGCAGTTATTTGACCACTTACAGGGAAATGGTTTATTTGAAAAGTTTCAATCTGGGTTCAGAATTCATCATAGTACTGAAGCAGCCTTAGTGAAGGTCACTCATGACCTTATTGCATCGGATAATGGACTTGTTTCTGTACTTGTCCTTTTAGATCTTAGTGCAGCCTTTGATACCATCGACCATGATATTCTACTTGATAGATTAGAACACTTTGTTGGACTAAATGGTACTTCACTGCAGTGGTTTAGATCTTATTTGTCGTTAGACTTCAGTTTGTTCATATCAATAATGAGTTTTCTTCCAGCTCTAAACTCAGTCATGGAGTTCCACAGGGATCTGTGTTAGGCCCTACTGTTTTTAGTTTATATATTCTTCTGTTAGGTAACATCGTTAGAAAGCACTGTATACATTTTCATTGTTTCACAGATGACACACAATTATACCTGTCAATGAAGCCCGATGATTGTAATCAATTAGCCAAGTTAGATGCCTGTCTTACGGAAATCAAAGCTTGGATGACTTGTAATTTTCTGCTATTAAACCCAGATATGTCTGAAGTCATTATTGTTGGTCCCAAAAACCTTAGAAATACCTTTCCAAATCAAACTCTTATTTTGGATGTGGGTACTCTTACTTTGAATAGTTCTGTGAGGAACCTTGGAGTTATTTTTGATCAAGATCTGTTTTTTAATTCACATATTAAATTTGTTTCTAAGACTGCCTTCTATCATTTGCGTAATATTGCCAAGATTAGAAACATCTTGTCTCTGAGTGATGCCGAGAAATTGATCCATGCTTTTGTTAGCTCTAGATTAGATTATTGTAACTCATTATTATTAGGTTGTCCTAAAATATCTTTAAAAAGTCTTCAGTTGATCCAAAATACTGCAGCAAGAGTTTTAACAGGTACTAGTAAGAGCGATCATATCTCTCCAGTTCTTGCCTCCCTTCATTGGCTTCCCATAGAGTTTAGAATTAAGCTTAAAATCCTTCTTCTCACTTACAAAGCTCTAAATAATCAGGCCCCCTCTTATATAAATGATCTGATATTACCCTATCATCCTAACAGAGCACTACACTCCCAAAATACTGGATTACTTCCGGTTCCGGCGCCACACGAGTTGGCTGCCTTTTGCAACAGCGGCTCAATTCTGAGTCTTTTTATCTTCCTTCTTTTTTCTGATCCAGTGATAACTTTCTGATCCGGCACACCTTTCACTCTATATATATCACGGACACACAGATCGCCCCAAAGGTCTCCCGAGTCGGCGGACGGAGCCACTGTTTACAGCAGGAGACGATACAGCAGGGAAGAGCTAGCTAGCACTCAACCGCCACCCCGGTGCTAACGGAGAAACTCGACATACCTGGGAACTGAAGCGAAAATGACGCGGGTGCCAGGCTGGAGTTTAGGCGGCGTGCAAGAAATATAAGACAGAATAATAAAGAGCGATGGCAAGAACCAAGCAGACCGCCCGTAAATCTACTGGAGGAAAAGCCCCAGAAGCAGCTGACCACCAAGGCTGCTCGGAAAAGCGCTCCGGCCACCGGCGGAGTGAAGAAGCCTCACTGTTACAGGCCCAGTACCGTGGCTCTGAGAGAGATCCGTCGCTACCAGAAATCCACGGAGCTGCTCATCCGTAAGCTGCCCTTCCAGCACCTGGTGAGGGAGATCACTCAGGACTTTAAGACCGACCTGCGCTTCCAGAGCTCTGCCATCATGGCTCTGCAGGAGGCCAGCGAAGCCTACCTGGTGGGTCTCTTCGAGGACACCAACCTGTGCGCCATCCACGCCAAGAGGGTCACCATCATGCCCAAAGACATCCAGCTGGCCCGCCGCATCCGCGGAGAGAGAGCTTAGACTTTCTGCTGCACATCCACCAACCACAATGCTCCACACTGTGTGTCTATATATATATATATATATATGTATGTACATATGTATACTAGCTGTTCTTGTTTTTTCTTGCCTTCTGATTGTTGCTCTGAGTGTTGCTATCCCTGTGCTGTTGCAATCCGGGAATTTCCCCATTGTGGGACTAATAAAGGCTTATCTTACTTGTAATACCTAGAATCTCCAAAAGTACAAAGGGATGCAGAACCTTCTGCTATCAAGCTCCTTTTCTGTGGAACCAGTTACCAATTTGGGTTCGGGAGTCAGACTCCATCTTTGTTTTTAAGAATAGGGTAAAAACCTTCCTCTTCAATATAGCCTATGATTAGGGAATGATCTTGTGTCTTTTAACCCTCCCTTTGTTTTGCTGTTATTAGATTTAGACTGCCGGGTGACCTCCAATAATGTACTCAGCTTCTCTCTGTTAATGTTTGCTCTCTTTATGTCTGTTCTTTTCATCTTCTCTATTCCCTCACCCCCAGCCAGTTGCAGTAGATGACTGTCCCTCTCTGAGCCTGGTTCTGCTGGAGATTTCTTCCTGTTAAAAGGGAGTTTTTCCTCTCCACCGTTGCCTAGTGCTTGCTCAAAGGGGATCGCCTAATTGCTGGGGTCTTTCTCCAGTACCCCCACGACCCAAAAAGGATTAAGCGGAAGGAGATGAATGAATGAATTGAATTTTACCTTCCTAAAAATATGTATTGAATGCATAAATAAACTGTGAAACTGTAAGTGAAAGTAAAGACAGACCACAGTGGAAAAAAAGGCAAATATGGGATACAAAAACACGTCTTCAGCATGGGAGAGCACTATTTATTGCTGTCACCCATCCCAGTCCATTTTGATGAAGTATAATGCCATGTAATCCAGTGAATAACAGTGACTTCATCATTTTTGAAATGGTACCTGTTTAGGGAGGTTGGAACACACAACATGAAAGATTTTTTGCTATTCTCTGGAAGAACTTGTTTACTACAGCAGAACCTGTGGGAATGCTTCATCTTGTGTTCTCAAAATTCACATTTTTATATGTTTTAGATACATACTGTTCTGGGCCCTCTAATTCTATTCTGATTATTGAGTAATTCATTTACAAAATATTATCTTTTGATTCAAACCTTACTTTATTCAGTCTTTATTAAATATCGCCAATAACTTTCTAAAAATAATCCAGAATCGTTTTGTTGAACAAAAGTTGTTTATTTTTTTCCCTGTGTTTTCTGTGTTGAGAAGTTAAATTATTTCTTAATGTGGTACAACTACAGTCAAGGTCTGTCATAAGGCACTAATTGCTGCAAAACTGAGTTATAAATACTTCAACATGGGTGATTTCATTCATGTATCATCAAACCTAGGAGCAGGATTGTTTCCTGGTTTGGGGGCCCAATAAAAAATTTTGTTTATTTGTTTGTTGTAACTTTTATCTTTGTGACCACCATTAGTGTACATTAGATAGATAGATAGATAGATAGATAGATAGATGTACTTTATTGATCCCAAACTGGGAATTACAGTGTAACAGCAGCATGACAATAGACGATCAAAGCTAAGAAACACACACAAGATAATAGACAAAGGAATTACCCATGGAAAGTAAAGCTGGTAAAAAGTTATACAGTATACATCATAGATGAATAGATGATGATTCATATACTGTAGGTACATGAATCATACCAGCTGTACAATGCAGGACTATCAGGTCCAGAGTGAAATGTGAGGCAACAATTAGGCTGTAAGGTGCAATATGGCTGCATAATTATGACCAGAATTCAACATCACAGTGAGTTATTGTACAGTGAAATGGCATGTGGCAGGAAAGATTTCCTGTACTTAACCATTCAGCAGCAAAGCTGTAGCAGTCTGCTGGAGAAAGTGCTCCTCTGTCTGTCCAGTGTGTGGTGGAGGGGTGATAAGGATTGCTCATCCTAAATCACAGTTTATTTAGTGTCCTCCTCTCCCCCACAGTCTCAAAAGTCTCTGGCCTGAGACCAGCCACAGAGCCAGCCTTCTTGATAATCTTGTCAAGTCTTTTGGTGTCGTTGGCTCTGATACTGCTACCCCAACAGACAGCAGCAAAGAAGGTGGCACTGGTAACAGCGGCCTGGTAGAAAAGCTCCAGCATCCTGTTGCACACATTGAAGGATCTCACTTCCTCAGAAGGTAGAGTCTGCTCATCCCCTTCTTGTACACAGTTTTGGTGTTAAATTTTCAGTCCAGTCCGTTGCTGATCATGACACTCAGGTATTTGTAGTCCTCAAATACCTCCACATTCCCCCCCCCCCCGCAATCTACAGTGGCTGTGAAGGTGTTGACTTCTTCCTGAAGTCAATCACCATCTGTCTGGTCTTGCTGACATTCAGCCTTAGGAGACTCTGCTTGGTCCACTCCACAAATCTGCCTACCAGTGCCCTGTACTCCCCCTCCTCTCTCCCTATACACACAACAACAGCTGAGTCGTCAGAGAATTTCTACAGGTGGCATGACTCGGTGTTGTACTGGAAGTCAGTGGCGTATAAGGTGAATAGACCACTCTTCGTTCCTGCGCTGTCTAACAGGTACGCCGCTCTGTATTGGATCATATAGGTGGTCTCCATGTAGAAATTGTACTTGGTCTGTGAATTGAATTTCGTCACACTGACACTGAGATTCACCCTTTGACTTGGGAGACCCTTCAGCAGCTGGGGGCCCATAGCATTTGGGTACTTTGCCATATGGAGGAAACAGGTACACCTTCTGTATGAGCCATGGTATTCTCCAGGGTTCCAATGAGCTCCAACTAGTCATCCCAGCCCCAGGCAATAAAGCCCACCTCCACATAGATTTATGGACACAAAGGAATGTTTTTAGGGTCTCTGAGAAATCTTTATATGTCAGAAATGGAAGTTATATCCTTGCTTTTTTTCTGAATGACATATTAGTTACCTCCGCCAGGAGGTTATGTTTTTGCCGGGGTTTGTCTGTCTATCTGTCTGTCTGTTTGTCTGTTGGTTAGCAAGATAACTCAAAAAGTTTTGGACGGATTTCGATGAAACTTTCAGGTGTTGTTGGAAATGGTACAAGGAAGAACTGATTAAATTTTGGGGATGATCTGGATCACCGTCCAGAAGAAAACCGCCATTACGGAAAATGCCATTTTCGTGAATAACTACTGAACCACTAATCCTATCATTGTCAATCCAATTGCTAGTCATATGTTTTCATGGTCAAGGAATCTGAAAACGTACAAACAAACACTGTATGGGCAGAACTGTGGCCGCCATTACGAAAAATGTCATTTTCGTGAATATCTACTGAACCACTAATCCTATCATTGTCAAACCAATTGCTAGTCATATGTTTTCATGGTCAAGGAATCTGA
Organism: Pholidichthys leucotaenia; assembly: GCA_020510985.1. Lineage (NCBI taxonomy): Eukaryota > Metazoa > Chordata > Actinopteri > Cichliformes > Pholidichthyidae > Pholidichthys > Pholidichthys leucotaenia. Next base: position 215,823,802 of record CM035837.1, read on the forward strand.
AAACGTACACACAAACACTGTATGGGGGGAACTGTGGCGCTTGGCGGAGGTCTGCGCTCTCCGAGTGCTTTTCTAGTTTTTGCATGGTGTTGTCAATAAATGTGTGTGTGGTGAACCCCTCCGTTCACCACACAATCAAATACTAATCAAATATTAGTTTGATTAGGGGATATTTGCATTTCCACCACAGGACCTGTTTTGTAGTAATTAAATCCACCAAAGAAGTTATGTTTTTTTGTTTCTGAATAGATTTCAAAATCCTCCTGATGGTTTATAAACCTCTGAATGGTTTAGGGCCAAAATACATTTCAGATCTTCTGCTCCATTACAAACCACCCAGAGTCTTCAGGTTATCAGGGTCAGGCCTACTATCTGTGCCCAGAATTAGAACCAAACATGGTGAGGCAGCGTTTACTTTTTATGCTCCTTACATGTGGAACAAACTCCCAGAAAGCATCAGGGCTGCTGAAACTCTCAGCTGCTTTAAATCCAGGTTAAAAACTTTACTATTTGTCGCTGCCCTTCAGTAGAACAATTGTTAATTTCCCACAATGGACTGTAAATTTTATTTCTTGCACTTTTTCTGTCTTATTCTATTTCAGCTTGTTTTTGTTTCTTTTATTTATTTTTTTTTTTAGTTTGCTTAAAGTTTCTTATTTTTTTTTTTTGTATTCCTTTTGCAACTTGCTGAAATGCTTTAATGCTTTATGTAAAGCACTTTGAATTATCTTGTATACAAAATGTGCTATAAAAATAAAAACTTACCTTGCCTGCTTTTTGGTCTGTTAGCAGTATTGCTCAGAACTACTGGCCTGATTTCAATTAAATGTGACAGCAGTGTGAAGCCTTCACCAAAAAAGGACCCATTTGATTTTTTTAAATAGAACTAAATCAAGACACAGAGCCAAGATTTTTTTTTCCTTTTCCTTTGATTAATATTGGGGACCATACTTTGACAGTCTATTCACTCATCAGTTGCCTGAGGAACATTTTGCATTTGTGGGTGTGGCCTAGTCCATTTTGTTATCACGGAATTGGGAGAATGGTCTGTGTGCCTGATGAGAAGCATTATCTAAAGTGAACTCTGATCATGACGGCTCGTTAAAGACGAGTTTTGCGCTGGCCAAAGTCCATGTGCGAAAATGCACAGAATAGTAACGCTGCTTGGTAATAAGCAAGGCATCTATCACAGCTGATGCCCAGTTAGTTATTTTAGAAAGAACAAATGGATAAAAGATAATACTGAGCTGAACAATCGAGCTGAACGGTTTAACAGTGCACACGGCTGCAACACACAGACATGAATGGGTGTGAAACTCCAGGAAAACGCTGTGAAAATTTTCATGAAATCACAAACCTTTTTTTTCCTCCATCACTACTACCAATTGGATGGTTTAGTTAGGTCCTCAGATCGGCCCCATTGGGGTCGGTCACGGCCCTGGCAGAATGTCGAGAAGATGATCAAACTTTACTATCTGGAAGAAGTAAAACTTGTTACAAGGTTTCTGTAGGTGAACCTGCAGAAATATCATTAACGGTGATGCAGAAGTTGCTCTGGGCCCCGCGGGGGAGAGGGGGGGGAGGAGGCTGGAGTGCTCCCTCTCTTGATGCTTTCATCAACTGAGGGTCTCCTTCATCTCATGTGGGGGTCTCTCGAAGTTCATGGCTCTCTGTGCCAGTCCCTTCCTTGCACAAGGGAAGGAGGAGATGCTATGTGGCGTCCCATCCTCCACTGATCCCTGCCACAAAGCAAATCCACTCTTGGTAGCCCCTTCCAGGGGTTGACGGGTGGCCCTCAGCGCACTCGCTGGGACCCACTGGTCCGGGGCACCCAATGCTTGAGAACCCCGACTGTAAGCACGGTGCGGGTCGTCATGCTGCACGCCCCCGGGGACCCAATTCTTCTCCCTCTTTGTAAATTTCCCCATTGTGGGACTAATAAAGAATTATCTTGACTGTCCTTGGATTAATAGCTATATCTAACAGAAAAACAGTAGCTGAATGTGCAATTTTCATTACCCTGGACATAACATGAATGAAAAAGATTATTTGAAGGAGATGACGGAGGGGACAGAGACATTATAGATTATGTGGACAGCATAATATATTATAACCCTGCATAATACTGTTCTGAATCAAAGAGAGAGAAAGTAAACACTGGCTGGAGAGGGCACCAATCAGATCATCATCAGAGGCATCAGTCAGAGGCCTCGTGTCTCTCTGGGAAGTTACCAGGGCTTGACATTAACACCCGCCACTGGTGGGTGGATTTCATCAGAGGCAGGTAAGGCAGCCACTCTCATTAGCCACTTTGGCGGGCTGAGGTTTTCTCAAGCAACATCTAAATACAATTAATAAGTCTATCACAGTGTGAGACCACAAAACTACAACTTACATGAGCACTATCTGCACACACACAGTGTATTCTCATTACTGTCATAAACTCTCCGTGCACTTTTCCACAGTGCACGGAGGAGGAGAGGGATGGAAGGATTTAAACGGAGGGGTTCACCACACACACACATTTATTGACAACACCATGCAAAAACTAGAAAAGCACTCGGAGAGCGCAGACCTCCGCCAAGCGCCACAGTTCCCCCCATACAGTGTTTGTGTGTACGTTTTCAGATTCCTTGACCATGAAAACATATGACTAGCAATTGGATTGACAATGTTAGGATTAGTGGTTCAGTAGTCATTCACAAAAATGACATTTTCCGTAATGGCGGTTTTCTTCTGGACGGTGATCCGGATCATCCCCAAAATTTAATCAGTTTTTCCTTGTACTATTTCCAACAACGCCTGAAAGTTTCATCGAAATCCGTCCAAAACTTTTTGAGTTATCTTGCTAACCAACAGACAAACAGACAGACAGACAAACCCCGGCAAAAACATAACCTCCTTGCGGAGGTAATAAAGACTTACAGGACGGTATAAGGATGTACAAAGGCTGACACAGAAAGTGAACAGCGGGCAGACCACTGTGTACCGTGGCCACTGGGAAAACAACATAATTAACATACAAGCGCTTGGGAGAGTGAGGAAGACCTTAGGTGGCTCAACTAGTACAGGGAAGTAAACTGGGCAGCAGCCAAAGCGTAGCGGTTGAGCTGCGGGGAGAAACGCTACAGAAATGCGTAGCAGCTAACTGCACAGGGAAATGCAAACAGTTTACTCACAGGTAGGAGGAGTCCAAAAAGTCTAGTTTTTCCCTGGAGCACGAACAGCATGCCCTTCAGAAGTGACAGGCACTGAGCGAGGCGCGGGAAAGATAATTACCAGAGCTAGGAACAGCTGATGGAAAATAAGGAGAGTGGGGGGGGGGCATGGTTGGACCGGCAAACTGTCAGCAGCTTGGGAGAAAGTAGGTCACAGAGGCTGTTTAACAGCTGCCGGTCAGGCAGTGGCAATGGATACAGGAATAGCAGAGAATGCATAAAATGCACATATATAGAAGAACCAAAACCCACAGCGAGATTAGGACCAAGCCAGGGGGAAACCAAGCCGGCTCAGTTCCTGACAGAGCCCCCCCTTTAAGGGGTGCAACCCCAGACACCCAAGGCAACATCATACCCCCCCCCCCCCCCAACAGGAGCAAAGACACAAACAACACTAACCCAGGTGGGAGGTAGGGGGACCGGGAAAGGAGGGGACACAATACCCCACCCAGGGCCCACAATTACCCCCCCCCCCCAAGTCCACGGGCGTTGGGGCTCAGGAGGCCTCCCAGAGTCCCAGGCCCAGCAGAAGGTCCGGTGGACGGAGTCCGGCGACCTGCCGGGAAACATGGGCCACCTGACCCAGGGAGTCAATTCCTCCGGTGGCCGGCTGATGTAATTTTGCCACCAGGACCGGAGGGGTGAAGCAGAAGGTGGCTTGCCCACCGGAAGGCTCACAGGTGGGAAACCGGACCGGGCGTCGGGCAGGAAAATAGGGACCACAGCGTCCTCAGGGCTGTCCGCAACAGCACCTGCGGTGGACTCTGGTCGGGCTGGCTCCGCTGCACCCGCGGTGGACCCCGACCGGGCCAACGCTGCACCCGTGATGGACTTCAGCGGGAGCCTTGCTGCACCTGCGTTGACCTCCGGCTGAGGCTCTGCAGCACCTTCGGTGGAACCTGCGCTGGAGCATGGCCTCCATGACGGGTCTGAGCAGGGGCGCAGCACCCGCATCGGGCTAATCCAGCAGTGCAGCCCCCACGATGGTCCAAAACCAGCCTGCCGTGCCCATGGAGATTTGGCCTGCGGAGGGACCCACATGACGGCCTCAGACAGGAGGGGAGCAGGTTCCAGGCGAACCTCTGCAGGGAGAGCCGGACGCTTGTTGACCTCCGGAGGTGACACACCCTCTCCGGCGACCCAAGACGAAAGCTCAGGGGAAGCAGGAGAAGAAAGATGGTTAGGGTCGCCGGCAGCGGCGGAGCCCGGCAAGGGAAGTTCAGATGCAGCTGTGCGATGCGCCTGACTCTCCTCACCTAGAGCCAGACAAGATCTCTCTAACACTGCGATCAGAAAAACCACAGAGAGTACTTGCCTGAGCTCGAGCTCCACCGCTGTCCAGGACTCCGTCGATCTTGACAATAAATACTCGGGCCCGGCCTCAAGGAAGTCCAGCTCAGGCTCCCAGTCCGCCGCGGAAGCCTCCACAGCAGGTGAGATGGTGACTGCAGTTCTAGTCTCCGCCTGCAGCAGCTCCAATGCTGGGAATTCATCTGGCGTGGCTCCAGGGGAACCTCTCCATGCTGGCTCTGGGCAGGAATCATCCAACGCCACCAGCTCCTCCACCATCTGATGGCCCTGACCTTGGACCAACAGGCCTTCAGGGAGAATGGGAGGAGACACGGAGAGGGGAAGGGATGAATTAGTTTTTGCAGCTGGAGGAGAGGACCCAGCGGACTGCTTAAACTGGCTCTCTCCCAAGATTCAATACAATTAGATGGAATAGAAAGAAAAAGTACTTGCCTGTCATCCCGGTCGTTAGTTCTGGCAGCAGCAGACAGCTGACAGTCATCCCTCTCCGTGTCAGAGGTGACGTGGGCCCCTCTGCAGATGGGTGTAGGAGCCGTCCCTATGATGACGGAGGTAGGCGTGGCCGGGGTGAGTTCAGTGGACCTCATGGCAGCTGGAACGATGGCGATTGCTATCGACGAGGAGGGCTTCTCCCGGCCTCAACGTCGGATGACACCGCCTTCTGTTTTCCAGGACTGACCGTGCTGGAGCAGGAGGAGGGTTGGGCGAAGAGTCCTGGAGAATGAAGGCCTTCTGGTCTCTGGGTCTCCGTCTCGGCGCCGTGGGGAATGTCAACCCGGGGAAGGAGCACTGGAGCGAACTCACTGTGGTCAGCAGGTCAGCAAACTCAGGGTAGTCCCACAACCCGGAATACATCTCCAAAACCTCCACAGCTCCTTCCAGGCACTCCAGCCTCTTCTTCGGTCCCCGGGCGGCGAGGGCCTCATTACTAAAGCTCCGGACATATTCTGCGGCCCGTCCCTCCTCAATTGTAGGCAACTCCACTGCCGTTCCTCTTCCTCAGCGAGACCGGGGCATGACGCTGTCCAAACACAGGTTAGTATAGAAAAAGAAAAACAGTTCACAATGAAAAAGGAGATATGTGGGTGAACCCGCTAAACCCTTTTTGCTGGCTGGACCATTCTGTCATAAACTCTCCGTGTGCTTTTACACAGCGCACGGAGGAGAAGGATAGAAGGATTTAAATGCAGGGGTTCACCACACACACATTTATTGACAACACTGTGCAAAAATAAAGACTTACAGGAGGGTATAAGGATGTACACAAAAGGCTGACACAGAAAGTGAACAGCGGGCAGACTACTGTGTACCATGGCTACAGGGAAAATAACACAATTAATATACAAGCGCTCGGAAAAGTGAGGAAGACTTTAGGTGGCTCAATTAGTACAGGGAAAGAAACTGGGCAGCAGCCAAAGCGTAGCGGTTGAGCTGCGGGGAGAAATGCTACAGAAACACGTAGCAACTAACCACACAGGAAAGCGCAAACAGTTTACTCACGGGTAGGAGCAGTCCAAAAAGTCCAGTTCTTCCCTGGAGCATGAAGAACAATCTCTTCAGACGTGACGGCCACACGATGGCAAAAGAACGTGTAACCCGTATAATGGTCCAGTGGTGTTTGACTAGCAAAGACCTGCTTATGTACAAACACCGCTGGCCTAGCAAATTGGGAACATCTGAGCGAGGCGCGGGAAAGATAATTACCAGGGCTGGGAACAGCTGATGGAAAATAAGGAAAGTGAGGGGGGGCGTGGTTGGACTGGCAGACTGTCAGCAGCGTGGGAGAAAGAAGGTCACAGAGGCTGTCTAACAGCTGCCAGTCAGGCAGTGGCAATGGATACGGGAATAGGACAGAATACACAAAATGCACATATACAGAAGAACCAAAACCTACAGAGAGATCAGGAGCGAACCGGGGGGAAACCAAGCCAGCTCGGTTCCTGACAATTACTATCACTGTGGGCATAGTCTGGCTCAACTTCCAGCACGGTACACAGGACTGCTCCAGATTTGGGTACAGGAGAAACCGGGGACGCTGTGCTCCACATGTCGGTTCATCTTGTGTCCAGAAGCAGTGATGAACTGACAGCAGACCAGCAGAGCACACCTGTCCCCGCTCTCAGCGATCAGATCACCAGGGGAATTTCACCTGATCCTCCGTTGTCCTAGCATGACTAGTTAATAACCTGTGCTCTCCCCCCACATCAGCTCCTACCTCTGTGGTTAAAGCTGATTATTTTAAGAGCAAGAAGTTCAGTGTCAAACATGTGGCCCATGGGCCAAAAACGGCCCACCAGGGGTCCAAGTTGTCTCTGTATTTACAGCTTTCTTTCTAGTAAATTTCTGACTTTTTCCTATTGATTAGAATTGTTCATTTAAATTTGAGATATTTTTCTCATTAAGATGAGACTTTTCTCTTTATCAGTTTTCTTTCTTCTTTTTCTGGTGAAAACAAGTAGTGTCAATTTAGATTAAATCCATCAGCAATTACTAATGACACTGTGCAGTCCTGAACAGGGGTCTCAATTCATAGGAGTCATTTTCAACCTCTATCAAGGGCCAAGGGGTAGGAGTAGGCAAAAGGGGTCAAGAGACAAATGAGAATTGGGACGGACCCCAAATCTACCTGGACTTCACTCTCACATTGCCAACTCACCCTTGGCCGGGGGATCCTGGGTTCAATCCCAGCCCCCGACCAACAGTGATCTGTGTGGAATTTGCATGTTCTGCCCGTGTCTGTGTGGGTTTACTCCAGGATTTCTCTGGTTTCCTCCCACATGCCAAAAACATGCAAGTAAGGTTAATTGGCATCAAATTGGAGATTCTAAATTGTCCTTAGGTATGACTGTGAGAGTGAATGGTTGCCTGTCTCTCTGTGTTGGCCCTGTGATGGACTGGTGATTTGTCCATGGCGTACCCTGCTTCTCGCCCAAAGATGCTGGGATAGGCTCCAGCCCCCCTTCCCCCCCGCAACCCAAAAAGGAACCCTCTAACTGGCCCAGTCACCGTTTGGCCACATAACTCCTATTGGTCAAGAGTGGTAAAGATTTTTTGTCAATAAAAAAGTTCAGATTTCCAAGGCTATGTCTTGAAAGTTGCAAGAAATAATGGCTTACTGTCAATTAGAAAGATGTAGGATATGATCCAAACTTTCAGAGAGGAATAAATTTACACATCTAATTTGCATAATGATTCGGCAGTTATATTGAATTCCATAACTCAGTCAAAACTGGACTTTGGACACATTTACACAAAGAATGGTTCTGTTTTTTGACACCGTTTTTTCTACAGGGGTAGGGTTTTATCTTATTTTCAAAGTATATGAACAAGTAACTCAGTACAATATAAAGAAACAAAGAAATTTGTCACACCGCTGCTGTGGTCACTCTGTTTTCATCCATCATGGTCGTTATTTTGCATTCTGTCGGTCATTTACGCCCTCTACTACATCTACAAACTCTTATGATTATCCCACGTGAATTTTGTTTGTATTCCATGGCTGTTTTTCGTGTATGATGCAATTTTCTGTGATGATGCATGATGATGCATGGTGGCCATATTGGTCTTGTGAGCTCAAAGCAGGAAAAGGAATAATAATAATAATAATAATAATAACAATAATAATAATAATAATAATAATAATAATAATAATACATATTTCTTCTTCTTTGGTGTATTCCATGTCAGCCATGATTCCTCCAACGCGTGTCTGCCACCTTCTGATCTGGCAGATCAGTACAAATCGTCAGTACAGCTGGGGATGAAAGATTCAGTGGACAGGCACAGTTGCTGCGCTGTGCCACTAGGGGAGTGCAACCTGTCAATGAAATGTGGCCAGTTAAACGGTTAAGTGGAAATTAAGCTTTTTTTTTAAATGTACTGATTTTTTGTTCATATACTTTGAAGATAAGATGATGAGGTACCTCTGTACAAAAAACGGTGTCAAAAGACTGAACCATTTTTTTGTGTAAATACGTCCAAAGTCCAGATTTGATTGCATTATGGAATTTAAAGAGGTGCCGCAACATTATGCAAATTAGATGCGTAAATTTATTCCTGTCTGAAACTTTGGATGATATTTTACATCTTTCTAATTGACAGTAAGTCATTATCTCTTACCACTTTCAAGTTATAGTCTTGGAAATCTGAACTATTTTACTGACAAAAAACATTTACCACTCTTGACCACTAGGGGGTATGTCGCAGTTTGACAACATACACAGATGGTTAGGTACTCTGCTAACCCTTCTCCACTGCTATATAAAAACGCTTACAGCTCCAGTCACAATATAGTCTGTTATCTACTGGTAAAGTGGAGAGACAACTCTTACACACTAGGCAAACTTTTTTTGAACATGGTGACAGGGTAGACAAATTGCTGGCCTATCAGGCCCATGCAGTATCTAGGCTTATACCTAAACTCTGCTTGGCTTCTGGTGTCACTACAACTGACCCAACTGAAATTAGTTATTGCTTCTTTTACTATTACAATAATTTATATACCTCTGAGACTGAACCACATGAATGGGAGGGCCCCAACCCCTTTGACTCACTAATGTTCCCAAAAGTTGATGATGCGATCTCGACCAGCATAGGTACACCAATAACCGTTATTGAAATCCAGGCAGCAATATCATCCTTACAGAGTAACAAATCCCCTGGGCCTGACGGTTTTATTGTAGTTTTACAAAACTTACTCCACAACCCTCGCCCAATCCTGGCAAGAATGTTTAATGATGCCTTTAACAAAGGCCAGCTACCCCCACCTTATCTGAGGCATCAATCACCTTGCTACTTAAAAAAAGTCAAGGATCCGCTCCAGTGCAGCAGTTACAGGCCCATTTCTCTCTTAAACGTTGCTTTTAAGATCTTGGCCAAAGTTTTAGCTGGTCGCCTCTAGAAAATCATACCTACACTGATTAACCCAGACCAAACCGGCTTCATTTTGGGTAGGCAGTCTTCCTCAAACACCAGAAGACTACTTAATATTCTCTTTTCAGCCCCCTCTGATTCACCTGAAATTGCGTTCTCTTTAGACACAGAAAAGGCATTTGATTGGATTGAATGGAAATATCTTTTCTATATACTTTCCAAATTTGGCCTCCCCCCTCACTCTGTAACCTGGATTAAACTTCTTTATTAATGGCCAGTAGCTTCAGTTTACACCAACGGCTTAAATTCTGGTTTGTTTCCACTGCACAGGGGCACCTGTCAGGGTTGTCCCCTATCTCCTCTGCTGTTTGCTTTAGCCGTTGAGCCACTGGCTATGTATATGGCTTCGCAGAAGGGCTGAGTTCGAGCGAGTAGTGTGCCATGGTATAACTCATAAGCTTTCATTGTTTGCTGATGACCTGCTCTTGTTTATCCTGTCACTACCTTACCAACTATTATGAACATATTAGAACAATTTGGAAAATATTCTGGCTACAAAGTCAATTATGGAAAGAATGACTACATTCCAATTAACCACACCGCTGAGCTACTTCCTCATAACTCTTTTCCCTTCAAAGTGGCAGTGAATGGGTTAAAATATCTTGGAATACTGGTGACAAGGTCATTTACCAAGTTATTCTCTAAATACTTCAACCCACTATTCGAGCACTGTAAATCTGAATTTGCCAAATGGTCTGTTCTCCCCCTCTCATTGATTGGACGCGTAAACATGATTAAAATGACTATATTGCCACAATTTCTTTATCTATTTCACAATATCCTGATCTTAATCTGTAAATCCTTCTTTTTCAAACTAGATAGATAATAAATTCATTTCTATGGGGTAATAAACAAGCACAAATCAGCAGACTAACTCTCCAGCTACCAAAAAGTAGAAGTGGGCTAGGACTCCCAAATCTCCATTACTACTACTGGGCCGTAATATTGGTAAACTCCTTCTCTGGAATACGTGTGAAAAACAGGAAGAGCGCCCTTAATGGGTTCAGGTTGAAATCTCCTCTGCACGCCCATCACTCTGGTCAGTTGTTTGTTCTAAGCTACCTCTCTCTCCTAGACAAATCAGTTTTAATCCAGTAGTCTACAATACACTGATTATTTTTGGTCAATTTAGGAAGGTTTTTGGTTTGCATGCATCCTCGAGCCTCTCCCCGATTTTTCAGAATCATTTATTTCTTCCTTCCTGCTCTGATTTGGCATTCTGGACTTGGTATGACAAAGGTCTAACGATGATAGATAGCCTTTATAGCAATAACGTTTTCCAGTCTTTTACTGACTTATCCAGTAAATTTAACTTTCCAAACCCACATTTATTCCGATTCTTTAAGATTAAACATTTTGTGAAGTCCCAATACCCCAATTTTCCGAACTGTCCACCAGAGTTGACAATGGATATATTCTTATCTCTTAACTACAGAGAGAAAAAAAAAAACCCTTACTATTACTATATATTACACTATACATACTCTATCTGAGAACCGGTTAACTACTCTGAGATCTACATGGGCCCAAGACCTTGGCACATCTCTGTCGGATGAACGCTGGGACCAGATATTAAAGAATGTACATTCATCATCTATGTGTGGTATACATGGCTTCTTGCAATGTGAAATCCTGCACAGAGTTTATCTCACTAACACTAGGCTAGCCAAAATCTACCCTGGTAGGTCCAACTCATGTAACAGGTGTAATGTATCTCCTGCTAACTATATTAACATGTTCCTGTCCTGTCCAAATATAACCCAGCACTGGGCTGATATATTGAACACAATCAGTCTGATCACTGGCCAAACTATAAACTCAGTCCCTATTGCTGCCCTCTTGGAGACCTCCCTGTCATGGTCTGCTCTGCTCATTATTCTCAGCTGCGCACACACCTGGTCTTCATCACGCCATGGCTTATTTCTACTGCGCTGCCCAAGCCTGCAGGGCGGAGATGTTTCATTGCGCTCCAGACGAGCTTCATCACCAAACTCCACAGTCCATCGTAGTCTCAGCCCAAGTCTGCTGCCACCGTCGCCTGAGAATTCCTTCAGCTGCTCACATAAGTTACAACTTTCTACTCACCTTGTCTTCCAGTCCCCTGTGCACAGGCGGAGTCCCATGGCGGCGGAATCTTCCTCCTTCCTCCTTGGCGGAGGATTCCTTCCTCTCCTCAACCACGCCAACACTCCCTAGACATCCACCCGCAGGAGCTGCACTCTCTACAGAAGGCACTGTCCTCCTGGCCGCAGCGGTCATGCTGAACCTGGGCATCTCGTCATCTGCTCTCACAGTAAACCACAGTATAACTGTTTACCTCCAGCAGTGGCTCTCATTAACCAATCCTCTTTGTGTGTTCCTAGGGTTGCCAGGCCGTACGGTGTCCTGCTCTGTCCCCTGCAATTTCTGCCTGCATGTACACACACCAACACACAATTCTGTTGTTAATAAACCTAATTGTATCTATTCGGAGTCTGTGTTTTGTCACTGGGTCACTAAACCATGTCACTCCCCCTCGCATGTGATATCTAAAACTTTGAGATACATCGTTGCAGTCGCTATTTTGCTCGCACGCAAGCTTATCCATCTGAAGTGCACCCATCCCCTTCCCCCGACTCATAATAGGTGGATTCATGAGACGCTCCATTGTCTAACTCTGGAAAGGATCAGATTCTCTCTGAAAGGCTCCTTAAATTCATTCTATGAGACATGTAAGCCCTTTTTTTGTCATGTACGCCCCTCTGGGGCAAAAACAAACCCAAGCGCTTGATTGCAGTTGAACATTTATTAAGAAAACATAAACAGTCCAAAAATAACTGTGCAAGCAACACCACAAATGCAAACATGACAAAACTTACACAGATGACTCTCCAGAGCTGAGAAATCTCTGGAGTGAAGGAGGGGGAGACTGACCGAGGAGAAAAAGTCCAGTCTAAACACAACTGTTACTGCCACAAAGAAAGAGTGGAAGGGCAGTGTATAAATACATGGAATACAAACGAGCAGCAGGTGCGAGAGCTGAGCTGGCAGGAGCTAATTGGGTAACTGTTCCCAGCTGATGAGAGGGAAGAAAGCAGGTGTCCTAAAACACAGTCACTCACAGCTGATGGATTGACACAGACTGTGAGTGAAAGGTGGGTGTGTCTGGGAACGGAGGAGAGAGGCTGTGTCACCCAAACAACAAAACAAACTAACAAGAAAATAATAACAGACAGACCCCCCCCCCCCCCTCAAAACTACAAAGGGAGTCTGAGCACTGGCCCAGACTCATGACATTTTTAACATATAAATTCCTTGACTATTGATGTATTAACTGATAATAATTGAACACCTTCCTCATACATACACCTTACTGTATCATATGTTATATATGCACATGGACGAGTCTCTCTCACTTTTTTTTTATCATTTTACTGAAGTACTTATACCACTAATCTGATATATGTATATATACGTATATGATTTTATCTTTCTCTTTTTATATATCCATCCATCTTCTTCCGCTTAATCCTTTAATTTAATTGTACTTGTTTTTTTAAATTTATTTTTTAAATATTACTTTTCTTTTTATTAGTTATCTGAGTCCCACCCCCGTCCCAGTGTCTGTGTGTTTGGGTGGCTGGTGTGCAGTGGATGCCCATTTTGAATAATGTGGATCTGTGCCGACTATAACACCTTCTGACATGTTGTGCACAGCCATTTGTATGTAGATCTGTTTGTATACTATAAAAAAATCAATAAAGAAATTTTGGATAAATATTACACCTCTCTCCATTTAACCCCTTGCACTCTGGTCAATTTCCCTAAAAACGCCAAAAAATAACGTGCCCAAAGTAAATCAAAAGCTGTTCTTCAACCCTTTGCAGCATCTTCATGGGGTTGGTCAGAGGACGGACATCACCCGGTGCACGGGTTCGTGCGCCGCGGTCCGTCATGTGGTGATGACACACAGTTGTAATTTACCGATCGGTCAAAAGTCATTTTTGATTACAATTTTCAGGGATAAAGAATAATTTAGCTTATAACACTTACTTGTTCACAACAGCAGCATAGCTGGCGAACTTCTCTTCCTCATTGTCAGACGAACATGAAGCTGGTCCGCTTGTTACGGACTGGTGGTTCTGGTCTCGCGACCCGGTCAAACCATAATTCCATTATTGCGGTTTTGCGCTTCCATGATTGCAGTTTTGGCAATTTTTCAAAACAAATAAAAGCAGTAGTTAGAAAAAAAGACTGGCGAACGCCTGTGTGTCACCCAGCCTTACACAAAACAGCTTTCGAACTTCTGTGCTTCAATTGGCTGGCTGCATTCGCAGCCGTTGGTAGGCGGGTCCTTCTTGCTAGGTTTTCAGTCGTTGGTTCTTCAAGGTTTCAGAAACCCAATTCAAGGCTCTTATTAGTCAAATGAGAGGTCAATCACATCTAAACCAACCAAAGCACTCCTTTGGCTTTCTGTTCACGGCTGTGTCTGTAGTGGAAGAACGGAAATGCAGGTGTTTTTTTTTCAGTGCCTCCTAGGACGCACAGTGTGCATACTAGGGCACCCTCGTGCGTCCTAGGACGCAGAGACGTGCCCGCCCGCGGTACACTGAAGTGCAACAGGTTAAATAACTGAAATCCCAGTGCATGCTGTGTTTCCTCCTGAGCTCCTGTCAGTTGAACCTGAGTGATTTCAAAACATTCTGCTGAAATAACATGAACAATGCGGTTCTGCTGACAGATTTCCAGTTTCCTGATCAAAAGCACATTGTCATAAAATGCACCATAGTACACATGAGAAAAAATAAGACCAAGATAAATCATTTCAAAACATTTTCCACCATTAATGTGACCTATAACCTGTATAACCCAACTGCAAAACAAGCTGAAATATTTTAAGGGGAAAAACTTTGTTGCAGCACCTTTGGCTTTTATTACAGCACTCAGTCTTTTTGGGTAGGAGTCTATCAGCATGGCATATCTTGATGTGGCAATATTTGCCCACTCTTCTTTGCAAAAACACTCCAGATCTCTGACAGAATGATCCAACAAGCCAAAGAACGATCCAACAGACTCCCATGATGAATGTAAGACCAACGATTCAGTATACCCTGCCCGGTATGGGGTTACCGGTGCCCCACCCTGGAGCCAGGCCTGGGGGAGGAGATTGATGGCTAGCGCCTGGTGGCCGGGTTTCTGCCTATGGGACCTGGCCGGGCTCAGCCTGAAGGAGTTACACAGGTCTGCCCTCCAGTGGGCTCACCATCTGCAGAAGGGACCATGGGGGCCCAGTGCTATGTGGATCAGGTGCCGGTCGAAGGCAGAAACCCTGGCAATCTGATCCCTAGCTTCCTAAACTGGCATTTGGGATGTGGAATGTCACCTCTCTGGTGGGGAAGGAGCCTGGGCTGGTGAGGTTGGGAGATACCGGCTAGATATAGTCAGCCTCATCTCAACACACAGCTCTGGTTCTGGAACCAGTCTCCTGGAGAGGGGCTGGAACTTGCCTCTATATTGGAGTTTTCCCCGGTGGACAAAAGGGTTGTTTCACTGTGTCTTCGGGTTGGGAAATGGGTCCTGACCGTCATTTGTGCATATGCACCAAATGATGGTTCAGAGTACCCACTGTTTTTGGAGTCTCTGACTGTTGTGTTGGAGAGTGCTTCTCTTGAAGACTCTATTGACCTACTGGAGGACTACAGTGTGCACATTGACAATGACAGTGAAATCTGGAGGGGTGTGATTGGGAGGAACGGCCTGCCCCATCTGAACCCGAATAGTGTTCAGTTATTGGACTTCTGTGCCAAATACAGTTTTTCCATAACAAACACCATGTTCAAGAATAAGGGTGTCCATATGTGTACCTGGCATCAGGACACCCTAGGTCGCAGGTCAATGATCGATTTTGTTATTGTGTCATCAGACCAGTGATTGTATGTCTTGGACACTCGGGTAAAGAGAGGTGCAGAGCTGTCAACTGGTCATTACCTGGTGGTGAGTTGGATCTGATGGCAGGGGAGGGTGCCATTCAGGCCTCGTAGACCCAAATGTATAGGGAGGGTGTGCTGGGAACATCTGGCTGAGGCCCCTGTCCGGGACGTTTTCAACTCCCACCTCCAGAAGAACTTAGACCACATTCCAAGGGAATATGGAGACATGGAGTCTGAATGGGCTATGTTCTCCACCTCCACTGTTGAAGTGGCTGCCCAAACCTGAGGCTACAAGGTAGTTGGTGCATTTCGTGGTAGCAACCCCCAAACAAAGTGGTGGACACCAGTGATCAAGGAGGCCATTAAGCTGAAGAAAGAGTCCTATCAAGCTTGCTTGGCTTGTGGGACTCCCGAAGTAGCTGAGGTGTACTGGCAGGCCAAGCGGAGTGCAGCTGGGGTGGTTGATGAAGTAAAAACCCAGGTGTGGGAGGAGTTTGGTGAGGCCATGGAACAAGACGTTCGGTTGGCCTTGAAAGATTCCGGCAAATTGTCCTGGGACTCAGGAGGGGGAAGCAGCTCCCTGTGCACACTGTGTATGGTGCGGATGGGGCGCTGCTGACTTCAACTGGGGATATCATCTGGAGGTGGAAGGAGTACTTTGAGGATCTTTTCAATCCACAATCGAAATAAGTGTGCACACTTTTTTGTGTTATCCCATTGTTTTTAATATATGTTGCATTTTTTATACAATGTTATTTTAAATGATGAATAAATCAAAAACAACAACAAAATCCCACTGACACAGCTTCCACAAAGGAAGCAGGGCTTGGGACGAGGGGGACGCCTTTCCCACCACAGGGGCTAAGGTCATCGAAGTGGTTAAAAAAAACTCTTCAATGGCCGTTCCCCAGGGATGGATGAGATTCAGTCTGAGTACCTTAAGGCTCTGGATGTTGTAGTGCTGTCATGGTTGACACGCCTCTGCAACATTGCTTAGAAGTCGGGGACAGTACCTTTGGCATGGCAAACTGCATTGGTGGTTCCTCTCTTCAAGAAAGGGGACCGGAGGGTGTGTTCCAACTATTGAGGGATCACACTCCTCAGCCTCCCTGGGAAGGTCTGTGCAAAGGTACCGAAGAGGACAGTTAGGCCGTTAGTCGATCCTGGAGTCAGGAGGAGCAATGTGGTTTTCACCCTGGCCGTGGCACATTGGACTAGTTCTTTACCCTCTCAAGAATCCTCAAGGGTTCGTGGGAGTTTGGCCAACCAGTTTACATGTGTTTTGTGGACTTGGAGAAATCATTCAACCATGTCCCTTGTGGTTTTTTGTTGGGGGTGCTTCAAGAGTATGGGGTATCGACCTTGTTGTTATGAGCTATCTGGTCGCTATTCGACCGTTGTGAGAGTTTGGTTCGTATTGCCAACACTCAGTCGGACTCATTCCCAGTGAGAGTTGGACTCCGCCAGGGCTACCCTTTGTTACCGATCCTGTTCATAATTTTTATGGACAGGATATCTAGGCGCAGCCAGGGAACAGAGGGTGTCATGCTTGGTGACCACAGGATCTCATCTCTGTTGTTTGCAGATGATGTTGTCCTGTTGGCTTCATCCAGCAATGACCTTTTTTCCCTTGTCTCAAACAATTTTGACCTCTTCCCCCTTTGAGACAAGTTTACTGTCAATGGCTTGGTATGCAGTGGATTTGAAAGAACAATTTTAGCATATCTGCTCTTAATGGAATCCCACAGATAAAAATTCATAAAAGAAGAAGAAGAAAACATGACTAGAAACCAAACTGAGCTTTTGGTGCAGTGCTTGTACAGACACTGACCACCCATAAAGTAATTCTGCACCCACCATTTTAACAGCATAGACCAGGGGTGTTCAATCATGTTTCATGGAGGGCCAAGACCCAGCAGGTTTTCTCTTGTACCCAGTCTCTTAAGCAGGTGTTTTACTTATCAGCAATCAGTGGGAAGAAAGTCAGTGAAATCTACTGTTGAAGACACTGATTGGAGGTAAAGCCTGCATGGTCATGGCCCTCCATGGCACATGATTGGATACCTTTGGCATAGACCAGGGGTGGGCAGTGAGGGCCATTCCGCTGCAGGTTTTCTGTTCCACCCAGTCTCTTCAGCAGGTGTTTTCAATGATTAGCAATCCTTGAAGCTTGCAAGAGCAAAGACCTGCTGAAGAACTGGGTGGAATAGAAAACCTGCAGTAGAATGGCCCTCCATGGCACATGATTACCCACCCCTGGCATAGACACTTAACTGCCCACTTCAAAAGGTGCACCTGTTCAACTGCTTGTTAATGCACACATCTAATCAGCCAATCACATGACAGTGGCTAAGTATATTTAGGCATATAGGCATGCTCAAGATGATCTGCTGAAGTTCAAACTAAGGCTGAGAATAAGGAGGAAAGGTGATCTAAGTGGCTGAACACTGTGGGCCCTAAACTTTTGATTCATCAGAAACTCACTTACTCTAGAATGATCAAAAATCTTTCTGAATGCCTTGATTTTGACACATTTCTCCTGTTGCATATCATGCTGGTCACAAGCCAACAGTAGGACTCTGAAACCCTTGGAATCCCTGTATAAACTGTCCATCAAATTTCTGGATAAGAAGACATGGCCGTATCACCATTGTGGTATACTTGCCAAAAACAAGATGTTAAGGCAAGGCAAGGCAAAGCAAGGCAAGTTTATTTGTTTAGCACATTTCCTGTACAAGACAATTCAATTTCCACCCATTCATCCATCTTCTACTGCTTTTCCGGAGGTCCGGGTTGCGGAGGCAGCAGTTCAAGCTGAAAAGCCCAGTCTTCCCTCTCCCCAGCTACCTGCTCCGGCTCTTCAGAGAGGATACCAAGGCGTTCCCAGAACAGCTGGGAGACATAGTCTTTCCAGCGAGTCCTGGGTCTGCCCCAGGATCTCCTCCCAGGACAATTCAAAGTGCTTTACATAAAAACATTAAAGCATTACAGCAAGTTGCAAAAGGAATACATAAGAATTTAAAAGCAAACTAAAAAGTAAAGAGAAACAAAAACAAGTTAAAATAGAATAAGATAGAAAATGTGCAAGAAATAAAAGTTACAGTACATTGTGGAAGATTAACAATTGATCTACTGAAAGGCCGTGGCAAATAGGAAAGTTTTTAACCTGGATTTAAAGCAGCTGAGAGTTTCTGCAGCCCCGTTGCTTTCTGGGAGTTTGTTCCATATGTGAGGGGCATATAGACTAAATGCTGCCTGACCCTGATGACCTGAGGGTTCTGGGTGGTTCATAATGGACTAGCAGATCTGAGATGTATTTTGGCCATATACCATTTGGAGCTTTATAAACCAATGGCAGTATTTTGAAATCTTTTCTTTGACAGACAGGAAGCCAGTGTAAAGATCTGAGGACTGGAGTTATACGATCCACTTTCTTGGTTTCAGTGAGGACTCGAGCTGCAGTGTTTTGAACCAACTGCAGCTATCTGATAGACTTTTTAGAGAGACCTGTGAGGACAGCGTTAGAGTAGTCCAGTTTACTGAAGATAAATGCATGGACATGTTTTTCTAGATCCTGCTGAGATATCAGACCTTTAGTCCTTGTTCTGTTCTTTAAGTGATAATAGGCTGACTTTACTTCTGTCTTAATGTGGCTGTTAAAATTCAGGTCTGAGTCCAGAACCACACCCACATTTCTGCCTTGGCTGTTGTTTTTACCATCACTGACTGAAGCTCAGTACTAACTGTGAGTCTTTCTTCTTTGGCTCCAAAAACTATTGTTTTGGTTTTGTCTTCATTTAACTGAAGAAAATTCTGGCACATCCACTCTTTAATTTGACCATTGCATTTGATCAGGGTTTCAATTGGACCACAGTCTCCTGGTGAGACAGTTATGTAGATCTGTCTTCCCTTGCTCAGGTTACCCACATTTGCCCCACATGAGTAATCAGTTGTTTTTCTACATATAGGAGTTTTGTTTCTTATATTCTTTGTCACTGGTTCATCGTCATAATCGTGGCTGTAAGAACTGTTTCTCCTTCACCTCGGCCAGAGCCGTCCGCTCTGGTGAGCCTCATTTGTAAGTGTCAGTCGTTAATTTTCTTTTGCTCACCTTTGCACTTGTTTTTTGTGTTTTTTCAATAATCTCACAAACTCACAGTACAGCACCTGGGTTGTTTTTCCCTCCGTGTGCTGTGTAAAAGCGCACATTCATGACAGTAGCCAGTGACCAGTCATCAACCCAGCTGCTGTGAGTTTTGTGCAGTTTGTCACCTTTTGTGTTTTTCCACCCACCTGTCTTTTGGAGCACCACGTTCCACCGGGACGAAGTGGAGCAGCAGGCGGTGTGTTTCCTGGAGGGCATCCTGGCACAGACGTGGGCTTCCCTTTCCCCTAAGATGGTCCGAGAGGGTTGGGACAGTGCAGCACGAATAATGGAAGCGTTCCCTAACCTATGGAATAACCACGACGCTAAGGACTTGCTCAGCACCATATACTCCCTGCCGCGTGATGAACAGTAGGAAGAAGTCCTGACACCGAAGCCATCTCTCACGAAGAGGAAGAGCCTTCACCGTTCCAAGCCATCAGCCTCTCCCACGGCAGCTCCACGTCCTCCACCTATGCTGTGGCCCGCTCCATCAGACGAGGAGCTGGAGGAACAGAAATTGGTATTATTAGCCGAAGCGGACCTCCTTTTGGAGGTGAAGCTGTAGCTACTCGTGGATATTATTCATGAAGTAGAGGAGTTTTTTCCCTGTGAGTCGGAGCAGGAGATGGTGATTGAGTGCGCCCAGACTTCGAGGCCTCTCTCCTCAGATGAACCGACATCTCCTTCCTCCGCTCGATGCCACCGCTCCCGTTAATCTCGACAGAGGAGCTTCACCACTCACCCTGCGACTCCTCCCTCATGGGGGGAGGAAGATTCTGCAGCCAAATTCCTCCTAGCTTCTGGGGAGATGGAGCACGACCTCGGGACGACAGCTAACGTCATCACCACCCAGGAATTCAGGAAAGTCCTTAGTCACTCACTTGCTCTTTCCTCTGAAATAACTTGCCTGATTCCTGATGTGGAGGCTCAGATTTCACAGTTTGCTGAGTCTCCATCATCAGGTGTCTTTACCGCTTCTCCACCTGTGCCTCCTGTCTCCCACACATCTCCGCCGGTGCTGGGAGGAGGTTTCCCAGATGATGGAGGAGCCAAAGGTTGTTTAGGGGCCCACTCCACGAAGACGGCGTCGTCCTGGATGGGTCCGCCGGAGAAAGCTGCTTTCCACGGCTACAGCCATCCCTCCGCTGTGGGAGGAGCCCAGGCCAGCCATGTACTCAGAGAAGACTGTGTGGGCTCCAGATGCAGCAGGTGAACTCCAGGAGAACAGGCAAGTACACACTCATTCCATGCTAATAGTTGATGAATTGTCTTGCCTGGCTCCTGGTAAAGAGACTCAGATTATACAGTCCCCTGAGTGCTCTTTGCCTGCTGCAGAAGACAAGTTTTCACCTGCCCTCTCCATCTCTTCTCCTCCCATTTCTGAGTGTCCATCGGCCCTGGAGCTCAACCACCGGATTATGGAGGAGCCCATGGTGCAAGCAAACACCATCCCAGCTCTTCAGGTCCCCTATGGGAAGAGGGAGGACACGGGACCCGAGCCCATCACACAGAGTCCAGTTCCTACGGTTATCAGGACCCCAGCCGCCACGCTGGATGAGCCTCCTATGTGTACCACTACGTCTGGGGCCGAAGGGACTGACGTGAACATCATGCCTTCCGTGGGGGCCGCTGTGGCAGAGTTGACTCCTGAGCCAAACCTCCTGAGGGCCAAGCCCATAGGACCATCATCACCCAGATTGCCGAAGTCCTGGACAGTGGTGGAACTCCAGTCCAGGCAAGAGCTCTCATTTGTTTCTCTCCCTTTTGAGTTGGAGCAATCTTGTCTGGCTCTTGGTGAGGAGAGTCAGGCACAGCCCTCAGCTGCATCCAAACTCACCTTGCCGGGCTCTGTCACTGCCAGCGACCCTAACCACTTTTCCTCTTCCATCGCTCCTGAGCCTTTTCCTAGGGTCACCGGAGAGGATCGACCATCGCCTGGGGCCTCTGTAGATCCGGTGCAACCCACCAATGACGACGAGAGTCCAGTCAGTGGGGGTCAATGCGGGGGTTCCGTCCCATCACAGGACCTCCTGGGGTGCAGTGCCTCTCCAGCCTGAAGACCAATCGCTACCTGGATCATTGGAGATATGGGCAGCGGTGGAGCCCGAGTTCAGGCAAGTGTGCTCTTTAGTCTCTCTCCTGCCTGTGTTAGAGCTATCATGCCTGACTCTGGGTGAGGAGAGCCAGGGGCAGCTAGCTGCTGCACCTGGGCTCACCTCGTTGGGCTCTGCCGCTTCCGGTGAACCTGACCCTGTCTCTCTTTGTTCTGCTTCTGAGCTCCCTCCCAGGGTCGCCGGAGGGAGGTCAACACCACCTGAGGCCGCCAAAGATGTAGGTTTGCCGCTCGAGGTCGCTATGGGCCCAGCTTCCCTCACTGTGGAGGTCACCGTGGGTGCTGCCATGTCCCAGGCTGGGACCACCATGGGTGAAGCCGAGTCCCAAGCCGAGACCACCGCGGGTGCAGTTACGTCCCAGACTGGGACCCTCGTGGGGGCAACAGTGGTCCAGCTGGGTCCCACTGCGGGTGCAGCCGTGGCTCAGCCGGGTCTCACTGTGGGTGCAGCCATGGCCCAGCCGGGGTCCACCACAGGTGCAGCCGAGTCCCTAGCTGCGACCACCGAGGGTACAACCGTCCTCCTTACCGGGACCAGTGAAGTCATAGATCCTCTCTGCTCATCGCCAGACACCATCGTGGTTCCTCTGTCCTCGTCACCAGATGCCGTCATGGTTCCTCTGTCCTCGTCACCAGACGCTGCCATGGTTCCTCTGTCCTCGTCACCAGACGCCGCCATGGTTCCTTTCTTCCCGCTGCCAGTCGACGCTGGGGCTCCCCATCCTCGGCTCTCCTTCCTGGTTGTGGATCTCCCTGTGGGGCAGCCACCTACCGGGCCACCTTGCCTATGATGGTGGCTGGAAGACTCAGGCCAGCCGCCCTATAAACTGTGCCGTTTGGTTGGATTGTCAGTTTTTCCTGGTAGGCCACCTGACTCCTTCCTCCGGGCCATCCGGCTGGCCTGGGACCATGGTAGGCCACCTGACTGGGTGTGCCGTTCCATCTGCTGGGCCTGGTACTCTGGGCAGCCTCCAGAACCTGCTCAACTCTGGACTTGGGGAAGGGGGGCTAGGTGTGTGTTTTCTGGTGTGGGCCCTGAGTAGGTTGTTCTTTATTCCCTCCTGACCTGCCCCCCCCCCACCCTCCCTGGGTAGATTGTGGTAGTTCCTGCTTGGGGGGGGGGGGGGGCTCTGTTATGTGTGGAGTTTGGGATTTTTCCAAACTCAGCTCCATGACTCCCCTGTTTGTCCATATTGGTTTATTATGCTATTATTTTTCATGTACTCCTTGCCGCCTCTGTTGTCCTTGCTATCATTTATATCTGTTTCCGGTATTTAGGTCTTGTTTACCATTTCACTGTGGTGTCTTGATTTCTGTAGTTTCCGCTTTGTGTTCTCCAGGTTGTCTTTATGTTTGGTTTCCCCTTTGACGGCGATCAGGGCTGTCAGTTTGTGTGGGTGTGCCCTGCCGCTTGTCAAACTGCCAGCTGCCCCTCCCTCACCTGTTTAAAAGCAGTCACTCATCCTCTTCATCATTCCTAGCAATGTGTTATTATCTGTCTTCCCTTGCTCAGGTTACCCACATTTGCCCCTCATGAGTAATCAGTTGTTTTCCTATATATGGGAGTTTTGTTTCTTACATTCTTTGTCACTGGTTCATCGTCATAATCGTGGTTGTAAGGACTGCTTCTCCTTCGCCTCGGCCAGAGCAGTCTGCTCTGGTGAGCCTCATTTGTAAGTGTCAGTCGTTAATTTTCTTTTGCTCACCTTTGTACTTGTTTTTTGTATTTTTTTCAATAAACTCACAAACTCACAATACAGCGCCTGGGTTTTTTTTTCCCTCTGTGCGCCGCGTAAAAGCGTATGTTCATGACATTTATGATCTGTAGTAGATCTGAGGCAATACAATATGAAACGTTTTTAAAAACCCTGTTGGGAGAGTATCAAGGCAGCAGGTAATGGATTCCAGGTGGTATGATGCCATCGAGGTTTTTATGACTGATTGGAAAAAAAATTCACCATGGTGTTTACGTCTTCTCTACGTGGACAAAGAGGAAGCACATGTCCCACACCTGGCATAGGAGCATTGACTGTCTGTCTAATTTTCTGAACTTTGTCAGTAAAGAAAAAGGCAAAGTCATTGCAGGCACAGTTGGATAGAAGTTCAGGAGCTACTGACACAGGGGCATTTGTTAGCTCAGGGGTGTCCAATCATATGTCCAATCATATGCCATGAAGGGCCACGACCCTGCAGGCTTTACCTCCAACCAGTGTCTTCAACAGCAGATTAAACTGACTTTTTTTTTTCCCTCTGATTGCTGATAAGTCTCCAAATAACTGGGGACTGAGGATCGTCACTTCCTTGTGGTAACGTAACGTATCGTCACTTCCTGTTTTGCTGTCTGCCTGTGTGGTTGCTCTCCAGCTATTAGCTATGGCTACTAGCTCTCTTTCCTCTCCTCTGGTGTGCTCTCTCTGTCAGATGTTTAGCTACACCTCTGCCTCTTTTAGCGATAACAGTAAATGTAATAAATGTTGTCTTTTTGAGGCGCTCGAGGCGAGGTTGTCTGATTTGGAATCCCGGCTCCGCTGCATTGAAACACCGTCTGCGCCAGTTAATCTCGACGGACGCCCATTAGCTGCAGCGGAGCTAGCTAGCTTAGGCCCCCCTGTCAGCGGTTCCCCGGCTCTCCTCAGCAGCGAGGAGACTGGGTGGGTGACGGTGAGAAGGAAGCCTAGTCGCAAAGCCCCGGTTCACCACCAACCTGTTCACGTTTCTAATCGTTTTTCCCCGCTCAGCGACACACCCGCTGAGGAAAAAACTCTGATCATTGGCGACTCTGTAGTCAGAAACGTGAACCTAGAGACTCCAGCGGTCATAGTCAAATGCATTCCTGGGGCCAGAGCAGGCGACATCGAGTCAAATTTGAAAATGCTGGCTAAAAGTAACTGTAAATACTCCAGAATCAGAATCAGAATCAGGTTTATTGCCATTGTTCATGTAGTACACAAACTAGGAATTTGTCTCGGTACAATGCTGCAACATTAAACATGATAGGATAAGAGAAATAAACTATACATGTAATAAAGTGTAGGATAAGATTAAGTGATACTGGTCAACAGTTAAAATATATATTAGCCAGCAGCAGATACTGTGGAGAACTATATAGTGCAGTCGGTAATGCAGGAAGAAAAACAGTGATGATTGACATGAGTCTGGTTGAGCTGCTGTACATGGTGCACGAGAGTCAATAAGTCACTTAGTGTTCAGCAGTCTAATGGCAGAGGGGAAGAAGCTGTTCATGTGACGGGAGGTTTGAGTCTGGATGGACCGAAGTCTTCTACCAGAGGGGAGGGGGGCAAACAGTACGTGACCAGGGTGTGAGGGATCGGCTATGATCCGGCCAGCACGCCTCCGGGTCCTGGAGATGTACAGATCCTGGAGAGATGGGAGCTTGCAGCCGATCACCTTCTCAGCAGTGCGCACGACGCGCTGCAGCCTTAGTCTGTCCCTGGCAGTGGCTCCTGCGTACCACACGGTTATGGAGGTGGTGAGGATGGACTCGATGATGGCTGTGTAGAACTGCACTAACAATTGTTATTCACGCCGGCATTAATGACATCCGTCTCCGGCAGTCGGAAGTCACCAAACTTGATGTAGAATTGGTGTGTGAGTTTGCAAAAACGATGTCTGCCACTGTAGTATTCTCTGGGCCCCTCCCCAATCTGACCAGTGATGACATGTTTAGTCGCTCGTCATCCTTGAACCGCTGGCTGTCTGTGTGGTGTCCTAAAAATGACGTGGGCTACATTGACAATTGGAGCTCTTTTTGGGGAAAACCTGGTCTTATGAGACGAGACAGCATTCATCCCACTTTGGATGGTGCTTCTCATTTATCTAACAATCTGGCATCATTTTTATCCAAATTTCCAAAACCATGACTACTCAGAGTTGGGACCAGGAAGCAGAGTCACAGTCTTACACGCCTCTCTGCAGCTCCTCTTCATCCGCCACCCCTCAGCTTAGCCCCTGTCTTCCCCATCAGAGAATCGTTGTCTGCTCCCTCCAAAGTAAATAAAAATATCATGCATAAGCATCCCAAAGTGATAAAGCAAAACATTGGTAAAACTCAAATTAAACATAAAGCCTCTAAATTGAATGATTTGGCCTCTGTTCCTCCTCATAATTTAAAAATTAAATGTGGTTTACTAAATATTAGGTCTCTAACTCCCAAGTCTCTGCTAGTCCATGATCTGTTAATTGATCATCAGATTGATTTAATTTCCCTTACAGAGACTTGGTTAGGGCAAGAGGATTATGTTGGTTTAAATGAATCAACTCCCTCTGGTTATTTAAACTGTCAAAATCCCAGAAGTTCTGGTCGTGGAGGAGGAGTAGCAACAATTTACCATTCCAAATTACTAGTTAATGTAAAGCAAAAAACATGTTATAATTCCTTTGAGGGCCTGGTCCTCAGTATTGGGCACTTTAGCAATTTTAGGTTAAACCCAATTTTATTTGCCATAGTTTATCGTCCCCCATCAACCTACTCAGAATTTTTATCCGAATTTGCTGATTTCTTAGCTGATTTAGTGCTGAAATCTGATAGAATAATTATAGTAGGGGTCTTTAATATACATGTGGATGTAGATAGTGACTGCCTTAATGTGGCATTTAATTCAATATTAGACTCGATTGGGTTTTCTCAGAAAGTAGGAAATTCTACTCATTACCTCCACCATACATTGGACCTTGTTCTGACATATGGCATAGAAATAGAAAATCTTGTAGTGTCTCCTCATAACCCTGTACTGTCAGACCATTGTCTGTTAACCTTTGATTTTACCATTTCTGACTATTTGGCTCCTAAAGAAAAATATTATTACAGTAGATGCCTCTCAGATGATGCTGTTTCCAAATTTATGCAGATTGTTTCCTCTATGCCATGTGTCAACACAACGGAAATAAGCTATAGACAGCTTGCTCCTTCTGTAATTGATAACATGGTGGATAGTGTTTCAGCTTCTCTGCATCAGGCTCTAGACTTGGTGGCCCCCTTAAAAAAAAAAAAAAAGTCTAATCAGAGATTTCTAACTCCTTGGTTCAACACAGAAACTCATAGCTTAAAACAGAAGACTCGTCAATTAGAAAGAAAATGGCGCTCTACTAATTTAGATGAAATCTATTTAGCTTGGAGAAATCATCTTTTAATTTATAAAAAATCTCTTAGAAAAGCTAGAACAAGTTATTACTCTGCATTAATAGAAGAGAACAAGAATAATCCCAGGTTTATTTTCAGTACTGTAGCCAGGTTGACAAAGAGTCAGGACTCTGTCAATCCTAGCATTCCCTTAGAGCTTACTAGTCAGGACTTTATGAACTTTTTCAATAATAACATTTCATCCATCAGAGATAAAATCAATCAGATTCTTCCCACAGTTAACTTAAATACTGTAACTACTACAACTCCTTCTTTTGATGTCTGTCTTGATGAGTTTACTCCAATCGACCTTTGTGAGTTAGACAAAATAGTTTCCTCATCCAAACCTTCAACTTGTCTTTTAGACCCTATTCCTACTAGGTTATTTAAAGAAGTCTTCCCACTTATTGGTAGCTTTATTCTTCATATAATCAATTCTTCATTAACTTTAGGCCATGTACCGCAGGCTTTTAAAACAGCTGTAATTAAACCCTTACTCAAAAAGCCAACGCTAGATCCAGGAGCTTTAGCTAACTATAGACCAATCTCTAATCTCCCTTTCATTTCAAAAATCTTAGAAAGAGTTGTTGCTACGCAATTATTTGACCACCTGCAGGGAAATGGTTTACTTGAAGAGTTTCAATCTGGGTTTAGAATCCATCATAGTACTGAAACAGCCTTAGCGAAGGTCACTAACGACCTCCTCATTGCATCTGATAATGGACTAGTTTCTGTACTTGTCCTTTTAGACCTTAGTGCAGCTTTTGATACTATCGATCATAATATTCTACTTGATAGATTAGAACACTATGTTGGACTTAATGGAACTTCTTTGCAGTGGTTTAGATCTTATTTATCTGATAGGTTCCAGTTTGTTGATGTAAATAATGAGTTTTCTTTCAACTCAAAGCTTAGTCATGGAGTTCCACAGGGATCTGTGCTAGGCCCTACTCTTTTTAGTTTATATATGCTTCCGTTAGGCAACATTATTAGAAAGCACTGTATACATTTTCATTGTTATGCAGATGACACACAATTATACCTGTCAATGAAGCCAGATGATAGTAATCAATTAGCCAAGTTAGAAGCCTGTCTTAAGGAAATCAAAGCTTGGATGACTTGTAATTTCCTGCTATTAAATTCAGATAAGACTGAAGTCATTCTTGTTGGTCCAAAAAACCTTAGAAATTCCTTTCCAAATCAAACTTTCAGTTTGGATGCAGTTACTCTTTCTCTTAATAGCTCTGTGAGGAACCTTGGAGTTATTTTTGATCAGGATTTGTCCTTCAATTCACATATTAAATTTGTTTCTAAGACTGCCTTCTATCATTTGCGTAATATTGCCAAGATTAGGAGCATCTTGTCTCAGAGTGATGCTGAGAAACTGATCCACGCTTTTGTTAGCTCGAGATTAGATTATTGTAATTCGTTATTATCAGGTTGTCCTAAAACATCTTTAAAAAGTCTTCAGCTGATCCAAAATGCTGCAGCAAGAGTTTTAACAGGTACTAGAAAGAGAGATCATATCTCTCCGGTTCTGGCCTCCCTTCATTGGCTTCCCATAGAGTTTAGAATTAAGTTTAAAATCCTTCTTCTTACTTACAAAGCTCTAAACAATCAGGCTCCTTTTTATTTAAAAGATCTGATACTACCGTATTATCCTAACAGAGCACTACGCTCCCAAAATGCAGGACTACTTGTAATACCTAGAATCTCCAAAAGTACAATGGGAGGCAGAGCCTTCAGTTATCAAGCTCCTCTCCTGTGGAATCAGCTGCCAATCTGGATTCGGGAGTCAGACTCGATCTCTGTTTTTAAGATTAGGGTTAAAACCTACCTTTTTGATATAGCCTACAATTAGGGAGGGATCATGTGTTTCTGAACCCTCCCTTAGTTATGCTGCTAATAGGTTTAGTCAGCCGGGGGACCTCCAGTAATGCACCGGGCCTCACTCCTTTCCTCACTCTCTATGAAATATTTTTTTTTTGCTGGTCATTAACATTTGTTTGTTCTCTCCCATAGATTGAGTCCCCATCGTGCTGTTTGCTCTCTACATGTCTGTTCTTTTCATCTTCTCTGTCCCCTCACCCCCCAGCCAGTCGCAGCAGATGACTGCCCCTCCCTGAGCCTGGTTCTGCTGGAGGTTTCTTCCTGTTAAAAGGGAGTTTTTCCTCTCCACCGTCGCCAAGTGCTTGCTCACAGGGGATCACCTGATTGCTGGGGTCTTTCTGCAACTGTGGGGGTTCCCCCCTACAGTTGATAGTGCTATGAGATGACTGTTGTTGTGAAATGGCGCTATATAAATAAAGTTGAATTGAATTGAATTGAATTGAATTGAATAAGTGAAAACACCTGCTGAAGAGACTAAGTAGAAGAGAAAACCTGCAGGGTCTTGGCCCTCCACGGCACATGATTGGACACCCCAGTGTTAGCCTGTCAACAGTAGTGAACAAGGTACATGTATTATTGTTGTTTTTAGCAATGATGTCACAAAAATATGCTTACCTTGCATTTCCATCCATCTTCTATCACTTTTCTGGAGGTCCGGGTCACGGAGGCAGCAGTTCAAGCAGAGAAGCCCAGACTTCCCTCCCCCCAGGCACCTGCTCCAGCTCTTCAGAGAGGATACCAAGCTGTTCCCAGACAAGCTGGAGACATAGTCTCTCCAGCGAGTCCTGGGTCTGCCCCAGGGTCTCCTCCAAGAGGGATGTGCCCGAAACACCTCAACTGGGAGGCGGCCAGGAGGCGTCCTGATCAGATGCCCATGCATCTCAGAATCAGAATCAGAATCAGAATCAGGTTTATTGCCATTGTTCATGTAGTACACAAACTAGGAATTTGTCTCGGTACAGTGCTGCAACATTAAACATGATAAGATAAGAGAAATAAACTATACATGTAATAAAGTGTAGGATAAGATTAAGTGATACTGGTCAACAGTTAAAATATATATTAGCCAGCAGCAGATACTGTGGAGAACTATATAGTGCAGTCGGTAATGCAGGAAGAAAACAGTGATGATTAATATGAGTCTGGTTGAGCTGCTGTACATGGTGCACGAGAGTCACTTAGTGTTCAGCAGTCTAATGGCAGAGGGGAAGAAGCTGAGAAATGCAAGGCAGATGCCTTGCATTTCTCAGCTCCAAATTATAAATGCTCAATCTCACATTATAGATTTCATAATGAACCTGTAATTTAATTTTTCACTACCTGCGTTCAGCTTTTTGACACTCTTTTTTTCAGCTCTTACTAGTTTGGCATTTCTCCATGGAGGTTTCTTTTTAATAGTGACCACCTTCACCTTGATGGGAGCAATGGTGTTGA
The DNA here is from genome assembly GCA_020510985.1 of Pholidichthys leucotaenia. NCBI lineage: Eukaryota > Metazoa > Chordata > Actinopteri > Cichliformes > Pholidichthyidae > Pholidichthys > Pholidichthys leucotaenia. The sequence goes on from CM035837.1 coordinate 215,853,896, forward strand.
TAATATTTGTGATTTTACCACTGAAATTTTCTGCAAGCTCATTTACTGAAGGTGGTGGTGGTGGGGGGGGGGAAATTTTGGAGGAATGTTTCACTGGTATTATCACTGATGTGCCATTTTTTGATGACCTCTGTCTGGATATTTCTCCTGACATTAATAGCACTCTCAAAGAAAACACAAGAATGGTCGGACAGAGCAACGTCCATCATCATAACCTTAGAGATGTTCAGACCTTTGAAGATGACCAAGTCCAGATTGTGTTCTCTGTTGTCTGTTTTTTCCATTACATGCTGAGTCAGTCCAACGTTATCAAGGACACAACACAATTCTTTGGCCCCTCTGTCCTGAGGGTTGTCATCATAGATGTTAAAATCACCAACAATAACTACACAGTCAAAGGCTGCATGGTATTTAGGTGGTCTGTAAACATTAAGAAACAACACACGGGAGGAGGACTTCAGCTGAAGAGCCACATATTCAAATAAAGTAAACTTATCATAAGACAGCTGCTTGCATTGGAGGGAATCATTAAACAAAATAGCTCCTCCTCCTTTCTTATGCAGCCTGGGTTCACTTATAAAGCTGTAGGTGGGAGGGGCTGCTTTGATAAGAAGAGATCCATTATCATCTAACCAGGTCTCTGTTAAAAACATAAAATCCAGTTTGTATTTTATAATGAGATCCATCCATCCATCCATCCATCTTCTACCGCTTAATCCTTTCGGGTCGCTGGGGGCTGGAGCCTATCCCAGCATCTTTGGGCGAGAGGCAGGGTACACCCTGGACAGATCGCCAGTCCATCGCAGGGCCAACACAAAGAGACAGACAACCATTCACTCTCACATCCATACCTAAGGACAATTTAGAATCCCCAGTTTTTGATGCCAATTAACCTAACTTGCATGTTTTTGGCATGTGGGAGGAAACCGGAGTGCCCGGAGTAAACCCACGCAGACACGGGGAGAACATGCAAACTCCACACAGAAGGGTCACCGATGGTCTGGGGGTGGGATCGAACCCACGATGGTCAAGGGTGGAATCGATCCCATGACCTTCTTGCTGTGCTGCCACTGTGCTAACCACTGCACCACCGTGCTGCCCTATAATAATAATATAATATATAAATAATGAGATCATTAATTAAAAATATGTTTCCTGCCAAAGACCTAATGTTTAATAACGGTAGATTCAGTATGTTAAGAGCATCATTTGCCAAATTTTTATTTTGTTTAGGCTGTGACTGGTGACAAATGAACACTAGATTTGATAAATTTACAGGATGTTGGCAGTTGTGTCAGAGCTCACTAAGGAATTGCTGGATGGGAGGAAGGATGAAGTGGGAGGTTTCAGGGTGAGAAAATTGGATTAGGACATGGGGTCAGTTTTGTGGCCCCAGTGACCATCTCCTTCATCTCGTCAGTGAAGCTGAGGAGTGGGAAGGATGGAGAAGAGGAAGCTGAAGAGAATGATGACCTAGACGGGGTATGCAGTGGTAGAGGAGGTGGGTCCTCACTGGCGGATTTTGGTCAAGGAGGGGTCTGCACAAGCGGGGACTGAGGTGGCTTTATCTCATAGTTTCTGCTGGGCTGTATCTTATCCTGTTGTTTTGGTTCCTTTTGTCTCTTGTCCTTGTCCTGGGGAACAGAATGGTGATGCAGAAAATATAACAGATTGGAGGTAAACAGCCTCACTCCTGACCTGCTGAGGCTTAGTCCATCTGCCTTAAAAAAGTGTCTGTAGTCCCAGAAGAAGTTGAAATTGTCAATAAAATTGAGTGATTTGTTTGTACAAGCTTCTGATACTCATCCATTTAAATTGAACAGTCTGCTGAATCTCTCAACTCCTCCTCTGACCAGTGGTAGTGGGCCACTAACAAACACTTCAGCATTCTACAGTTGACTGGATCCAGCAGTTCCTTAAAGTCCTGTTCAGCATCTCAGACTGCTATTTCACAACATCGTTTGAGCCTACATGTAATATGAGACTCTTCACTGTTGAATGATCAGCCATTATTTGCAAGATTTTGTCTCTCACACCAGACACCATATCCCTGGGAAACCACATTATTTTTGTGTATTTAAATTAAATCACCCTTTATTATCATTCAACTGTACAACCAATCATGTACAGTAGAACGAGATTGTGTTTTACCTATCTACAGTGTTAATCACACACACACCCCAAGTGTAGAATCAGAGGGACGCTGCCATGCAAGGCGCTGCCACCAATTTCCCTCCTCCATTCCATTATTGCTGAGCACCAAGCTGGATGGCAGGAAGTTCCACTTTTATATGGTCTTCGGCATGACTTGGCCGGGATTTGAACCCCTGCCTCCCGGGTGTGGGGCGGATGCTCTACCAACTGAGCCACCACATACATTACCATATACATTTCTCACATCTCTCACAGCAGAGTCACCAACAATCAGAGTTCAAGGCCCAGCTGTTAGCATTCTCTGTAGCCTTTTACCTTCTAAGTTTTTCCAATTTACCTTGCTGTGTGTCGGGGAGATTTTATCCAGGTTATCAGATGGAGATCCAGGGTCCTGCAGTAGCAGCACAAATCTGTTTTGAAGTGGCATGTTTGGCTGTAGTGGAGGAGGTTTGTTTTTAGGCTTTCCTTTGACAGCTATTCATGACTGTGTTTTGCTGACAGCAGGGGTTGAAGAGGCGCTTGGTATGGCTGGTAATGCGGGCCAGCTGTTTGCATCATAGATCTCACCAAGTTGAGCTGTTGCTTGTCCTCTCTTCACCCTGTGTGATGATTTATTCTTGGGCTTTGCACCAAGGGCAACCCAGGGAGGACTATCACTTGAGGATTTATTTCTATGTACAGAGTCCTTCTTTCTCCTGTTAGCCATGTTAGCACTGGATAGCTGTGAGTTAGCGGGGTCTTGTCCACTGTATTTAGTCACTGGCAGCATTGTATCATTTTCACAGAGTCCATTTACTTCCAGATTAACTTCTAACAGCTGGATTTTAGTTTCCAGCATGGTAATCTTCTGTAGAGGTTTGTGATAATCATCTGTAGAAAGGGGAGGCATCTTGTTGATACTTAGTAGTTCAGGCTTCAGCTGCTTGTAGGCCATGCTCACGTAGCACTGATAAGATTAGTGATGTTACGCTCAACACCGCCCACTCGCCACTGATTCGAGCAATATAAAGCGGATGTGTCATGAGCAGTGCATCGAGTGCAGTTTCAGCGCACCCACAGCCTCGCGACCGTTGCAAGTGAGGCCTCAGCTACAGTGCTCCGCACTGTGTGTCTATATATATATATATTTATATTTATATGTACATATGTATACTCGCTGCTCTTGTTTTTTCTTGTCTTCTGATTGTTGCTCTGAGTGTTGCTATCCCTGTGCTGTTGCAATCCTGGAATTTCCCCATTGTGGGACTAATAAAGGCTTATCTTATCTTATCTTATCTTATTATGTCAGTCACTTCACTTGACTTGAGGGCTCACGGGAAGTTAGAGAGGGAATTTTATTTTTGTTTGTTTGCTTTGCATACTGAATGCACTGAGGAGCTCATTTAGCAGCAGACTACATCATCCCAGATGCACAACCAAGAGGTTCCGTAGGTCCTTCCTACCAACGGCTGTCAGACTGTACAACCTAAGCAGGGCTGCTCGCAGAGATAGCAAAAAGACGTAACAAACTGTAGCATCATCTCACTTTGGCTCAGCAATAATTATTCTCCTGCTTAAAGACATTTCTGTTTCATCCAGGAATAACGCAAATAAATGGATTGTCTTCCTCCAGGCCACAGCTGAAATCCCCTTCTTTTGTTAAAACCAGCCTAAGGAATTTCCCCCAATGTCCGGCTTCACTTTATTGCCCCCATAAAACATGCAACAGATCCACACTCAGCTAATTTCCTTAAACTGTGAAAACGCTGGATTTAAACAACTTTAAAGTACATTATTACAAACTCAATTCTAAACCTTCATTCTTTTCAGGACTATGAAAATGCAGATGGACTCTGATGTTTTTTTTTGATGTGGAAAATCAATAATATGTGTGAAATGCATTAATCTGTGATTTTATATATATATGCATGGTAATGTTAAATGAATGTTTATTCCTGCATGTTGATTTAGAAGCACTGCTTATAAGATACACTAAGGTTAGTTTAGTTATACATAAGTGTGTAACAGTACATTCTAATGTATTTAAAACTGTGTATTCCTGTGGACTGATATCATGTGTCACCAGTCTTCATAGAACCCCAGCTTCTTCATCCTATTGGTCTCTCACAGACAAGGCCTGTTATTGGACTAAAGGTTCATCGAGCCCGCCCACGAAGGACGCTCATTGGCTGAGATTCCGGTCAGGCCGGAATCCCGCGAAACTCAACAGAGCTTATAAAAAGGAGAGAGAGACTCGGTTTCAGCCCTTTTTGCCTTTTTCGTCAGACACCACTCTCTTTCTGCTCCGGATTCTCTTTTCGCCTGCTCCCTTCTTTCTGATCTCCTCCATTGTCTACACACAGCAAGGAAGAACAAAGGACCACATGGCGCTTTTCTGAACACAGCAGATAATTTGTTTATGTAACTTTGTATTTTCTTCTTCTCTTAAATGCCTAGGAATTCCTTTTTCTTTGAGCTCAATTCTTAATCGGAGTCAAACTCCAATTCTTAATTTATCACTTTTTGTTAAACTTTCTGTAAACCGCCGTTTGTTTAATTTTAAGGTAAACTTTAATCTTGACTTTATTTTTATAATATTTTTCTTGACCAAGCACCTCTCAAAACTATTTTTATCTAAAGTCCGAAAGTTTCTTTTCTAATTTGAAATCGGATTAGATATCTCTTAATTATTACCGAAGACCTCTTGAAGAAAGACGCAGCTCCCACATAACGTGCAGCTGTAGGATCAACACACAGCTGTCCCACATCACTCTGAAGAGACGTCGGCACCATCTGGCTAAGACCCGTTTCAACTGTGGGTCATGCAGCCCAGAATCCAGCCTCCTTCGACCGCTTGAATCTAAAGGTCGAGCTGTGAACCCTTGAAGTATCTGCTGGCAGATATTTCCCTCACATCCACAAAGTCTTGGGCTGAAAAAGGACGACACAACTGCCATCACTGAGGATCACGTGAGCTGAAAAACTTTAATTCATCTGCTGAATTAAACTTGAGGTTCGGTACTAATTTACATATCTAATCAGATGCAAATTAAGAAGCCCTTAACATAACTCTCCTTTTCATTAAAATTCCGTTTTTATTTTCTTAAGATTAATTTAGGACTTTTTCATAATTGGCAAACTTTCTCCATAAATTTGCGTTGTTTTTGATAATCTGTTAACTCAAACTGATAGAAATTCGTTTCTCAGTTTAACCCTGGTTCCGAAAATATTGACATTGTTAATCTATCATTTACAAGATTGATTTTATGATTAATGAAATTATTTCGATGTCTATTAATCATTTTGTTTAATAAATATTTAAAAATGAGAAGTTGTTGGGAATTTATTTCATTCTGAGTCTGTTTCAAGCCCAGGTATGGAATTCACAGAAAATTTTTGAGACTGATTATTGATTAATTTATTGAGTGATCAAACAGGTATAAGGTGAAATTAAAGATCAAATTGCTTCTTAAAGATAGAAGCTGGTGCCCCTTACGAGTGTTATTAGCTTTTCTGATGTATATGAAATGAGATTTGAGCTCAGATTCCAATACATCAATATAAATTAAATAATTCATACCTGATCATATTTATTATTTATTAATATTCCCATATTTTACGTTACATATATTGGTACCCCACGTGAAGGCTTGGTTGAACTTGAAACGACTCAGAAGGAAATTAATACATAAGCTTGTGTGTGATTTTGGTCAATTTTAACTCACAAAGGTGGTTCATTGTCTGCAGCCAGTCTATTGTCTGTCTCTGTGTCACGAGGGGGAGGGGGTGAATTCGCCCCCCTGATTACTCCTGATAACTGCTGTGTGTCTGCTGACCAAGGTGGGGGTGAAGACCCCCACTGCACCCTAGTCAGTTTAGTTTTTGTTGTTTAATGCATGCTTAAAAGTGATTACACGCTGAATAATTAAAATAGGCCTGGAAACAAAATAGCGAAGAAATCCTATTTGTTTTCCCCATTATTTCAACACCCCACAGGCGAAGCAAACCCTTGGGATTTAATTGAATTAACCATTGTATAAACTTGTTGAATAAAGTTTAGGGAGACTGAAGTTTTCCCGCCTTTGGAAAGCAAGGCGTGGTTTTATGGACTGAAGCTTGAGCTCTGCATCCACGTGGCACGTGCACGCTCAGTCGCGCACGCGACCGTCAAGCTGTGCATGACACGCATGTGTAGATCGGCTCAGCGACGCCATCTTAAGTCTAGGTAGAGTTCCCTGTAGCCGCCATTTTGAGTAGAGATCCTTGACTCCTTGCGACGTCATTGGGTTTCCTCTTCTGGAAGTGCAGACGAAAACTGCCTCCATCTTGTGGTGAAACATAGGGACTACAATTTTATTTAAACTTATAATCTTTAAAGACGATTTATAACCAAATTAAGTCTTCAAAGTAACTTCAAAGCCGTTCATATTATTCGGAATAAACTAAATTTAACACTAATCCAAACTTTTATGCCAAGAATAAAAGGAAAAGGACCTGTTGGCTTCTGAAAGTTTTTTCTCAGTGGTGAAACCCCACTAACTGCATAGACACCTATAGCAGGAACATATATAAACACCTCTATTGTATTTAATCACTTATATAACCACATATTATAATCTTTTAAGCTAAAAGCAAACATATTTACACACTTTTAAGCAAAAAGTTACAAACTTTGAAGCTATATGTGTGCTTATTTTGCTGTTTTTAAATGTGATATGGTGTGATTCCCTTCTCACAGAAACCCAGTTTTAGCTTAAGGATTCTAATGCTGATGTTTACTCAAGAGTAACATTAAAGTAGGATTAGTCCTGTGCATTTTGACAAATTTACAGACTTATTGAATATTTATAATTTTTCCTCTTTCTCAAATTTAGGAAACCACATCAAGCAATTAACACTTAAGAGAAGCTCTAGGTGTTATTTAAACTCATTGTATCGTTTCTGATTCATGCTTTCTCTACAGGAAAAGAAAAACACTTAACCAACCAGCATAATTTTCAAATTTTTCCCAGGATTTAAATGAAAAGTCAAAAAGGTGCAAACATTGATTATTCTGTAAATAGGAAATTTATAGATCACAATCAAGAAAGATCACTATTGGCTTCAATCCTAATAAATCCTTCGACACCAAATATTCAAATAATTCACTTGTTTCTAATTTGTAAATATTTTAAACATTTAATGCTTCAAAGGAAAATAGGCTTTAACAAATAAAACCAAAGGAAAGCCTTAACTTTAAAAGAAAGTGGAAACTTATAATCTTAAATCTTTAAAGCATTTAGCCTCTTTTGCTTTTGGATTTCTTTTGTAAATAAAATCCTCACCTTCAAAGTGACATTTTGCAAAATCCCAAAGCTAGTTATTGATGACAAATTCCAATACTAGACTTTGAAAATCGAAGGAAAGAAGTCAATCTACACAATTGAAATTTCAGTTTTGTTTTGCGAAACAAATTCAATCCAATTTCAATTCAACTGTATTTATCAACGTACGGTTTCAACGAACAAATTATTTAAAGCATCACTACATTTCTAAACAATTTCAAAATTCTATTTCCCATCCTGCAAGCCTACAAGTTGAAACAAATTCTAAAGGAACTTTCAACTATCACGGTTGTAAAATAAAACACTCAAGGTTAAACCTTGCTGAACAAATTTAAGAATAATCAACCAGTTGAATTTTTTTTTTTTTAGAAGCTAAATAACAACGGTCAAACATGACGAGTCATCAGACAACCGACCAATTTGCCAAACTGGATGACCTTCAAACAACATTGGAAGCATGGACTTCTAATTTAATTTCTAGCTTCACAACACGGGTCAAGGAAACACAGCCCAAAGAATTGGAGCAACTCACTGAAGAACTTTTGAATGAACACACTGAAAACCACCAGAAGGCAAGGACCTCACCAGTGTGTTAGGTAAGTTTGCGCTAACATTAGTCGCAAGATTAAAAGTAGCCGAGAACGAGCTAGCAAATCAACAAACAACGATCCTATCTCTCCAAGAAGAGAACGAGACACTGAAAGGAAATTTGGAACAATCTCAAGAGGAGAATGACAAAACTCAAAACCAACTGGATGAAGCGTTACAAGATTTGGACCGTGCAGAGTCACAAAAGGAACGGTTGATGCATAACAATGACACGCTTCATCAAGACAACAATGAACTTGAAGATGCCCTTCAAGACACAAAGAAGAAACTCAGAAGAGTTGAAGGTCAACTTGAAAATGTGAAGAAGGATTACAAGGAATGTCAACTGCTCCTAAAGGAAAGACATGAACACTGGGACATCCACCGCGCTCCCTCGCCCGATTCCCGTTTCGAATACGGACGACCGCGTGGACAGCGTGCGTGTGCCCCTTCAGACCGCGACCTTGACAAGATCGCGCGAAATATCACCAAATTTGATCCAGGACCTACGGGTTCACCTGATGCCAAAGTCTATTTACAGGACATTGATTACTACCTGCGTAAGTACCCTGATGCTACGACAGATGATCGCATCTATCTGATCAAACTAACATCTAACAGGTCAGTATCAAAATTCATAGACAGACAGCCGGCAAACATCAAAGCAGATTACACGCTGCTCCGCGAAGCCATCGAAAAGGAGTTCTCCGACGACTGCCTACAGGCAGGGCTAACCGCAGCCCTAGCCGTGAAGCAAGGTCGCTCAGAGCCAACACAAGCCTACTATCAGAGACTCCTACTTGCATATTTTGGATCTCAAAATACACCAGGGATGGAAGAAGACCACAATTTCAAGACCCTCTTCATCCAAAACCTCCATCCCACTGTGAGTCATTACCTAGGAGTTACAGCTAACCCAAGGTCAAACTCAATAAGTCAGCTGAGAGAGTTTGCACACTATGCGTTCCAAAAACAGCAACAAAGTCGCAACAAGCATGCTGAGCCTGCCAAAGTGCTAGCTATTAGCGATGCATCTAACACCTTGGAGTTGGAAGGAGCCCCTCGCTCTACTCCACCTCTTACACCGCGAGTACATCAACAGCCGAAGCATTTTCCCAAGCGACCTCAGCAAGGTCAAAACCAAACTAGGTCCTCTGGATACCACTTTGGACCAACTTTGCGAAAACCCGACTACCGTCGTAGACCATATCCGAGGGATAGGTCACGAGAACACGATACGGACTACCATGATGACAGATACCGATACGAAGACACGCGTAACCGCGACAAATGGTCTCCATCCCATCACAGAAGCTCAGAAGCAGAGACCTATCACAAACCTTGGAAGGAAGAAGAAACTCCTACATTCAGTCGAGAAGCTATTGAAATTGTCCAACACCTCCTAGCAGAGATTCAAAGCAACAAAGAGAATAAAACTGCTAACATTCTAGCCATATCAGCTGTGCCAACTCAAAACAAGCGTTCCAAACGAAGGAAACGCAAGAAGAAAATCCCTCATGCAAATGAGGAAGGACTAAAGGACTCAACGCAGTCCAGTGCTGTTATGGCAGCCCAACCACAGGTCACAGACCACTCCTCTAATGACATTTCGCAACTCTGTGTCGAACCACCGGTTCCACAATTCCTATGCGATTTAAACGAGAGGGGGGTGGCACGGAAATTCTACCTCCCACTGACCCTTGAAGACATGGTGTGTCAGGACGCTGTTTTAGACACCGCTGCTGACATCACTCTCATGTCACATACCCTTTTTGACAAACTACGTGTAGCCGCTAACCGCGCTAACAAATATTTGAAACTGGAACCCTGTTCATTAGCCGTGCGACCATATGCGCTCACTAAAACAACCCTGTTGGGCGTATCACTACTAAACATGTCCATTGGACCCATGACCTTGACACATCCGGTCTACGTGTCCAAACTTGACGCCATTCCATTACTTGTTGGCAAAGACCTACTGAACCGTTTTGAGCCACTGATTGATTTCAAGAACCTCAAACTATGGGCTCAAACGCAACACCCTCACCCATTTGACCCAACAAGAACAACTGAATCACAGTGCTTTGTTCTGAACACTTTGGACACCCCAAGTCTCACACAACTAGCACTGATGGAACAACTGCAACCGAGTGAAAGCGACCGCCAAGACCAAGGTGAGTACTGTCCACGAGAAGTCAAAAGTCACCTTCAAATACAAGGTCAAGCCAAACACTCAAATGATCTTGAAAACTCAATGGCCGAGCAGAAAACCCCAAACGACCCTCTTGAAACCCTCGATACCCATGATTCAATGGTGGTATCACATTTTGAAACCCACCCACCCACCCATGAGGCCTGCATGGTCACAAGAGCCCCACCAACCAGCTCTCTAGACCCTCTAAAACCTCAACTTTTTGCAACAACGAACCCAACTTTTGCAAACGCAAGGCGCACAGTCACTCAACCGTGCAACCAAATGATCCATAAAACCATCAAACACCGGTTGGATAAAACGGTACATGCGCTACCCGTATCTAAACCCTATGACATACCAAAACTGATACCACTTCATGCGACACAATCTTATCTGCAGCTATGCAATGGCACTCCTGTTCATGCTTCCGATGAACCATCATCGCCACTGCTCAGAGTTCCTCGAAACCAGAGGGGGGTGATGACTGCCAATGCCTGTAACATTCCAGCTACAGAGCACAAAAGCGTCAAAACGACATACAAAGCTCCCGAGGCTGTATTTCAAAACCATTCTGACCGAGTCGCTAAACAGAAAGCGTACAACAATCAAAAACTCTCGCATGACGAACTGCGAAGGGGGGACAAGATCTTCCACCCCACATTTGTACCACAGACACCTGAAATAAATTCACAGGAAAGGAAAATCACTCCTAAATTCCTACCCGAGTGGATGAATCCACACATTGTCAACAACAAACTTTGGCCACTCAAGAGCCAAATCCAGGACCCCATTTTCAAATGGGCTCACCAAAATCAGTGTAACCTTTACCAAAACCCCATGGGACTTGTCGGGTACAACACTGTCAAAGTAAGTCCATAAATAAGATTAAAACCAAACCTACGTCTGAGAAATAACTGTAGCTAACTACTAGCCTCAGGTACACTCAGTCAAATTTCTCCAATCAGTTAACTGCATCCAAACCTCCAGAAAGGAAAGGGTATATTAAAACCAAATTAGCCCTTAAACAAATTTCAAAGACCTCTGTAAAATCTAATAAACTTCAATCAACTTACTATTACCAAATAGTATACACAAGACATTCAACACCATTAGCTTGAGCTAATAATCTTAAAACTCCCATCAAAGGTGAGAAAAACAAGCACAAGGTTTAGAGTTCAATCTCTTAAGCTCTATTCTGTAATTTCCCAGTTTTGGGATCAATAAAGTACATCCATCTAAAAGAAATCATTCCACCTCTAAGAGGAATTTTCATTTGCCAACCAGGTATCTAAAGAAAGATCAACAAGAAGATTAAGATCCAAAACCACTCACTTTTGTTTGCCAAGATGATGGCCCTCCTGTTTATCAGTTTAGCCATCTGCCTAGCAATCACACCCACTGTTACCCAGTCAGAATTGGGCCAAGCCAAAACAAAAGGTCAAAGATCCTCGGATGGATTCTTAATAACAGCCTCATCGTTAGAGCCTCTAGTTAACCTTAGCATGCCCACTGTTAACTCGGTCAACACCGCTAAACCGAAACGCCAGGTTGTCAAACCACAAATCGTTACCAAAATCTTACAAGACACTGTGTTGGTTTTGAATGCTTGCTCCGAAGCTTCAGTCAAACTCAACAAGGTCTTGAACTCTTTGCTCTTTGTGTTAAAGGTTGACTATGCTCACACACAGCCAATGTCTGTTACTCTCAGAAGTAGCTAGAAACATTAGCTTTTCAGTTAACGCTTTAGCAATGAATATGCTTTCTCATCATATCCTTTTTGCAGTAAATCCAAATTTACTTCTCATTGCCATCCAAAGAATGATAACGACATGCTATGCCCACTCAGTTTTTCTGAACAAAAGCCTCAAACACCCTATGATTTGGACATCTGTGGAACCATGGTTTAGTCTAACTAAACAAATTCAATTTGAACCTCCTTGAGTCACCTCAATACTGATTAGTCTGAATCTACCTCAAATATGAAAGAATTTTATTTTTGCTTTTGACTAAGATTTTTGGATACATGCATGTGTATATACAAATAATCCTTTATACTTTATTTAGATTTTATGCACATTTAAACTGTTTTTGAAATTTTTACTAGATATTTTTCAGCAAACCCAAAACATTTATATCAAGTATGTCAAAACCCACATACTTCTAGTTCATTTTTTTTTGTACCCAGAATTTTTAAGTCTTTACAGGCTTATACAGAACTTTAGTATATCCTAGACAATTACACAAATTTCCAGAAGTTTTTCAGAAAACCAAATTTAAGGACCTACACTTTGGAATAGATACTGTTTACAAGCTTAAGACTTACCGACATCAGAACTTTAGTTCAGCATTTGGATCAAGCCTCGCCAAATTGGGATTTGATGCCTAGGATTGCTATCAACGCTGAATCAACGTCACCATTGCTACCAGAGGGGGGACTGTAGCATCATCTCACTTTGGCTCAGCAATAATTATTCTCCTGCTTAAAGACATTTCTGTTTCATCCAGGAATAACGCAAATAAATGGATTGTCTTCCTCCAGGCCACAGCTGAAATCCCCTTCTTTTGTTAAAACCAGCCTAAGGAATTTCCCCCAATGTCCGGCTTCACTTTATTGCCCCCATAAAACATGCAACAGATCCACACTCAGCTAATTTCCTTAAACTGTGAAAACGCTGGATTTAAACAACTTTAAAGTACATTATTACAAACTCAATTCTAAACCTTCATTCTTTTCAGGACTATGAAAATGCAGATGGACTCTGATGTTTTTTTTGATGTGGAAAATCAATAATATGTGTGAAATGCATTAATCTGTGATTTTATATATATATATATGCATGGTAATGTTAAATGAATGTTTATTCCTGCATGTTGATTTAGAAGCACTGCTTATAAGATACACTAAGGTTAGTTTAGTTATACATAAGTGTGTAACAGTACATTCCAATGTATTTAAAACTGTGTATTCCTGTGGACTGATATCATGTGTCACCAGTCTTCATAGAACCCCAGCTTCTTCATCCTATTGGTCCCTCACAGACGAGGCCTGTTATTGGACTAAAGGTTCATCGAGCCCGCCCACGAAGGACTCTCATTGGCTGAGATTCCGGTCAGGCCGGAATCCCGCGAAACTCAACAGAGCTTATAAAAAGGAGAGAGAGACTCGGTTTCAGCCCTTTTTGCCTTTTTCGTCAGACACCAGGCTCTTTCTGCTCCGGATTCTCTCTTCGCCTGCTCCCTTCTTTCTGATCTCCTCCATTGTCTACACACAGCAAGGGAGAACAAAGGACCACATGGCGCTTTTCTGAACACAGCAGATAATTTGTTTATGTAACTTTGTATTTTCTTCTTCTCTTAAATGCCTAGGAATTCCTTTTTCTTTGAGCTCAATTCTTAATCGGAGTCAAACTCCAATTCTTAATTTATCACTTTTTGTTAAACTTTCTGTAAACCGCCGTTTGTTTAATTTTAAGGTAAACTTTAATCTTGACTTTATTTTTATAATATTTTTCTTGACCAAGCACCTCTCAAAACTATTTTTATCTAAAGTCCGAAAGTTTCTTTTCTAATTTGAAATCGGATTAGATATCTCTTAATTATTACCGAAGACCTCTTGAAGAAAGACGCAGCTCCCACATAACGTGCAGCTGTAGGATCAACACACAGCTGTCCCACATCACTCTGAAGAGACGTCGGCACCATCTGGCTAAGACCCGTTTCAACTGTGGGTCATGCAGCCCAGAATCCAGCCTCCTTCGACCGCTTGAATCTAAAGGTCGAGCTGTGAGCCCTTGAAGTATCTGCTGGCAGATATTTCCCTCACATCCACAAAGTCTTGGGCTGAAAAAGGACGACACAACTGCCATCACTGAGGATCACGTGAGCTGAAAAAACTTTAATTCATCTGCTGAATTAAACTTGAGGTTCGGTACTAATTTATATATCTAATCAGATGCAAATTAAGAAGCCCTTAACATAACTCTCCTTTTCATTAAAATTCCGTTTTTATTTTCTTAAGATTAATTTAGGACTTTTTCATAATTAGCAAACTTTCTCCATAAAAAACTTTCTCCCTTCCATCTGTTGTCATGGGAAATGTACGGTCGATACTGGGAAAGTTAGATGAGCTAGCGGCTATCTCCCGTTATGATAGCACTTACCGGGAGTGCTCTCTCCTTTTGTTTACTGAGACGTGGCTAACTGAACTAGCAGCAGATGCTAACATTGAGCTGGAGGGTTTTCACACGATACGAGCTGACCGAACACCAGAGAGTGGCAAAACTAGGGGCGGTGGAGTGATCATGTATGTTAACAACAACTGGTGCAGACCGGGACATATCACTGTTAAACAACGACACTGCAGCAAAGACATTGAGTTGCTAGCTGTTAGCATGAGGCCTACATATCTCCCGAGAGAACACTCACACGTGATCTGCATTGTTGTTTATGCAAATCCGACGGCGAACGCTGGGACAGCGCGTGACGTCATCCATTCAGTAACCAGCAGGCTGCAGACAGAACACCCAGATGCTCTTCTCCTCATCTCAGGCGATTTCAACCACGTTTCACTGTCTCCCATTCTGCCCACTTTCACCCAGTATGTCACATGCCACACTAGAGACAATAAAACACTGGATTTGTTCTACGCAAACACTAAGGAGGCGTACACCTCATCACAACTCCCCCCACTTGGGAGATCGGATCACAACTTGGTTCATCTCCGACCGGTGTACAAACCCCTAGTGCACAGACAACCTCCGGCCATGCACACTGTGGAGTTATGGTCTGAGGAGACAATGGACACTCTAAAGGACTGTTTTGAAGCCACTGCCTGGAAGCAGCTCTGCGATCCACATGGTGAGGACATCGATGGCCTCATTCACACCTTCACGGGCTACCTCAGCTTCTGTGTGGACAAATCCGTTCCCACCAAGACCATACGGCGTCACTCAAACAACAAACCCTGGATCAACCCTGAGATAAAAACACTTCTGAGAGAGAAGAAGAGGATCTTCAGGTCGGGGAACAGGGAGATGCTGAAGTCCGTACAGAGGGAGCTGAGGAGAAAGATCAGAGAAGGCAAGGACAGCTTCAGGAAGAAGATGGAGGACAAGCTGCAACAGAGCGACATCAGCGGGGTCTGGAGAAACCTCAAAACCATCTCGGGGCTCCAGAATACCTCCCCCCAGGCCACGGGGGGCAGGGAGTGGGCGAACAACCTGAATCTGTTTTTCAATAGATTTGACCAACCGCCCTCCCCCCTGTCTGCACAACAACCACTGCTGCCTCTAAGAAATCAAGTCCTGCTACCCACTCCCCACTCCACCGACACCCCCCCCACTCCCAACACACAGCCCCCCATCCTGACCCTGACCAAGACCCAGGTGAGGACGGAGCTGAGGAAGATCAAGGCGAGGAAGGCGTCGGGACCGGACGGCATCAGCGCAAAGCTCCTCAAGTCCTGTGCAGACCAGCTGTGTGGGATTGTGACGTATATCTTCAACATGAGCCTGAAACTGGGGAGGGTACCACAGCTGTGGAAAACATCTTGTGTGGTACCTGTACCAAAAACTTCCCACCCCAAAGACCTGAACAGCTTCAGACCGGTGGCCTTGACGTCCCACTTGATGAAGACCCTGGAGAGACTGCTCCTTGCTCATCTCCGCCCCCTGGTGGAACCAGCGATGGATCCACTCCAGTTCGCCTACCAGCATGGCATTGGGGTGGAGGATGCGGTGATCTTCCTCCTTCACCGTTCTCTGTCCCACCTGGAGAAGCCCGGGAATATGGTGAGGATCATGTTCTTTGACTTCTCCAGTGCTTTCAACACCATCCAACCAATGATCCTGAAGGACAAGCTGCTGCGCGCAGGGGTGGACCAGCACCTGTCATCATGGATCCTGGACTACCTCACGAACCGGCCTCAGTTTGTGAGAACCCGGGACTGTGTTTCCGACACGATCATCAGTAGCACGGGGGCCCCCCAGGGAACGGTGCTGGCTCCCTTCTTGTTCACTCTTTATACTGCGGACTTCTCACACAACACAACACATTGCCATCTACAGAAGTTCTCTGATGACTCTGCGATCGTTGGTCTCATCTCCAGCGGAGATGAAGCTGAGTACAGAGGGCTTATCCAGGACTTTGTGGACTGGTGCCATCGGAACTGCCTCCAGATCAACGCGAGGAAAACTAAGGAGCTGGTGGTGGACTGCTGCAGGCATGGGCAGCCCCTCACAGCACCAGTAAATATACAGGGAACAGACATCGAGATGGTGACATCCTACAAGTACCTGGGTATTCATCTGAACAATAAACTAGACTGGTCACACAATACTGACGCACTCTACAAGAAGGGACAGCGCAGGCTGTTCCTGCTGAGGAGACTCAGGTCTTTTGGTGTACAAGGGGCGCTGCTGAAGTCATTCTATGACACGGTGGTGGCATCAGCCATCACTTTTGGAGTGGTCTGCTGGGGCAGTGGCATTACTGCAGCCGATAGGAAGAGACTGAACAAACTGATTAAGAAAGCTAGCTCTGTCCTGGGGCAACGCCTTGATCCGATGGAGGAGATAGGAGAGAGAAGGACGGTGGCTAAACTGTCATCTCTGCTGGAGTCCGAGTTCCACCCTATGCAGGACATACTGGATGCACTGAGGAGCTCATTTAGCAGCAGACTACATCATCCCAGGTGCACAACCGAGAGGTTTCGTAGGTCCTTCCTACCAACGGCTGTCAGACTGTACAACCTAAGCAGGGCTGCCCGCAGAGATAGCAAAAAGACGTAACAAACTAATATTTTTTTTTTTTTTTTTTTTGAATGCAAAAGATGCAATAGACTTACACAATGGTCCTCTCCGGCATACAACTAGGAACATACCGGTCGCTATGGAGGGTGAGAATATGTATGGGCACATAATCATACCATGTAGGATAACTAAATAGACGGTTATGCTGTTTCATCCCACCTAGCAACAATGCTCTGCACTGTGTGTGTTTATATATTTACATATTTATTCCATCTAGCTACAATGCTCTGCACTGGGTGTGTTTATATTTATATATCTATATATTTATTCCATCTAGCTACAATGCTCCGCACTGTGTTTTTATATATCTACATATTATTCCATCTAGCTACATTGCTCCGCACTGTGTGTGTTTATATACTTGCATATTTATTCCACCTAGCTGCAATGCTCCATACTGTGGGTGTTTATATATTTACATATTTATTCCATCTAGCTACAATGCTCTGCACTGTGTTCATATATTCATATATTTATTCCATCCAGCTACAATGCTCTGCACTGTGTGTCTGTGTGTGTGTGTGTGTGTATATATATATTTTATAGTAATATGTACATATGTATATTAGCTGCTCTTGCTTGCTTGTTTTTTCTTGCCTTCTGATTGTTGCTCTGAGTGTTGCTATCCCTGTGCTGTTGCAATCCTGGAATTTCCCCGTTGTGGGACTAATAAAGGCTTATCTTATCTTATCTTATAAATTTGCGTTGTTTTTGATAATCTGTTAACTCAAACTGATAGAAATTCGTTTCTCAGTTTAACCCTGGTTCCGAAAATATTGACATTGTTAATCTATCATTTACAAGATTGATTTTATGATTAATGAAATTATTTCGATGTCTATTAATCATTTTGTTTAATAAATATTTAAAAAATGAGAAGTTGTTGGGAATTTATTTCATTCTGAGTCTGTTTCAAGCCCAGGTATCGAATTCACAGAAAATTTTTGAGACTGATTATTGATTAATTTATTGAGTGATCAAACGGGTATAAGGTGAAATTAAAGATCAAATTGCTTCTTAAAGATAGAAGCTGGTGCCCCTTACGAGTGTTATTAGCTTTTCTGATGTATATGAAATGAGATTTGAGCTCAGATTCCAATACATCAATATAAATTAAATAATTCATGCCTGATCATATTTATTATTTATTAATATTCCCATATTTTACGTTACACAAACTAATAGTTTTTTGAATGCAAAAGATGCAATAGACTTACACAATGGTCCCCTCCGGCATACAACTAGGAAAATACCAGTCACTATGGAGGGTGAGAATATGTATGGGCACATAATCATACCATGTAGGATAACTAAGTAGACGGTTATGCTGTTTCATCCCATCTAGCAACGATGCTCTGCACTGTGTGTGTTTATATATTTACATATTTATTCCATCTAGCTACAATGCTCTGCACTGTGTGTTTATATATTTACATATTTATTCCATCTAGCTACAATGCTCCGCACTGGGTGTGTTTATATTTATATATCTATATATTTATTCCATCTAGCTACATTGCTCCGCACTGTGTGTGTTTATATATTCATATATTTATTCCATCCAGCTACAATGCTCTGCACTGTGTGTCTGTGTGTGTGTATATAGTATATATTTTATAGTAATATGTACATATGTATATTAGCTGCTCTTGCTTGCTTGTTTTTTTCTTGCCTTCTGATTGTTGCTCTGAGTGTTGCTATCCCTGTGCTGTTGCAATCCTGGAATTTCCCCATTGTGGGACTAATAAAGGCTTATCTTATCTTATCTTGTATTGTTTGTTCCTGCCATCAAATTTTGAATAGACCTCAGATGGCCAAATACTCAAAAAAAAAAATAAAAGTATTGAGATTTTTTCTGGTTTTCCACTAAGATGCAGTTCTGACACTCAGTCAGCAGATGACACTCTATTAAATATTTCATAACACTGTGTCGATCATGAAGCTATTGTCTCAAAGTTGCTCATTGTTTCGTGAGGCCTCAGTTTCACCATCACTAGATAAGATCCAAAAAAGTGTTAGATCATGGTAATAGTGAGCTGTATCTTCAGCAAAGTATAGTCCCAGTGATCTACTAGTATCCGGTAGGTGCTGCCCATAAATTTGTTGTAGGGGAAAAAAGTATATTGATAGAAAAGTGCAAGCAGAGGGAAGAGCGAAGCAGCATAGCATCCTTCCACCAGCAAGATGGAAGAGAAAAGGGGTGTGTAGACTTTTTATATCCATTGTATGTGATCTGCGCTCTTCTTTTTATTGTTGTCTATTTTTTCACTGTTCACACCAAGTCTTAAAAGGGCCATTTTGGTTATTCAGAATTCATTTAGAGGATCATTTTTAGCTCATACTCCACAGTAGCAACATTCTGTAAATACAGATCCTTAAATATCTGTGTAGAAATCGAGGATGCTCCAGATTTCTGAGCATCCTGTCAAATATCTACACTACCGTTCAAAAGTTTGGGGTCACTTAGAAATTTCCTTATTTTTGAAAGAAAAGCACTTTTTTCAATGAAGATAACTTTAAACTAATCAGAAATACACTCTATACATTGCTAATGTGGTAAATGACTATTCTAGCTGCAAATGTCTGGTTTTTGGTGCAATATCTACATAGGTGTATAGAGGCCCATTTCCAGCAACTATCACTCCAGTGTTCTAATGGTACAATGTGTTTGCTCATTGCATCAGAAGGCTAATGGATGATTAGAAAACCCTTGTGCAATCATGTTAGGTCTGCAATGCTGTAATTGCTGCAAATGGAGGATTCTTTGACGAAAGCAAAGTTTGAAGGAAAAAATTATTTCAAATACAAATCATTATTTCTAACCTTGTCAATGTCTTGACTATATTTTCTATTCATTTTACAACTCTTGGTGGTAAATAAGTGTGACTTTTCATGGAAAACACAAAATAATTGTCTGGATGACCGCAAACTTTTGAACGGTAGTGTACATGTAGGTACTTCTCAAAAAATTAGACTATCATGAAAAAGTTCAGTATTTTTTGTCACTCATTTCTGAAAGTGAAACCCATATATTATATAGATTCATTACACATAGAGTGATATATTTCAAGCCGTTATTTCTTGAAATTTTGATGGTTATGGCTTACAGATAATGAAAATCCAAAATTTAGTGTCTCATAAAATTAGAATATTACATAGGATCAATAAAAAAAAACTATTTTAAAAAAGAAATGTCAGGCTTCTGAAAAGTGTGTTCATTTCTATGCACTCAATACTTGGGCAGGGCTCCTTTTGCATGAATTACTGCTGCACGGTGGCGCAGTGGTTTAGCACTGTGGCAGCACAGTTTTACCCTCGGCCGGGGGACCACGGGGATCAGGAGATCGTGGGTTCGATCCCAGCCCCCGACCAACAGTGAGCTGTGTGGAGTTTGCATGTTCTCCCCGTGTTGCGCGGGTTTACTCCGGGATTTCTCCGGTTTCCTCCCGCATACCAAAACATGTAGGTTTAGGGCGCTCGCGCACGCAGCGACCAGCAGCCGGTGGCTTGTCACCAGACTGCAAACCATGTCTACCTACGGGTACAAATAAGTAACAAAAAAAAAAAAAAAAAAAAAAAAAATCAATGCAGTGTGGCATGGAGGCGATCAGCCTGTGGCACTGCTCAGGTGTAATGGAAGCCCAGATTGCTTTGATAGTGGCCTTCAGGTTGTCTGCATTGTTGGGTCGGGTGTCTCTCATCTTCCTCTTGACAATACCCTATAGATTCTCTATGGGGTTCAGGTCAGACGAGTTTGCTGGCCAATCAAGCACAGTGACACCATGGTCACTGAACCAGCTTTTGGTACGTTTGGCAGTGTGGGCAGGTGCAAAGTCCTGCTGGAAAATTAAATCAGCATCTCCATAAAGCTTGCCAGCAGAAGGAAGCATGAAGTGCTCTAAAATTTCCTGGTAGATGGCTGCATGAACTGTGGACTTCAGAAAACACAGTGGACCAACATCAGCAGATGACATGGAAGCCCAAATCATCACCGACTGTGGAAACTTGGCACTGGACTTCAAGAATCATGGATTTTGTTCCTCTCCACTCTTCCCGCAGACTCTGGGACCTTGATTTCCAAAAGACATGCAAAATTTACTTTCATCTGACAAGATGACTTTGGACCACTGAGCAACAGTCCAGTTCTTTTTCTCCATAGCACATGTAAGACATTTCTGATATTGTCTCTTTTTCAGGAGTGGCTTGACATGAGGAATGCAACATTTGTAGCCCATGTCTAGGATTTGTCTGTGCGTAGTGGCTGTTGATGCACTGACTCCAGCCTCAGTCCACTCCTTGTGAACCTCCCCCAAATTTTTGAATGGATTTTGCTTGACAAGCCTCTCAAGGCTGCAGTTATCCCTTTTGCTGGTGCACTTTTTCCTACCACAGTTTTTCCTTCCACTCAACTTTCTATGAATATGCTTGGATACAGCACTCTGTGAACAACCAGCTTCTTTAGCAATGACCTTTTGTGGCTTACCCTCCTTGTGGATGGTGTCAATGACTGTCTTCTGGACATCTGTCAAGTCAGCAGTCTTCCCCATGATTGTGTAGCCCACTGACCCAGACTGAGAGACCATTTAAAGGCTCAGGAAACATTTGCAGGGGTTTTGAGTTAATTAGCTGATTAGGGTGTGGCACCATGACTTTCCAATACTGAACTTTTTCACAATATTCTAATTTTCTGAGACACTGAATTTTGAGTGTTCATTATCTGTAAGCCATAATCATCAAAATTTCAAGAAACAAAGGCTTGAAATATTTCACTCTATGTGTAATGAATCTATATAATCTATGGGTTTCACTTTCTGAAATGAGTGGCAAAAAATATTGAACTT
This sequence comes from Pholidichthys leucotaenia, assembly GCA_020510985.1. Classification (NCBI taxonomy): domain Eukaryota; kingdom Metazoa; phylum Chordata; class Actinopteri; order Cichliformes; family Pholidichthyidae; genus Pholidichthys; species Pholidichthys leucotaenia. The sequence goes on from CM035837.1 coordinate 215,875,785, forward strand.
TTTCATGATATTCTAATTTTTTGAGATGTACCTGTACATGCATCCATCCACCCTGAGAATTTGTCACAAAGTTACAAACACACATACATACATCCATAAAGTTTATGTGAACAATAAGGGTCGAAATTCTGCTTTAAATTTGATTTGATTTAATTTTGTATACTTTATTGATCCCCAGAGGGGAAATTGAGGGCATCCACCTGGATGGATGAAGCAGCCACGGTACATTTGGTTATTTTAACCAAGTGCCCTCATAAAAAGCCTTTACATTTGTCGTCTCTGTATTCACATCTTGGTCAAAATGTTGGAGTTCTGTTTTCTGTTCCCCTTTGTCAGATAGGCCTATATTTCTGCTCCTTGTGATATTTTTAAAGAATTTTTAATTATCGTCTGGCAGCCTCATGTTGTCTGCTGTTGGGCTCACATCTGTGAACTGTAGTGCTGTGGGGAACTAGTTTAGGCGGATATTCATCTGTGGAGCTTGTCATTGCATTAGCCTATACCAGACCTCAGTATTCAAACTAAGACAAAGGTAGTGCTGCTTTCCTGGACACCTAAATCGATGCCTCTGCTCTGTGGACTGGTATCTGGCAAGTTTCAAACATCTGACTATGGAACATGTGTTTATCATTATGGTTGCCATTAATAAATTACAGCCTAAACACACAACAAATTTGCACAATTACAAAGTTTTTGGAAAGCTTTTTCTCAAAAAAATCTTTGTTTTTTACACTGTAATATGTAAATGGGTGCTTTCAAACACAACCCTTTATCAGTAAGACACAAGAATATTGTATTCTCTTCCAAAAGTTCTATTTGCCCTCATCTAATAATAGTAAAAATAAACAACTTCAGCTTGAGGCAACTTATGATTGAGTCCCAATGTTTTCCTGAGAATTTTCTGTGGTTTCTCATCGCAACAAATATGAATCAAACACTGGAACAACTCTGAGCAGTGGTGATAATGGTTTTTTTAGTTTAAAAAGAAGTGTAACAGTCTATAATGATATTGATAGTGTTCCAACATTTTAGGAACTTTTTTTCTTTGTTTGCAATATTGTATTCAGTTCCTTCACGGGGTGCAGAAAAGTTAATATAACAAGCAAGTATTCAGGAAGCTCTTTCAACAGCAAAATAACAGCATCCCTCTGCTTTGTTGTGCTTCTTCAGAATCTAAAACATTTGTGTGGACATCACTTTCCCCCTCCATCTATTTTCCCTGCAGTTTCTAAAGCATTGGTGGTCCTGAAGTTGTAAAAACCATTTAGCGGTCTGTTTGGTTTGTGTTGTTTTGCTTTGTTAATTTGCTGCATGAAAAAGGATGAAATCATATTCCTTCAGTGTGACAAGTCAACACTGATACCTTCTCCACGTTGCTATCAATGCAACTTTCATTTCTTCATCTGTCAGCACGGAGACTATATCGCCTTAATCATCCTGTCCCAGCTTCGACTGCACGCTTTTAATTACTAATCTAAAGATTGGCATTTGCATTTTCTCTGAAGCAGTTGTCTTCAAAGATACAATTACTGAGACAACCAACTTCTTCAGCATCATTAAGATGCATAGATGCTGCAACGACAACTAAGCTTGTTAGCTATATCACCACACTCCCAGTTGTTAATGATACAGACATAAAATGAACTTTGAAAAATATGTTACAGAAGCAAACTTGCAAGCAGTTAAGAAAAAACTGTGAAAATTATAGCCATATAAACAGAATTCTGCAGTTTTTCTTAAAAATGTAATTTTTAAGACTTTTCTAGCTTTTGGGGGGCCCTGTGCAAGATTGTGTTTAGAGGCCCCTATTTTTGGTATGGGGAAGAGTTCAAACCCTTAAACATGAGTGGAAAAACTCTTCCCTCCTGACAAAAATGTAAAAAATAGCATACAGTTCTGCGAGTCCAACCGTTGGTTGAACCTCGGATTCAGGAGAAGCAATGTGGTTTACATCCTGGCCGTGGCACGCCGGACCAGCTCTTTACCCTCTCAAAGATCCTTGAGGGTTTGTGGGAGTTTACAAAACCAGTCTACATGTGTTTTGTGGACTTGGAGAAGGCATTTGACCGGGTCCCTCATGGTCTCTTGGGGGGATGCTTTAGGAGTATGGGTTATCAGGCTTATTGTTACAAGCTATCCAGTCCCTAATGACCGGATATGAGAGTTTGGTTCATATTGCCAACATTCACTCAAACTCATTTGCATTGAGAGTTGGACTCCACCAGGACTGCTCTTTTTCACTGATCATGTTCATAAAATTTATGGACAGGATTTCTAGCTGCAGCCAAGGATCAGAGGGTGTCATGCTTGGTGACCACAGGATCTCATCTCTGTTGTTTGCAGATGATGTTGTCCTGTTGGCTTCATCCAGCAATGACCTACAGGTCTTACAGGAGTGGTTTGGTACTAAGTGTGAAGTGGCTGAGATGGGAATCAGCACCTCTAAGCTCGAGTCCATGGTCCTCAGCTTGGAGAGTGGAGGAGTTCAAGTGTCTCAGAGTCTCATTCACGAGTGATGGGAAAATGGAGCGGGAGGTCGACAGACAGATTGGAGCAGCATCTGCAGTGACGCTGACGTTGTACCGATCTGTTGTGGTGAAGAGGGAGCTGAGCTCTAAGTCAAAGCTGTTGATTTACCGGTCAATATAACAAGAGTGGTGGCTCAGTTGGTAGAGCATCCGCCCCACACCCGGGAGGCAGGGGTTCAAATCCCGCCAGGTCATGCCGAAAACCATATAAAAGTGGAACTTCCTGCCGTCCAGCTTGGTGCTCAGCAATAATGGAATGGAGGAGGGAAATATGTGGCGGTGCCTTGCATGGCAGCGGCCCTCTGATTCTACACATGGGGTGTGTGTGATTAACACTGTAGATAGGATAAGCACAATTTTGTTCTACTGTACATGATTGGTTGTATGGTTGACAATAAAGGGTGATTTAATTTGATTTAAGCTGTGGGTAATGACCGAAAGAATGAGATCGCGGTTACAAGCGGCTGAAATGAGCTTTCTCTGTAGGATTGCTAGACTCACTCTGAGAGATACGGTGAGGAGCTCAGTCATCCGGAAGAGGCTCAGAGTAGAACCACTGCTCCTCCACATTGAAAGGAGCCAGTTGAGGTGGTTTGGGTATCTGATCAGGATGCCTCCTGGACACCTCCCACTTAGGTGTTTTGGGCACTTCCTATTGGGAGGGAACCCCGGGGCAGACCCAAGACATGCTGGAGAGACTGTCTTCCAGTTGGTACAGGAACGCCATGGTCTCCACTCTGAAAAGCTGAAGACGGTGGCAGAGGGAGAGGGAAGTCTGGGTTTCTCTACTTGGACTGCTGCCTCCACGACGCAGATCCCCAGAAAAGCAATAGAAAATGTACGTATGTATGTATGTATGCATGTGTGTGTGTATGGATGGATGGATGGATGGATGAAAAATACACCTGGGTCATCATCTAGATCAACACAAAAAATAAAGCAGTGCATAAAATAAAATAAAAAAAAATTAACCAACATCCATATAAATGTTGCAAATTTGTGAAGTCAGAAATTTACTACAAAAAAATTGAAAAATTATGAGGAAAAAATAACAAATTTACAAGAAAAAAGTTGCAGTACTATTGAGGAAAAAAATAATAATTTATGAGAAAAAAGTTGTACATTTGCAGGGAAAGTGTCACAAATTCACCTTTGCAGATTTCAGAGAGTCACAAATTTATGGGAAACATTTGTATTTTATGAGAAAAATTAGCAAAGTACAAAAAAAAATCACAATTTTATGAGAAAAAGACAATTACAAGAAAAAAGCAGCAAATTTATGAGAAAAATAGCAAATTTAAGAAGAAAGAGTTGCAAATTTGTGAGTAAAAAAATAAAGGTAATTTTAATTCTTCCCCCCAAAATGTTGAGTGAACTTATAGTTTGGGTTCCCCCCAATGGCAGAGGTTGCCTGTCTGTAACATTTTGGTAATCTGCTTTTTTGGCAGAAATGGCTCTGCTACAGTCTACACAATATTTTGATTTTATTTGGAGATTATTATGTGAGTATTCAGAGAATAAGATAAGATAAGATAAGATAAGCCTTTATTAGTCCCACAATGGAGAAATTCCAGGATTGCAACAGCACAGGGATAGCAACACTCAGAGCAACAATCAGAAGGCAAGAAAAAACAAGAACATCTAGTAAACATATGTACATATTACTATAAATGTATATATATAGACACACAGTGCGGAGCATTATGGTTGGTTGGTGAATGTGCAGCAGAAAGTCTAAGCTCTCTCTCCGCGGATGCGGCGGGCCAGCTGGAAGTCTTTGGGCATGATGGTGACCCTCTTGGCGAAGAAGAGACCCACCAGGTGGGCCTCGCTGGTCTCCTGCAGAGCCATGACGGCGAAGCTCAGGAAGCTCAGGACGGTCTTGAAGTCCTGAGCGATCTCCCTCACCAGGCGCTGGACGGGCAGCTTACGGATGAGCAGCTCCGTGGATTTCTGGTAGCGACGGATCTCTCTCAGAGCCACGGGCCTGTGACGGCGAGGCCTCTTCACTCTGCCGGTGGCCGGAGCGCCTCTCCGAGCAGCCCTGGTGGCTAGCTGTCTCCTGGGAGGCTTCTTTCTCCAGTAGATTTTACGGGCGGTCTGCTTGGTTCTTGCCGTCACTCTTTATTATTCTGTCTTATATTTCTTGCACGCCGCTTAAACTCCAGCCCAGCACCCGCGTCGTTTTCGCTACAGTTCCCGGTATGTCGAGTTTCCCATTAGCACTGGGCGGCGGCCAAGTGCTAGCTAGCACCAGCTCCTCCCCGCTGTAACGTCTCCCGCTGCAAACAGAGGCTCCGTCCGCCGACCCGGGAAACCCCCGGGGCGATCCGTGCGTCCGTGATATATATACAGAGTGAAAGGTGTCTGTGTGTGTGAATGTGTCTGGGAGTGTCAAAAAGATTTCTGCTCTTACTTTTTTTTAATTTTTTTTTTTATTATTACTTATTTTGTACCCGTAGGTAGATTTGTTTTGCAGTCTGGTGACAAGCCACCAGCTGCCGGTCGCTGCGTGCGCAAGCGCCCCTTAACTCCCTAACCTGCATGTTTTTGGCATGTGGGAGGAAACCGGAGAAATTCCGGAGTAAACCCACGCAAACACGGGGAGAACATGCAAACTCCACACATATCACTGTTGGCCGGGGGCAGGGATCGAACCCACGATCTCACGGTCCCCGCGATCCCCCGGCCGAGGGTAAAACTGTGCTGCCAGTTACTTACTGACCAGTAAAGTCAAAGCTTTAAATAGCTTACATCTCTTCCTGTGCCCAATTAACAAAACTTGCATGTCTTTGGATTGGGGTAAACCTGCCAAACAAAGAGCAAAGGCAAATATAAATATATATAAATAAAGCTTATTCAAGTGCTTACTCATGTTTTCTTTCTGAAATATACCCATACAGTATAAAGCTACCGTCACAAATACCCGTATGAACATCTGCAAACACCGTATGAATGATTTTTGGGCCATTTCGTACTGCCTTCTTATGGTGGCTGTAGAAGAATTCAGCATTTGTAGACGTTCATAAGTTCGTGGCCAGGTCGATGGTCCAAGATTTCTATGAACCCCCCACGAAAACCTTTCACTGTAGGGTGGCCGTACAATTGCCATAGGAACAACGTAAGAACCACCAGAGTTGTTGGACATAAGTATGCCTCAAAGCAACATAAGAACTACGCAAGATGTTGGCTGTAAGTATGCCTCACAAATGCCTTTAGTTGTTCTTGAGGGCCCCCTACAGTGGCTGTAGGAAATGCCGTATGAGTCCCTGTTTGTACAGAGATTCATACAGCATGCATGAGGTGGTAATGAGGTGCTCATAAGGTGGAAGTATGTCATCTGTGCCGATAAAATGTCCTGAAAGCCGTAATATCATCCTACCAATGACTTGAGAGTGCCGTGAGTTGCACAAAAATTTTTGTAAGATGGCAGTAAGCATGCCGTAGGAAGATCCCAACCTTACAAAGAATGTAAGAACTCTAGGACCATCGTACGACAGAAAAGCACCTCATTTCTCAAGAGTGCCTCAAGCTGCTCTTGTGAGCTGAACGGCAGCCGTAAGAAACTACGCCCCCCCTCCATGAATGTCTGCGAACTCCAGAATTCATAGGAATTGGGAGATTCTTATGAGCCCATCAAATCCAGTGTTCACAAAGAAACATTACAATCCCAATACATTGCAAGTTTCCATTAAAGTGGTATGTTTTGGAAAGAGGCTACTTTCCTTTCATCAGTATGTAAGCAGATGGAGGTGAGCTGTTGGCTCCAGTGGTTAAATACATTTATGTCTTTAGATGATTGAGATGATGTTAAGATCACCTCCAGAGGGGAAAAATGGTCACTGAGGACACTGATGAGAACTTCTGCACACATGAAATAAAACAGTTGTGTGTTGAGCCTTTTGTTGAAGGTAACCCCATTCACAGGTCCCTCCTGAAAAGTTGCAACAAGCATATGGTGAACATAAACACGACATCTTTCCTAACCATAGGGGATATTGTAGCTCTTATGAGCTGTGTTCATTAGCCCCAGATGACCTCTGAAGGTGAACTGGAATATGGAGAAAGGCACAGTAACAGTGTTGCAACCATTATTATCATGGAATTAAATAATTGTTTTCTAATTATAGATGTTGTGGAACCATAGCGTCTGTTTCTTTTGCTCCTCTGAGAAACTAGAGTAATTTAATGTAACTCACAACAGATTGCTGACATAGAGTTTGTAACTTTGCAAGAAGTACTTATTATTATTGGCAAAGAAGGATTGTTCCATATTGTATGTATACAATATGATTTGATGAAACAATCCCAGCGTTCTCACCTCAGTGTTCAGTTTCTGAAGACAAATTGGCTAATTTCTTAAGTTTTTCTTTTCATCCTGTGGGCAAACCATCCTTAGAAAATTATAGTGAGTAAAGAGAGGGTCCAAGAGGAATGACCCCAATTAACACTGCCATCTTCTATGTCTGAATGGTGCCCAACCTTTGGTGACTGCAAACAATCCAAAATCTGCTCTGTGTCCCATCTTCTTCTTTCTCTGGGGGACCATCTCATGCACTGGTCTCCCCTACTACAGTCTATCTGTCAGCACTTCATTAGCAGCTGGTCAATGCATTGATCTTTCAAGGACTGAGTTGGTTTGTTGAGGTGAGCAGTACTGCTATGTTCAGATGTTTTCTGCTAATTAAACTTAACTCTGAGGCCTTTGATAAATAGTACCTTCAAGGTTGAATCTTTGTGTGTGTGTGTGTGTGTGTGTGTGCGTACACATGCAAATCAAATGACAGAATGAACTGCTGAACTTGCTTCTCCAGGGCTTCATTTGTGTCAATCCTAAGGCTATATGTGTAGCTTGTATTTTTTTTTGACTCTACAGGAAGAGAGCATGAATTATATGAATCATTGACTCTCAACACTTTTTAAGAGAATTGTAAAAATTACACTCATTATTTCAGGTGATTACATACATTACATGTATTTTTTACTCAGTGAGCATACATTTGTTTTACTGATTACACAGAAAATATCACATAGCATGGCATATGCAATTAATATGGCTTTTACATTCAGTCTCTGTGATTCACCAATGTTGTCTGTTGCCATCCTTTCTGAATGCTGGATTTTGGGCCTTCTGATAATTCCTCTCATTTTGCTGATTTCCTTGAGTGGATCTTTGAAGCCTGTTATGATCAGCAGCAGAATTGCCCATTTTCCTTCCATAGGGGGTATATCGGTGTGATGGGGAAGGCCGACCACCTTCTTGCCTTCAGCGGTGATTGGGGTCTTGGCGTGGGGTATTCGAACATACTCTAAACATGAATTTAGAGTACAATACTACATCAACCGCAGCTTCTCACCCAGCAGCAGTGGCTGAATGGTGTTAAAGGCACTGGAGAAATCAAAGAACATGATTCTTACAGTGTCTCCTCCACCATCCAGGGGTAAATGGGCTCGTTGTAGCAGGTAGATGACAGCGTCCTCAACTCCTAAATGGGGCTGATATGCAAACAACAAAGGATCAAGCCACGTCTTCACGTGCAGCCTCAGGTGGGCTAAGACCAGTCTCTCCAGGACCTTTACCACATGTGATGTAAGGGCAAATGGTCGATAGTGATTCAGGTGCAATGGAGAGGACTTCTAGGGGAGAGGAACCAGGCGGGATGTCTTCCACAGCACAGCACAAGATTGTGGCTACCTAGCCATTAAACTGGTTAGGTTTTTTTCAAAATCAGGCTAGACATAGTTATAACATTATAGTGTTCCATGCAACATGATTTTTTTCTCATTAGTTTTGTCATTAGTTTGTAACATGTGGGTCCCACTCGGCTTCCTGTGGTAACGTATCGTTACTTCCTGTGTTGCTGGTTGTCTGTGTGGCTTGCTCTGTGGTTAGATCTCCTCATTCACCTGTGGATTTTGCCTTTAATTGGATTTTAATCACTTTTTTCCATCTACCGTTAGTTCTCACTTCTGTTTATCAAGCCTATTGCACCTGTGTGCGCACTCAGTGTCATCTATTCACCCTCTTCAGCCTTCTGTTCACCTTTCATCAGTGATGAAACTGATGGGTCTTCCCCATCAGAGAATCATTGTCTGCTCCCTCCAAAGTAAATAAAAATATAATGTATAAGCATCCCAAAGTGATTAAACAAAAAGTTGGTAAAACTCAAATTAACCATGAAGCCTCTAAATTGAATGATTTGGCCTCTGTTCCTCCTCATAATTTAAAAACTGAATGTGGTTTGTTAAATATTAGGTCCCTAACTCCCAAGTCTCTGCTAGTCCATGATCTGTTAATTGATGATCAGATTGATTTAATATCCCTTACAGAGACTGGTTAGGGCAAGAGGATTATGTTTGTTTGAATGAATCAACTCCCTCTGGTTATTTAAACTGTCAAAATCCCAGAAGTTCTGGTCGTGGAGGAGGAGTAGCAACAATTTACCATTCAAAATACTAGTTAATGTAAAGCAAAAAACACGTTATACATTCCTTTGAGGGCCTGGTCCTCAGTATTGGGCATTTTAGCAATTTTAGGCTAAACCCAATTTTATTTGCCATAGTTTATCGTCCTCCATCAACCTACTCAGTTTTTAATCCGAATTTGCCAAATTCTTAGCTGATTTAGTGCTGAAATCTGATAGAATAATTATAGTAGGGGACTTTAATATACATGTAGATGTAGATAGTGATTGTCTTAATATGACATTTAATTCAATATTAGACTCGATTGGGTTTTCTCAGAAACTAGGAAATTCTACCCATTATCTCCACCATACGTTGGACCTTGTTCTGACATATGGCATAGAAATAGAAAATCTGGTAGTGTCTCCTCATAACCCTGTACTGTCAGACCATTGTCTGTTAACCTTTGATTTTACTATTTCTGACAATTTGGTTCGGAAAGAAAATATTACTACAGTAGATGCCTCTCAGATGATGTTGTTACCAAATTTATGCAGACTGTTTCCTCTATGCCATGTGTCAACACAACGGAAATAAGCTATAGACAGCTTGCTCCTTCTGTAATTGATAGCATGGTAGATAGTGTTACAGCTTCTCTGCATCAGACTCTAGACACAGTGGCCCCTTTAAAAAAGAAAAAGTCTAATCAGAGATTTCTAACTCCTTGGTTCAACACAGAAACTCGTAGCTTAAAACAGAAGACTCATCAATTACAAAGAAAATGGCACTCCACTAATTTAAATGAAATCTATTTAGCTTGGAGAAATCATCTTTTAATTTATAAAAAAATCTCTTAGAAAAGCTAGAACGAGTTATTATTCTGCATTAATAGAAGAGAACAAGAATAATCCCATGTTTCTTTTCAGCACTGTAGCCAGGCTGACAAAGAGTCAGGACTTTGTCAATCCTAGCATTCCCTTAGAGCTTACTAGTCAGGACTTTATGAACTTTTTCAATAATAAAATTTCATTTATCAGCGATAAAATCAATCAGATTCTTCCCACCATTAACTTAAATACAGTAACTACTACAACTCCTTCAATTGATATCTGTTTGGATGAGTTTACTCCAATTGACCTTTTAGAGTTAGATAAAATAGCTTCCTCATCCAAGCCTTCATCTTTTCTTTTAGACCCTATTCCTATTAGGTTATTTAAAGAAGTCTTCCCACTTATTGGTAGCTTTATTCTTCAAATAATCAATTCTTCATTAACATTAGGCCATGTACGGCAGGCTTTTAAAACTGCTGTAATTAAACCCTTACTCAAAAATCCAGGAGTTTTAGCTAACTATAGACCAATCTCTAATCTCCCTTTCACTTGAAAAATCTTAGAATGAGTTGTTGCTACACAATTATTTGACCAATTGCAGGGAGATGGTTTAATTGAAAAGTTTCAATCTGGGTTTAGAATCCATCATAGTACTAAAACAGCCTTAGTGAAAGTCACAAATGACCTCCTGATAGCATCTGATAATGGACTTGTTTCTGTACTTGTCCTTTCAGACCTTAGTGCAGCTTTTGATACTAATGATCATAATATTCTACTTGATAGATTAGAACACTATGTTGGACTTAATGGAACTTCGTTACAGTGGTTTAGATCTTATTTATCTGATAGGTTCCAGTTTGTTCATGTCATTAATGAGTTTTCTTCCAAATCAAAGCTCAGTCATGGAGTTCCACAGGGATCTGTGCTAGGTCCTTCTTCTTTTAGTTTATATATGCTTCCGTTAGGCAACATTATTAGAGAGCACTGTATACATTTTCATCATTATGCAGATGACACACAATTATACTTGTCAATGAAGCCAGGTTATAGTAATCAATTAGCCAAGTTAGACGCCCGTCTTAAGGAAATCAAAGCTTGGATGACTTGTAATTTCCTGCTATTAAATTCAGATAAGACTGAAGTCATTCTTGTTGGTCCAAAAAACCTTAGAAATACCTTTCCAAATCAAACTTTTAGTTTGGATGCGGTTACTCTTTCTCTTAATAGCTCTGTGAGGAACCTTGGAGTTATTTTTGATCAAGATCTGTCTTTCAATTCACATATTAAATTTGTTTCTAAGACTGCCTTCTATCATTTGCGTAATATTGCCAAGATTAAGAGCATCTTGTCTTAGAGTGATGCTGAGAAACTGATTCACGCTTTTGTTAGCTCGAGATTAGATTATTGTAACTTTTTATTATCAGGTTGTCCTAAAACATCTTTAACAAGTATTCAGTTGATCCAAAATGCTGCAGCAAGAGTTTTAACAGGTATTAGAAAGAGAGATCATATCTCTCTGGTTTTGGCCTCCCTTCATTGACTTCCAATAGAGTTTAGAATTAAGTTTAAAATCCTTCTTCTCACTTACAAAGCTCTAAACAATAAGGGCCCTTTTTATTTAAAAGATCTGATTCTACCCTATTATCCTAACAGAACACTACACTCCCAAAATGCTGGATTACTTGTAATACCTAGAATCTCCAAAAGTACAATGGGAGGCAGAGCCTTCAGTTATCAAGCTCCTCTCTTTTGGACCCAGCTGCCAATCTGAATTCGGGAGTCAGACTCGATCTCTGTTTTTAAGAATAGGGTTAAAACCTTCCTTTTTGATATAGCCTACAATTAGGGAGGGATCATGTGTCTCTGAACCCTCCCTTAGTTATGCTGCTAATAGGTTTAGACAGCTGGGGGACCTCCAATAATTGCACTGGGCTTCACTCCTTTCTTCACTCTCATTGAAATATATATATATTTTTTTTTTTTTTTGCTGGTCATTAACATCTGTTTGTTCTCTCCCATAGATTGAGTCCCCACCGTGCTGTTTGCTCTCTACATGTCTGTTCTTTTCATCTTCTCTATCTCCTCACACCCCAGCCAGTCGCAGCAGATGACTGCCCCTCCCTGAGCCTGGTTCTGCTGGAGGTTTCTTCCTGTTAAAAGGGAGTTTTTCCTCTCCACTGTCGCCAAGCGCTGCTCACAGGGGATCGCCTGATTGCTGGGGTCTTTCTGCAACTGTGGGGGTTTCCCCTAGAGCTGAAAGGGCTATGAGATGACTGTTGTTGTGAAATGGTGCTATATAAATAAAGTTGAATTGAATCTGCATGTACCCTTACACAAGATTTCCACTTATTCCTGATCCAGTCTGTTACGGTTGCAATCCGGTCTCCGCAGTAAATAGTTCACATTCTAATTAATGTTCTGATCCCCACCTGGTCCGGACTACTGCAGAATGGATTCAGTTTGCTAATGAAATGCAACAAGTCTATTTTTGGATGCAGGATCCAATCCACAAGGAAAAGGGTACAAACTGTAAAGATCCACGGTCGTTCCTCTTCATCACTCACCCATCAACACTAGATCTCCTCAGGGGTGTGTCCTCAGCCCCTTACTGTACATACTGCTGACATATGATTGCTCAACCACACAATCAAGCTGTCATATCATCAAGTATGTGGATGACATGGCTGTGGTGGGACTTGCGTATCTCCCACAACAAAGAGATAGTGTATAGATAGTGTACCCGGCTATATTTTGCAAATGCACATTTGAGACACCGCTCCTCTTGGCACTCTGGTCATGCTCCAGCCAGCCTCTCCTCTGCACCACAGTCATGCCCTGAGCTGGAGGAGAACACACCGCCTCGCTCCACTTAAGCCATGCTGAGCTCTGCTGTAGTGCTGGCTTCCACGACAGCTTTAATGCCAGTTCCCATGACAGCTGTAATGTTGGTTCCTATGGCAGCTGCAGTTCCAACTCCACTTCACTCTCCACCCCCAGTGCCACTCCCACGCCGCTGTATTCCTCCTGTGATAGCTCCATGTCATTGTCAACCTCCAGTGCTGCCCCCACGTCGCAGCCAACCACCAATGCCAGTTCCAAGTTATTCTCAAGCTGCAGTGCCGGCTCACACCTCTGCTATAGGTGCCCCTGCCCACTGCTGTATGTGAGAGCGCTTCATCTGCTGTTCCTCCAGTGTTTTCAGGGGGTGTCATCGCCTCTCCAGCTACAGCGCCATTGGAGCCCTCGCCAGCGGAGGAGCAGGAGTTAAAGCAAATACTCTTTTTAGTGTTTATAACATCATTGCTGAAAAGGGCTTGGGAGACGCAGTTGCAGTTTCCGGCTGCTCTGAGCTCTCCCTGCCGGGCTCTTCTGCTGGCAGTTATGTGGACTTGACACCTACTTGTGTTGCTTCCTCCCTGTCTGAGGTGGCTGCATCAGGGATGGAGGAGCACCCACTGAGGTCACACCACTGCTTCAGCAGTTCTGGAGGTCCACGCCACTGCTTTGGCAGTTTTTGAGGTGCACATCATGGCTCCAGTACCCTCTGTGGTCAGCACTTCCCAGTTGTTTCCCAGTGTGGTCAGCGTTCTCAAGTCTGAGACCTCTATGTCATTATTTCCTGAAGTTAAGGTCCCTTTGTTTTTCTCGGAGCTAAAGATTCCTATGTTGTCTCCTGAGCAAAAAGTTTCCGAGTTTAAAATTTCCATGTCATCTCCTGAGTGTGAAATTTCCAAGTTGCCATCTCCCATGTTAAAGGCTCGTGTTATTTTTAGAGCAAAGGGGTTGTGTGTTACTTTCTGGGCAAGAAGCTTGTGTGTTTTCTCCTGTCTGGTGGCCCATGGACTTGTGTAGGCCACCTTATGCACCATGTTCACCTGTCCTGTGGCCTTTGGACTTTGGAAGGCCCCCTGACCCACTTTGTGTTTCAGCCCAATAGACGTGTGAATTGTAAGCAGACCTCCTGTTAGACATTTTGGTTTTTCTTGTTCTGTGAGATTCCTGTGTTTTGTTTTTTTCCCACCATGCCATGCCCCCCTCCTTCCGCCAATCTTCATGTTTCTTTTTGCTTTTTTTTGGGGGGGGGGGGCTTGTCTGGAATCCACCCCTTAAAGGGGGGATTATGTCACAATCAGGGCATGGCTAGGGACCGTTCCCATGTTTTATGCTCATATATTTGTGTTTTTTGTGATTACTTGTGATTATTATTATGATTATTGTTAAGTGCCCCATGTTCCCTGATCATTGTCTGTCATGTCTTGTCTTCCCTTGTTGTCTGTGCCTTATGGTTGTCTTTTTGTATTTGATTATATTTTGCCATTCCTGTTTACTTTTACAGTTTAGTACTAACTAACTAACTAACTAACTAACCTGCACTTATATAGCGCTTTTCTAGTCACAAAGACCACTCAAAGCGCTTTCATTAATACTAACCGTCTATTGTAAGGGCCTATAGGAAACAAATATCTAGGGACAATTTAGAACAGCCAATTAACCTAACATGCATGTTTTTGGCATGTGGGAGGAAACCGGAGAAATCCCGGAGTAAACCCACGCAACACGGGGAGAACATGCAAACTCCACACAGATCACTGTTGGTCGGGGGCTGGGATCGAACCCACGATCCCACGATCCCCACAATCCCCCGGCCAAGGGTAAACTGTGCTGCCGCAGTGCTAACCACTGCGCCACCGTGCAGCCCCGGTGTACTGTTGTCCTGCATGTCTGTTGTCATGTCTTCTGTGTGTTTCCTATTCTGTGAGTGTGTGTGCAGCTCCGCCCGTCCTGTGTACTTCACATGCTGCCCTTGATTGCTCCCACCTGTCGTGTTTGCTGTAATTAGTCTCCCTATACACGTGAGTCTGTGATTGTTCTCTGTGCTGGGTCATTAACATTGCTGTCTTGTTTTCTTGCCGTGCTCCCTGTGTGTTCTAGTGTTTTCCCTGTGAGTTTTTGCTGGTTATTATCTCTAGTCATTTTTCATCCCCCGTGCTTCGCCTTTTGTTTGTTCTTTTGTATTTTTCTGGATAAATCATTATTGCACTCAATTCCTGCCTGCACTATTGGGTCCCATTTAAAATTACATCTGCCTCCCCAAACAGATATTTGTGACAGTTGGTGTGGATTGGCAGCAACGTTTCTGTCAGTCTGCCCCAGGGCAGCTGTGGCTCCAGCAGTAGCTTACCACAACCATTGTCTGACTCTGGAGTGAATGAATAATGGACTCACAGTAAAGAGCTTTGGGTATGTTGAAAGGTGCTATATAAATGCAACCATTATTATTACCTCCGCCAAGGAGGTAATGTTTTCATCGGCGTCAGTTTGTCTGTCTGTCTGTTTGATTGTTAGCAAGATAACTCAAAAAGTTATGGACGGATTTTCATGAAATTTTCACAGATTGTCAGAAATGGGGTATCCTACAGATGGTTAGATTTTGGTGGTGATCCGGATCACCATCTGGACCCAGGAATTTTTTAAAGATTCTTTTTTTTAAATTTAACATTAAAAAAAGCATCACAATATAGCTAATATATGCCACTTGCGAATGGCATTTTTTTCATGGTCAAGGAATCTATAAAGTTAGACCAAATAAATGTAGGATTAATATTTATGATGTTAAACACTGTATGGGGGGAACTGTGGCGCTTGGCGGAGGTCTGCGCTCTCCGAGTGCTTTTCTAGTCATTACCGCCGCCAGGCCGCAGGCCAGGAGGTTTTCTGTTTGTCTGTCTGTTTGTCTGTCTGTTGGTTAGCAAGATAACTCAAAAAGTTTTGGACGGATTTCGATGAAACTTTCAGGCGTTGTTGGAAATGGTACAAGGAAGAACTGATTAAATTTTGGGGATGATCCGGATCACCGTCTGGATACAGGAATTTTTTAAAGGATTCTTTAACATTGTGAGATACGGCCATTTTCAACATGTGTGCAGGCGCAATGGAGGGCGCTGGTCGTCGTGTCTGACCAACACAAACTCCGCGTTCTTCAAAGTTTTAGCCACAAAAGCACGCGGAAAACAGTGGTGGGCAGGGCCCGGCAGCGTGCCTGTGTTTGCGCTACGCTGCAAAAGCTGAGATGGGCAGCTGTCCGGCGCCGGATTATTTGGCAGAAATTCCCCGGGCAGCCATAGTGGCTGCGCAAAAACAAGCTCTCTGCCGGGGAAGCTTCCAAATCCTCTTTTGCCGCGGAGCGCAACCCCAATATAAAACCCACGGCAACCTGTCTACCCAATTTGCATCCGTCAGTGAAGCCCTGAGTGCTGCTTTCAGTGATCTATGAAAATGCTAGCATAACCCATTGGCCTGTGGGTTGTACGCGGTTGTGCGATGAATTGCAACGCCCGCAGCCTGGGACTTTGCAGATGGAGGAGATGGACACAACACCAACACTTCAGTTTATTACCTCTGCCAAGGAGGTAATGCTTTTACTACTGAACCACTAATCCTATCATTGTGAATCCAATTGTTAGTCATATGTTTTCATGGTCAAGGAATCTGAAAACGTACACACAAACACTGTATGGGGGGGAACTGTGGCGCTTGGCGGAGGTCTGCGCTCTCCGAGTGCTTTTCTAGTTACTATTATTATTATTATGATTATCACGTGCTCTTGTAATTCAAACTCTGTTCTTATCCATGCCGCTTCAAAACACAAACTGAGCTGGTAGGGATGGACGCAAGACTCAGCACTGCATCAGACTGCATCCGGAGTCAGTGGAAAGCCTGCTTTAAAAGCCCTACTATTCAGGCGCAGAACTAAAGTTAAATATAGCTGGTTTCTGCACAGTTTTTGTGAGCTCATTTTTCATTATTATATACTTTATCATTGATACATACCGTGGAAACCTATAGTTTATTTTATATATGTAGATGTCAGACCTGTACTTATATAGCGCTTTTCTAGTCTCAAAGACCACTCAAAGTGCTATAGTCCTAACCCTGTATTCTAACAGTGTATCAGAAATGGATACCTCGGGACAATTTAGAGTCACCAATTAACCTAACATGTCTTTGGATTGTAGGAGGAAACCAGAACACCTGGCGTAAACCCAGAGGGAGAACATGGAAACTCCACACAGAAAGGTTCCTACCCCTGCCAGCCTGGGGATTCAAACCTGGAACCTTCTAGCTGTTAGGCTACAGTGCTAACCACTGTACCACCGTGCTGCCCAAGCCCAAGGTAACTGATAACATTTGATAATGATCCTCAATAATTTTACAAATCAAAAGCCACAAAGAAACATCCAATGTTGCCTGGTAACAGCTACAGTCACAGGACCATCCACATGAATACACATCAGTAAACCATCACAGCTGTGACTGATCTGACGTCTGTTTGGTGAAGCCAACAGAGTCCATTCTTAAGTAAGTAAAGTTTATTGAAATAGCACCTGTCATACATAAAAGCAACAACGTCACAAAGTTTTCAACTGCTTTTCAAAGAATTAACAGAAAGACTGGGAGCCAAACCTCAGACCAACTTAGACACTAAGCTGGTCTTAGTTAAGACCAGCTGGTTCACCGACCCCAGGTCTTCTCCAGCTGGTCCTGGATTGTCCAGTCAGCTGGCTAAGCAACATGAGCTCCTCATACAAGGTGGTGTGTGTGTGTGTGTGTGTGTGGGGGGGGTTAAAAGTTGGTAGGCTGAATAGTTCATAGTGGTCCAATTTCACCAAATGTGGTTTATTTTTTACATAGTCTCCCCTTTGCGCCACACATTTCTTCCATCGGTGTTGCAGAGCTTGGATCCCTGCGCTTGAAAAATAAACCACATTCGGTCAAATTTGACCACTATGAACTTTTGAGCCTATGAACTTTTCAGCCCCCCCCCCCCCCCCGTAGTTGGAAAGCTCAAGTTTTAATTAGTTATTACACAAAATTAAAACCAAAGTGTTCTCCCTCTCATCTCTGCATTAATGTGGACCACATGAAAGAGAAACATACAGTGGGGCAGAAAAGTATTTAGTCAGCCACCAATTGTGCAAGTTCTCCCACTTAAAAGATGAGAGGTCTTCAATTTTCATCATAGGTATACCTCAACTATGAGAGACAAAATGAGAAAAAAAAATCCAGAAAATCACATTGAAGGATTTTTAATGAATTAATTGGTAAATTCCTCAGTAAAATAAGTATTTGGTCACCTACAAACAAGCAAGATTTCTGGCTCTCACAGACCTGTAACTTCTTCTTTAAGAGGCTCCTCTGTCCTCCACTCGTTACCTGTATTAATGGCACCTGTTTGAACTCGTTATCAGTATAAAAGACACCTGTCCACAACCTCAAACAGTCAGATTCCAAACTCCACTATGGCCAAGACCAAAGAGCTGTCAAAGGACACCAGAAACAAAATTGTAGACCTGCACCAGGCTGGGAAGACTGAATCTGCAATAGGTAAGCAGCTTGGTGTGAAGAAATCAACTGTGGGAGCAATTATTAGAAAATGGAAGACATACAAGACCACTGATAATCTCCCTCGATCTGGGGCTCCACGCAAGATCTCACCCCGTGGGGTCAAAATTATCACGAGAACGGTGAGCAAAAATCCCAGAACCACATGGGGGGACCTAGTGAATGACCTGCAGAGAGCTGGGACCAAAGTAACAAAGGCTACATCAGAAACACACTACGCCGCCAGGGACTCAAATCCTGTAGTGCCAGATGTGTCCCCCTGCTTAAGCCAGTACATGTCCAGGCCCGTCTGAAGTTTGCTAGAGAGCATTTGGATGATCCAGAAGAGGATTGGGAGAATGTCATATGGTCAGATGAAACCAAAATAGAACTTTTTGGTAAAAACTCAACTTGTCGTGTTTGGAGGAGAAAGAACACCATACCTACTGTGAAGCATGGGAGTGGAAACATCATACTTTGGGGCTGTTTTTCTGCAAAGGGACCAGGACGACTGATCCTTGTAAAGGAAAGAATGAATGGGGCCATGTATCGTGAGATTTTGAGTGAAAACATCCTTCCACCAGCAAGGGCATTGAAGATGAAACGTGGCTGGGTCTTTCAGCATGACAATGATCCCAAACACACCGCCCGGGCAACGAAGGAGTTGCTTCGTAAGAAGCATTTCAAGGTCCTGGAGTGGCCTAGCCAGTCTCCAGATCTCAACCCCATAGAAAATCTTTGGAGGGAGTTGAAAGTCTGTGTTGCCCAGCGACAGCCCCAAAACATCACTGCTCTAGAGGAGATCTGCATGGAGGAATGGGCCAAAATACCAGCAACAGTGTGTGAAAACCTTGTGAAAACTTACAGAAAACGTTTGACCTCTGTCATTGCCAACAAAGGGTATATAACAAAGTATTGAGATGTACTTTTGTTATTGACCAAATACTTATTTTACCGAGGAATTTACCAATTAATTCATTAAAAATCTTTCAATGTGATTTTCTGGATTTTTTTTTTTATTTTATCTCTCATAGTTGAGGTATACCTATGATGAAAATTTGAGACCTCGCTCATCTTTTAAGTGGGAGAACTTGCACAATTGGTGGCTGACTAAATACTTTTTTACCCCACTGTACACTGGTGCTTTAAAGTTTGTGAACCCTTTAGAATTTTCTACATTTCTGCATAAATATGACCTAAAACCTCATCAGATTTTCACACATATCCTAAAAGTAGATAAAGAGAACCCAATTAAATAAATGAGACAAAAAATGCACTTTTTCATTTATTTATTGAATAAAATGAGCCAACATTACATATCTGTGAGTGGCAAAAATTTGTGAACCTGGATTATCATATAATTTGAAGGTGAAATTAGAGTCAGGTGTTCTCAGTCAATGGGATGACAATCAGGTGTGAGTGGGCACCCTGTTTTATTTAAAGGATCTTTTATTTAAAAATCCATCAAAGTGTCAACACATGTTTGTGGAAATCTGTCATAGCACAAATAAAGGAGATTTCTGAGGGCCTCAGAAAAGGGTTGTTGATGTTGGACAAGGTTCCAAAACCATCTCTAAAGAGTTTCGACTCCACCAATCCACAGTAAGACAGATTCTGCACAAATGGAGGAAATTTAAGACCACTATTACCCTCCCCAGAAGTGGTGGACCAACTAAGATCACTCCATGATCAAGGCCTGTAATAGTTGACGAGGTCCCAAAGGAGCCCAGGGTAACTTCTCAGTAGTTTAAGGCCTCTCTCTCATACATGTACTTTATTGATGTTCATGAGTCCACCATCAGGAGAACACTGAGTAACAGTGGTGTGATGGCAGGGTTGTAAGCCACTGCTTTCTTAAAAGAACATTGCTGCTCATCAGCAGTTTGCTAAAGATCACATGGACAAGCCTGAAGGCTGTTGGAAAAGTGTCTTGTGGATGGATGAGACCAAAATATAAGCTTCTGGTGTGAATGAGAAACAATATGTTTTTAGAAAGGAAGACACTGATTTCCAGCTTAAGAACCTTATCCCATCTATGAAAAATGGTGGTGGTAGTATAATGGTTTGGGCCTGCTTTGCTGCATCTGGGCCTAGAGGTTCACAAACTTTTGCCACTCACAGATATGTAATATTGGATTATTTTCCTCAATAAATAAATGAAAACGTAATTATTTTCTCATTTATATAACTACACACGTGGACAAAATTGTTGGTGCCCCTCTGTTAATGAAAGAAAAAACCCACAGTAGTCACAGAAATAACTTGAATCTGACAAAAGTGGTAATAAATAAAAATTCTATGAAAATTAACCAATGAAAATCAGACATTGTTTTTGTATTGTGGTTCAACAGAATTATTTTAAAAAACAAACTCATGAAACAGGCCTGGACAAAAATGATGGTACCCTTAACTTAATATTTTGTTGCACAACCTTTTGAGGCAATCACTGCAATCAAATGATTTCTGTAACTGTCAATGAGACTTCTGCACCTCTCAGCAGGTATTTTGGCCCACTCCTCATGAGCAAACTGCTCCAGTTGTCTCAGGTTTGAAGGGTACCTTCTCCAGACGGCATGTTTCAGCTCCTTCCACAGATGTTCAATAGGATTTAGATCAGGGCTCATAGAAGGCCACTTTAGAATAGTCCAATGTTTGGCTTTTAGCCATTCTTGGGTGTTTTTAGCTGTGTGTTTTGGGTCATTATCCTGTTGCAAGACCCATGACCTGCGACTGAGACCAAGCTGTCTGACACTGGGCAGCACATTTCTCTCTAGAAAACCTTGATAGTCTTGAGATTTCATTGTACCCTGCACAGATTCAAGACACCCTGTGCCAGATGCAGCAAAGCAGCCCCAGAACATAACAGAACCTCCTCCATGTTTCACAGTAGGGACAGTGTTCTTTTCTTGGTATGCTTTATTTTTGCGTCTGTGAACATAGAGCTGACGTGCCTTGCCAAAAAGTTCCAGTTTTGTCTCGTTTGTCCATAGGACATTCTCCCAGAAGCTTTGTGGCTTGTCAACATGCAGTTTGGCAAATTCCAGTCTGGCTTTTTTATGATTTTATGATCGAACAAATGATGGCGGCGGCGTGCATAGACGCAGCGACCCCTCTTGGCATCAGCGAGTGTGAGAGTTTTGAGTGTTTTGATCATCCCAGACGTACATTCTGTAAAACTTACAACCGTGAGACCTTATTAAACATCAAGGTACTGCACGCTGCAAGAATCGCGGCGCTCGGTTGTGACTTGGACATTCTACGCCAGCATGGAATTCTGTCGAAGTCCCCGCTGGAGGCTACCTGGGAGCGGAGGAAGCGTAAGCGGATTGAACGCAAGAAAAAGCGTGGAAAAAGGGCTGGGATTCATGCTAGGCTAAAGGCTAACCCCTCCAGACCAGCAGTACCATCGCTCCTTCTCTCTAACGTCTGCTCCCTTGACAACAAGCTGGACGAGTTGCGTCTGCTGAGAGAAACCTGGAGAGAGTGGAGGGACTGCTGTGTGCTTGCGTTCACAGACACATGGCGCCACGACAACATCCCTGACGAGGCCTTTCAACTGGAAAGTACGACGGTGTTCCGGGCAGACAGAGAAACGGCGAGCTCCGGTAAGAGCCGTGGGGGGGAGGGGGGGGGGCTATGCATCTATGTTAACAAGAACTGGTGCATTAACGCTCTGGTGCGTTAACGCACGTTAGTATCTAAACACTGCTCTCCGTTGGCGGAGTTCCTTATTGTAAATTGTCGGCCATATTATCTGCCGAGGGAATTCAGCAATGTGTTTGTAGCTGCTGTTTACATAGCTCCGAGCGCAAACGCTAATGCTAAGGAGGCACTCGGAGAACTGCACGATGCTATTAGTGAAATCCAAACTTCACACCCGGTCAGTTCTGTGGTGGTTGCGGGGGATTTTAACTACACCAGTTTAAAGACTGTGCTCCCCAAGTTTAAACAATGTGTAAACTTTAAGACCAGAGGAGAGAATATGTTGGACTTAGTGTACACAAACACAGATGCATATAAGGCAATACCTCGCCCCCGGCCTTTCTGACCACATACCCGTGATGCTGGTGCCTGCCTACAAACCTTTACTGAAGCGCAGCAGGCCAGTAGTGAAACAAATCAGGATTTGGCCAGAGAGTGCAACCTCTGCACTGAAAGACTGTTTTCTGCATACAGACTGGGAGGTCTTCAAAATAGCAGCCTCCCAGGAAGACAAGACAGATGTGGAGGAGTATGCTGAAATGGTCACCAGCTACATCGCGAAGTGCACAGAGGATGTCACTATAGTGAAGACCATCACTGTACGGGGAAACCATAAGCCCTGGATGACCGCAGAGGTGCGCTCGCTGCTTACAGCCAGAGATGCAGCCTTCAGAGCGAAGGACAGGATCGCCATCCGCTCAGCCAGGTCTGCGCTCTCAAAGGGAATTAAGACGGCGACGCGCGCCTATGTGGAGAAAATCCAGGGACACCTCTGTGACACTAGGAACACCAAGCAGATGTGGCAGGGAGTTCGGGCACTGATGGGCTATGATTCTAGGCAGGGGGTCGATGATGACAACACTTTGCTTCCAGACAGGCTCAATGACTTCTTTGCATGTTTTGAAGCATTAAACCCGACAATCAGAGGGAGGGCTGGCCCATCCCCACCATCGGTCGGACCAGCTATCACCATCAACACAGCGGACACACGGAGGGCTCTAACCAGGGTCAACCCACGTAAAGCTGCAGGTCTGGACAACATCCCTGGACGTGTGCTCCGAGACTGCGCGAGCGAGTTGGCACTTGTCCTGACTGACATTTATAACATCTCTTTGAGTCAGGCCATCGTTCCCAGATGCTTCAAGACTTCTATCATAGTACCGGTGGCAAAGAAACCAGTTGTGTATAACACCCTGTGTCCCTGTGACACTTACTTGTCTCGCCAAATTTTGTAACAATACACCACTGTAACAATATGTAATACAGGGTAATTGGGGGTATAATATCACTGGGTAATTGGGTAATACCCACTAACACCTGCGCTCGCCAGATTTTTGTGTGTAACCCTTACTAACTAACACCTACTCACTTTAGGTGTAGTACCCTTTTTGGTAGTGGTGTGTTATGGCAATGTATTTACCTTAACTTTACTACCTGAGGGAAGGGATAATTGGGCCAGGTCAGACCGACTCTGGGTTCGTAGGAGCCTGGGAGGTGCAACAACAGATGACACATACACAGCCGTATATGGAACTTGCAACTATGTATATTATTTACAAAAATAATATAAAAATTCTATTCTATTCATAATTCCATCACGTTTTTAACACTGGGTTACATGTGTCCTGTCTGAATGACTATCGTCCTGTTGCACTGACACCAATTGTGATGAAGTGTTATGAACGGCTTGTCAAACCACAAATTACAGCCTGCCTCCCTGCATCACATGACCCGCTCCAGTTTGCATATCGTTCAAACCGCTCCACGGAGGATGCTATAATCAACACCCTGTACTCTGTCATCACCCACCTGGATCAGAAAGACACCTACGCCAGACTCCTGTACATTGATTTCAGTTCAGCATTCAACACCATTATTCCCCAGAGACTGATGGAGAAGTTACTCCTTCTGGGTCTGAACACCGCCACATGTCTCTGGATCCTGGATTTCCTGACTGAGAGACCTCAGTCTGTCCGGGTTGGAAACAACATCTCCAACTCTGTCATGCTGAACACCGGATCCCCTCAAGGCTGCGTACTCAGTCCACTGTTGTTTACGCTTCTAACACATGATTGTGTATCCAGACATGAGGGAAACCAGATTATTAAGTTTGCAGACGACACCACGGTGGTGGGACTTATTCAGAGGGATGAGGAATCAATGTACAGGGAAGAAGTTAGAGACCTGGAGGGCTGGTGCAGGGAGAACAATCTGGTGCTCAACGTGGACAAAACGAAGGAGATGATTATCGTCTTCCGGCGGTCACAGCCTGAACACGTCCCCCTCAGCATCGGCGGCTGTTTAGTGGAGAGAGTGGAGAACATCAAGTTCCTCGGAGTGCAGATCTCGCAGGACCTGACCTGGAGCAAGAATTCCTTGGGGATCAGGAAGCGGGCCCAGCAGAGACTGCATTTCTTGAGGAAACTCAAACAGGCCTCTCTCCCCATCTGCATCCTCAGGACCTTCTACAGAGGTGTGGTGGAGAGTGTTCTGACGTACTGCATTGCTACATGGTACTCCAGCTGCAGTATGTCAGACAAAAAAGCCCTGTAGAGGATAGTTAAGGGAGCTGAGAGGGTAATTGGAGTCTCCCTTCCCTCTGTCCAAGAACTTTTTCAGAACCGTTGTAGGAGCAGGGCACTGAACATTGTCAAGGACCACTCTCACCCTCTGCATAAACACTTTGAACTTCTGCAATCTGGCAAACGATTCCGGAGCATCAGAGGCAGAACCACCAGACTGATTAACAGCTTCCTTCCAAAAGCTGTTAGGATGCTGAACAGTTGATCCGGAATCTCTCATACATACCACTGCACCTACGGACATTATGTATATTATTTGTATACTAGAAAAGCACTCGGAGAACGCAGACCTCCGCCAAGCGCCACAGTTCCCCCCCATACAGTGTTTGTGTGTACGTTTTCAGATTCCTTGACCATGAAAACATATGAATAGCAATTGGATTCACAATGATAGGATTAGTGGTTCAGTACTAAAAGCATTACCTCCTTGGCGGAGGTAATAAACTGAAGTGTTGGTGTTGTGTCCATCTCCTCCATCTGCAAAGTCCCAGGCTGCGGGCGTTGCAATTCATCGCACAACCGCGTACAACCCACAGGCCAATGGGTTATGCGAGCGTTTTCATAGATCACTGAAAGCAGCACTCAGGGCTTCACTGACGGATGCAAATTGGGTAGACAGGTTGCCGTGGGTTTTATATTGGGGTTGCGCTCCACGGCAAAAGAGGATTTGGCAGCTTCCCCGGCAGAGAGCTTGTTTTTGCGCAGCCACTATGGCTGCCCGGGGAATTTCTGCCAAATAATTTGGCGCCGGACAGCTGTCCGTCTCTGCTTTTGCAGCGTAGCGCAAACACAGGCATGCTGCCGAGCCCTGCCCACCACTGTTTTCCGCGTGCTTTTGTGGCTAAAACTTTGAAGAACACGGAGTTTGTGTTGGTCAAACATGACGTCCAGCGCCCTCCATTGCGCCCGCACACATGTTGAAAATGGCCGTATCTCACAATGTTAAAGAATCCTTTAAAAAATTCCTGTATCCAGACGGTGATCCGGATCATCCCCAAAATTTAATCAGTTCTTCCTTGTACCATTTCCAACAATGCCTGAAAGTTTCATCGAAATCTGTCCAAAACTTTTTGAGTTATCTTGCTAACCAACAGACAGACAGACAGACAGACAAACAGACAAACGCTGGCAAAAACATAACCTCCTGGCCTGCGGCCTGGCGGAGGTAATTAGATTTTCAAGTATGTCTCAGGGATGTGTGAATGGCTGCTGTGGGGTGGGAGGTGAGGATATGTGTGAGTGTATCTTAAATCATGTTATTTTACTTATATGGATGCCGAGAGAAATACAATTTCATCTTGCCTGCACTACAGTTGTATGTACAGCAATATGACAATAAAGGTTGATTTGGTTTGATTTGATTTGTTTTCAACAGTGATGTCCTCCTTGGTCGTCTCCCATGAAGTCCACTTTGGCTCAAACAACGACGGATGGTGCAATCTGACACTGATGAACCTTGACCTTGGAGTTCACCATGAGTGTGTTTAAAGGTTGTTCTGGGCTCTTTTGATACCATTCGTATTATCTGTCTCCTCCTGCGGCCACGTCCAGGGAGGTTGGCTACAGTCCCGTGGATCTTAAATTTCTGAATAATATGTGCAACTGTAGTCACAGGAACATCAAGCTGCTTGGAGATGGTCTTATAGCCTTCACCTTTAACATGCTTGTCTATAATTTTCTTTCTAATCTCCTGAGACAACTCTCTCCTTTGCTTCCTCTGGTCCATGTTTAGAGTGGGACACACCATGTCACCAAACAGCACAGTGACTACTTGTCACCCTTTAAATAGGCCGACCGACTGATTACAAGTTTGTAGACACCTGTGATGTTAATCAGAGGGCACATCTTGGTTGAACATGTCCCTATGGTCACATTATTTTCAATCTT
Organism: Pholidichthys leucotaenia; assembly: GCA_020510985.1. NCBI lineage: Eukaryota > Metazoa > Chordata > Actinopteri > Cichliformes > Pholidichthyidae > Pholidichthys > Pholidichthys leucotaenia. The sequence continues at coordinate 215,902,101 of CM035837.1, forward strand.
TTCTAGGGGTACCATCATTTTTTTCCAGGCCTGTTTCATGAGCTTATTTTTTAAAATAATTCTGTTGAACCGCAATTCAAAAGCACTGTCTGATTTTCATTGGTTAATTTTCATAGAGTTTTTATTTATTACCACTTTTGTCAGATTCAAGTTATTTCTGTGACCATTGTGGGTTTTTCTTTCATTAACAGAGGGGTACCAACAATTTTGTCCACGGCTGTAGGTTATCTTTATCTACTTTAAGGACTTGTGTGAAAATCTGATGTTTTAGGTCATATTTATGCAGAAATGTAAACAATTCTAAAGGGTTCCCAACCTTTAAAGCACCAGAATGAATGTGAATGAATGTGAGTGCAGCATGATGCTACTGGACTTTTCTGCTGCACAGTTTTCACTGGCCGAGAGGAGTGTTTTTTAACAAAGCATGAACAAGGAATCTAATCTGTGGCTGTCATAAGAAACTGTGCATAAGTGCAGTATAAGAAAAAAATGCTCTAAATAGACTAGAGAACAATATCTGATATCAGTCTTGGGTGTTAATGTTTAAGATTCATGAGTTTCCTTGTGGTTGACTTAAGATGGAAATGCAACAAAATCTCCACGAGCCTCTGACTGACAGATGTTCCACTGAGACATCTGTCTCTGGAGAGGCACTGCTCAGTGGTCAGGTAGTTGATGATGGTAGATGATGCCAGTGGGACAAGCCTACCTCATGGATCAAACGTGAAGAAATGTGACACAGAAATAGGTTGACTGAGAAGTTGCAGTTTGAACAAATGGTGCTTGATTCATCTCATCATCTCTCTTGTGGGGAGGGTTGCTACATGACTGAGTCTCTTGACTGCAGCAGGAAAAGAGAAGCACGGGAGTGGGATGCTAAAACTGTTGGCATTAACTGTTCATATCTTATTAACCCTTGGAGTGCATCCACACGTACAGACACAAAATATCCATACATGCTCAAAATTTCAGTGTTCAGAGGCCAGCATTGCTGAAAGAAATATGCTTTTCTCCTCAAGATATTTGTAATACTGACACAACAGAGGCAGCCCACTGGGTTACAGTTAAAAGCAGCTCTGACTTGCCTATGTTCCTCCAGGCTAAAGAAGAGCAGCCATCTGTGAGGGGAGTAAATGCTATTGAAGCATCACTGAGCAAATACATCCAAGTCAGGGTTGTTTTATTCAAGGGAATGAAGTCTGTGCTCCACAGACAATCCAGCAGTATACAGTACATGGAGGATTTGTATGACGACAATAACAATGAAGTGTGTTCACATCATGCTTTGGTTGTTGAGAAATTAATTGATTTGAATTTGAATGAAATTTTTACTAGAGGTGGCCTTTGGATGAACAAATTAAATTTTGTAGGTGACCTGGGTCAGGATGCACCGCACCCTAACTCACAATGTTAAGAAAGGAAAGAAAGTGATCCAGAATCCGTATCCTGATGCGGAGCACCGCCAAAATGTTATGGGTTCATTCATTGCCCAAGGACCACCTCTGTGAAAATTTCATCCCAATCCATCCAGAAGTTGTTTTGTGATCCTGCTAACAGGCCCACAAACGGAGACAAAATCATCATCTTCCACCATTCCTTGGCAGAGGTAACAGGAAGTTAAACTCAAAATAATTAAAAATGAATCCAAAAGAATGCAAACTTTTGAGGAGAACTGCAAAGCATGACTGTTGAAAAGTAGCAAGAAAGCTACAGGAAACAGGAATGTTCTACAAAGCTAGCTCAGTATAGCCAGGCTTTCTTTGACGAGAGCTCAAACCTGAAGAGAACAATGGGTTTCACAGATTTTCTGTTCAGAGGCTTTCAGTGTGCTCACATAAAAAAGGGTTTTGATTAGCTATGCGACTCAGTCAGACATGTTATGAGAGACTTAAAACATGAGGACAGATGACGAATACTGAAAAACAGCAGCATTTCGACACACTGGTGCTGCAAGGCTGCCAAAAAGGAAAGGCTCCCAGAAAATTATAACACTTGTTAACTTCTGTTTAAATATATTCATGAGATGTGTTGTGGATACTGATATACTCATAAATCTTAATTCCTAAGCTTATTTCTAATGTAACAGCTGTGGATTAGATCCATTTAGTTCAATTTATATCCATTTAGCACTAAAGCAGTAATTACTCAACCTATAATGAAGGAGAGTTATTTTTTTCTTTGGAAAATCAAAGCAAAATCCATTTAAAGAGGCCATATGCTATTTGATAAGTACCAATAATCACTGGTCTTTTATGTGTGCTGCTTTAGCTAAACATCAGAAATTTGAAAAAGAAAAAAGCAAGTACCCGTAACAAATTTGATTTAAAAACCTACTAAATCCACTGAAATTCCTTTGCCATTGCAACCTACACAGTTTGGTTACTGTAACTTTGCTGCAAGCTGCCGTGTGGTTTAGTTACTGGAGTAGTGGCCTAGTGTCAGAGCATCTGCTCCACAGCCAGGAGGTCGTGGGATCAACCCTGGATGGGTCATTCAAAAGACGACCTAACAATGGTTCTCCCCATCTTCTAGCTCTGTGCTCAGCATAACAGAATGAGAGAGATGAGGTTGGTTATGGCAGTGGCCCCTGAGAGTCTAGATATGACTGACAGTGTAGATAGGAGAAATGCAGTTTTGTTCTACTGTACATGCTTGGCTGTGTGAAATGAATGACAATCAAAAGTTGGCTTATTAACAATCACGGGTGTATATACGGTTGCACTCAGAATTATTCAACCCCCATTATGGATTGATACTTAAGCTGCTGAAGATAAGATAAGATAAGATAAGATAAGCCTTTATTAGTCCCACAATGGGGAAATTCCAGGATTGCAACAGCACAGGGATAGCAACACTCAGAGCAACAATCAGAAGACAAGAAAAAACAAGAGCAGCGAGTATACATATTAGATTAGATTCAACTTTATTGTCATTACACATGTATGAATACAAGGTAACGAAACACAGTTTAGCATCCAGTCAGAAGTGCAAAGGACAGCAGTGCAGTATATACGGTAATTAACAGTATGTGCAATTTAAGCAAATATATGCAAATATATGCAGCAGTGCAGAAAGTTAAGAGTACTGTTACGTGCAAATAATGTACAATAAGTTAGATGGGCAGTTATGTACAGGTGAGGATGGTAAGAGATGATGGTAAGAGAGTCAGCGGGGAACTAAGTTCAATAACGTGATAGCTGTTGGAAAGAAACTGTTCCTAAACCTGCTGGTTCTAGTCCGAAAGCTTCTGAAACGCCTTCTGGAGGGGAGAAGCTGGAACAGTCCATGAGCAGGATGGTTGGAGTCCCTAAGAATGCTGCGTGCCCAGCGCAGACATCTTTTCCTGTAGACGTCCTCTATAACTGGAAGTGGAGTCAATGTGATGCGTTGGGCGGTTTTCACCACCCGCTGCAGCGCCTTACGGTCAGCGACAGAGCAGCTTCTATACCAGACTGCGACACAGTTGGTCAGGGTACTCTCTGGGTTGGTCACAGTTGGTCAGGGTACATATGTACATATAAATATATAAATATATAGACACACAGTGCGGAACTTTGTAGCTAGATGGAATAAATATATACTGTAAATATATAAACACACACAGTGCGGAGCATTGTAGCTAGACCGAATAAATATATAAATATATAAACACACACAGAGTGGAGCATTGTAACTAGATGGAATGAAACAGCATAACCGTCTACTTAGTTATCCTACATGGTATGATTATGTACCCATACATATTGTCGCCCTCCGTAGCGACCGGTATTTTCCTAGTTGTATACAGGAGGGGACCATTGTGTAAGTCTATTGCATCTTTTGCACTCAATACTATTAGGCCGTCATGTCTTTTTGCTATCTCTGCGAGCAGCCCTGCTTAGGTTGTACAGTCTGACAGCCGTAGGTAGGAAGGACCTGCGAAACCTCGCAGTTGTGCACCTAGGATGATGTAGTCTGCTGCTAAATGAGCTCCTCAGTGCATTCAATATGTCCTGCATAGGGTGGAACTCGGACTCCAGCAGAGATGACAGTTTAGCCACCATCCTTCTCTCTCCCATCTCCTCCACTGGGTCAAGGCGCTGCCCCAGGACAGAGCCAGCCTTCTTGATCAGTTTGTTCAGTCTCTTCCTATCAGCTGCTGTAACGCCACTGCCCCAGCAGACCACTCCAAAAGTGATGGCTGATGCCACCACCGTGTCGTAGAATGACTTCAGCAGCGCCCCTTGTACACCAAAAGACCTGAGTCTCCTCAGTAGGAACAGCCTGTGCTGTCCCTTCTTGTAGAGTGCGTCGGTATTGTGTGACCAGTCTAGTTTATTGTTCAGATGAACACCCAGGTACTTGTAGGATGTCACCATCTCGATGGTTTCTCAACTGTACGTTGAGAAACGTTCTTCTTAAACTGTTGGACTATTTGCCCACGCAGCTGGTCACAAAGTAGTGAACCTGATCCATCCTTACTTATGAATGACTGAGCCTTTCAGGGATGCTCCTTTTATACCCAATCATGACACTCATCTCTTTCCAGTTAACCTGTTCACTGTGAAATTTTCCAAAAAGGAGTTTTTTGAGCATTCCTCAACTTTCCACTTACCTTTTGCTCTTGTCCCTGTCCCAGCTTTTTGGAATGTTTTGCAGGCACCAAATTCAAAAAGAGTAAAAAACTGTAAAGTTTATTAGTCTGAATATTAAATATCTTGTCTTTATAGCATATTCAATTGAATATGAATTGAAAAGGATTTGCAAATCATTCTATCCTATTTACATTATAGACAATGTCTCAACTTCATTGGAATTGGAGTTTGTACAAGCTTGTCATGTGTCATAGAAGCCAAGACAATTTTCACGCTGATTACTCAATTTAAATACTCAATGCACAACATGATTATTATCCTGGATTTTTGTCTTTTGTCATTTGAGTCCAGATGCTACCATAATGTAGTGTTTGTGTTGATGACTACAATAGGAAAGATTTATTGTGGCTGTGCTGCTGTGTGTGTTCTGGGTACTCGGGGAACGTCACTGCTTAGTCGCAGACAACAAGTGACACAATGACATCTCATTGTCAAAATCTCACTCAGCTTCATTGGCATCTCAGCCCCAGTTTTGTGTTGCAGGTTTAAGCTGCAACTTCTCAAAAACTTTTGTCTACCTGTTAATTGAAACCCAGTTGCTCAATTACAATTACAATTACAATTACTGTAAGTTTCACTGTTAAACATGACTACAGACAAAAATGATTCTCACTCTAGACTGAAACTTGAAAGTGTTTCTTGACATCCCTCTTAGTAAACTGGGTGATGTTAAACTATGTCATGATAGTTAAAAGAAGATTTCTTGGACCTATGATGTAGTAACATTTAAAAATGAACAAATTCCACCCAAACTATGCAACACTAAATGTTGCAATTAAAGGTGGGGCTCTTATTTTCATGCAGACAATAGAAATGGCTTTGTTTCCAAATCTCACAGCCCACAGAATTACCCCCTCTCACTCTGGAATCTGTCCCAAGCCAGTCCTCCAGAGTACATGAACACGCACACGTAGCCATTTTCTCCATAGGGCAAAGTTTGCAAATTCAAAGATTCAAAGATTTTATTTGTCAATACTACTATACGTACAGGGCATACAGGGGAATTGAAATGCCTTTTCTCTCTCTTCAGTGGTGTGTGCAATAAAAAAAAGGAATAAGGCTGGAAAAACAACAACAGCAGTCTATGTACAGTAATGCAACCCATAGTACAAATAACGGTAAAAGATAAAACCCAGCAATCCTATATACAGAAAAAGGTAAAGCAATAATACTCATAGCTGCAAGTTTGATGCGGTAGTGTAGGTGCAGACAGTGACAGATAGGACTGCACATGATCAGTATTGCAATAACAGACAGCAGCAGATGTGTTATTTGTTCAAATAGTTGCAGTAAAATGCAGAGACATACAGCGGCAGATGTATTACTGTTGGAGTGTGTGGATAAAAAGTGTTTTATTGTCTTAATGAATTGCTTAAAATGTCATGATTTTAATACATATGCTGAGTTGTCATTTCAGAAGATGCAGCTCCCCTGTATGGAGGGTCACAAACTCCAGCCCACAGCGGATGGGCTGAATATGGGAAATTATTGAGGGTTGAGCAAAAGGGAAAAATATGTTATCTTGTACCAAGCTGTACTAGGCTGTTGCTGATATGATACATGACCCAGTGAGCTAAAGCCTGATTATTCTAGTTTTGTGTATATGAAAGGGGACATGCATGAATGAGTGTGTGTGTGCTTCTTTTTCCAGCAAATGTCAGCAGTTATTTGTGTGAGAAAAGTCATGGGTGGAGGAGGGTGAGGTAGTACTGGTACGAGCAGAGGAGCCCCCACCCGCTCATCCAGCTGTGCAATTCCTGGCCCACAATGAAGATTTGATATCCCCGGATCAAGGGAGCCAATCAGCAGCAAGAGAAAGTCAGCAATAGGATAGGGATTAAAAACTGTCTAGTCTAGAGTATGTAGTCTCACTTTTGAGAGGGCATTCATGCTGTAGAAGCTAAGACTAACTGTCTTGTGAGACCCTTCGATCGAAGAAAGGCATGTATTTGTGATGATTGTTCTTGCACATTTATGTCTGAATACATGATTGACTCATTGATTCTCTCAACTAATTCTGGTCTTGTCTGTTTATTTCATTTTGGGTATTAAATTGCCTCAGTGGAATCTCGATCCCCAACATGTGCCAGTCTTTTTGTGCAAACAGCTGAGGTAGTTATTGTGTGGGTGAGTGTGCTACGGTCAAACGGTGGTGGAAGGGAGGGGGAAGTGGACAGAGTTTAGGGTCCTGATGGCCTGGTGAACAAAGCTGTTTAGCAGTCTTGTGGAGAGGGTCTGGAGGCTCCGGTACCTTTTCCCCAAGGGAAGGGACAAGAGGGAGTATGAGGGGTAAGAGGTGTCTCCTGCAATGCTGATGTCTCTGCGGGTGAAGCGGGTGAGGTAAATGTCCGGGGGGGGGGGGGGCAGAGGGGCACTGATGATCTTGCTGGCAGCTTTCACTGTGTGTTGTAGTGTCTTCCAGCAGGAGGCGGTGCAGCTTCCATACCACACCATCATGCAGCTGGTGAGGATGTTTTCAATGGTGTCCCAGTACAACGAGCACGGGACTTGTGTTGTCCTCAGTTTGCGGAGGAAACAGAGGTGAATTTGAGCCTTCTTGGCCAGTGATGTGGTGTTGTTGGACCAGGAGAGGTCCTCAGAGATGTGCACCCCCAGGGACTTGATGCTGCTCACCCTCTCCACAGCTGCTCCATCGATGATCAGAGGGGGATGCTGTGTGTGTCCCCCCTTGAAGTCGGCCACAATCTCCTTGTTTTTTCCCACATTCAAGAAGAGATTATTGTCTTTACACCACTAGACCAGTTTGCTCACCTCATTTGTCCCCATTTGCCCACCACCGTTAAGTCATTCACAAACTTGATGATGTGGTTGGTGCTGTAGGCTGGTAGACTGGTACACAGTGATGGGTCAGCAGGGTGAAGAGCAGTGGGCTGAACACGCACCCTTGTGTGGCCCGTGTGCTCATTGTGATGGTCTTAGAGATGTTGCTGCCAACCCGCACATTCTTTGACCTCCCTGTGAGAAAGTCCACATCCAGTTACAGAGAGAGGTTTTGAGTGGCAATTGTCTGAATTTTTTGATTAGGTGCTGGGGGGTGATTGTGTTGAATGCTTAACTAAAGTCCAAGAACAGCATTTGCACATAGAAATTCTTTGAGTCCAGGTGGGTGAGGTCTGGATGGAGAGCAGCAAAGATGGTGTCTTCTGTGGATCTGTTTGACCTGTATGCAAACTGAGATGGGTTGCGGGAGGGAGAATTAACTTGATGTTCTGCATGACCAGCTGCTTGAAGCACTTCATTGTGATGGAGGTCAGGGCTATGGGCTGGTAATCATAGTAGCTGGATGGGATGGGCTTCTTTGGGACTGGTATGGTAGCAGTTTTGAAAAACGTGGGGACAACAGTTTGACTAAGGGAGATGTTGAAGATGTCGGCCAGGACATTCTTGAGTTCCTCCGCACCGTCCATGAGAACTCGACCCGGTATGTTGTCTGGTCCAACTGGGCTGCGTGGATTGATCCTGGAGAAGGTCCTCTTCACTCTAGCCGGATCCAGACTTATAACCTGCTCATCTGGAGGAGTGGTCTTCTGTGTTGATGTGCTGTTTTGTGTTTCAAAGCGGCCAAAGAAGTTATTTTGGTTGTTAAGCAGTGTAATGTCACTCGCATAGGTCTGTGGTGGAGGTTTGAAGTTGGTGAGGCCTGTATGCCACGCCAGATAGACTGTGCATCTCTGGCGTTGCTCAAGTGTCTGGATATTTTCTTGCTGTACCGTTGTTTTGCCTCCTTGATACCACAGGACACATTTGCCCTAGCTGTTGTTAGATATTGTTGTTAAACATTCCTTGCAAATCCATCTTCCAGACTGGTAATTAAAAATCTGTATTGGTCACAAAAGGGCATCCAAGAGTTCAAAATTCCCCATAACTGGACACCTGCTTACTGCCATTGAACTGGGTGACCACAGTGCAGGAAGGTTACATTGATTATCCCAACTCACCCATATGATCACTTTTTACATTAACGGAAAGAGAGGAACACACACTCTCACAAATTTCAAATTCACTGTGGTTGACAGGAAAGGCAGATGTAGGCTTAAATAAAAATGCAGAACTGGTTAAAATACATGCTAAATCTAATTTTAGGCCTCACCAAAGACAGTATCCTCTACGTCGTGAAGCCCAAGAAGGCATTAAACCGGTCATAGAGGACTTGGAAGCAGCAGGTGTCACTATACCATGCCCAAATTCTCTATGTAACACACCTTTGTTTCCTGTGAGGAGGGCTGGACCATCTTCCATATGGAGAGTGGTCCAGGACCTTCAGGCGGTAAACAAAGCAGTTATCCCAAGAGCTGTTTCAGTCCCTGACACACACACTTTGTTGAACAACCTACAACCACAAATGGAGTATTTCACAGTAATAGACATCAGTCATCTTGTCACAAAGTACAATATCAGTCTTCTCACCACCCAGACACCTTGCATGCATGAAAGTGCTATTATCACAGCCTCATCTAACCATTGAACATTGCATGGTAACACAATTAAATTAATTTATAAATTAGGCCAAGGCAAAGCACTCAGTGTATCCTGACAGGCAGCATGCATTCTCTACCATCTATCACTTTACACAACAGTTGAAGCAAAGAGGCATGATTACAAAGACCTCATTTTAAAACTGTTAGATTGTGTAAAACTTCCACCTAAATTAGCCATACACAAATGTGCCGCACACATTAATGGCACAGATTGAATCTCTAAGGAAAAACACTTCCAGACAATACAGCAAAAGCAGCTGCACAAGCTCATATAGGAAACCACACCACATCATCCCTTCTTTTAACACTAACAAAAAACGTATTGCATGACACGCAAACTGCTTCAGCAGGCCTCCACTCTGCTACATGGGTTTCCCATGTATCAATGGGGGGTATGATTGGTAAAATAATTAATGTATGATGAGTAAAAATAATTTGCTACTCAATTTTGTAAGAAGAAAACAATGCTTAAGGGAACTTAACCCAATGACTGCCTATGGCGCTCCATTGCACCATTTCCTCCTCTCCCCCTTGTGGTCAAGATTTTTTGTCAAGAAAATATTCTGTTCAGATGTCAGAGATTTCCAAAACTATAACTTGAAAGTGGCAAGAGATAATGGCTTACTGTCAATTAGAAAGATGTAGAATATGATCAAAAGTGTCATGTTCGGGGTTGTGTAACCCCGTCCATGACCTGTGGCTGTAGGTTTGATTACCACTTATTAATTCCAGCTGGCAGATTGAGCCTTGCTCTCTGCCAGTCCTGCGGCCACGCCTCCTCCTCACCAGACATTCACCGGCATGTATGGTATCACCCTACACACACACACACACACACACACACACACACGCATATACACATTCGTCCAATTAGCATTGCATCTGCTTGCCACACGGCTGTGCCCACTTGCCTTTGTTAGCATTTTGTGTACTTATAGGGAGGCGGTGTGCACAGTCAGTGTGGCAGCTTCAGTCAGTTATCAATGGACATTCTGGCTCGCAGACTGTTGGTTTTACCCTGGACTGAACCGTGTTGTTATCTCAGAGCCTTTCCACTCCAACATGTATGTAAGTCTCCTTAATTATGCCTTCCTCTCCGCTCCTGCTCAGCCTGGAGTGCGCGTGGCATTTCCTCTATGCCAACAAAGCTTGTAGCCGGTTGTCTTATCCATCATCTACTGAGACTGTTATTTGGACACTTTGTACATTGTTCCTTTGTAAATATACACGTTACCTTAACTGCACTTTGGGCTCACTGCCAATTTATATATTCACTGCAAGATCACGCAGTGGACATAACACAACATTTGAGATAGGAGTAAATTTACGCATCTAATTTGCATAACGCTACAGCGGCGATATTGAATTACATAACTTTCAGTAAAAAGCGGACTTTGGACATATTTATAAAAAAGGATGGTTTTGTTGGGTTTTTTTGTCACCGTTTGTTGTTTTGGGAATTTTGTTATTTTATCTTTAAAGTATATGAACCAGAAAATCTGTTACAAGGTAAACAAACAAAGAAATTTGTCACTTACCGCTGGCCAGGCAGTGCACTTCATCCATTTTTGTCCATCCTGGTCATTATTTTGTCTTCTCTCTGTCATTTTTGCTTTCTCTCCCACATCCAGAAACTGCTATCATTATTCCACCACAATTTCACTTTTATTCCACCACAGTTTATTTCATACGATGGCTGGGAACCAGCGCAATTGTTTTGTCCAGTCACATGGCACTGGGGGTCGACAACAGGTGCAAATCAACCAGCTTCGCCCACCCTCTGTTATCAAAAAATGTATATATTTACCTTCATAAGCTAAATAATCTCTTTTTAGAGTCATAGCTGGCAAATATGGGAGCAAATTCCTCCTCCGTCTTGTGATTGATCACCATTTGTTTACAAACTCTCCTTCTCCGGTGTCCAGAAATTGGGGAGTTATATGGGGGCCATTAGTTGTCCAAGGCAAGAGCAGTAAGTTATACGTGTCTGCCACCTTGTGAGTTGGAATACTTAGTACAACTGGGGGGAAGGTTATGACATCACATGACACATCCCATGACAGGTGCAGCACTGTGACATAGACAGTGAAAGCGCTTTTTATGTCCATAAATAGAAGGATGTGAAAGGGTTAAGGCCTGAAAAACGCACCTTCCCTGAATCAAGTTATCCTTTTCAAAACCATTGCACGGACTCAAATGAACTAAATAAATGTGAAGGGCAGAAATATTGTTTGGTGATTATTGATACATTTACTAAATGGACAGAAGCCTTCCTTTACACTCATCCAAAAACTGTTACAGTAGCAAAGAAATTCTTAACTGAAATAATACCAAGATTTGGAATAACTGAAAAGATTTTCTCAGATAATGGAACGCATTTTGTAAATTGCATTATATCACACTTAGGTACAACACTCAACATTAACTTGGAAAACCACTCATCTTACCATCCACAATCTGCAGGATTAGTATAACGTACAAATAGGACTGTTAAAGAAGGCTTAGGAAAATAATGACAGAAATAGGAAAAAAATAATGGATGGCAAACCCTATCTACTCCCACCATTAAGGCCATTAATCCAGGTAATGAGGAGGTGTGCTTAGCTGATTACATGTGAAGAATATTGACTGACATAGATATTGTCCATGCGGATCTTCCCAGGAGGAACCATGGGAAAGCACTCATCTTGGCCAAGCCAGGGGATCTGGTCATTGTCAAAGTCATTAAAAAGAAAAAAAAAAACTGGGCCGATGCTCCCTGGCAAGGACCACACAAAGTCATCGTGGTGACACCAACAGGCATGAAAGCTGAAGAATGTGACTCCTGGGTGCTTTTGACACATTACAAACTTTACCTCATACAAAACCCCCAGCAAGAAACTACTTAATCCCCATTCCCTCAGCGAGACTGTTTCTATTTGAATTCCTGTTGCAAACTACATCACAAAAAAAAAAAAAAAAATCCTCAACAAGTGACTGTTTAACTGGTTTTCTATATGGTATTGGCTGATGGTTTTTCCCAGCAATGACTTGTATAGCGGAACAACTGTTGATTATCATGGAGAGACAGAATGCCAGAGAGAGAAGGTTGGCAACTGAAGGATGCAAATGGTATACCTGTTTTTTTCACCATAATCATCCTTGTGGTGACACTTTTGTTTTGGTTAGTTTTAGGGAAATCATTACCTATCTATCATAGGGCTAGATACGTTACTCAAACACACCATGACTGGCTAGAAGGTCCAGGTCATGAGAATCAGGTTTATGCTGGTAATGTGTGGTGGAAGTATGCTAATTACACAACCAAATCAGCTAATCGTTCAAATTGCTATGTGTGTATTTTGCTCCCCCTCTCAGCTGGTCAGATATCAGTCACTGCTAAACTAATGGAACTGTCAGAAGCTGCTTGTTTCTTGCAAGAGGCTATGTATAGAAATAGTACAGCAAGCATTACCTTGAATCACACTTGTCACATTGCCTATGACTCCACTGACCAGAGACACGATGATACCCCTTACTCGGTGAAGGCAAGGTTAATCTTGCCGGGGAATTTCTCCTTTTATCCAAAAGGGTGTGGAAACGTCTTTCTGAGCAGCTTACTGCTTTCTAAGTGTGCAATGATGCATGGTGCGTTTTGCCCCTGTACTGGTATCTGCTGGACCAACAAAGTGGGCAAAAGTTATCATGAAGATCTTTTTTTTGTCAGTCTAGAAGCCTGGAAGAAAATGTCACCCTGCAGGAGCTCTGTAGTGCTGCCATTTGTGATTCTTAAAAGCATGGCACGCATATGGTGACAGGGGTATGGTAGCAGTGTGGCCATCATGCCTAGTCATACCTGCCCATGAATTGGGGAGGGGTGTGTGCCCCCGTAGTTGTGACTGACCATACCATCATATTGTCAGCAGGAAAGGTGGGCAGGGTGAAGAGAAATGTCTCTTTGACACCATATGATTCCATTGGGGCACAAATATACTGGAAGAATTCAAGTTAGAAACAATGGGGCAGGAGGTACTTAACTCCTTGTTCCCTTTGGTGGGAGTGGCTAAGAACACCTTATGGACTGAAACTACTAGTTATAGACTACACTCGTTTGTGAATTTTTCTTCATCTGCTTTTTCTGGTATACATAAGGAATTAACAGCTTTTAGCCTTATGCTGGCTCAAAATAGAATGGTTCTTGAACAAATAACTGCTGTGTGTTATTGCAGGAGATTAATGTTGTACTTTTATCCCTGAAAATGATGCAGATGGTCACATGATTGCCTCAGCCATACAGCATTTGACTGCTTTGCAAGCTGCTATGGTCAGGGCCAGTGTCACTGATGATCATACCGGGTAAAGTTTGTTATTGGCTTCATGGAAAGGTCTCATCATGAACTTGTTAATGATTTTTGTGGTATTATTTTTGGTTTTTTCTTGTGTCATTCCCAGCATCCGTAGTATGGCGATGAGACTTATTCATGTTAACTTAGTGATGTACCATGGAGTAATTGCCGGGGATGGGTGATCCTGGGTTTGATCCCAGCCCCCGACCAACAGTGATCTGTGTGGAGTTTGCATGTTCTCCCCGTGTCTGCGTGGATTTACTCCAGGATTTCTCCGGTTTCCTCCCACATGCCAAAAACATGCAAGTTAGGTTAATAGGCATCAAAAAACTGGGGATTCTAAATTGTCCTTAGGTATGACTGTGAGAGTGAATGGTTGTCTGCTTCTCTGTATTGGCCCTGTGATGGACTGGCGATCTGTCCAGGGTGTACCCTGCCTCTCGCCCAAAGATGCTGGGATAGGCTCCAGCCCCACTGCGACCCAAAAAGGATTAAGTGGAAGAAGATGGATGGATGGATGGTGGCGATGATGAACAAACAGTGTGAGCTCAAGGTGTCTCTCCATGACCCAAGTACAGAGTAAAAGTATGACTGACATGCAGAAAACCTAAAGGAGTTGCATGATGATGATGTGAAGTTTGAAACATTATTTTTTACTTTTGTTTTTATGTCATTCTTATTTCTGTTTTTACATCTTAACTTTACACTTTATTATTATGCTTATTGTTTTGTTTTATACTGTTTTCTTTTATCCTTTATGTTTATTTTGTCTGAGCTGCAATGACACATTACTATAACACACATATACCCTTATTATATCATTTTATTATTATTTTATCATCAATCTGTTTTTCCCTGTCTTTACCATTAATGTTTTTCTTTATTAATGAGTTTATTGGTTCCGCCGGACCGGCGGTTCCGCCGGACCGGCGGCGCCACACGAGTCGGCTGCCTGTTGCAACAGCCTTTTTTTTTATCTTCCTTCTTCTTTCTACACCTTTCACTCTGTATATATATCACGGACGCACGGATCGCCCCGGGGGTCTCCCGGGTCGGCGGACGGAGCCACGGTTTGCAGCGGGAGACGTTACAGCGGGGAGGAGCTAGTGCTAGCTAGCACTTGGCCGCCGCCCGGTGCTAATGGGAAACTCGACATACCGGGAGCTGTAGCGAAAAGGACGCGGGTGCCGGGCTGGAGTTTAGGCGGCGTGAAAGAAATATAAGACAGAATAATAAAGAGCGATGGCAAGAACCAAGCAGACCGCCCGTAAAATCTACTGGAGGAAGAAACCCCCCAGGAGACAGCTAGCCACCAGGGCTGCTCGGAGAGGCGCTCTGGCCACCGGCAGAGTGAAGAGGCCTCGCCGTCACAGGCCCGTGGCTCTGAGAGAGATCCGTCGTTACCAGAAATCCACGGAGCTGCTCATCCGTAAGCTGCCCGTCCAGCGCCTGGTGAGGGAGATCGCTCAGGACTTCAAGACTGTCCTGCGTTTCCTGAGCTTCGCCGTCATGGCTCTGCAGGAGACCAGCAAGGCCCACCTGGTGGGTCTCTTCTTCGCTAAGGGGGTCACCATCATGCCCAAAGACTTCCAGCTGGCCCGCTGCATCCGCGGAGAGAGAGCTTAGACTTTCTGCTGCACATTCACCAGCCATAATGCTCTGCACTGTGTGTCTATATATATACATTTATAGTAATATGGACATATGTTTACTAGATGTTGTTTTTTCTTGCCTTCTGATTGTTGCTCTGAGTGTTGCTATCCCTGTGCTGTTGCAATCCTGGAATTTCCCCATTGTGGGACTAATAAAGGCTTATCTTATCTTATCTTATCTTATTGTTAAATTTCTCTTCCTAAAGGACTAAAATGTTTAGCCGGTGCCTGAGGAAGCAGGGCCGATGGTGGACTTTCCCCATCGTTAGCTAGTTAGGATCTGTTGCATGCAAATGCTTTGGAACTTAGCATAGCTACCAGATGGGGTTTTAGATGCCATAATTCATTCTTTTGTGATGCCTTGCATGGCATCAAAGGGGGGAGAATGATAGAAAAATTTCATACTTGTCTTATAATTGTGATTTGTTTTGTCTCAGAGTCTGCCTCAGAGTCTGTGTAAAAGTGTCAAGGATCCAGCTGTAGTAGATATCATCTTTTTTTAGTCCATTCTGTGTGGCTCCTGTGTGACTGGTAGTGAATGAGTGTCATGGTTCCTGAGAAAAAGATAATCTGTACACCAAGTTTTGACCAGATGTACTGGACCAATCATAATGGACAAATTGCTCCTCCACCACTCAGATAACGGAGGGCTTAAAGAACTGAATGATGTGTGTTTGAGTCAGAATGGTATGCGAATAGGCTTTGAGACTATTTTTTGCATTGTTCTCCACTGGCCAGTGTAATTAAATTTACTAAAACTCTGATCCAGCCTGGTTATTGACTGAACGTTTAGAAGAATTTTTCTAACACTCTCCATCAAAGTGATGAGCAAAGAGACATTCTAATTAACACAAAAAGCCAAGAAGAAAAGGGAATATAACGTTGATGAAAAATGTTTTTTTTTAAATATTCAAATCAAATCAAATCAAAGTTTTATTTATATAGCACTTTTCACACAAAAAGATGCAACACAAAGTGGTTCACACATTGAAATAAAACACAATTAACTGCCCCCCCCCCCCACACACACACACAAACACTCACACACTCAGAAATTTTCTTCAGTGTAAAGCTTATGGCTGGGCACTGAGGATCCAGGTGAGGAAGCACCATCACTAGGGAGCTATCACAAGCAGGAAAAGTGCCAAATCCACGGCTACAGGAACACCACCTCTGAGACCACCAAGTCCACCCTGAGGGGTCGATACTGCAGGTGTGGTGCCGCAATGTACGATCCCCTCAGCCAGGCAAGTGATTGTGACATAAAATAGGTTTAAAATCATAAATTAAGACAATGAAATAGGAAACTAATCAAAAGCAAGGTTAAAATAGTTGGTCTATTTGATTAGATTTTAGTTTTACTGATAAATATGCTATATTTCTGGTTTAAATTTGTCATTTTTTTGCAAATCAGTATTTCATTTTGGTATTAGATGTTCAAGTGCCTACAAATAAATTTGCAAAATTTTATTTAAAAAATTTTATCTTTTTAGTTGTACTGGGTTGTGTTCTAAATTAGTGAGTTTTTCTCTTGTAAATTTGCCGTTTCTTATATAAATTTGCCTTTCAGTTTGAAACTTGTTACTGTAAATACTCCAGAGTGAGGAACTGTAACATTTATTGTTGTTTATTTTTTTTCCCTTTGTCCTGCCAGGAAGCTAGGTGAGCAGAACAGAAATTTATTTCCTTTATTGTGCCAAACATATTTACTTTGCCAAAAGGAGCTTTATACAGTAATTCAATTCAATTCAACTTTATTTACCTCCGCCAGGCCGAAGGCTAGGAGGAGGTTATGTTTTTGCCAGCGTTTGTCTGTCTGTCTGTCTGTCTGTTTGTCTGTTTGTTCGTCTGTTGGTTAGCAAGATAACTCAAAAAGTTTTGGACGGATTCCAATGAAACTTTCAGGCCTTGTTGGAAATGGTACAAGGAAGAACTGATTAAATTTTGGGGATGATCCGGATCACCGTCTGGATACAGGAATTTTTTAAAGGATTCTTTAACATTGTGAGATACGGCCATTTTCAACATGTGTGCAGGGGCAATAGAGGGCGCTGGTTGTCGTGTCTGACCAACACAAACTCCGCATTCTTCAAAGTTTTAGGCACAAAAGCACGCAGAAAACATTGGTGGGTAGGGCCCGCCAGAGTGCCTGTGTTTGCGCTACGCTGCAAAAGCTGAGACGGGCAGCTGTCCGGCGCCGGATTATTTGGCAGAAATTCCCCTTCCAGCCATAGGGGCTGCGCAAAAACCAGCTCTCTGCCGGGGAAGGTTACAAATCCTCTTTTTTCCGCGGAGCGCAAACCCAATAAAACCCACGCCAACCATTATCGCACCTTCTTTTGTCCTGCGGCTCCGGAACAGAGAGGAATCCCGGCGCCAGTAATGCTGCGCCTGATATGTGTGACTCTAATGCTAAAAGTGACTGCATCAGGGATTTTCGACCTGAAGTCGCACTTTGCTACACAGGGCCACAAAAACTGTGTAGCCAAATTCGATCGATGGATGAACATTTTCAGCCAGTGAGAGAACCGACGCCTTCCAAATCCAATGCATCACTAGCACAAGTGATGTTTTGTCATTTTGTGGCAGAGCACAATCTACCCCCATTGGTGGCAGATCACTTCAGTGATTTGGTGCCAACATTGTTTCCTGACAGCAATAGCACTCAATTTTTTTTGTGCTACTTGGCTTATTATTTTCACATTACCAAAAGGTTATGGCTCAAGATTGTGTCCATATAAGTGTACATTTGAATAAATATGTTTGAAATAGTTCATGTTGCAGTTGTTGTTTGTTTAGTTTTTGTTTGTTTGTTTGTTTGTTTTTGCTTCAGTTTTCTTTCATCTGCCGATAAATACAGTTTTTAAGTACTCAGTACAGGTGTGAAAGCCCCCCCCCCAATAAGGGAGGCATGAGGTCAGTACAGGTGTGAAAGCCCCCCCAATAAGGGAGGCATGAGGTATGCCTTGACAGGTCGCAGCCTGGCACTTTGCAGATGGAGGAGATGGACAGAACAGCAACACTTCAGTTTATTACCTCCGCCAAGGAGGTAATGCTTTTACTACTGAACCACTAATCCTATCATTGTGAATCCAATTGCTACTCATATGTTTTCATGGTCAAGGAATCTGAAAACGTACACACAAACACTGTATGAGGGGGAACTGTGGCGCTTGGCGGAGGTCTGCGCTCTCCGAGTGCTTTTCTAGTTTATATAGCGCCATTTCCCAACAACAGTCATCTCATAGCACTTTCAACTGTAGGGGAAACCCCCACAATTGCAGAAAATCCCCAGCAATCAGGCGATCCCCTATGAGCAAGCGCTTGGCGACAGTGGAGAGGAAAAACTCCATTTTAACAGGAAGAAACCTCCAGCAGAACCAGGATCAGAGAGGGACAGTCATCTGCTGCGACTGGCTGAGGGGTGAGGGGATAGAGAAGATGAAAAGAACAGACACGTAGAGAGCAAACAGCACGATGGGGACTCAATCTATGGGAGAGAACAAACAGATGTTAATGACCAGCAAAAAAAAAAAAAAAAAATCATTGAGACTGAAGAACGGAGTGAAGCCCAGTGCAATTATTGGAGGTCCCCCGGCTGTCTAAACCTAATAGCAGCATAACTAAGGGAGGGTCCAGAGACACATGATCCCTCCCTAATTGTAGGCTATATCAAAAAGGAAGGTTTTAACCCTATTCTTAAAAACAGAGATCAAGTCTGACTCCCGAATCCAGATTGGCAGCTGGTTCCACAAGAGAGGAGCTTGATAAGTGAAGTCTCTGCCCCCCATTGTACTTTTGGAGATTCTAGGTATTACAAGTAATCCAGCATTTTGGCAACATAGTGCTCTGTTAGGATAATAGGGTAGTATCAGATCTTTCAAATAAAAAGGGACCTGATTGTTTAGAGCTTTAAAAGTGAAAAGAAGGATTTTAAACTTAATTCTAAACTCTATGGGAAGCCAATGAAGGGAGGCCAGAACCAGAGAAATATGATCTCTCTTTCTAGTACCTGTTAACACTCTTGCAGCAGCATTTTGGATCAACTGAAGACTTTTTAAAGATGTTTTAGGACAACCTGATAATAAAGAGTTACAATAATCTAATCTCGAGCTAACAAAAGCGTGGATCAGTTTCTCAGCATCACTCTGAGACAAGATGCTAATAATCTTGGCAATATTACGCAAATGATAGAAGGCAGTCTTTGAAGTGAATTTAATATATGAATTGAAAAACAGATCTTGATCAAAAATAACTCCAAGGTTCCTCACAGAGCTATTAAGAGAAAGAGTAACCACATCCAAACTAAGAGTTTGATTTGGAAAGGTATTTCTAAGGTTTTTTTGGACCAACAAGAATGACTTCAGTCTTATCTGAATTTAATAGCAGGAAATTACAAGTCATCCAAGCTTTGATTTCCTTAAGACAGGCTTCTAACTTGGCTAATTGATTACTATCATCTGGCTTCATTGACAGGTATAATTGTGTGTCATCTGCATAACAATGAAAATGTATACAGTGCTTCCTAATAATGTTGCCTAATGGAAGCATATATAAACTAAAAAGAGTAGGGCCTAGCACAGATCCCTGTGGAACTCCATGACTGAGCTTTGAGTTGAAAGAAATATCTATGTAACATATCTATGTACTGTATATTGTTATAACCTCCTCTTGTAATAACTTTTAATACTTTTTTAAAATTGTTTTACCCACGAAGGACCTGATGGGGGGGAATGGAGAAAGGAGGGGTCGGGAGGGGAAGAGAAAAGGGAGAGGAACAGACAAAGAAGACAAAAAGACTAACAACTGAAACAAACAGAAGACAGACAGTCCCCCCCACCCCTCCCCGGAAACCCCGAGCAAGCAGGACAATGCCACCAACCCCCATAGGTCACAAATGTTCTGAGACCAACAAGCCCCAGGAAAGCAAGGCGTCCGCCTCAGGAGTGACAGCCGAGGGAGGCCAGGGAGCCAAGCGGCCGACGTGGCAAGCCCACGTCCCCAAACCAGCAATCCCTCACCCTCCCAGTGGGGCCAACACCTGCCCCCATGCCCCAGACATTGGGAAGTCAGCGCCTCCATCCCCTGGGCCAGAGACCGGTCCGTGCCCCTGGCGTGGGCCCCTCCACGCACCCTCACAGCAGGCCCACCCCCACCCCAGCATAGATGCCGCACAACCCAGGGACCCCCACACCCAAAGAAGGTGGCAGCAAGGCACAGGGGCCAACGGGGGGCCTCTCCCCCCTTTCAAGGGAGCCCACGCAGCCAAGAGGCACTACCCCTTCAATCCAGCACCTCCCAACCAGCACACACACCCATTCCCATCCACTCACACCCACATGCTCTCATACTCACCCACTTACACCCACACATACACACTCACTCCGTCTCACTCGCCCTCTCCCCCATACAACCCCACACTCGCTTTCCCGGACCCACCCACTCCCTCCGACTCCTGTACCCACTCATTCTCACTCCCACTCCCACTTGCCCTCAGAGTCACCAACACTCATTCACATTAAGCCCAAACACAGTCGGAGTCACGCTCTGACCTACTGACATCCATTCGTGCTCTCCCCCACACACACTCACCCACACTCATTCACCCTCATTACATAGGGTGGCCACAGTGCAGATGCAGCGAGAATGAATGCACACCAGCACCCGGCAGCGGCTGTGGAGACCGCCAGCGCAGACCAGCAGCCACATCCCCGCCGACCTGCCCCAGGGGGGGGCGCGACCACAGAAGCAACCCCCCCCCCCCAATGCCCACCTGAGCGACTGATCAGTGGACCACCGCAAGCGCTCTGAGATGCCACCTGACATGTGAAGCGCCACACAAAACTGACCCACCATCACCATCTCCACTCATCACTCTCCTCATTCTCACTTACTCTCTTGTTCAATCACTCTCTCACTTCCTTGCTCGCATCTCTTCATTCGGCAGCACCCAGGAATTTTGACAACATGTCGGGGCCCAGGGCTCCCAACGGGCCCCACCCCTCTCCCCCATGCACAAATCATGATGGATGTGCGTTAGTTGTGTGATGTGATTGTGTGCAAGTGTGTGAACTACCAGAGTGCAGTTAAAATGGGAGGGATGGTGGTTGGAGTACAGCTAGCCACTGCTATAAGCACCAGGGCTCCCATCCCCCCAAGCTGTCTATAGTGCAGTTAAAATTGAGGAGAGTGGAACCCACTGTGGAGCAGAGAGAGAGATCCCCTTCACTGATACAGTACGGCACACCCCCACCACAAAACCCTAAGTGTATCCAATAAGATATATGTTCCACCTAGAATTGGGGGAGGGGGGACAGGTAAGACTGGGAGGGAGGAAGTCCAAAAGGGAGCCCACCCCCCCAGAAGCCAGCTCGGAAACTGGTTCAGGAAGCCACTCACTGCCCCAGATCCCAACCCAGGGTAAGGGCCGCCAGGCCAACAAGCCCAGGACCCGCCAGCGTCTCATCCCAGTGCTCCCAGCACCACAGGCATAATGGAGCAGTCACACTCACTTCCACACATCTTGCACACACAAACATACACAACAACAATAATAACAATAATGAACAATGGGCCGAACTGATACAGTGCCCCCCCACGCCAAGCGACACCCCAGAGTGCCCACCGCAAGCCCACCAACCACCCACCCTAGACACACACACCGATACTGGCAGGCCGCTCCACAGCCACAGCCACCCCAGAGCAAACCGATGGCAACATGGCCACCAAACCGCACCAAAGGCCCCCCTTCCCCCAGCAACCTTCAAGCACCCACACACACCTGGCGCCAAGGACACCGGAGGCAATGCGACAAAGCGCCCCGCCCCGTGACACAACTGCAGGGCGGCCAGGAAAAGCACGGTCCCGAACCACCAACCCCTAGGCCACCAGATGGCCCACCCCACCCTCACCACCCAATGAGGTTTCTCCACCCATACACACACCCTCCATCCCCGCACGTTCACCCACAGGTACCCCCCCCCCCCACACACACACACGCTCACCCTGATGTGCACACACACACACTCACCATCACACATGCCCACCTACACACACACACAACCCTGCATGCCCACACACAACACAGACATGATCACGCACCCACACTCACACACACCTGCAAACACGCATGCGCTTACACACGTATGCACGCACACATACATACCCACACCCGCAGGCCCCAGAGGACGGGGGGATGGACCTTCTCTGGACGCAGGCACCAGTCCCCGGAGCGCTGCCAAGGCACAACCCCACCATGCAAGGATGCACTGTGGCTGGCCCGCATCACCTGCACACACCCGACCCCGACCCAGAGGGGGAAGACCCTCCCAGCAACAGGGGCAAAGGCTCAGACCCAGCCCAACCTGGGTGGACACCACAGCCCCCCCCCCCCCCAAATCCCCCCAGGCCAGACACACAGCCACCAAGGAACAGGCTCCCCAAACACCAGCCCCAGTGGGTCACAGAAACCCCTCGTGGTCAGGACGAAGCCATCAACCAGAGTGGCCAGGGAGAGTGAACCACCACCCACCACCTTTCAGGTTATAGAATTAATAAGCAGGGACCAGAGAGAATTGAATTCAGCCATTTGTTGTTTTTTTTTGTTTGTTTTTTGAGGAGGCAGACATTCTCTCCAGGCTAATATAATCATATAGTAGGTTATTATAGTGAGTTGTACACATATTATTTCTTGATTTCCAATTCATGAGGATAGTTTTCGTTGCAATGCATAAGGCAGTGAGAACCATATGTGACATCCTTACCTCTATATTCATTTCATTCGTCAACCGGAGTGGTGGTAAGTTTTTAGTCATCTTAAAAGTGTTTAAACATATTCGTGTCCAGAAGATTTCATCTTTATTAATTGCTAGGTCTGTCTCCCATTTTGATTTTGGAAGAGATACAGACTCATCCAGTTTTGATTATAGTCTTTGTATTTTCGATATCAATTCAGGGAAATGAAGATTTAGAGACTCTGTCACCTTAACTGGTACCTCTAAATCTTTCTGACTGAGACTGAATCTTGCTTTTATCATGGATTAAACTCTTTGTATTCAAAAAACTTTTTATCCCTAATATCATACTGTGAAACCAGTTCCTGAAATTGAATAAAATGTCCACCTCAAATAAGCTGTTCTAAGTTTTTTTTATTCCTTTCTCATACCATAGTGGAAAATTTAACATCCTCTTTTCTTGCAGGATATCAGGACTACTCCAAATGGGCGTGAGTTTACAAGGGACAAGTGAAGACCCCATTATTTTTAAAAATTTCCACCAGGCTGTCAGAGAACTGATGTTAATGCTTTTAAAACAGTCATGGCGTTTGATACAGGAACTCATGAAAGGTAAATCAGAGATTTTTAGCAACCCACAGAGAGCCTGTTCAGCATCTAACCATGGGTTTCCAAGTGGGGTTGATTTTGTCCATTTAGAAACAAACTGCAGTCTATTAGCTAAGAAGTAATTAAAATAATTTGGTAAATCTAACAGTCCGCACTTTTTTTGCTTTTTGAAGAGTTTTTAAAATGATTTGTGATGGTTTAACCTTCCATAAAAATTTACTTATATTTCAGTCTACGCACTTAAACCAGGCCATAGATGGTTGGGTAGGAATCATAGAAAAAGAATAGTTAATTTTAGGAAGGACCATCATTTTAATGGTTGTGACTCCTCCCGTTAGTGATATAGGTAATTTCCTCCAATGTGCAAGGTTGTCTTGTATTGCTTTTAGAACAGGAATGCGATTTAGTCACAGTAACTGAGAGCCTGGGGGAAATATCTATTCCTAAATATTTAATATTACCTGATTGCATTGGAATAGTGGATATATTTGAAAAATTACAGTTTATAGCTGATACTTTTGGTTTACTCCAGTTAATAGTCTGATAATGATAAAAGTTTAGAAGTGAGCGCCGCTGTCTGAAGAAGAGATCGTTGTGACATTTCAAGGAGAATTAATACATCATCAGCATAAAGACTTATCTTGTGTTCTTTTTCTCCAGTTTGGATACCTCTGATATCAACATTTTGTCATATGGCTGCTGCTAATGGTTCGTTAAAAATGGTAAAAAGTGAGGGAGAGAGTGGACAACCCTGCCTAGTGCCTCTCTGGACATTAAAGCTTCAAGAGGTTTCATTATTTGTTCGGACAGATGCAATTGGACAGCTATATAGTGTTTTAATCCAGTTTATAAAAGACAAACCAAACCCAAACTTGCTTAACACCATGAAAAGGAATTTCCATTTAACACATTCAAAGGCTTTCTCCACATACAAAGGTAATATTGTGGTTTCTAAGTTATTAATCTTACAGTAGGCCATTAAATTAAATAGCCTGTGTGTATTATTACCCGAGTGCCTACCCTTGATGAAACCTGTTTGATCTGGGTGTATAATAAATGGACTTATCCTTTCCAGTCTTTTGGTGAGAGCTTTGCAAATTATTTTAAGATCGACGTTCATAAGTGAGATGGGACAGTATCTGGATGGAAGCGTAGATTTTTGGGGGGGTTCAGGAGCAGGATTATGCTAGCCAAATTCATATTTTGAGGGATTACATCATCTTCTTTAAATTGGTTCACCATTTTAAAGAAAGTAGGTGCCATGACAGGCCAAAATTCTCTATAAAACTCTACTGGAAAACCATCTGGTCCCGGAGCTTCGTTGTTTGGGATGTGCTGAAGTGCCTCCTGGTTTTTGGACATTAGAAGAGATGCATCCAGAGCTGTAATCTGTTAATCGTGGTAAATTAATATTATCCAGAAATTCATTTATTTCTGAGTCAGATGGATTAATCTGAGATGAGCAGAGGTTTTCATAAAACTTTCTGAAGGAGTTATTTATTTCTTCAGGCTCATGGCTGGTATTTCCAGTCGTATCCTTAATAGAGTGGATAGTTGTTTTTTCTTTATTCAATCTAAGCTGGTTGGAAAGATATCTCCCCAAATTATTACTGTGTTCAAACTTCTCAAGATACAGTCTTTGTATTAAAAACTGTGTACTCTTGTTTGTAATTTATTTTAGCTCCAGCTTTAATTTCCTCAGATTGTTAAGTGCCTGTTCATGTGGAGAAATGGCACAAATACACTCCAGTAATTTAATTTTCTGTTGTAACTCCAGTACCAGCACTTTTTCTTTTTTATTCTTATATGAACAGTAAGAAATTATTTTACCTCACATGACCGCTTTTGTGGCTTCCCAGAGAACACACGGTGATATTCCTGGCACTTCATTAATATTCCAGTTATGATTCCCACTCTTTATTAAAATAATTAAAAAGTCTTTGTCTTTGAGTAGTTATGTATTAAATTTCCAGGTCTTAGTTTTCCTTGTAGCTTTTTTACTTACCAGTGTAAGACATACTTGATGGTGATTGCTGATAGCTTGATTTGAGCAAATTTCAGTGTCTGTGATGTCCGTCACAATGGAGTTACTGGACAAAAAAGTGTAAATGAGAATATGAACTATGAACTGGTGAGAAAAGAGTGTATTCCATAAGAGTTGGGTGAAGAGAACACCATTCATCGCAAAGACCAAAATCATTCATGTATTGTTTGGGAGTGTCAGTAGCCTGCCATTTTTGATAATTCAGAATCAGAATCAGAATCAGAATCAGGTTTATTGCCATTGTTCATGTAGTACACAAACTAGGAATTTGTCTCGGTACAATGCTGCAACATTAAACATGATAAGATAAGAGAAATAAACTATACATGTAATAAAGTGTAGGATAAGATTAAGTGATACTGGTCAACAGTTAAAATATATATTAGCCAGCAGCAGATACTGTGGAGAACTATATAGTGCAGTCGGTAATGCAGGAAGAAAACAGTGATGATTGACATGAGTCTGGTTGAGCTGCTGTACATGGTGCACGAGAGTCACTTAGTGTTCAGCAGTCTAATGGCAGAGGGGAAGAAGCTGTTTATGTGACGGGAGGTTTGAGTCTGGATGGACCGAAGTCTTCTACCAGAGGGGAGGGGGGCAAACAGTACATGACCAGGGTGTGAGGGATCGGCTATGATCCGGCCAGCACGCCTCCGGGTCCTGGAGATGTACAGATCCTGGAGAGATGGGAGCTTGCAGCCGATCACCTTCTCAGCAGTGCGCACGACGCGCTGCAGCCTTAGTCTGTCCCTGGCAGTGGCTCCTGCGTACCACACGGTTATGGAGGTGGTGAGGATGGACTCGATGATGGCTGTGTAGAACTGCACTAACATCTTGGTGGGTAGCTTGAGCTTCCTCAGCTGCCGCAGGAAGAACATCCTCTGCTGGGCTTTTTTGATGAGTGAGCTGATGGTCAGCTCCCATTTGAGGTCCCTGGTGATGGTAGTGCCTAGGAAGCGGAAGGAATCAGCAGTGGTGATGGGAGAGCCTGAGAGGGTGAGGGGGGGCAGA
Organism: Pholidichthys leucotaenia; assembly: GCA_020510985.1. Classification (NCBI taxonomy): domain Eukaryota; kingdom Metazoa; phylum Chordata; class Actinopteri; order Cichliformes; family Pholidichthyidae; genus Pholidichthys; species Pholidichthys leucotaenia. Next base: position 215,928,608 of record CM035837.1, read on the forward strand.
GGAGTAGTGACTTTCCTGAAGTCTACAATCATCTCCACTGTCTTCAGAGCGTTCAGCTGCAGGTTGTTATTGCTGCATCTTGGTCTGAAGATCCAAGATGGCGCCCACAGCGGTCGACATGGTGCTTCGCTGCGCTCTTTGTTTGTTTTTGTTTGTCAATTGTGTGTCTGCTTGCACTTATACCCGTGAAGAACTTTTAAATATCAGGACTTTGACCCCCACGGACCTCCTCCCAGTTTTTCTAGCCCCTGCCGCCGATCTGGTTTATTGTTTGGCTCGGAAAGTGAGACGGCGGAAGAGAGGAAGACGAGCGGGCGCTCTCGTACGACTTCGCAGGAGAGGCTCTCGAACGGCGCTGCCTGGCATATTTCTGTCCAATACCAACTCTCTCTCTAACAAGGTGGATGAACTGAGACTGCTGATGCGTTTTAAGGACCTCGCCTCCTCAGCTGTCCTCTGCTTTACTGAGACCTGGCTCCGGGAAAATATACCGGACAGCGCGCTGCGCCTCGACGGCTTCCAGCTCTTCCGTGCTGATCGTACGGATGCACTACGATCAGCACTGATCAGCACTGATGCACTGAGCCTGTCAGTTGCAGGGTTTAATACAAGGTTGAAATCTCCTCCTATTATGCATGTGGTGTCCAAGTGCTAAGAGTGAGGAGGGCAGAAAGTGTGAAAATAAGATGGGTCATCTACATTTGTCCCATAAATGCTTGCAATGCATAGATCCAGATTTTGAACTGAGATTTTTAATAGTATAAGTCTACCTTCTGGATCTGCTATGGTGTTAATCACAGCAAAACATATTCTTCTGTCTACCAATATAGCTACCCCCTTTGTTTGGAATTAAAGCTGGCTGAGGACATGTGGGGGAAATTCAGGAGAGGTGAGAGCATCTACAGATGACCTAGAAATATGTCTTTCCTGTAATAAGACAAAGTCTGCCTGTAGATCCTTCAGTTGATTAAAAAGTTTTAGTCTCTTCTCCCTGGTACCGATTCCACTTATGTTCCACTTGAAAAACTTTAATATGGACATGTTTTCACTAACTGGTTTTGTTCTAAAGGCTAGCTAAATGTACCTATGTGTTTTTATTTCTGTATGTATATGTGTGTGTATACATGTACTGTATGTCCTGTGTACGCTGTATGGCTGTATGTAAAGGTGTGTGTAGGCATGTGTGTTGTGCATAAAAGATATACAGTACCTATATGTGTGTGCTTGGGTGTACGTGCATGATGTCTCTATTTCATTTGCTAACATTTGCAAGAGTGAGTGGGGTGTATGTACTTAAAGTTATCTCCTATAAACCAAATATGTGAGGGAGAACAGACATAAAGGTTAGTAATTAGTGAGAAGATACAGATAACATACAACAACCTAACAACATCAACAAAATTAGCTACAACAGAAAAAAGAAACAACAACCTCAACAAAAAAGAAAAAAAAACATTAGACAAACGAATTAATGAATTAAACAGGGATCAAATATGAGACCTGCAAACAATCGCACTCTTTTTTCACATGTAGCTCAGGAAACAAGCTAGAACCTAGACTAGCCAGGGGGTTATGGTTTCATCCATAAACAGCTTGCCATCTATAAACAATCTATCCACAAAGATAAAAGCTCATTTACCTTCTTGGATTTTTTGTTTCCTACTGGGGAAAAGCTTCCTTCTTCTTTTCATAATTTCCTGTGGAAATTGATCATTTAGACCATAATTGGTGTTTTTAAACTGCCTGCCCTGAATCTGTACCAGCATTTTTTGCTTGAAATGTTCAAATTTAGCAACAATGGGTCTGGGACATTTATTTTGAGGATTTTTCTGTCCAGTACAGTGGACTCGGTGAATGATAATTGATTTCACAATGTCAGAGGGCAGTTTCAGTTGCGTAGACATGAATTCACAGATCAGGTGTTCTGGATTGTCATTACTTTTTTCTGGAGAACACCAGGTTATCTCTAATGCTGCATGATTGCAAGTCGAGAATGTTTCCTTCATTTTCCAGTTTTCTTTTACAATGATGTCAAATTGCATGGTCACCATGTTTACTGACTTTTTTAAGCAATTATTTTCCTCTAAGAGAGAGACGAGATGCACCGGGCTGAATTCCAAACTCTCTCGTTTGCTCTGGAATTCTTTATTGACCAACTCGACCAATGCAAGTCTAGCATCCATGCTGGAAAGTTTATTTTCAATAGAGGAAAGAATGTCACTAACTTCTGGGCTGCCCTGTGATTTCTCGGGTGCTATTTTCAGTGAATCCATGGGTCTGGCTCTTTTAGATAAGGAAGAACGGGAGATACGTTTGCCTCCTCCATGTCACAACATCGGTAATACAACTCGTCAATATAGTTCTCAAGTTCCTCCAGCTCCATCGAGAAGCTGGCGAAATGATATGCAAAAAAAAGAAAGACAGGTACAGACAGTCAGTTAGTGGATTAATAACAAAAAAACACTACCTGTGGAAAACTTTGTTTATGCTCGGTCGACTCAAGTCACCATTTTGGATTATTGCACAACAATCTTGGAACGTCTCGTGATCACAGCGTCATCTCCTACCTGCAGCCCCCCAGCATTTATTGTTTAAAAGCAGCCTACTCTACATTTACTGCTGTTGACAGCTTATTAATGCGGTCTTAGCATGCAACACGTACATACCTTAAAAGACGTACTCCAGGGCACACTGCTCCCTCTATCTCTGCCTCCCTCACTGTCACTTGACCACTTGCACCTAGGTTTTGATTAGAGCTCCCTCTGCTGCCGGACTCTATAACTGCATTTAAGAATGCAGTTCAAAATACTTGTACATTCAAATGGGGTATAAATAAATAATTGATTTTTGGAAATGGACTGGTAGGCCGCAGTGGACGATGTCGGGGGCCACATGCAGTCTGTGGGTCACCAGTTGCCCATCCCTGATTTGCAGTTTAATCATTATTTTAAAGAATACATCTGATCTAAGTTACTATCTACTAATTGTTTTATTCTTACTGTACTTATTATTAAAAGATAACATGACTTGAGTACAATTACTGACTATCCTACTGTGGCACGAACACTTGGTGTTAATTCATCTGACAAGTCCCATTTGCACAACAATGAGCCAAGAGGACATGAATGTTTTAAACAAATTACAGGTAAGAAACTGAATGTGCACCAACTAAAATGACTGTACATTACTTATGTTCTACCAAGTATTATTTATAAAGTCTGAAATCGTCTGCCTCTCCAGTATTCACTGTGGTCTTCTAATATACTGACAGCTATGGCAACAAAAGCAAAACAGTGAGTACATAGGTCAATAAAAGAAGGACACTACTGAGATAGATTTAAAAATGTATATTATCCTAACGACCGACCTGTGATGGCCATTTTCCTGCTACACATCTTCTTCCACTCACATGGTAAATATCATGCTCCTTGCATAAAGTTAAACAATAACTTCAAAGGAAATGCATGCAACTGCTCTCATTATGTCATTAAAACCTCCACAGGCTGAGTGTTCCTCTGGCATTCTCCAGGGCATCTTCTGTTTTATAGGGGCTTCTGTACTTGCCTTCCTGCACAGGGAGCCATCACCGTGGTTTGTTAGCAACACAACCCACCGTCACAAGGCCAGGGAGTCATCAGCCTTGCTTTTTCTGCTGCGCGAGATGCAAATATCGGAAAGGGGAGGGAGAAGGGGATAATTTCTGGGATGTGGATCTCACAAAGAAATGCACACTTCTACAATCCACAGGGTGTAACAGGGTGCCTTTTTTATTTGCCTTGCCACCTAGCAGGGTGTTGATGTTCAGTGTTGTTGAGGTATGTATTTCTTTGCCCAATGATTGTATTAAGTGCTGTTGTGAGCCATGTTTACCGTGTGCCTTTGAGGATGCCTTGTAGGTGGTGTCTGAATCTCTCATGGCAATGTACGAGATGTGGAAGGAGGGTATGGTAGAGTGCCTGTCTGAATGAAAGAACAGGCCAGGAAGGTGTATAAATAAAACTGACAGCAGGCACCTTAGCAAGCCCTGACCTGAATGCTTAAAAAGTGGCAGCTTTGTTTTTTTTATTAAGGAAGCTAGGAAACTCCCTCACTCAAAAGCAATGGAAAGTATACCCCACTCCTCACTAGGTATACATAAATATGAAACAAGCTGGTCCTGTTGGAGGGAAATGCTGTGGAATTACACGATGTTGCAGTTTGTGTCAAAGGTGCTGCAGGGGAGGGGAGGTGCATGTCTATTTGTGATCTGCAGCTGTTGAGGAAATGCAGATTTTTCTCTTTTTTATGATTTATTCTATTAGTTTAAGCTGCTACAAGGTTTCAGCAGAAATGCTCCACAGAGAGCAGACTTAAGACAGTGAGGAAACGGCATAGGAATCAAAACCTAATGAATTTTCAGCTCCAGTTTGTACTCAACTTTCTGCTCCCATTTTTCTTTGTGCCCTGATGGATAGCCTTATTTCAAACAAATAACAGCCATGTCAAAGACTTTTGATGCACAGTATGTAGCAGCGTCTCAAATTACTCGTGTAAATCAATACTTATAAAATCCTGTTATCACCTTGAGACCCTGGATGAAATGCTGTGAGTTTGTGTGTGTGCACACTTGCACCAGTGTTTTATTTAATGCCGAGTGAATCTGCTGCAGGGGCACATTTCAGCACAGGAATTTATTTTAAGATGACAGATCGAACTGCTTCTTTTCATCAGCAACAATGCCTGGGGTTACTAGGTGAATGTAGATGGGGGCCATTTTATAACTGCAGCTTTTAAAAATCACAGTGAGAATTCACTCACTATTTTTGTCAGTGTTGTACCCATCTAGCAGATGTGACATCTGTCAAGCAGTAAAATTTGCTTAACAGAAATGTTATGCTCCTGTTTTTGAACCAATTAGAATTTGAATCAATTGAGGAAATTGCAACAATGTTATGTTACATGTTAGATCAGCTGGTATACTGTATAGCAGTGGCAGGCCATGAATATACATGGATGCCTTCAGTGGACCAGTGGCACGGGGTGTGTGTGTGTGTGTGGGGGTGGGGGTAGGACTACTAGCAATAGTTTAACAGTAGTTTTGGTTGCCAACTGCCAATCAAGCTGGCTGGCCGGAACAGCTATTGACGCCACCGAGGACACAGTCCAAGGATGGATAATTTTGTTTTCACACATAAGGAGTTGTTCAGAACTCTTTATAAGAACTCCTTATACAAAGATACAGAATGATGATAATCAAGTCAATGGTGGTAATGCACTGTAAGCTGGTTGCCCACCACCAATCAAATCTAAAAGGAAAAGAAGAATTACTTGTGCATCATTTCAATAAGCGCTATCATAGCATCGAGTGTGGAGAGTTTATTGTTAATTAAGACCAAAATGTCACAGATTCATCCAAGAGATGTTGGCCAGCATTCTATTGGCTGCCGTACTGGAAGCAGTAGCAATGTCATTTACAATGTTCCCAATAAAGTTTGTCAAAAAAAAAAGGTGTTGTGATGTCATGTCAAACTGTTCAAACCAGCAGCTGTTGATGTCAAATAACAAGGGATCCATTAACTGCACCTACAACATCATCTGTATTAGCATGTCCTCCATTGATAGTAGACCAGCTCGTTTAAACACTTCTATGTTGATTATCTTGTCTTTCCATGAGATGTTTATTATGGCTTGAAGGTGTCTCATCATGTACACATGGAGTTTCTTCACCTGCATTCTGTAGACCAGGGGTGTCCAACCATGTGCCATGGAGAGCCAAGACCCTGCAGGTTTTCTCTTCTACCCAGTCTCTTCAGCAGGTGTTTTCACTTATCAGCAATCAGTGGGAAGAAGTTCACAGAAATCTGCTGTTGAAGACACTGGTTGGAGGTAAAACCTGCAGGGTCTTGGCTCTCCATGGCACATGGTTGGACACCCCTGCTGTAGACAGTCCAAGTTTCAGCACCGTACAATAGAGTAGCCAGTACTGTCGCTCTGTACACTTTGCATTTCACATGGATAGACACATGTCAATTGTTCCACAGTCTCTCCTTCAAGTTTTCAAACACAGTGCTCACTCTTTCCATTCTGAGAGATAGTTCATCCTCCAGCCTAGCATTCTCTGAACAGTACTCCCTAGATACTTGAAAGTCTTGCACTTGACTAGTGGCTCTGTACCAATGCTGATCTCTTCTGGTAGTGATGTTGATAATTGGAACTTTGGTGGTTGATAAAGGCACTCTGTCTTATTGATGTTGATTTGGAGGCTGAATTGGCTAGCTGCTCTTGCAAATTTCTCCACTAAAGATTGCATATCTTCCACACTGTGTGCAACTAGAGCACTGTCATTGGCAAAGAGCATTTCTCTTACTACCTTTATCAATGTCTTACTCTTGGCTTTAAACTGTGCCACATTGAACAAGTCTGCTTCTTTCCTTGTTTGAATGCATACTCCTTCTGAAGTGTCTTTGAAGGCCACCTCAAGCATGACTGCCAGATATAGCGAGAAGAGTGTAGGCGCCAGAACACACCCTTGTTTCACCCCGTTGCTTACTGAAAAGTCTTTAGATACTGAACCACTCATTGCCATGTTTGCTTGCATACCTGTATGGAGTGTCTCGATCAGGCTGACAAATTTCTCTGTACAGCCATATTTCTTGAGTACCTGCCAAAGTCCTTGTCGCGAAACAGTATCAAAGGCTTTACTGAAGTCTATGAAGACTACATACTGTATAGCGGCATGTTCTGTCCGATACACTTTTCTTGAACCTGTTTCAAGCAGAAAATCATGTCCATTGTGCTTCTTCCACTTCTAAAGCCACACTGGGTTTCCATTAGTACATTCTGCGAGATGTGTTCATTGAGTCTGTTCAGTAGTACATGTGAGAGAATCTTACCAACAGTGGCTAGCAGTGATATACCTTGGTAATTTTCACAATCTTTCCTGTCACCTTTCTTGAACAAAGGCACAATACTTGCATCCTTCCAGTCTTGAGGTACTTTCTGGGCATCCCATATCTCTTGGATGAGCTTGTGCAGGCAGTTGGTCAGCTGAACACCACCAAATTTCCACACTTCTGCTGGAATCCCATCCCTTCCTGGAGCTTTACCATCCTGTGTTGTCCTAATAGCTGCCATTAGTTCATCAAAATTTGGTGGTTCATCTGGACTTGATACAGCTGGTCGCTGCACTAGAGCTTCTTTAGCCTCTTCAGTGAGATCTCCAGCGTTGTTTAGTAGTTGGTCAAAGTGGTCTGCAAATCTGTCCAGGATCTTGTCTTTCTCCTGCAAAACTGTTTCACCATCCATAGCCTTTAGTTTGATCAATCCTCTTGGTTTAGGGCCATAGATTTCTCTCAAACCTGTGAAGAATGTTTTCATGTCCTTCCTCTCTGCTGCAGTTTGAAGTTCCTCCACTTTTTCATCCCACCAGTTGGACTTCATCTCTCTGGTGTACTTCTGTAGCTCACTCTGAGCCTTTGGGAATTTCTTCTTCTTTGACCTTGTGTTACACTGTAGGTGTCCCTACCTAGCTGTATTCCTCGCTTCTAGTAGTTTCTTCAGGTGTTCATCATGCACATCAAACCAATCTTGATGTTTCCTCTCAGGGTGACCTAATACATCACTCGTAGTTTGATACACCGTATCCTTCAGTGTTGCCCATTTCTCTTCTATGTCATTTTCTGAGTTGTTGCTGTCCCAGTCTTTCAAGTTTTCATCCATTTCCTATGTAAGTTCTTCCTGCTTCTTTTGGCCTTTCAGTGCACTAGTGTTTAGCTTCCGTGGTGGCTTCACACCTGTCCTGCAGTGCTGTTTTCATCTGCAAATCCTTAATCTAGATCTCAGCATAACATGATCAGTACCACAGCCTGCGCCTCTTATTGTTCTGGTGTCCAAAACATCCCTTATGTCTCTCTGCCTGACTATGATGTAGTCTAACAAGTACCAGTGCTTGGATCTTGGGTGCATCCATGTCTTCTTGTGTGTGTCCTTGTGCTTAAATAAAGTGTTGGTTAGCACAAGGTTGTACTCTGAACATAGTGCAAGTAGAAGTTCTCCATTAGCATTGCACTTGCCTACTCCATGACTGCCTAGCACTCCTTTCCATTTCTCAGTGTCTGAACCAACTCTGGCATTAAAATCTCCAATGAGCATCAGCCTGTCATCAGTCGGCACACGCCTGATAGTCTCATGTAAATCACTGTAGAACTCTTCCTTCACCTCCTCTATGTTGGTCATTGTTGGGGCATATACACAGTGTGGCATACATCTTCCGCTGTAGTGGGAGTCTCATGGTCATTATCCTGTCATTGATTGGCACCGGTTCCTCATCAAGAATTGCTGCTATCTCCTTTCTAACTGCAAAGCCTTGCAAAGACTCTTGCTTCTCTTCTTTCTTGAGTTTATCTCCCACTCCAAAAGAAGATGTGCCCATGGTCTTCCAAGCTGTCATTTCCAGGCAATCTTGTTTCACTAAGTGCAGCTTCGGTATGAGTTGCTTTCTGATTGACCATTTCATGAAAACAAGCCAAGACAAACTGACTCCAGTATCTGTTGCAGTGACTGAACAGATGATAGGTTTGTTTATCTCTGTTCTTTGTGTAGTGCATGTCACGATGCGCCGACTGGTACAGTCCACCACAGACCAAATGACAGACAGCTTTCAGAATTTGTAGTCACTGGTGGAAAAATTCTGTGGATGGAAAACTGAGACGAGCCTTTATGTTCTTTTAGCTCAGCAGTGGTTTTCGTCTTGGAACTCTGCCATACAGTGGAGAGGGAAAAACTCCCTTTTAACAGGAAGAAACCTCCAGCAGAATCAGGCTCTGGGAGGGGCAGTCATCTGCTGTGACTGGCTGGGGGGTGAAGGGACAGAGAAGAAGAAGAAAAAGAACAGACATGTAGAGAGCAAACAGCATGACGGAGACTCAATCTATGGGAGAAAATAAACATCTTAAAGACCAGCAAAAATATTTCATTAAGAGTCAAAACTTACTAGCAGCATAACTAAGGGAGGGTTCAGGGTCAACTGATCCCACCAACAAATGAGAATTGGGACGGACCCCAAATCTACCTGTACTTCACTCTCACATTGCCAATATTTTCTAGAATTTTTTTTTACAGCATTTACTGCTGTTAATAAATAATTCAACAATGTTTCTCTTGCGGGCAGTGCGGTGGCAGAGTGGTTAGCACTGCGGAAGCACAGCAACTCACCTTTGCCGAGGGATCCCGGGTTCGATCCCAGCTCCTGACCAACAGTGATCTGTGTGGAGTTTGCATGTTCTCCTCATGTCTGCGTGGGTTTACTCCGGCATTTCTCCGGTTTCCTCCCATATGCCAAAAACATGCGTTAGGTTAATTGGCATCAAAACTGGGGATTCTAAATTGTCCTTAGGTATGACTGTGAGAGTGAAAGGTTGTCTGTCTCTCTGTGTTGGCCCTGCGGTGGACTGGCGATCTGTCCAGGGTGTACCCTGCCTCTCGCCCAAAGATGCTGGGATAGGCTCCAGCCCCCCGCGACCCAAAAAGGATTAAGCTGAAGAAGATGGATGGATGGACAAACAAACCCAGAAGAGTAAATATCTGCAAACTGCAGAACAAAATGTATACTGTTTAAAACAAACAATACAAGTATGGTAAACCTAGTTTATGAAAGATGTTAACATCTAACAAATTGTGTGCTCTCACCAACTTTGTCACAGATATCAGACAAAGTTTACTCATGAGCCGCTATCTTGTCCGAGAGCTGAACTCTGGTGAAACACCACCCACGACTGGTTGCACTGAACAATCAGACGCACCCTTTGTGTTCAGTTCAATTCAATAAAACTTTATTTATATAGTGCCATTTCACAAGGACAGTCAATTCATAGCACTTTCAACTGTAGGGGAAACCCCACAATTGCAGAAAGACCCCAGCAATCAGGTGATCCCCTGTGAGCAGCACTTGGCGAGGGTGGAGAGGAAAAATATTTCATCAAGAGTGAAGGAAGGAGTGAAGCCCAGTGCATTGTTGGAAGTCCCCCGCCTGTCGAAACCTACTAGCAGCATAACTAAGGGAGGGTTCAGGGTCACCTGATCCCACCCTAACTTTAGGCTTGTCAAAAAGGAAGGTTTTAACCATCTTCTTAAAAACAGAGATCGAGTCTGACTCCCAAATCCAGATTGGCAGCTGGTTCAAAAGGAGACGAGCTTAATAACTGAAGTCTCTGCCTCCCACTGTACTTTTGGAGATTCTAGGTATTACAAGTAATCCTGCATTTTGGGCAGTGTGGTGGCACAGTGGTTAGCACTGTGAAAGCACAGCAACTCACCCTTGGCCATGGGATCCCGGCTTTGATCCCACCCCCTGACCAACAGTGATCTGTGTTGAGTTTGCATGTTCTCCCCGTGTCTGTATGGGTTTACTTCGGGATTTCTCCAGTTTCCTCCCACAGGCCAAAAACATGCAGGTTAGATTAATCGGTGACTCTAAAGTGGTCCTAGGTGAGAATGTGTGTGGATGGTGAAGGGATAGTTCTGTACTGTGGCTGCTTCATCCATCCAGGTGGATGGCCTGAATTTCTCCCCTGGGGATCAATAAAGTACTCACAAAAAAAAATAAAAATAAATAAATTGGGAACGCAGTGCTCTGTTAAGATTAAAGATTCAAAGGCTTTATTATCATGTGCACAGTTAAGAAATGCTACATTTCCTGAGCAGTGAAATTCTTACTTTGCTCTCTGAACGAATGCCAAGTTAAAGGTACAGAAACAACAATTCTAATAGGTCATGACACACTAACACAGTAACTCAATCCTAGTACTGATGGATGGTAAGACACATACACCAACACACAGTTATACATTAGAGGAATGAAAATGAAAGTCACCGGATGACTAAAGTGATAGTGGTATATTGATATCAGAGATTATGTGAACCTGAGATGGCATGAACCTATGTACAGTGTGCAAATGAGCAGAGTGCAACCTGATGTGAACCTGAGATGGCATAGACTTATGTACAGTGTGCAAATGAGCATTGTGCAACAAGCAGTGTATAATTACAAATTATTGGTAAGTAGCAGCAGAGATGATATGGACATCATACAGGTGAGACTATATCTACTGTACAGGTGAGCAATGTGCAAATTTAGCAGCCAGTGTGTGAGTTCCTACATGCAAAGCTGTGTTAGAGTTTTGGGAGTTGTTGTCTGTTCATGAGTCTGATGGCAGTGGGGAAGAAGGAGTTTTTCAGTCTGGTTGTCCTGCATTTCACACTTCTGTACCTCCGACCTGAGGGTAGAAGTGTGAACAGTCTGTGTTGGAGGTGGGTGGGGTCCCGGAGAATGACGTCAGCTCTCTTTTGGACTCTGTGGTGGTAGGTGCTCTGCAGAGAGGGGAGTGGAGTCCTGATGATCTTCTCTGCTGTCTTCACCACTCTCTGCAGGCGTTTGCGCTCCAGGGCAGTGGTGTTTCCGTACCACGCAGTGATGCCGTTGGTCAGGATGCTCTCGATGATGCAGCTGTAGAAATTGTTGAGGATCCTGGAAGACATGCCAAATTTCTTCAGCCTCCTCAGAAAGTACAGTTGCTGTTGAGCTCTATTGACCAGCTCTGTGGTGTTGTGTGTCCACTTAAGGTCCTCGCTGATGTGGATGCCCAGGTATTTAAAGCTGCTCACTCTCTCCACCTCAAGCTTCTGGATAAACAGCGGCTGATGGGGTCTCCTCCTCCCTTTCCTCATGTCCGCTATCATCTCCTTTGTCTTGTCCATGTTGAGGGTGAGGTTGTTATCCTCACACCATGACACCAGGTTGGCCACCTCCCTCCTGTAGGATGCTTCGTCATCACCAGTGATGCATCCTATCACTGCTGTGTCATCTGCAAACTTTAGTAGGATGATGTTGTCTTTGTGGGAGGCTGCACAGTCATGGGTGAAGAGGCTGTAGAGGATGGGGCTGAGAACACAACCCTGGGGGACACCTGTGTTTGTGATGATGAGGTCCTGTTACCCATCCTGACAGACTGGGGCCTGCCAGTTAGAAAGTCCAGCAGCTAGTCACAGAGGGTGGTGTGCAAGCCAAGTGAAGACAGTTTGTCGGTGAGTTTGTGGGGGATGACCATGTTGAAGGCGGAGCTGTAGTCGACAAAGAGCATCCTAATTTGGAGTCTTTATCTTCCAGGTGGGAAAGAGAATAATGGAGTGCTGCAGCAATGGCATCTGAGGTGGACCTGTTGAGCCGGTAGGCATACTGCAGGGGGTCCAGGGTGCCCGGTATGCTGTCCTGAATGAGGGGCAGCACCACTCTCTCAAAGCACTTCATGATGATTGGAGTGAGTGCTACTGGTCTGTAATCATTCAGACAGGCCAGCGGGCTCCTTTTGGGGATGATAGTTGTTGTTTTGAAGCACAAGGGGACTATGTTTTGATTGAGGGAGAGGTTGAAGATTGCTGTGAGAACATCAGTCAACTCTGCAGCTCATGCTCTGAGGGCCCACCCAGGGATGTTGTCTGGTCCTGCTGCTTTGCAGGGGTTGATATTTCTCAGTGCTCTGCTGACCTGGTCTGGTGGTTGGGTGGGGGGGTGCATGAGTGTGTGTCTCTTTTCTGTGCTGTGGCTGATGGTCTCGAAGCGGGTGTAAAAAGTGTTGAGATCATCCGGCATGCTGTCTGTAGGGCTAGTGGTGCTACTGTTGGTCTTCTTGTAGTCTGTGATGTGTTGCAAGCCTTGCCACATGCACCTCGGGTCAGGAGTGGAGTAGAGGCTGTCCAGCTTTTCTCTGTACTGCCTCTTGGCTGTTGTTATAGCTTTTCTCAGTCCATAGTTTGCAGCTTTGTACTCTACCTCACAGCCTGATTTAAATAACTAGAAAAGCACTCGGAGAGCGCAGACCTCCGCCAAGTGCCACAGTTCCCCCCATACAGTGTTTGTGTGTATGTTTTCAGATTCCTTGACCATGAAAACACATGACTAGCAATTGGATTCACAATGATAGGATTAGTGGTTCAGTAGTTATTGACGAAAATGGCATTTTCTGTAATGGCGGTTTAGTGCCACAGTTCCCCCCATACAGTGTTTGTGTGTATGTTTTCAGATTCCTTGACCATGAAAACATATGACAAGCAATTGGATTGACAATGATAGGATTAGTGGTTTAGTAGTTATTCACGAAAATTGCATTTTGTGTAATGGCGGTTTTCTTCTGGACGGTGATCCAGATCACCACCAAAATCTAATCATCTGTAGGATACCCCATTTCTGACAATCTGTGAAAATTTCATGAAAATCCGTCTATAACTTTTTGAGTTATCTTCCTAACAAACAGACAGACAGACAAACAGACAGACAAACCAACGCTGATGAAAACATAACCTCCCTGGCGGAGGTAATAATGCATCGATTTTATATAGTGCTTTATCATATATACTCAAAGACGCTTTACAAATAGGTAGATTATTCATTCACTCCAGACAGACAATGGTAGTGGCAAGCTACTTCTGCAGCCACAGCTGCCCTGGGGCAGGCTGACGGAAACGTGGCAGCCAATCTGCGCCAATGGCCTTTCCGGCCACCACCGAACATTTTTATACATTTATACACATTCATACCCAGTGTTATGGACACTGGAGGCAATGCAGGTGAAGTGTCTTGCCCAGGGACACAACGGTAGTATATCTGGGGAGAGCGGGATTCGAACCGCCAACCATCGGATTATTAGACGACCTGCTCTACCTCCTGAGCCACTCTAAATGCATGAGAGTGAGCACGCAGCATCTGACATACCTGAGTGCTGATCCAGGGCTTCTGGTTGAGGAACTTCTTGACCTTATGATGGGTACATCATAAGGCTTAAGGTGGGTACATCTTGACTCAAGATGGCGCCCACAGTGGTCGCCACGGTGCTTCGTTGCGCTTTTCTTTGTTTGTTTTTGTTCGTCAGTTGTGTGTCTGCCTGCTCTTACACCCGTGAAGAGCTACTAAATATCAGGACTTTTACTCCCACGGACCTGCTCCCAGTTTTTTTGGCTCCTGCCGCCGATCTGGTTCACCTTTTAGCACAAAAAGTGAGACGGCGAAAGAGAGGAAGACGAGCGCGCGCTCTCGTGCGTCTTCGCAGGAGAGGCACGCGCATAGCTCTGCCTGGGATATTTCTGTCCAACGTCAATTCTCTCTATAACAAGGTAGAGGAACTGAGACTGCTGATGCGATTTAAGGACCTCTCCACCTCGTGTGCACTCTGCTTTACTGAGACCTGGCTTAAGGAACAGACACCAGACAACGCGCTCCTCCTCGAGGGATTTCAGCTGTTTCGTGCAGACCGTGATAAGGAGCTCTCCGGCAAGACCACAGGAGGAGGAGTCTGCTTCTACATCAACAACAGCTGGTGCTCCGATGTAACTGTGATCTCCCAACACTGTTCTCCCGCTCTGGAATATTTATCCATCAACTGCAAGCCATTTTATTCCCCGCGTGAGTTCGCTTCATTCATCCTGGCCGCTGTTTACGTCCCGCCCGACGCGGACGTGCGCGAGGCTCAGCGCGCGCTCGTGGATCACATCCAGCAAGCGGAGCGAACCTTTCCGGACTCTCTGGTTATTGTGGTTGGCGACTTTAACCAGAGCAACCTGAGCCACGAACTCCCCCGCTACAAACAATTTATTAAATGCCCCACCAGAGGAGAGAACACGCTGGATCACTGTTACACTACAGTTAAGGACGCGTATCACGCTGTTCCCCGCGCTGTGCTCGGACTATCTGATCACGTGATGGTCCACCTGATTCCCACATACAGACAGAGGATGAAGCTCACAAAACCTGTGGTGAGCACTATGAGGAAATTGGCCAGTGATGCTGGGGAGAGGCTGCGCACGTGCTTGGAAATAACTGACTGGGGCATGTTTAAAGGAGCCACGCATGATCTGGATGAGTACACGGACACTGTGAACTCATACATCCACTTTTGTGAGGAGAGCATTCTTCCATCGCGCACCAGGGTGAGTTACTCCAACGACAAGCCCTGGTTCACAGCCAAGCTCAGACAAATCAGGAAGGAGAAGGAAGCAGCGTTGAAAAGTGGAGACAGGGACTGCTACAGGGAGGTCAAATACCGGTTTAGCAGAGAGCTGAGGAGAGCTAAATCTGTGTATTCTGAGAGACTCCAGCAACAGTTCACTGTTAATGACTCTGCTTCTGTGTGGAGAGGACTGAGGCAAATCACCAACTACCGGCCTCAGGCTTCTAAGGGTCAGGATGACAAAGCCCTTTGTCAAAGACTGTCCCAACACTATGCCCGTTTTGACACCTCGTCAGCTGTGTTCAACTCCCCCCCTCCCCCCAGAGCCACTGCCTCCATGGTCCCCACTTCATCAAAGGCTGCCCCCCCTCCTCCCCCCCTGCTCTTGTCATCAGTGAGCAGGACGTACACAGACAGTTCTCCAGACTGAACCCGCGCAAGGCCCCCGATCCGGGCGGCGTGTCTCCCTCCACCCTGAGACACCGTGCGGAAGAGCTGACTCCTGTCTTCACAGACATTTTTAACACCTCCCTGAAGTTATGCCACGTGCTGACCTGCCTCAAAACCTCTACCATCGTCCCTGTCCCCAAGAAGCCACGGATCACTGGACTTAACGACTACAGACCTGTAGCGCTCACCTCTGTAGTCATGAAGTCCTTTGAGCGCCTGGTCCTGCCCCACCTCAAGACCATCACCACCTCCCTCCTGGACCCGCTGCAGTTTGCCTACAGAGCCAACAGGTCTGTGGATGACGCAGTCAACCTGGCCCTCCACTCCATCCTGCAGCACCTGGACTCCCCGGGAACCTACGCCAGGATCCTGTTTGTGGACTTCAGGTCTGCATTCAATACCATCCGCCCCGCTCTGCTCCAGGACAAGCTGTCCCTGCTCAACGTGCCTGTCTCCCTCTGCAGGTGGATCACCGACTTCCTGACGGACCGGAGGCAGCATGTGCGGCTGGGAAAGACTGTCACAGACTCTGTTAGCATCAGCACCGGATCACCCCAGGGCTGTGTACTTTCTCCCCTGCTCTTCTCCCTGTACACCAACTCCTGCACCTCCAGCCACCAGTCTGTCAAGCTGATCAAGTTTGCGGACGACACCACCCTCATCGGGCTCATCTCCAACGGCAACGAGTCCGCCTACAGGAGAGAGGTGGCCCAGCTGGCGTCCTGGTGCAGCCACAACAACCTGCAGCTGAACGCTCTGAAGACAGTGGAGATGATCGTGGACTTCAGAAAAGTCACAGCCCCTCTGCCCCCCCTTACCCTCACAGACTCTCCCATCACCACTACGGATTCCTTCCGCTTCCTGGGCACCACCATCACCCGGGACCTCAAGTGGGAGCCGACCATCAGCTCCCTCATCAAAAAGGCCCAGCAGAGGATGTTCTTCCTGCGGCAGCTGAGGAAGTTCAAGCTACCCACCAAGATGTTGGTGCAGTTCTACACAGCCATCATCGAGTCCATCCTCACCACCTCTATCACTGTGTGGTACGCAGGAGCCACTGCCAGGGACAGACTAAGACTGCAGCGCGTTGTGCGCGCTGCTGAGAAGGTGATCAGCTGCAAGCTCCCATCCCTCCAGGACCTGTACACCTCCAGGACCCGGAGGCGTGCAGGTCGGATCATAGCCGACACTTCACACCCTGGACACGCACTGTTTGCCCCCCTCCCCTCAGGTAGAAGACTTCGGTCCATTCAGACTAAAACCTCCCGCTACTTGAACAGCTTCTTCCCCTCGGCCATCAGACTGCTGAACACTAAGTGACTTATTAGACTCTCGTGCACTACATACAGCAGCTCAACCGGACTCATGACAATTATCACTGTTTTCTTTTGCACTACCGTCTGCACTATGTGGAACTCCACAATATCTGCTACTTGTTAATACATTTAATAATTGCATAGATTAGTATTACTCATTCATATTTTACATTTTATTGCATGCATAGTTTTTTATTTTAAAAATGTTTAATGTTTAATGTTGCAGCATTGCACCGAGACAAATTCCTAGTTTGTGTACTACATGAACAATGGCAATAAATCTCATTCTGATTCTGATTCTGATTCTACAATGGTATCAACACACGTGCTGATGTACGCAGTCACGTATTCAGTGTAGTCCTGTATGTTAACAGAAGAGTCCTCCCGAGTGGCTGCAGCTTTAAACACATCCCAGTCTGTACAGCCAAAACAGTCTTGCAGGATGTTCTCAGTCTCTGAAGTCCAGCATTTAATTTGCTTAGTGACTGGGTTTGTTTGTTTCAGTTTTGATCTGTAGGCTGGGTACATAAACAGTGAGATGTGATCTGACTGTCCGAAGTGAGGGCAGGGCACTGCTCTGTAGGCGCCACGTATGTTGGAATAAACATGATCCAATGTGCTTTTATCGTGGGTGGGAATGTCCACATACTGGTAATATTTGGGGAGTACGGTCCGTAAATTGCACTGGTTAACCACTTGCACTCCGTTGTTCCGCGGGCGGGCAAGTCTCTGCGTCCTAGGGCGCACGAGGGCGCACGAGAATGCACTCGTGCGCGCTCGGACGCATGACGCATGATAGAGATACTGATGGTGGTGATGTAGGTGGTGTGGCCTCCAAGCGCCACTGAAAAAAAAAGCTGCAGTCACAGCTGCGAACAGATTAGTTCATCTGATTGACCTCTCATTCGACTAATAAGAGCCTTGAATTGGGTTTCTGAAACCATGAAGAGCCAATGAATGAAAACCTAGGAAGGAGGACCCGCCTACTGTTAATGCAGGAGCCAATTGAAGCACAGAAATTCGGGCTGGGTGAAGTGATATTTACTGTTGCAGCAGATGAAAACAAAGGACGCTGGACGAACCTGCTACAGACCCA
Organism: Pholidichthys leucotaenia; assembly: GCA_020510985.1. Classification (NCBI taxonomy): domain Eukaryota; kingdom Metazoa; phylum Chordata; class Actinopteri; order Cichliformes; family Pholidichthyidae; genus Pholidichthys; species Pholidichthys leucotaenia. The sequence goes on from CM035837.1 coordinate 215,946,445, forward strand.
GGCTCACCCAGCAGCATGGAGACCACCCACAAGTGGGACCTGCACTCATTCCGGCAGAATAGACGTTTAGGATTCTCTTCCGTCATCATAGACCGACGGAGGCCGACGACAAAGGTCGTAAATCATTCACCAGAACCGCAATAATGGAATTATGTTTTGATTGGGATCCACGAGCGGAGCAGCGTCGCGTTTGTCTGACAATGGGGAAGAGAAGTGCGCCAGGACTCTGCTGCTGTGAAGAGGTAAGGTGTTATAAGCTAAATTATTATTTCTCCCTGAAAACTGTAATCCAAAAATGACTTTTGACCGATCGGTAAATTACAACTGTACTGCGCACGAAGTACGAAGTGCGTGCACCGCGATAAATGGTTCATTTGCCATGTTCGGACCGTGAACGCCCCCCACCCCCACCCCCGCTGCAGAAGAGGAGCGGGGGGGGGGGGCGTTCACGGTCCGAACGCCCCCCGGTCCGCGGGGGGAAGCATATGAGTCTATTCCGTCATGTAGCGATGGCCGTCTTCTGTAGTGAGGGGGGGGGGGAAACCCCCCCACACACACACACAGTAGCGAGGGGGGGGGGGCCGCTGTGAAAACATGCAAGGAGTGTAATCTGTCATGTAGTGAGGGCGGAACTCCGTCTTTTGTAGCGGGGGGGGACAACCCCCCCCCACACACACACACAGACACAGCCCTGAATGTGACCTTTCATTAGAGCCTAAAATGAAGATTCTACATTGAATTATTCAAAAGTTATAGACGTTTTTCCAAACTGTGCCATTTGGCACAATTTGGCACAGTTCCAAAATGCCTGGGAACAACCTGAGAACAAAGCTGTGTAAAATATTCATTTTTTGTGGTATTGTTACCAAATTTGGATCTCAGCTTGATAACACTTGGTTCTACATTTCTGTTGCATTTTCCAGCCGGATCGGACAGCTGTGTGTTATTTGCAAGCATTTGTATCCAAAAAAACACCGTGTCCAAATTTATTTTCATCAAGTTCAGTATGTTTAGATGACTGTAACTCAGTGGCTGGAGCACGTAGAGAGATTATGTTTTTTGCCAAAAAATTCAAAGTGTTTTCTTTTAAATGAGACCAACCCCATGAAGATGCTGCAAAGGGTTGAATAACAGCTTTCGATTTACTTTGGGCATGTTTTTTTTGGCATTTTTAGGAAAATTGTCTGGAGTGCAAGGGGTTAAAGTCGCCAGCAACAGTAAAAACAGCATTGGGATGTTTCGTCTCTACTGTGCTGATGACGTTGTGGAGTTTGTTTAGCGCAACTGTGTAGTTGCTCTGTTGACAGATACTGTATATACAGCGGCCAAAAACACAGCGGTAAATTCCCTCGGTAAATAATAGGGGCAGCATTTCAGCAGTAAAAACTCCACATTGGGTGAGCAGTGCTTGTGAATGGTCTATACATCTCCACACTACAAGTGGTTTATAAACACCCCCCCACCCCTCGTCTTACCAGAGTCTCCTGTTCTGTCTGCCCGGTATGTTGAGTGGGTCTGGAGCTGAATAGCGCTCTGCGGACTCTGTTTGAAAGCCAAGTTTCACAGAATATTAGGGCACAACACTCTCTTGTCTCCCGCTGGTCTTCAATCCTTGCTCTTAGTTCATCTAGCTTATTTTCCAAAGACCGAACGTTTGCAATTAACAGACTGAGTAGTGGTGGCTGGCAGGAGTGAGCCTTTAGCCTAGCCTGTAGCCCTCCTCTCTTGCCTCACCTTCGGCGCCTTCAACCCCGCCTCTGATGCGTTTCCTTCGGGTCAGCAAGCTCATGCAGGCTCGGTGCTTCAGGGCCTTCCTGGGGGTACTGATGGTCATCATTGGGGCGGACGATGCATTGCAGGTCGGGTGGTATAAAGCCAGTAAATTCCGTGTGGCTGCTTGACTTGGTGATATCCTGTAGTGTTTTTCGGTCCCATGTTAGCATTGCATGACCCCTATGCACTGTAGGAAGAACAACAACTATGCAAAAAAGTAGAAAAGTTGGCATTCAGGAGCGGAATGAGCAAAGACGTTCGCCAGCGGTGGGCACCATCTTTTACTTGGGATAATAGGGATAATAGGGTAGTTGTGGTCTATATTAATCATATATTCCATAACCTACATATGTTGAAGCATGTGGAAATGTTTAGTAATTACACATGTAAAGGACTTCACACCTCTGAAAGGACAAAGGCTCTCAACCGCCGAGTGAAGAACAAAGACGTTCCCAGACGAGGCGGAGGGGACCGGAGGAGCCACCCTCACCCCCTAAGGCGAGGAGAGGAAATACCAAGACAATGGGGGGATTAAGATAATGAGGGATGTCAGCCTTTGTTATGCATGTCTTTTGCTGTGTGCACGTATAAAGCCAGTGAGCTGGAGAGATTCTGCCTCTTTTCCCTTCTGCCACTCTGCACCAGATGAGACTTGTTGGAAGAGCTGATTAATAAACTTTGTTTATAAATCACATCACCTCTTCATTTCCAAGCTCTTCTACAGTAGTATCAGATCTTTTAAATAAAAAGGGACCTGATTATTTAGAGGTTTGTAAGTGAGGAGAAGGATTTTAAACTTGATTCGAAATTCTATGAGAAGCCAATGAAGGGAGGCCAGAACCAGAGAGATATGATCTCTCTAGTACCTGTTAAAACTTGCTGCAGCATTTTGGATCAGCTGAAGATTTTTTAAAGATGTTTCAGGACAACCTGATAATAAAGAGTTACAATAATCTAATCTAGAGCTAACAAAATTCTGGATCAGTTTCTCAGCATCGCTCTGAGACAAGATGCTCCTAATCTTGGCAATATTACGCAAATAATAGAAGGCAGTCTTAGAAGCAAGTTTAATAAGTGACAGATCTTGATCAAAAAAACTCCAAGGTTCCTCACAGAGCTATTAAGAGAAAGAGTAACCACATCCAAACTAAGAGTTTGATTTGGAAAGGTATTTCTAAGGTTTTTTTGGACCAACTAGAATAACTTCAGTCTTATCTGAATTTAATAGCAAGAAATTACAAGTCATCCAAGCTTTGATTTCTTTAAGACAAGCCTCTAGTTTGGCTAATCGATTACTATCACCTGACTTCATTTACAGGTATAATTGTGTGTCATCTTCAAAACAATGAAAATGTATACAGTGCTTTCTAATAATGTTGCCAAGCTGAAGCATATATAAACTAAAAAGAATAGGGCCTAGCACATATCCCTGTGGCACTCCGTGACAGAGCTTTGAGTTGGAAGAAAACTGATTATTGACATGAACAAACTGGAACCTGTCAGATAAATAAGATTAAAAAAATAAAATAAAAAAAAAAACTGTAGCGAAGTTCCATTAAGTCCTACAAGGTGTTCTCAACTATCAAGTAAAATTGTGGTGATCCGCGCTCTGTGTGCCTTGCCCTAATTATCTTTCACAGCTGCGGGCACACCTGCTTTCCCTCATCAAGCACGCTTTATAAGGAACACTGCCCAGTAGGTAGCACAGAGACACCTATGCTTTCAACCAGGAAGAACTCCTCCCTAGAGTCTTCCTCCATCTCGCTACACTTAGAGAATTCATCTCTATTCATCTGCTTCTCTTCGCACAGGAATTCCGTCTCCCCAGTGCAACATAAGCCTGCTTTGTGCTTTTATCAGGACCTGCCTTTCTCCCCCCGTTCCCTGTGCACAGGTGGACCTCCCTCCAGGCGGACCTCTCTTTCCTCCTGGCGGTGGACCCGACTTCAGCTGTGTTCAGCAGCATTCTCCACTCGCATGTTGGTGAGCTGGAGCACACGTCACTTTCACCCGGACAGCACTAGAAATATTCTGCACCTGCACTACGGCATCACAACAATGCGCTGGACTGGTATTGGAAAATCATCTCTTCGGAGCTGGATTAACTCCTCGTTGCCGTAAGACTGCTAAAGACTTTATTAATATCATTACCTGCCAGCCTGAAGCTAGTTCTCCTGTCTCTGCTGTCGTTACAGGGTTGCCAGACCTGTCCTGTCATCACGCTCCTGATCGCACTACACTACACTCTCACAACACCATTCACACACACACACTCCCACTCTCATTCAATAAAAGATCATTGTTGTTGTTGAGCGGCATCTGTCGCTCAACAACATCAGATGCCGGCATCTGTCGACAGATGCCGATCTGCTTCTGGGTGTTTCTGAAAATCATGTCAGTACGTCTCTGACAAGAAACCCCTGCAGACGGTGCTTTTGCACGCCAACGTAACACCATGGAGGCTCGGTGCGATCAATTAACATACCAGCAACAGGTGATCTTAACTCAACTTACACACATAAAATCACAGCTCGACCAGCTCTCCTCACTGCAGCTTTGTTCACCTGCCTCGCGGGATCTGGCCAGGTCGGCCAGCTCCTTTCTGTCTCCACCTCTTCAGGTCCGGTTAACTCCCGTCCCCACTCCCACCCATTTTAGTGGTAAGTTAGGGGAAGCACGGGGTTTCTTGTTACACTGTAGTCTGGTTTTCCAGCATGTGCCAGGGGATTTTCCCACTCACCATAGCCAGATTAGTTATTTGGTGAATTTACTGGAGGGATGGACTTTGGGGTGGGCTACCGCCATTATGACCCAACCCGATTATGCTAATTACACCTATGATCAGTTTGTGGCAGAATTTTCTGAAGTATTTGATCACTCTGATCAGGATGGCGTGCTCACCTCTCACCTCCTTAATTTGACACAGGGGGCTAAGTCTGTAACTGATTACTTGGTAGATTTCCAGGTAGTGGCTGTGGAGATTGGGTGGGAGGATGCCTCACTGTGTAATATTTTTGTTCAGAGTCTTAGCTCCAGCTTGAGGGATGAGTTGGCCCAGATGGGAAGACCCGCTAAGCTTAACAAGCTCATTGCACTAGCGATTTCTATTGACAATAGGTTAAGGGAACGGGCTTGTGAGCGCCACTCGGGCACTCAGCCTCGCCACTCCCTGCAGTCTCCCCTTAAGGCCCTCCCTCCCTCTGAGTCCGTTACGGTAGGGGGGCTAGTGGACGGTGGAAATGTTAAGGCCCTTACACGTCTCATGCTACCCATTCACTTTCAATACGCACGCACTGAATTATCCTCACATGCTCTTATTGACTCTGGTGCAGAGCACAGCTTCATTTCGGAGGGTCTGGCAACCCGGCTGAGGCATCCCTGCTACAACCTAGAGAGACTGTTCAAACTGATCGCCCTCTCCAAGATGCCCCTGGCCATCCTTACTAAACAGACTGCTCCTGTCTCTGTGCTGGTCTCAGGCAACCATCGTGAGCATATGAGGTTTTTTGTGCTTTCCTCCACCGCTTCCCCCGTCATCCTGGGGTTCCCATGGCTAAGTCTCCATAACCCCTCTATTGATTGGAGGACGGGAAGAATCTTATCTTGGAGTACTTTTTGTCTGGGTGCTTGTTTGCAATCTGCTGCTTGCTCTCCCTCTGTACCACTCTGCCCTCAGGATTTGCCCCCTCCATATGTCTCGTCTGTGCTCACGGAGTATCACAACCTGGCGGCAGTGTTTAGCAAAGCTAAAGCTCTGTCACCCCCCCCCCCCACACACACACACACACCGGCCTTATGATTGTGCCATCAACCTTTGCCTTCGAATCGGCTCTACAGCCTCTCTGCCCCTGAACGTGAGACCATGGAGAAATACATCAAGGAGTCCCTGAGCTCGGGCATCGTCAGACCATCCTCTTCAGTGGTGGGGGCAGGATTCTTCTTCGTGGGTAAGAAGGATGGTCCTCTCAGACCATGTATTGATTTTAGGGAACTTAATAACATTACTTAAAGGACAAGTATACTCATCCTCTGATCAACACGGCATTTGATTCCCTCCAGGGGGCCAGGGTGTTCACTAAATTAGACCTGCGGAATGCTTATCACCTGGTCTGCATTAAAGAAGAGGATGAATGGAAGACTGGGTTTCGCACCCCTAGCGACCATTTTGAGTATACGGTGATGCCTTTTGGATGAATGAATGTTCCTGCTGTTTTCCAGAGGCTCATTACTGACATTCTGAGGGATTTTCTGGACTCATTTGTGTTTGTCTATCTCGACGATATCCTCATCTTCTCTCACTCCTTGGAGGAACACCATATCCATATCAGATGGGTTTGCAGCGCATTCTGGAGAATCAGCTATTTGTCAAGGCTGAGAAGTGTGAATTCCATGTTTCATCGACTACTTTTCTGGGCTTTGTCATCTCGCACAAGAAGCTCATCGCGGACCCTGAAAAGATTAAAGCGGTGGGGGAATGGCCCATCCCTTCCTCCCATAAGCAACTTCAGCAATTTTTGAGGTTTGCTAATTTCTATCGCCGTTTTGTCCAGAATTACAGCATCATTGCTTTACCCCTCACCCATCTGACCTCTACTAAGGTGCATTTCCGCTGGACGGAGGAGGCAGAGGCGGCGTTTGCTGAGCTGAAGGAGAAGTTCTCCACCCCCACGCCCCATCCTGGCCCAGGTCAACCCCGCTGTACAGTGCTTGGTGGAGGTGGATGCCTCAGACTTAGGGTTGGGGGTGGTATTATCCCAGCGCTCTCCTACCGACGACAAGGTCCGCCCCTGCGCCTTCTTTTCCCATCGGCTGTCTCCTGCAGAGAGGAATTACAACATGGGGGACAGGGAGTTGTTAGCCATGAAGCTGAGTTTGGAGGAGTGGCACAGCTAGCTGGAGGGTGCTTCACTTCCGTTTGTCGTCTGGACAGATCACAAGAACTTGGAGTACCTTCGGATCGCTAAACAGCTGAACGCCAGGCAGGCCCGTTGGTCCCTGTTTTTTGAAAGATTTAATTTCACCATCACCTACCACCTAGGTTCTAAGAATATCAAGCCTGACGCGCTCTTGAGGCAGTTTTCCCCCGAAGCTGCAAAGACGATGCCCCATCCAATTGTTCCTCCTTCCTGCATCATGGGTATGCTTTCCTGGGACATCAAGGAGAGGGTGAAGAGAGCGCAGGAGGTGGAGCCCGACCCAGGTGGGGGACCGGAGGGTCGGCTGTACATTCCCTCTGCTGTTCACAGGGAGGTAACTGACTGGTTGCACTCCTCCTGGAGTAGCGTGCACTGTGGCCCAGCTACAAAGGTCCTTGTGGTGGCCCTCACTGCGGAGGGACGTGGCGGAATTCATCCAGGCCTGTCTGCAGTGTGCGACCGGCAAGTCATCTTCTTCCCCACCGGCAGGTCTACTGCATCCTCTCCCCATCCCCAGCCGCCCCTGGTCCCATATCCCATTGGACTTTGTGACCAGTTTGCCCCCCCTTAGCAGGCCTCACCATAGCGGACAGATTTTCTAAGGCGGCTCACTTTGTTCTCCTGCAGAAGCTGCCAGCAGCCGAGGAGACTGCAGATCTGTTGGTGTTGCACGTGGTCCGGCTTCATGGCATCCCGACGGACATCGTATCAGATCGTGGACCCCAGTTCATCTCTCAGGTTTGGTGGTCTTTCTGCAAGGCGATGGGGGCGACGGTGAGTCTGTCCTCTGGATATTAAAAGTAACGGCCAGTGCCAGTGCACTAATCAGGAGTTGGAGGCAGCCCTGAGGTGCATCATGGCTTCTAATTCAGCATCCTGGAGCACGTACTTACCATGGGTTGAGTATGCACACAACACTGCCGTCTCTTCTGCCACTGGTCTCTCCCCTTTTGAGGTCTCTTTAGGCTACAACCCCCCACTGTTCCCGGAGGAGGAGAAGGAGATCGCCATTCCCGCTGTCCAGGCCCATGTCAGGTGTTGCTGGCGACTCTGGAGGTCCACCAAGGCAGCTCTGCGATGCACGGTGGCCCACAATACGGAGATCACTGACATGTTATCTGGCCCAGGAAACACGCACGCAGGCTCGGGTGAGATTTAAGAGTTTTATTCAACAAACAGGTGTATGGATGCTTGAGTGAGGAATGTGAATGTCTTTTTGTGGACTGAAGAGCGCCGAGGGCAGAACAGGACACCGTACAGCCAGGCAACCCTGAGGACAGAGCAGAGGACAATGGATGAGCTAATAACATGGTGTAGCGCTGAAGATTGTAATGTGGCTTACTTGCAGGTGTCTTGGTGGCTGACATTGGCAAGAAATGCTCCCACCTGGAAGACAGCGCCCTGCTACACTTGACGGGGAAGAGACTGAAGAGGAGAGGCGATGAAGGGATTCTTCCGCTGCCGGGAGGATCCACCTGTGCACAGGGGAAGATCTTGGAAAGCAGGTAAGTGATAATCTTACGTGCGAGCGACGAGTTGCGGCATTGGCCGAGAGGAGTAGGCGAAAGCAGAGCTTGATCATGGAGAAGAGCTGACGGCTCCAGGCCGAGCCCTCAGGCAAAGCAGGTTAAATAGGGGCAGCCTGATGAAGCACAGGTGTGCGCGTGGCTGGAGAGGATGACAGGCAGGAGCGAGTTGTGACAATCGCCAACTGCCACAGGAACCAGGCTCCCTCCTCCCGTGTGGGACAGCAGGTATAGCTCTCCATAAGGAACATCAACCTGAAGGGTGAGACCAAGAAATTATCACAGTGTTTCATTGGTCCTTTTTCCATAATTCATATCATCAACCCCGTTGCTGTGTGCCTGGCTCTGCCCCCCTCTATGCGTATCTGTCCTACCTTCCATGTCTCCCAGGTGAAGCTATGTGATTCCAGCCCGCTGTGTCCTCCACCCAAACCTCCACCCCCGCCCATGATGATCGATGGTGGTCCTGTGCACCAGGACAATCACATCCTGGATGTCTGCAACATCTGGTGGACTGGGACGAGTATGGACCTGATGCGCGGTCCTGGGTGTGTCCCTCGTTTGTGTTGGATCCTCAACTCATCCGGGAATTCCATCAGACACACCCAGACAGGTTGGAACAGCCGCTGGGAGGTGTCCCGTGGGGGGAGTGGGTACTGTGGTGATCCACACTGTGTGTATCTTGCCCTGATTATCTTTCACAGCTGTGAGCACACCTGCTTTCCCTCATCAAGCACGCTTTATAAGGAACGCTGCCCAGTAGGTAGCACGGAGACGTCTACACTTTCTTCCAGGAAGAACTCTTCCCTAGAGTCTTCCTCCATCTCGATACACTTAGAGAATTCATCTATATTTATCTGCTTCTCGTCGCACGGGAGTTCCGTCTCCCCAGCGCAACATAAGCCTGCTTTGTGCTTTTACCTGCACCTGCCTTTCTCCCCCTTGTTCCCTGTGCATAGGTGGACCTCCCTCCAGGCGGACCTCTCTTTCCTCCTGGCGGCGGACCGGACTTCAGCTGTGTTCAGCAGCATTCTCCACTCGCATGTTGGTGAGCTGGAGCACACGTCACCGTCACCCAGACAGCACTGGAAATATTCTGCACCTGCACTACAGCATCACAACAGTGCGCTTGATTGGTATTGGAAAATCATCTCTTCGGAGCTGGATTAACTCCTCGTTGCCGTAAGACTGCTAAAGACTTTATTAATATCAATACCTGCCAGCCTGAAGCTAGTTCTCCTGTCTCTGCTGTCGTTACAGGGTTGCCAGACCTGTCCTGTCATCACACTCCTGCTTGCACTACACTACACTCTCACAACACAATTCAACACGCACACACTCCCACTCTCATTCAATAAAAGATCATTGTTGTTGTTGACCCGGTGTCTGTTTCTGGATGTTTCTGAAAATCACGTCAAAAATATTATGATCGATAGTATTCAAAAGCTGCACTAAGGTCCAAAAGGACAAGTACAGAAACAAGTCCATTATCAAATGTGATAAGGAGGTCGTTAGTGACCTTCATTAAGGCTGTTTCAGTACTATGATGGATCCTAAACCCTGACTGAAACTCTTCAAATAAACCATTTCCATGCAAGTGGTCAAATAATTTTGTAGCAACAACTCTTTCTACAGATTTGTGAAATGAAAGGCAGATTAGAGATTGGTCTATAGTTAGCCAGAACTCCTGGATCCAGTGCTGGCTTTTTTAGTAAGGGTTTAATTGCAGCAGTTTTAAAAGCCTGCCATACATGGCCTAATGTTAATGAAGAATTGATTATTTGAAGAATAGAGCTACCAATAAATGGGAAGACTTCTTTAAATAACCTGGTAGGAATAGGGTCTAAATGACAAGTTGAAGGCTTGGATGAGGAAATCATTTTATCTGACTCTAAAAAGTCAATTGGAGTAAACTCATCCAAACAGATGTCAATTGAAGGAGTTGTAGTAGTTACTGTATTTAAGTTAACGATGGGAAGAATCTGACTGATTTTATCTCTGATGGATGAAATTTTATTATTGAAGAAGTTCATAAAGTCCTGACTAGTAAGCTCTAAGGGGAATGCTAGGATTGACAGAATCCTGACTCTTTGTCAGCCTGGCTACAGTGCTGAAAAGAAACCTGGGATTATTCTTGTTCTCTTCTGTTAATGCAGAATAATAACTTGTTCTAGCTCTCCAAAGATTTTTTTAATCTAAATTAAAAGATGATTTCTCCAAGCTAAATAGATTTCATCTAAATTAGTGGATTAATCCTTTTAATTAATCCTAAATTAGTGGATTAATCCTTTTCGGATTAAGTGGAAGAAGTGGAAGTGGATTCGGGGGCTGGAGCCTATCCCAGCATCTTTGGGGGAGAGGCAGGGTACAGACAGTTCACCAGTCCATCGCAGGGCCAACACAGAGAGACAGACAGCCATTCACTCTCACAGTCATGCCTAAGGACAATTTAGAATCCCCAGTTGATGCCAATTAACCTAATTTGCATGTTTTAGGCATGTGAGAGGAAACCGGAGAAATCCTGGCCTAAACCCACGCAGACAAGGGGAGAATATGCAAACTCCACACAGATCACTGTTGGTTGGGGGCTGGGGTCGAACCCAGGATTCCCCGGCCAAGTGTGAGTTGCTGTGCTGCCGCAGTGCTAACCACTCTGCAAACATATCCTATGTATTTAGTGCATAATTACCTTTAATGTCCATCAAAATACGCAATACAAACCACACTGCATGCTAAGATCTGTGCAACTCTACTGTGGGTTTTCATTCAAAGATTTAAATTGTATTAAAGCAACATCCAGTACTGATTTCATGTATAAAACTCACGTTGTATAATTTCTTTGTTCCCACATGAGTCACGACAAGTAGAGAAATGTTAACATTTATGTGAACCCTCAGGAGATAACAGGGCTGTTCATTCCTGTCTTCTGAAACAGCACAGGTATTACTCATAAACCTACTTCTCACTTCTTTAGCTAGGACACCAGAGGTCAAAGCAGTCTTACCTTTAGATTTTTTTCTGTCCCCCCCCACCACCTTTTTTGGCTTTTGTTACTGTCACATGATTAGCAGTGTCTCAGGCCAATTATCACACTGCCAGCCAAAAGGATATGCACCAATAATTCTTCGGTAGGAAACCAGTTAAACTTGTGCATCCCAGCCACCTCTGCTTTTCTTCTCTGCATGTCTTTCTGTGTTCAAAGAGGACACACTAATTTAGAAATATGAGCTAAGTACAGCTACTTTGGGAATTTTTGCTTCAAGGCAATTGAAAGCCCAAAAATGGATACCCTACTGAGGGCCATTTATTTGATTGACACAAAACAGCGATGCGCAAAGTGTACCCTTTCAAGAAAAATGAAATATCATCCATGTTTGCAAGTTTGAGAATATAGTTTTAGGGGACATATAAGTGGCGGAAGAAAGCACTTTGGTTAAAGAGAGTCAATAACTTGCACAACTGCCATGGCACCTTAGGGTAATACCACACCACCTGAAAATACATAAGTGGATATTTATTGAATAGCTGTCAAAAGCTCCTATTTCTATTGAAAGTATAATGGAAGTGGCATTAAAAAACATCAAAATAGCCTGAAGATACTGTCCAAAAACGGAGGGCTTGCTACAAATCAGAAGCTTTTAGCAAACATTAAAGTCAACTCTATTTTTTTAATGGATTTGACCTTAAAGACTGGAAACAATAAAAATCTGAATGTCATCCACCAAACATCTCCACAGAAACCAGATCTCTCCGGGGAGCTGATTAGGTGAGAGTTGAGAAAAGAGTCACTCACCTGGTTCCCTGTTGGAGGAAAACTTACACTGGCCATAATGAATAGAGCTGGACAGGGTATTTGAATGTCATATCCACCTCCTGAGACACTTCCAATTTGGTACTGTGTAATAATAATGTCAGGGAAGAGCCATGAACTTGGGGTGTGTTATCACAAGGAAAGCAGCACAGGGTTATTACACATCTCCAGGGCAAATAAAGAGGAAAGAATGAACAAAAAGATGAAAGACTCCTCTTTTACTGACACAAACTTCAGTCAAATGCTGTAATTGAACTTCTTGTATACCTTTACAGTTGCTTAGTAGACCTTTAAACCTGCACATGGAAGCTGATTTTCAATCCCTTGGTTGGAAAAAAAAAAAGCCAGGCAGCACCATTTCCAAAGAAGACAGTATGTGCACCTGCATGGTCTCTTATTTGGCTCCGTTCAACTGTCATTGGCAGTGGGGAACTCTATTGTCACAGATATCATGATGAATCCTCTTTTGCACACTGACAAGTCCTCCCCCCTGCTGCTGGGAAGACACTGGCCTGTCACCTGAGGCCAATCACCCAGCCATTCGACTTTTTAGTCCGTGTCACACTGCAGCCCTTACCTGTTAATGTTTTTTTTCTTACCTATATACAGAATGAAGGGAGGCTCTCTAACAATCTGGCAGCTTGATGGGCTGAATACAATAACACAATTATATCATGTGTGGCTGCTACTGGATTCTAGACCTGAATTATATTGCCTCTATTATTGGGGAATAAACATATTAAATACCAAAACACTGTTAGGAATGGACCTAAGGTACGCATGGATGGAGTTATTTTATCTTTCTGAGAGCCTAAAAATAAAAAGAGGCCAGTATGTGAGTGCCCGAGTCTCACATTTCTTGGCTGTGCTGGATGGCAGGTCAGGGCAGCATGATCTATAGCCATGGTGTCTCTAAAAAAGCTCTGCAAGGACTGTGAGAGTGTTATTGCATCGGCATCCTGTAAAGAAAAAGAGAGAAATGTTTTCTTTAAAGGACAAACCTAGATAATGGACCCTACTGTTATGCTGTGTGAGAGAAAAATAGACTATTCTGGCAAACGAGCATGTCATGTGCCTATTAGCAAACTCTAAGTATTTCAACTTTGAGGCTACTTTCAATTTGGCATTCAGGTTAATTTACATTCAAAATCCATCTACTAACTTTGAAAATTCAGCTTATTAGGTAAGATAAGATAAGATAAGCCTTTATTAGTCCCACAATGGGGAAATTCCAGGATTGCAACAGCACAGGGATAGCAACACTCAGAGCAATAATCAGAAGATTATACACTACCGTTCAAAAGTTTGGGGTCACCCAGACAATTATTTTGTGTTTTCTATGAAAAGTCACACTTATTTACCACCATGAGTTGTAAAATGAATAGAAAATATAGTCAAGACATTGACAAGGTTAGAAATAATGATTTGTATTTGAAATAATAATTTTTTTCCTTCAAACTTTGCTTTCGTCAAAGAATCCTCCATTTGCAGCAATTACAGCATTGCAGACCTAACATGATTGCACAAGGGTTTTCTAATCATCCATTGGCCTTCTGACGCAATGAGCAAACACACTGTACCATTAGAACACTGGAGTGATAGTTGCTGGAAATGGGCCTCTATACACCTGTAGAACGGCACCGAAGGCGTTATTTCACAAATGTTTTTATTCAGCGATGCAGGAAGAAAGCAGGTGTACATACCAGTAGTCCTGGCTGTGTGTGTGTGTCACGTACGTGACGTGACGACGTGATGACATCATTCTACATCCCCTTTCTTTAGTATAGAACTTTGGTACAAAGAGAACACTATTGACTCTTGGATTGGTATGAGAAAACATGTTACATTCCTGTGAGAGTGAGTATACTGTGACGAATAAACAACTAGTAAAATAACTTTCAATGGCACCACATAACATACCTATCTTGAAAATAAACTAATGCCTGGCTTGCAAATAAAATAAATTCCCGTGACACAACATAACTGATCTAATTTGAAAATGAACTTATGCCTGGCTTGTAAATATGTCTATATTTCAACACGAAACTACAAAAACATCAGCTTCAGTAAATGTCACAATCAGTCTGTATTGTACTTGGGATTAGGCTTCAGGAGTCTACCAAACCTGGAACGGGCCAGGGGGGTCTCGGTGACTTGTGGGAGCGATGGCTCTCCGAGGAGGCCAGGCGTGTGGTCAGTGTGCGCAGCAGGAAGCCTGGGAGGAGCGTGCACAGCGGCCTGCCTGGGGGAAGTGTGCACGGCATCATGCCTGGGAGGAGATGCGGGTAGACTGGGCACAGTCTCACTGCTGGTCTTCTGTGTTGGTGAGTCTGCCGGTGAGGCTGGATCTGGTTCTGGTTCTGCTGGTGGTGGTTCTGTGACTGGCAGCAGGTGTCGCCGGTTCCGGCGGTATTCGTTTCCTCCTGATTCCACCACGTAAGACCGTGGCTCTGCTGCGATTCTTTTGATGATGCCAATTTTGTCATGTCCTTTCTCTGTTTGCAGGCGTACTACTTGGGAGCTTTGGAGCGGGGGAAGTGGCCGGCTGCCACGATTGTAGAATCCTTTTTGTGCTTGCCTCTTCTTTGACAGGTGGGCGTGGATCGACTCTGGATTCTTGGACATTGGCTTAAGCAGGTGCCTGCTGATGGGAATATTTGTGCGTGTCTCTCTGGACATCAGTCTTTGTGCAGGTGAGCCCAGCGTGCCGTCTCGTGGGACATTTCTGATGCTCAGAAGATTGAGGAACAGGTCAGTACCGTCTCTTTTGGATGTTTCCAACAGTCGTTTTGCACTCCGTACAGCTCTCTCTGCCAGCCCGTTTGCTTGATGATACTCAGGGCTGCTGGTGACATGAGTGAAATCCCAGCTTTTCGCAAAGTCTTGGAACATCTGACTAGTGAATTGTGTTCCACAGTCTGACAGCAGCTTGTGGGGGACTCCGTGGACTGAGAAGTGACGTTTCAGCTTGTTAATTACACATTGTGATGTGATTTTCTTGACTGGATCCAGTTCATACCATCCTGAATAGGAGTCTACCAGGACCAGGTAGTGCTGGCTGTTCCATTCGAACAGATCTGTTGCCACTGTTGACCACGGGAGCTCTGGGACTGTGTGTGGTTGCATTGGCTCCTTTTGCTGATGTGGTTTAAGGGCATTGCAAGTGCTGCATGACTGTACAAAATTGTCAATGTCTCTCGTCATTGTGGTCCAATACTATGTTGCGTGCTCGCCGCTTGGTGGCTTCAGCACCGGGGTGTCCTTTATGGAGCAGCAGGAGATATTCTTTGTGCAGCGTTTGTGGAATTGTTGCTCTTGTACCTTTCATGATTATTCCATCTTCCACACAGAGCTCATCGCGGAACGGGAAGAATTCTTTCACTGTGTCGGGTACTTTGCTCAACCTATCTGGCCATCCATGCTTGATGATGTTGCTCAGGGCCTGGAGGGCGGTGTCTTTCGCTGTATGTGTGCGGAGTTCTTCCTGACGACTGGATGAGATGTGCTGCACCGTCATTACCTCGAAGTCCTCACGTTCAGTGGCATGTGAGGCTATGGCGTTGCTCGGTGCACGGGACAGCATGTCTGCCAAGTGCAATTCCTTTCCTTTCTTGTAAACTAGCGTGAGGTTGAACTTGTGCAGCTTCAGCATCATGCGTTGTAAACGCGCAGGCGCTGTGTGGAGAGGTTTCTTCAGGATGGAGACCAGGGGCTGATGGTCTGTCTCCACGATCACTGGTTTTCCGTATATGTAGTCATAGAATTTGAAACAGGTGAAAACGACAGCAAGCAGCTCTTTTTCAATTTGTGCATATTTTCTTTCTGTTTCAGTAAGAGTGCGAGAGGCATATGCGACAGGACTGCCATTCTGGAGACATGCACCACCGAGGCCATACTGCGAGGCGTCACATGTCAGAGTGACTGGTGTTTGTACGTCATAGTACCGGAGTACTGGAGGTGATGTCACACACTGTTTCAGAGTGTCAAATGCATTTTGTTGTTGTTCAGTCCAAGTCCATGCTGTGTCTTTATGCAGGAGCTGGTGGAGAGGTGCTGCAATGTTGCTGTGGTTTGGAATGAACTTGCCCAGGTAATTTATCGTACCCAGGAAGCGTTGTAGAGCAGCTTTGTCCTGGGGGGCCTGGATGTCAGTGATCGCTTGGATCTTTGCTGGATCGGGTTTAAACCCTTGTTCAGTGAAGACATGGCCCACGTAGCTGACTTCCTTTAGCTGGAATCTGCATTTTTGGGGGTTCAGCCTCAATTTCACGTTCCTTGCCCTGTTGAGCACTTTTTGAAGGTTCTCGTCGTGCTCTTTAAGATTTCTTCCACCGATTATGATGTCATCAACAATTATTGCGCAAGGGAGGCCGGCAAATATTTGTTCCATGGATCTCTGGAAGACCTCAGACGCTGCATTGATACCATATGGCATTCTCAGGTATCGATATCGCCCAAATGGAGAGGCGAAAGTGGTGAGGAATGATGACGTTTGGTCCAGTTTGACCTGCCAAAAGGAGCTCTTGGCATCAAGCACAGAAAACACGGTTGCGCCTGCCATTTGTGCAGCAACTTCCTCGACTGTGCGCATGGGATGATGGGGGCGCATAATTGCTTCATTTAGGTCTCTTGGGTCGATGCACACACGGATCTTGTCAGTGTCCTTTTTGTGTGTCGCTACCTTTGAGGATACCCATTCAGTGGGTTCTGAAATGGGTGTGATGACTCCTTGCTGCACCATGTTTTCCAGTTCTGCTTTCACTTTGTCCATCATGGCAACTGGAATGCGGCGAGGGGGCCGGATGACGGGTGTCACATTCTGGTCCAGTTTCATGTGGTAGGTTACTGGGAGTGAACCTAGTTCGCCATTGAAAAGCTCAGCATAGTTATTAAACCACTTTTGAGAGGAGCTCGGTTCGGTCACGTTCACCTGGAAAACCTGGTCTTTCAGAGTCATCAGGTCCATCTTCATGCAGTCCGGGAGCCCTAGCAGTGGTTGCACTTTGCCGTTTACTACATGGAAACGCAGGTTGTAGGATCTTTGGTCACTGGTCTGGCATTTGAACAACACAGTCCCCTCAGTGTTTATCACCGTGCCTCCATAAGCGATGAGCCTGGCCTTGTTGTCTTTGTTTATTTTTTCTGTGTTTCTCACATACCTGAATGCATCCAGGGAGATTACGTTACACTTTGCGCCAGTGTCTACTTTCAGTTTGAGTGTCTTGCCATTGAGTTTTACATTGCAGTGTAGTTCTTCTTTCACATCATCAGTAGACAGTGTGTTTATCTTATTTGCGGCTGGTGACAGCCCATTGATGTCGAATGATTCAGAGTCCTCGCCGTCACTGTCGGAGTCTGCTTGGGCTATTTGGTTGACAGGTTTGTACTGCTTGTTTCTTCTGCTGATCTGCAGTAGTTTTTGAAATGGTTGGGCTTTTTGCAGTAATTGCATTGCTTCCCATATGCCAGACAGAGTTCCTTCTTCGCTGGATGTTCATGTCCACAGTTGGTACAGCTTATGTAGTCTGATTTGGGACTGTAATGTTCTTTGTACTGCTTGTGGCGAACTGTTTTTTGCATTCTGCGGTCTTGGCGTATTGCATCCACATTTGTTGAACTACGTGGTGTTGTTGCTAGAGTTTTAGTATGTTGTTCTGTTTGTTCATTGATTTGGCACATTTTGATGGCCTTTAGTAGTGTTAAATCGCTCTCTCTCAGTAGTATTTTCCTCACGCTATCGGAGCTGATACCAACGACCAGCCGGTCACGAATTAAGTCGTCATGCAATGCTCCAAAGTCACACGTTTTAGCCTTGTTTCGGAGTGCGCTTACATAAGCCTCTATGGTCTCACCGGGTTTTTGGTTCCTTGTGTTGAATGCATGTCTCTCCATTGTGATGTTTGTCTGTGGACTGCAGAGGTATCTGAACTTTCTTTTTAGGCATTCTGGATCCTCCCGTGACTCTGCCGGACGGATCTCCTCCCCCTCGTTATTCCGTTGAGCTGGTGCATAGGTGAACGTGCGTTCCCTTTCAATAGCCTCGCTACCTGCCAAATTGAGGAGTATGTAGGCTTTTGTTCGGTCGGGCTTGTCGTTGTGGGCAGCCGCGATGAAAATGTCGTATTCTTGTTCGAACACTCGCCAGTTTTCTGCAATTTTGTCGTTGAACACAAGCGGGTCTGGACGGCGGAATCCATCAGCCATGCTAGCGTTAGCTGGGGGAGGCACACGTGTACCACAGAATACGCTTCTAACGTCTGACTAAATAATTAGTTGACTTACTGGGTCTATGTAGAGTTCGGCAGGAAAATTAGTTTCCGCTGCTTTACTTCTGACACCATGTAGAACGGCACCGAAGGCGTTATTTCACAAATGTTTTTATTCAGCGATGCAGGAAGAAAGCAGGTGTACATACCAGTAGTCCTGGCTGTGTGTGTGTGTCACGTACGTGACGTGACGACGTGATGACATCATTCTACAACACCTATGTAGATATTGCACCAAAAACCAGACATTTGCAGCTAGAATAGTCATTTACCACATTAGCAATGTATAGAGTGTATTTCTGATTAGTTTAAAGTTATCGTCATTGAAAAAAAGTGCTTTTCTTTCAAAAATAAGGAAATTTCTAAGTGACCCCCAACTTTTGAACGGTAGTGTAAGTTCTAGAAAAGAATTGAGGCAACGGTGTTTGCGGTCAGAAAAGAAAAAGGGTTTATTTCAGCGCAGTGACACAGTTCCACACCCAGGAGTACTAAGTGGAAAATGCATAAACATTCTGACAGAGACATTGGGCTTATATGCCACTGTTTACATATCTAATCTATGACACATGACTACCACAGATACAGTAGGTGCCTGCTTTGTCAGCAGAATCACAAGACATGACAAGTGTACACCCCAGCGCCACCGCCACACACCCTGGGGACCCCCACGCTCAAAGAAAGCGTCAGCAAGGCACAGGGGCCCCACGGGGGGCCGCCTCCCCCATGCAGGGGAGCCCACACAGCCAAGAGGTGCTACCCCCTCAGTCCAGCACCTCCCGACCAGCACACACACCCATTCTCACGCACTCACACCCTCCTGCTCTCATAACGCACCCACTTGCACCCACACGCACTCACTCACTCTTGCTCACCCTCTCCCCCGCACAATCCCACACTCGCATTCCCAGAACCACCCACTGTCTCCCACTCCTGAGCTCAATGTCGCTTCCACTCCTACTCGTCCTCAGTCACCCACACTCACTCACACTCCAACTTACTCACACCAATTCATGCTCTCCCCCACACACTCACCCACATTCATTCATCCTTATTACTTAAGGCGGCCACGGTGATGATGCAGCAAGCATGAACGGGCACCAGTGCCTGGCAGCAGCCGGGGAGACCACCAGAACAGGCCAGCAGCCAAACCCCCGCTGACCCAACCCAGGGCAGCCACGGCTACACAAGCAGACCACTACCTCCAATGGCCACCTGAGCAACTGCTCAGCGGACCACCAGAAACACTCCAAGATGCCACCCAACATGCAAAGTGCCACACAAAACCGACCTGCAAGGGTGGACTGCACACTCCTGGTTGGGGACAAGCTCCTGCCCCAAGTGGAGGAGTTTAACCTGTTGCACTTCGGTGTACCACGGGCGGACACGTCTCTGAGTCCTAGGGCGCACAAGGGCATCCTAGGACACACACTGTGTGTCCTAGGAGGCACTGAAAAAAAAAAAAGCTGCAATTCCGTTCTTCCACTACAGACACAGCCGCGAACAGAAAGCCAAAGGAGTGCTTTGATTGGTTTAGATGTGATTGACCTCTCATTCGACTAATAAGAGCCTTGAATTGGGTTTCTGAAACCTTGAAGAACCAATGACTGAAAACCTAGCAAGAAGGACCCGCCTACCAACTGCTGCGAATACAGCGAGCCAATTGAAGCACAGTAGTTCGAAAGCGTGCCTCCCTTGCAAAATCTGTTTTGTTTTTAGCCGCTGGGTGACACACACACGTTCGCCAGTCTTTTTTTCTTACTACTGTTCTTATTTGTTTTGAAAAATCGTTCGCCAAAACCGCAATCATGGAAGCGCAAAACCGCAATAATGGAATTATGGTTTGACCGGGTCGCGTGACCAGAACCACGAGTCCGTAACAAGCGGACCAGCGTCATGTTCGTCTGACAATGAGGAAGAGAAGTTCGCCAGCGACACTGCTGTTGTGGACAGTTAAGTGTTATAAGCTAAATTATTCTTTATCCCTGAAAACTGTAATCAAAAATGACTTTTGACCGATCGGTAAATTACAACTGTGCGTAGTAGACCATAGTAGACCGTGTACCGCGGCGCACGGAGTCCGGTTCATGCGCTGTGGTACACGGTTTGTGCGCCGCGTCCGGACCGTGAACGCACCCCCCCCCCCCCGCTACTCTTCTGTAGCGGATTGCGGATATTATTGCAGATATTTTAGTACAACTGTGCGTAGTAGACCGCGGTGCACCGTGACCCGCGGCGCACCGTGACCGCGACGCACCGGGTGATGGCCGTCCTCTGTAGCGGGGGGGGGGGGGGTTGTTATCTTCTACATTACAGATATTCTAGTATAATTTTTAGTGCACTGTAGGTTATTTTTTCTTGTAAAAAAACCCACACATTTTTTATGTGGCATACTTCTTTGTGTGTGGGGCTTGTTTGTTCAGTCATTCATTCATGAATGAATAAACAACCCCCCCCCCCCCCACACACACACACGCAGTCCTGAGTGTCACCTTTCATTAGAGCCCAACATCAAGCTTCTATATGGAATCATTCAAAAGTTACAGACGTTTTTCCAAACTGTGCCATTTGGCACAGTTCAAAAACGCCTGGGAACTACCTGAGGAAAAAGCTGTGTAATACACTACCGTTCAGAAGTTTGGGGTCACTTAGAATTTCCCTTATTTTTGAAAGAAAAGCACTGTTTTTTTTCAAAGAAGATAACTTTAAACTAATCAGAAATACACTCTAATATCTAATATACATTGCTAATGTGGTAAATGACTATTCTAGCTGCAAATGTCTGGTTTTTGGTGCAATATCTACATAGGTGTGTAGAGGCCCATTTCCAGCAACTATCACTCCAGTGTTCTAATGGTACAGTGTGTTTGCTCATTGCGTCAGAAGGCTAATGGATGATTAGAAAACCCTTGTGCAATCATGTTAGCACAGCTGAAAACAGCTTAGCTGGTTAGAGAAGCTATAAAACTAACCTTCCTTTGAGCAGGTTGAGTGTCTGGAAAAAAATATTATTTCAAATACAAATCGTTATTTCTAACCTTGTCAATGTCTTGGCTATATTTTCTATTCATTTTACAACTCATGGAGGTAAATAAGTGTGACTTTTCATGGAAAACACAAAATAATCGTCTGGGTGACCCCAAACTTTTGAACGGTAGTGTATATTCATTTTTTGTGGTATTGTTACAAAATTTTGACCTCAGCTTGTTAACACTTGGTTCTACATTTCTGTTGCATTTTCCAGCCCGTATCTGATAGCTGTGTGTTATTTGCAAGCATTTGTATCCAAAAAAACACCCAGGCGAAATTTATTTTCTTCAAGTTCAGTATGTTTAGATGACTGTTACTCAGTGGCCGGAGCACTTAGAGAGATTGACTATTTTGACAAAAAATTCAAAGTGTTTTCTTTTAAATGAGACCAACCCCATGAAGATGCTGCAAAGGGTTGAAGAACAGCTTTTGATTTACTTTGGGTATGTTATTTTTTGGCGTTTTTAGGGAAATTGACCAGAGTGCAAGGGGTTCACCTCTTGCGCTCCGTTGTACCGCGGACGGGCAAGTGTCTACATCCTAGTGCGCACGAGGGCGCTCTCGTGCGCCGTCGCGCGCTCTCGGACGCATGGTCCTGGTGATGGTGATGTAGGTGGTGTTGGCGTCCAAGTGCCACTGAAAATAAAAGCTGCAGACACAGCCGCAAACAGATTAGTTCATCTGATTGACCTCTCATTCGACTAATAAGAGCCTTGAATTGGGTTTCTGAAACCTTGAAGAACTAATGAATGAAAACCTAGGAAGGAGGACCTGCCTGCTGTGAATGCAGGAGCCAATTGAAGCACAGAAGTTTGGGCTGGGTGAAGAGAGATTTACTGTTGCAGCAGATGAAAAAAAGGACGCTGGAAGAACCTGCTACAGACCCAGCAGCATGGAGAACACCCACAAGTGGGACCTGCACTCATTCCAGCAGAATAGACGTTTAGGATTCTCTTCCGTCATCATAGACCGACGGAGGCCGACGACAAAGTTCGTAAATCATTCGCCAAAACCGCAATAATGGAATTATGTTTTGACCGGGATCCACGAGCGGACCAGCGTCGCGTTCGTCTGACAATGGGGAAGAGAAGTTCGCCAGGACTCTGCTGCTGTGAAGAGGTAAGATGTTATAAGCTAAGTTATTATTTATCCCTGAAAATTGTAATCAAAAAATGACTTTTGACCGATCGGTAAATTACAACTGTACGGCGCACTAAGTACGAAGTGCGTGCGCCGCGATAAACAGTTCATTTGCCGTTCGGACCATGAACGCCGCCCCCCCCGCTTCTCTTCTGCAGCAGAGGGAGGGCGTTCACGGTCCGAACGCCCCCCGGTCCGCAGGGGGAAGCCGCGGTGACTGCGCAGCGGTCGCCACATAGCCATATGAGTCTATTCCATCATGTAGCGATGGCCGATGGCCGTCCTCTGTAGCGAGGGGGGGGGGGAGCCGCTGTGACAGCGTTGCTGTGGAAACATGCAACGAGTGTAATCCGTCATGTAGCGAGGGCCGAACTCCGTCCTTTGTAGCACACACACACACACACTGACACAGCCCTGCATGTGACCTTTCATTAGAGCCCAAAATGAAGATTCTACATTGAATTATTCAAAAGTTACAGACGTTTTTCCAAACTGTGCCATTTGGCACAATTTGGCACAGTTCCAAAACGTCTGGGAACAGCCTGAAAACAAAGCTGTGTAATATATTCATTTTTTGTGGTATTGTTACAAAATTTGGACCTCAGCTGGATAACACTTGGTTCTACATTTCTGTTGCATTTTCCAGCCCGGATCTGAAGCTGTGTGTTATTTGCAAGCATTTGTATCCAAAAAAACACCCAGGCCAAATTTATTTTCTTCAAGTTCACTATGTTTAGATGACTGTAACTCAGCGGCCGGAGCACTTAGAGAGATCATGTTTTTTTTTGCCAAAAAATTCAAAGTGTTTTCTTTTAAATGAGACCAACCCCATGAAGATGCTGCAAAGGGTTGAATAACAGCTTTCGATTTGTTTTGGGCACATTATTTTTTGGCGTTTTTAGGAAAATTGGCCGGAGTACAAGGGGTTAAGTATCTCGGGGTCTCATTCATGAGTGAGGGGAGAATGGAACAAGAGATTGACAGACGGATCAAAGAAACATCTGCAGTGGTGTGGACGTTGTACCAGTCTGTTGTGATGAAGAGGAAGCTGAGCTCTAAAGCAAAGCTGTCTACCACTCAATCTACATTCCCTCCCTCACCTATTCATGAGCTTTGGGTAATGACTAAAAAAATGAGATCGCAGATACAAGTGGCTGAAATGAGCTTTCTCCATAGGATTGATGGACTCACCCTTAGAGACACGATGAGGATCTCAGTCATCCAGGAGCGGCTCAGAGTAGAACCACTGCTCCTCCACATCGAAAGGAGCCAGTTGAGATGGTTTAAACATCTGATCAGGATGCCTCCTGGATGCCTCCCACTTGAGGTGTTTTGGGTACATCCCACTGGGAGGAGATCCCGGGCCAGACCCAGGTCAAGCTGGAGAGACTACGTCTCCCAGCTGGTCTGGGAACATCTTGGTATCCTCTCTGAAGAGCTGGAGCAGGTGGGAGGGGAGAGGGAAGTCTGGGCTTCTCTGCTTGAGCTACTGACTCCGGAAAAGTGGTACAAGATGGATGGATGGAGGGATGGATGGGTGGGACCTTTGTCATAGGTGCAGATCTGGATTTATTTATTTTTTTATTTACAAACATGAAAAATCTTATGAGACTGTAGAAACAAATCAGCCAAAGTTTTTTTTTTTGTAACTTTCTTATCTGGCCAAAATGCATGTTTGTGCCATGATACAGACATTATAAATTGACACTACAAGTTTTTTTTTTCTTGTTAACATGTATTTAACATGTTTTTTTATGACTTACAAGACATATTAAGAGTGAAATTGCTCAAATGTTTCATCTTTTTTTGCTGTAAAGTTTCACTTAAGCCCCACCCCCTGTAAAAAGGTTGTTGAGATGGAGCATTTTTGGTGATGTAACTATTTGTGGTGCTTGCACATGTGTAGTGTTGAGCCCATCGGGAGTCTGGCCTAACCGACGTTATCCTCCAGGCTAGTTAGCAGTTTTTAACCCCTTGCACTCTGGTCAATTTCCCTAAAAACGCCAAAAAATAACATGCCCAAAGTAAATCGAAAGCTGTTCTTCAACCCTTTGCAGCATCTTCATGGGGTTGGTCTCATTTAAAAGAAAACACTTTTAATTTTTTGGCAAAACAGTCATAATCTCTCTAAGTGCTCCGGCCACTGAGTTACAGTCATCTAAACATACTGAACTTGAAGAAAATAAATTTGGCCTGGGTGTTTTTTTGGATACAAATGCTTGCAAATAACACACAGCTTCAGATCCGGGCTGGGAAATGCAACAGAAATGTAGACCCAAGTGTTATCCAGCTGAGGTCAAAATTTTTTAACAATATCACAAAAAATGAATATATTACACAGCTTTTTCCTCAGGTAGTTCCCAGGCGTTTTTGAACTGTGCCAAATTGTGCCAAATGGCACAGTTTGGAAACACGTCTGTAACTTTTGAATGATTCAATATAGAAGCTTCATCTTGGGCTCTAATGAAAGGTGACACTCAGGGCTGTGTGTGTGTGTGGGGGGGGTTGCCCCCCCCTCACTACAGAGGACGGACATCGGCCATCGCTACATGACGGAATAGTCATGTGGCGACCGTGGCGCAGTCACCGCGGCTCCCCCCCCCCTCGCTACAGAAAAGTAGCGGGGGGGGCGTTCACAGTCCGGACGCGACGCACGAACCGTGTACCGCGGCGCATGAACTTCGGACTTTTTGCGCCGCACAGTTGTAATTTACCGATCGGTCAAAAGTAATTTTTTATTACAATTTTCAGGGATAAAGAATAATTTAGCTTATAACACCTTACCTCTTCACAGCAGCAGTGTCCTGGCAAACTTCTCTTCCTCATTGTCAGACGAACGCGACGCTGGTCCCTTGTTACGGACTCGTGGTTCTGGTCTCGGCGACCCAGTCAAAACATAATTCCATTATTGCGGTTTTGCGCTTCCATGATTGCGGATTTGGCAAATGATTTACGACCTTCGTTGGCGGTCTCCGTCGGTCTATGATGACCATGGAAGAGAATCCTAAACGTCTATTCTGCTGGAATAAAAAAAAAAGCACCGCCTGTGACTGAACAGGCCGATGCACGAATGGCAGTCCCTGTCACACAGGTCGCACTTGTGGGTGGTCTCCGTGCTGCTGGGTCTGTGACGGTTCTTCCTGCAGGTCCTTTTTTCATCTGCTGCAGCAGTCTGTCTTCACCCAGCCTTACACAAAACAGCTTGCGAACTTCTGTGCTTCAATTGGCTCGCTGCATTCACAGCGTTGGTAGGCCGGTCCTTCTTGATAGGTTTTCAGTCATTGGTTCTTCAGGGTTTCAGAAACCCAATTCAAGGCTCTTATTAGTCGAATGAGAGGTCAATCAGATGATCTAATCTGTTCGCGGCTGTGTCTGTAGTGGAAGAACGGAAATGCAGCTTTTTTTTTCAGTGCGCGCTTGGACGCAGCGCCCTTGTGTGTCCTAGAGCACACGAGGGCGCTCTTGTGCACCCTCATGCGCTCTGGGACACAGAGACGTGCCCATCCGCGGTACACCGGAGTGCAAGAGGTTAACAAACTTCTTTCAAAACTTGACCCAGGTTAAGATGGGTTTTACCATTAAACTGCTTTTAAGACCAATGCAGCTTCAGTCATTATTCTTGGTCACCATGGAACTACGCATGCCCTTCAACTGGTAAGTCTTTTTATCACAGGATTTATTCTGACAATGTAGTGCTAGCCACTGTTTACCTTATGGGATGTGGTTGAGCCTAGTAATCACCCATTCTGGTGATTGGGGGAGGGGGTGAAGAGATTTTGACATGAAACTAAGACAATGAAACGTTTTTTGTAGAAAAAAAAAGGGCATCAGATAAAATTTCAGACAATGTAGTTTTGTTTTTATAGGGGATTTCTGTCCACCAGAAGGCGTCTTGTTATGGCTCGTTAGGTGGAGCTGCGAAGGACAGCCCTTGGCTGAGAGGTTCCTATAAAAGCCATCTCTGTGTGTCTGTCAGTAGTGTTCTGCTCCTGTGGAGGCCGGTCACTTTCTGTGCTCTGTCTGCTGCTACTTCTCTTGGTTCTGTTGTCTGTCGCTTGGTTGGGGTTGTGCTGGTGGCCCCCTGGTTGGTGTTTGTAGCCTGGAAGCTTTCTGATTTTGGGTTGCTGTTGGGCATGATTACAGCCCCTGACAGAGGCATGTCAGGGGCCTAATCACTGGGCTGGCTAGTGATTAGGTTTTCTGTCATGATTCAGATCAGGGTTAGACTCAAACGCAGAGCTGCCAGAACAGTCACTCAGACACCAATGAAAGGTTTCACAATTTTATTGAAAAACCCAACATAAAATAAAGTGCTAAAACTAAAGAAAATGAAACACAAAAACACCAACATAAATTTCTGAGACAAGACAGATACCCCCTGGAGCGCATGTAGCCTACGGGAAAGACCAGACAGACGTAATAAGGGACAGATTCTCCAAAGGGAGAATAATGGAGGAAAGTACACTTACAACTTGAGCAGCAGAGCCCGGCAGGGAACTCCAGCAAGGGGACAGGTGGAAGACCTGGGTGGACATTGTGATCTTCCTGGTTAGGTGAGCATGATCAGCTCCGGGAACACACCTGCAGGTGGCAGCAACCTGAGGAGCAGGAGACACAAGGTATGAGTTCAGGAAATACAACTGATGAGACAAAAGCTTAATTAACCTTTTGAGTGTGAGTTTTTGCGTGCCCCTAGTGGAAGAGCGCAGTGCTGCGCCTATCATCTCATTCTGACATGATCGGCTCCATTGAGGATTTGTACTGATCTGCCAGTTTCAGAATGTGGCAGACATCCGTTGGAGGACTCAATGGATGACACGTAATAATTCAATTCAATTCAACTTTATTTATATAGCGCCATTTCACAACGACAGTCATCTCATAGCACTATCAACTGTAGGGGGGAACCCCCACAGTTGCAGAAAGACCCCAGCAATCAGGTGATCCCCTGTGAGCAAGCACTTGGCGACGGTGGAGAGGAAAAACTCCCTTTTAACAGGAAGAAACCTCCAGCAGAACCAGGCTCAGGGAGGGGCAGTCATCTGCTGCGACTGGCTGGGGGGTGAGGGGACAGAGAAGATGAAAAGAACAGACATGTAGAGAGCAAACAGCACAATGGGGACTCAATCTATGGGAGAGAACAAACAAATGTTAATGACCAGCAAAAAAAAATATTTCATAGAGAGTGAGGAAAGGAGTGAGGCCCAGTGCATTACTGGAGGTCCCCCGGCTGACTAAACCTATTAGCAGCATAACTAAGGGAGGGTTCAGAAACACATGATCCCTCCCTAATTGTAGGCTATATCAAAAAGGTAGGTTTTAACCCTAATCTTAAAAACACAATACACCAAATAATTTAATAATAATAATAATTTAAACTTAATACACCAAAGAGGAATAACTCCTCATTTCCTTTTCCCGTTTTTAGCATTTTAGCCCAGAAAGCTAATATGGCTGCCCTCCGTCATTGTGCACCACCACTTAGTTGGCTTTGTATGTGGAAAATAGCCATGGGATACAAGCAAAACTTATGTGGGATAATCAAAAGACTTTGTAGATGTGGTAGAGAGCGTAAATGACTGACAGAATGCGAAAAAACGACCACGATGTGTGAAAACGCAGCAACCACGGCAGCGAGCGAGTCCCCTTAGCCGCCGATAGGTGAGGAATTTCTGTGTTTTTTTTAATATTGTACTGATTTCTTGTTCATATACTTAATAAGATAAGATGAAGAGGTCCGCTGTACAAAAAAAAAAAAAAAAACGGTGTCAAAAGACTGAACCATTCTTTGTGTAAATATGTCCAAAGTCCAGTTTTGACTGAGTTATGGAATTTAAAGAGGTGTCGCAACATTATGCAAATTAGATGCGTAAACTTATTCTTATCTAAGATAAGCCTTTATTAGTCCCACAACGGGGAAATTCCAGGACTGCAACAGCACAGGGATAGCAACACTCAGAGCAACAATCAGAAGGCAAGAAAAAAAAAGCAAGCAAGCAAGAGCAGCTATTATACATATGTACATATTACTATAAATATATATATATATATATATATATATATATATATATATATATATATATATATATATATATACACACAGACACACAGTGCAGAGCATTGTAGCTAGATGGAATAAATATGTAGATATATAAACACCCACAGTACGGAGCATTGCAGCTAGGTGGAATAAATATGTAAATATATAAACACACACAGTGCGGAGCAATGTAGCTAGATGGAATATTATGTAGATATATAAACACACAGTGCGGAGCATTGTATCTGAAACTTTGGATCATATTTTACATCTTTCTAATTGACAGTAAGCCATTATCTCTTACCACTTTCAAGTTATAGCCTTGGAAATCTGAACTATTTTATTGACAAAAATATTTACCACTCTTGACCACTAGGGATTATGTCGCAATTCGGCGACAGGCACACTCAGAGAGTTAAAAACGTGGCTGCCAACCCAGATGATCCAATGATGAGCTCCCCTCACACTGGGCCTTAAATGCACTGGCTCATCAGATGCAGCAGGTGGACAATTATGCAGGTGTGTTCAATCTCCGGAGTGGGAAAACAGGAACAGGAGGGGAGGGGGAGCACACTCACCTGATCATCACAGTGCCCCCCACCCCCAAGGGACGCCCCCTGGCGTCCCACTGGGCCTGCGTTGATGGGTTCTATGGAAAGCCCAAATCATCTGCTTGTCCATGATGTATGATCCCGGGATCCATGACCTCTCCTCCGGACCATATCCTCTCCACTGGACACGGTATTGACATCCCCACCCCCGACGGCGCATGTCCAGGATCCTCTCCACCGTGTAGGTAGTCTGGCTGTCGATGATTCAAGGGGGCTGTGGGGGGTCTGGAGGAGGGCAGACGGGACTGTCAGAGGGGGGCTTAATCTGGAAGACATGGAACATAGGATGGATGCGCATAGAGGGTGGCAAGTCCAACCGAACGGTGACATCGTTGATCAATTGCTTGATAGCAAAAGAACCCATATATTGGGGGGACAGCTTCTGGGATTCCATCTTCAGTGGGACCTGGTCGGTGGACGGCCAAACCCTCTGTCCCACCATGTACTTCGGTGCCAGTGCCCACCTGCAGTTAACGTACAGCCTATTCCGCTCCACGGAACAAAGGAGAGCAGCCCTCATGGCCCTCCAAAGATGGCTGCACCAGTGTGCATGGGCCTCCACGGATGGGACGGCGAGACCCCTCTCTGCCATGGGCAACAAAGGGGGAGTGTAACCCATTGACGCTTCAAATGGCGTAAGCCCTGTGGGAGAAGATATCGCTGAGTTGTGTGAGTATTCCTCCCAGATCAAATGGGCACTCCAGGTCATTGGGTTGGAGGAAGCTACACACCTTAAGGTGGCCTCCAGAGACTGATTAGCACACTCAGCCTGACCATTGCTTTGGGGTGATATCCTAATGTCAGACTGGTGGACAAACCCAAGAAGCGGCAGAATGTCTTCCACACCTGGGATCTGAATTGGGGCCCCTGGCCCAAGACGATGTTGATGGGAATACCGTGCAGCCGGATGACGTGTTGTGTCAGCAGGCCGGCTGTCTCCATTGTAGATGGTAACTTGTGGAGCAGAACGCGGTGGATGGCCTTGGAAAAACGATCGACAATCATGAGGATCACAGTATTCCCATGGGATGGAAGGAGGCCCGTAACAAAGTCAAGTGAGATGTGAGACCATGGGTGACCCGGCACCTGGAGGGCATGGAGGAGACCCGCAGGAGGGGAGGAGTTGTTTTTTTTTTTTTTTCATGGAGCAGGTGTGACAGGCCTTAACATACTCCTGCACATCCCTCCCAAGTGTGGACCACCAAAATACCCTTCATAAAAAGTCTATGGTTCTGTAGATGCTGGGATGACAAGCGAAGAAGCTGGTATGTCCCCACTGAATTAACTCTCCTCATAGCGCCGTGGGGACATACAGCCGGTCCGGTGGGCCTCCCTCTGGGATGGGTTCCGATGATTGTACCTGCCAGACTCTCTGCTCAATCTCCCTCTGGAGTGTCTGGAGAAAGCGGGGGGGGGGGGGGGGGTAGTCTTCGGCGGAGGCGCAGCAGCTGCGAAGGAGCAGGTGGAGGAGGAGGAATCGGGAGAAAACTAATGTGAGAGACTAATGGTTTACTTGAAGAGTCTTGAACAGTCTTATCTGAATTTAATAGCAGGAAATTAGAATCTCCAAAAGTACAATGGGAGGCAGAGCCTTCAGTTATCAAGCTCCTCTCCTGTGGAATCAGCTGCCAATCTGGATTCGGGAGTCAGACTCGATCTCTGTTTTTAAGAATAGGGCTAAAACCTACCTTTTTGATATAGCCTACAATTAGGGAGGGATCATGTGTTTCTGAACCCTCCCTTAGTTATGCTGCTAATAGGTTTAGTCAGCCGGGGGACCTCCAGTAATGCACTGGGCCTCACTCCTTTCCTCACTCTCTATGAAATATTTTTTTTGCTGATCATTAACATCTGTTTGTTCTCTCCCATAGATTGAGTCCCCATCGTGCTGTTTGCTCTCTACATGTCTGTTCTTTTCTTTTTCTCTATCCCCTCACCCCCCAGCCAGTCGCAGCAGATGACTGCCCCTCCCTGAGCCTGGTTCTGCTGGAGGTTTCGTCCTGTTAAAAGGGAGTTTTTCCTCTCCACCGTCGCCAAGTGCTTGCTCACAGGGGATCGCCTGATTGCTGGGGTCTTTCTGCAACTGTGGGGGTTCCCCCCTACAGTTGATAGTGCTATGAGATGACTGTTGTTGTGAAATGGCGCTATATAAATAAAGTTGGATTGAATTGAATTGAATTGAGACCATCAGCCTTAGCATTACAGGACCCTGGCCTGTACTAGATTGATAAATTGAACCTATTGAAGAACAGGGCTGACCGAGCCTGCCGAGAATTCAACCGTCTGGCTGACTGAAGGTATTCTAAATTTTTATGGTCGGTCCAGACAATGACCAGGTGGCTAGCTCCCTCCAGCCAGTGTCTTCATTCCTCCAATGCCAGTTTAATGGTCAGCAGTTCGCGGTCCCCAACAGCGTAATTCCTCTTGGCTGGTGTTAACCGCCACAAGAAATACGTGCACGGATGGAGCTTCTGGTCAGAGGCGGAGTGCTGGGAGAGAACAACGCCCAACCCCCAAATCAGACGCATCCACCTTGACCACAAACTGTGCCACAGGATCCACCAAGTCATGCGTATTGGTGAATAAGCCTTTTAGGGTCACAAAAGTTTGTTCAGCGGCCTCAGACCACTTAAATGGGCTTTTGGTCAACATCCACTCCACCAGGGCTGCTCTTTGTCACCGATCCCAGCAAGATCAGTGACAAAGATACCAACCATTCCTGGTTGGTACCAACCATTCCTGGCACCATGGCCTGCTGCATGAAATTTTGCTCCGCTCCTGAATCAATCAGAGCGGAGGTTTTGAACTCGGCCCCTGGTAACTGGACGAGGACTGAAAGTTCAAAATGATTAGGGGAATTTGGTGAAGGCCCTCCCCCCAGCCCCCCTACGGTGACTGATGGGCCTGGCCTCCCGAGCCGTATTGGGTATTGCCATATTGCGCAGCTTGGGACCCCACAATAAATGCCTTCCCCCACCCCCTTGTGGCATCGGCGCTTCCTCGGAGTCAGACAGACCCTCCTGAGGTCCATCAGGTCCGGTAACAACGCCGGCAGAACAGCATCAGAGGTTGGGGGAACCAGCCGAGGAGCAAACGGGGAAGCAGGGACCTCCTGCCCCTTTGAATGCTCCCTAAACCAATTATCAAGGACCACTGCCTGCGCAATTTTCTCACCAGAGAGAAGGGAGAAGCGCCGATAGCCAGCTCATTACATAGGTGTGTCTCCAGGCCCCAGAGAAAGGCGCTGTGTAGAGCAACGTCATTCCATCCAGAGTGGGCCGCAGCAAGCCGGAACTCGACTGAGAAGTCGGCTACTGACTGACATCCCTGCCAAAGTCCCATCAACTAACTAACAATGTTTCCCTCACTCTCCGAATGGTCGAATGCCTCGGAGAATTCCCACACAAACCGCTGGTATGTGTATAGGGGTCTGTCCAGGCTGCTCAAGACGGACTGTGCCCACTTAAGCACCTGGTCTCACAGCAACAAGGTCATGAAATGGATTTTTGCTGCATCATCCCTATACTAGCCCTCCACCTGCTGAAAATAAAGCCGGCAGGGGAGCAGGAACCATCTGCACTCTCCTACCTCTCCCCTCTAGGGGCAGGTGAACGAACAGAGATGTTCCTGCAGGTGGCAGACACTGCCGGAGCAGCAGGTGCAGGAGCCACACCAGGAAGCCGACCTAGGTGCTCGGTGATGGTGGCCAATTGCTGGGTAACAGTCTCTAACTGTTCAAAAAGAAACATGACCCGACGTTCCGTGGCTTCCAAGCACCAGAGTGCTGACTGATTGCTCAGCCGAGCGCTCGTTGAGCCTTGATCCAGGCTGGATCGTTCTGTCATGATTCAGATCAGGTTTAGACTCAGACCCAGAGCTGTCAGAACGATCACTCAGACACCAATGAAAAGTTTCACAATTTTATTGAAAAACCCAACAGAAGATAAAGTGCTGGAACTAAAAAAACAAAACAAACAACAACAAAAAAAAAAAACGAAACACAAAAATGCTAATTTAAATTTCTGAGACAAGACAGATGCTGCCTGGAGCTCATGCAACCTACAGGAAATAGCAGACAGAGGTTAAAAGGGACCGATTCTCCAAAGGGAGAATAATGCAGGAAAGCACACTTACAACTCGAGCAGCAGAGCCCAGCAGGGAACTCCAGCAAGGACCAGGGACAGGTGGAAGGCAAGACCTGTGTGGACATTGTGATCTTCCTGGTCAGGCGAGCATGATCAGTCTCCGGGAACACACCTGCGGGTAGCAGCAACCTGTGGAGCAGGAGTCACAAGGTATGAGTTCAGGAAATACAAATAGCGGGACAAAAGCTTAATTTAAAACATGGCTGCCAGTCCAGACGATCCAGCAATGAGCTCCCCTCACGCTGAGCCTTAAATGCACAGGCTCATCAGATGCAGCAGGTGGACAATCATGCAGGTTTGCTCAATCTCCAGAGCAGGAAAACAGGAACAGGAGGGGAGGGGGAGCACGCTTGCCTGATCATCATATTTTCTTTGTTTGTTCACGCACCCATTCACACACGCACACCACTGATTTCTACAGACATGTTCTATTATTGCTTTTCTTAAATCAGTAAACTTGTGTTTTAAATTGGCACCTCCGTGTTGTCTCCCTTCTTTGCCTAAGCCCATGAGCCAGGCTTGTGACAGTCTTTAAAGGACATTATTATTAAAATTGCTCATATGCTGTGTTACAGTGAGGTTGGTGGTTGTTAGAATATGTGAAAATGTTCAATTTTTCCTTGAAGCAATGCATTTGCAAGACAAGTCGATGTCTAGATGGCAGGTACAGCAGGTACAGAGAAAGACAAAAAACAGTATACCTTGCATCCACCAAAGAAGCTGAATGTATATGCCTTTCTTATAAGACATTATTCTCAGGCAATCTTAACCCTCCTGTTATGTTCATTTGTAAGGAACAACAATGGTGTTCCCGGGTCAATTTGACCCGGTGCATGTTTAATTATCCAAAAATTGTCCGAAACCAAAAAAATCCTAACAATCATTGTTAATATTTCATTACTAATTCCATTACTAACTATTCTATCAATATTTAGTGCATTGGTGTTCCTTACCTCTAATAGGTAATGGTTCAATTAGGATAATTCACTCGTTTTTCATAAAAAAAAAAAAACATGTTCAAATTTTTTTTTAATGTTTCACCACTTTATTACTTTTGAAAGACCAACATATAAAACATAACATTGAAACATAACATTTAAATTTTGTTTTACATACATGCACTGTTTGTGAACCACTAATGAGCAAAAGACAAGGGGGATGACTCGCCTATCACAGGGGCTGAGGTCGCCAAGGTGGTTAAAAATCTCCTTGGTGGCCGGGCCCCGGGGGTGGACGAGATTCGCCCCGAGTACCTCAAGGCCCTGGATGTTGTTGGGTTGTCATGGTTGACACGCCTCTGCAACATTGCGTGGAGGTCGGGGGCAGTGCCTTTGGCATGGCAAACCGGGGTGGTGGTTCCTCTCTTCAAAAAAGGGGACCGGAGGGTGTGCTCCAACTTTAGAGGGATCACACTCCTCAGCCTCCCTGGGAAGGTCTATGCCAAGGTACTGGAGAGGAGAGTCCGGCCGTTGGTCGAACCTCGGATTCAGGAGGAGCAATGTGGTTTTCGTCCTGGCCGTGGCACATCGGACCAGCTCTTTACCCTCTCGAGAATTCTTGAGGGTTCGTGGGAGTTTGCCCAACCAGTTTACATGTGTTTTGTGGACTTGGAGAAGGCATTTGACCGCGTCCCTCGTGGATTTTTGTGGGGGGTGCTTCGGGAGTATGGGGTATCGGGCTTGTTGTTACGAGCTATTCGGTCTCTGTACGACCGTTGTGAGAGTTTAGTTCGTATTGCCAACACTCGGTCGGAGTCATTCCCAGTGAGAGTTGGACTCCGCCAGGGCTGCCCTTTGTCACCGGTCCTGTTCATAATTTTTATGGACAGGATTTCTAGGCGCAGCCAGGGAATGGAGGGTGTCATGCTTGGTGACCACAGGATCTCATCTCTGTTGTTTGCAGATGATGTTGTCCTGTTGGCTTCATCCAGCAATGACCTACAGCTCTTGCTGGGATGGTTTGCCGCTGAGTGTGAAGCGGCTGGGATGAGAATCAGCACCTCCAAGTCCGAGTCCATGGTCCTCAGCCGGAAAAAGGTGGATTGTCCTCTCCGGGTTGGGGACAGGCTCCTGCCCCAAGTGGAGGAGTTTAAGTATCTTGGGGTCTTGTTCACGAGTGAGGGGAAAATGGAGCGAGAGATCGACAGACGGATTGGAGCAGCATCTGCAGTGATGCGGACGTTGTACCGGTCTGTTGTGGTGAAGAGGGAGCTTAGTTCTAAGGCAAAGCTGTCGATTTACCAGTCAATCTACGTTCCTACTCTCACCTATGGTCACGAGCTTTGGGTAATGACCGAAAGAACGAGATCGCGGATACAAGCGGCTGAAATGAGCTTTCTCCGTAGGATTGCTGGACTCACCCTCAGAGATAGGGTGAGGAGCTCAGTCATCCGGGAGAGGCTCAGAGTAGAACCGCTGCTCCTCCACATTGAAAGGAGTCAGTTGAGGTGGTATGGGCATCTGATTAGGATGCCTCCTGGACGTCTCCCACTTGAGGTGTTTCAGGCACGTCCCACTGGGAGGAGACCCCGGGGCAGACCCAGGACTCGGTGGAGAGACTATGTCTCCCAGCTAGTTTGGGAACGTCTTGGTATCCCCTCTGAAGAGCTGGAGCAGGTGGCTGGGGAGAGGGAAGTCTGGGCTTCTCTGCTTGAACTGCTGCCTCCGCGACCCGGACCTCCGGAAAAGCGGTAGAAGATGGATGGATGGATGGATGGATAATGAGCAAAATAACACAATATGAACTAGAAAAGCACTCGGAGAGCGCAGACCTCCGCCAAGCGCCACAGTTCCCCCATACAGTGTTTGTGTGTACGTTTTCAGATTCCTTGACCACGAAAACATATGACTAGCAATTGGATTGACAATGATAGGATTAGTGGTTCAATAGTTATTCATGAAAATGGCATTTTCCGTAATGGCGGCCACAGTTCCCCCATACAGTGTTTGTGTGTATGTTTTCAGATTCCTTGAACATGAAAACATATGACTAGCAATTGGATTGACAATGATAGGATTAGTGGTTCAGTAGTTATTGACGAAAATGTCATTTTCCGTAATGGCGGTTTTCTTCTGGACGGTGATCCGGATCACCACCAAAATGTAATCATCTGTAGGATACCCCATTTCTGACAATCTGTGAAAATTTCATGAAAATCCGTCCATAACTTTTTGAGTTATCTTGCTAACAAACAGACAGACAGACAGACAAACCAACGCTGATGATCACATAACCTCCTTGGTTCAGATTCCTTGACCATGAAAACATATGACTAGCAATTGGATTGACAATGATAGGATTAGTGGTTCAGTAGTTATTCATGAAAATGGCATTTTCCGTAATGGCGGTTTTCTTGTGGATGGTGATCCGGATCACCCCCAAAATGTAATCATCTGTAGGATACCCCATTTCTGACAATCTGTGAAAATTTCATGAAAATCCGTCCTTAACTTTTTGAGTTATCTTGCTAACAAACAGACAAACAGACAGACAGACAAACCAACGCTGATGATCACATAACCTCCTTGGCGGAGGTAACAAGCTGTGTGTGTGTGTCTGTCTTTACGTCGACGCAGCACATGAGGGACATGTCATCACACTGTGCTTTGTGCAAATGAATTTTCCACATTTCGCACAGGCCATGCTTGTCTTGACATCATCAGATGGCCTGCAGACCTGGCACCTCTTCCTCTTTCTTTTCCCCTCAGCAGCAACCTAGAACCAAGAGGACCATGATTACTTTACTATGCTGTCTTTTTGCTGATCCCAAGACACACACAATGCACTCTCATACACTTATATATACACACAAACACTTACTTACCTCATGCACTGGTGTACTTGGTGCAGTCCTCTCCTGGATCTCCCTCACCGTGGCTGCAGCGGCTAGGGTCCTTGGCAAGTGCTCCCTCCGTTGGATGTGCGGTGTCACAAGCATGTTCCCCAGCTCCTCGAGAAAGAGAAAGAGGGGCGCTGCTGAAGACATTCTATGACACGGTGGTGGCATCAGCCATCACTTTTGGAGTGGTCTGCTGGGGCAGTGGCATTACTGCAGCCGATAGGAAGAGACTGAACAAACTGATCAAGAAAGCTAGCTCTGTCCTGGGGCAGCGCCTTGATCCGGTGGAGGAGAAAGGAGAGAGAAGGACGGTGGCTAAACTGTCATCTCTGCTGGAGTCCGTGTTCCACCCTATGCAGGACATACTGAATGCACTGAGGAGCTCATTTAGCAGCAGACTACATCATCCCAGGTGCACAACCGAGAGATTTCGCAGGTCCTTCCTACCAACGGCTGTCAGACTGTACAACCTAAGCAGGGCTGCTCGCAGAGATAGCAAAAAGACGTAACAAACTAATAGTTTTTGAATGCAAAAGATGCAATAGACTTACACAATGGTCCCCTCCGGCATACAACTAGGAAAATACCGGTCGCTATGGAGGGTGAGAATATGTATGGGCACATAATCATACCATGTAGGATAACTAAGTAGACGGTTATGCTGTTTCATCCCATCTAGCAACAATGCTCTGCACTGTGTGTGTTTATATATTTACATATTTATTCCATCTAGTTACAATGCTCCGCACTGGGTGTGTTTATATTTATATATCTATATATTTATTCCATCTAGCTACAATGCTCCGCACTGTGTGTTTATATATATATATATCTACATATTATTCCATCTAGCTACATTGCTCCGCACTGTGTGTGTTTATATATTTACATATTTATTCCACCTAGCTGCAATGCTCCGTACTGTGGGTGTTTATATATCTACATACAGTATTTATTCCATCTAGCTACAATGCTCTGCACTGTGTTTATATATTCATATATTTATTCCATCCAGCTACAATGCTCTGCACTGTGTGTCTGTGTGTGTGTATATATATATTTTATAGTAATATGTACATATGTATATTAGCTGCTCTTGCTTGCTTGCTTTTTTTCTTGCCTTCTGATTGTTGCTCTGAGTGTTGCTATCCCTGTGCTGTTGCAATCCTGGAATTTCCCCGTTGTGGGACTAATAAAGGCTTATCTTATCTTATCTTATCTTAAGATGCACCTCTTGTACAGCTTTGACACATTCCAGTCAGGAAAGATCTCAGTCCAAACGACAAATGCGTTGTAGGCCGATACATCGATCATGTTATAAAAGATGACCAATGTCCAGCGTGAAATCATTCATTTGGTGCTGTAGGACCCTGTTATTTTGTCCAAGTTGTCTACCCCCCCCCCCTTTGGTGGCATTGTAATCCAGGATCATGCTTGGTTTCTGGTCCTCTCTTGTGCTTATTTCAGCATTTTTGTGCAGAGTGCTCATGAGCACAACATTTTTTCCCTTTTTGGGGCAGTAAGACACTAGGGCTGTGGTGTCTGTGAAGGCAAACATGGAAGATTGAGGGGTCCTGTTCTTGATTACCAGCAGCTCTGCAGGGAGTTCAGCCCTGTTCTTTCAGATAGTTTCGACCATTGTGAGCTTTCTCTTCAGAAGCTCCTGACCCAAGTTGTAGTTTGTGAAAAAATTGTCACAGGTTATGTTGTGCCCCTTGAGATCCTGTGCCATGTCGAGCACAACCCTTGTGCCCTGATTCTTCTCCGGGGCTCCTCCAACCAGCTTTCCAGTGTAAACCTGCATGTTCAATGCATAGCTGGTGTTTGCATCACATGCTGCCCAGATTTTTATTCCATATTTAGCTGGTTTGGAAGGCATATATTGCTTAAATGGGCATCGACCTCTGAATGCCACCAGCCTTTCATCTACTGTGATATTAGGGCCTGGGTTATAGAGTAGTGGAAGTTGCTCTACCCACTTGTCCCACACTGTCCAAATAGCTGCCAGCTTGTCTCCCTCCCGTCTACCAGCCCTTGTCTCTCGATTATCAAATCGGATTACTCTGGAGAAAATGCGAAAAGTCTCCAGAGACGTTGTGGCTCGAAATATCGGCCTCCCTGTCTCTGCATCCCACAGACTGGCTGTTGATTCATCCTTCGATTTATAGACCCCAGCCAGGATGAGGAGCCCCAAATACGCATCTAAATGTGTTTTGTCCAGCTCCTTCCACTTCTCCCCAAAAACACGCCTCCCTTCTAGATTAGTCATTTCCAGAATGATTTTTTGTATTGAATCTGGCATGACCAGCTCAAAAGCTGACTTGATGTCAGTCACACGAGTCACTGCCATCCTAGTGGGCCCTGGCACTGTCTTTATTATGTTTTCTGCAGACAGTTTTGCCTGACGCACATTTGGGGATGAAGACCAATGTATTTCACCATTTTTTGACATAAATGTCTTGCTTGGAGGAACAGGAATAGCTATTCCCTCATCTGGTTCAAAATCAGAATCATTAGAATCAGAATTTAGCTCAAGATAGTCTTCATCTTCAGACACATCCTCCTCTATTTCACTGTCATGATCAAAGATGGCTTCCAGAGCCTCCTGGACTGTCATCCTTTTGCTTCTGCTGCTCATTTTGTAAAGGTCTGCCTGACAGTGTAATGTTGGTAGGACTCCCATGCAGAGAAGCTTTTATATGTTTTGCCCCTCCCCTGTTGAGTGTCCACTGAATATGGGTGGACTTTTCCCGCAAGAACATAAATGGTTCCCGCCAAAAGTCATAACACCTGCACCTGTGTGTGTGTGTGTGTGTGTGTGTGTGTGTGTGTGTGTGTGTGTGTGTGTGTGTGTGTGTGTGTAATATGTTGCAATAAGGTGCAAAGAAAGAAATAGTCTGACATTTCTGACACCCTTTTACCTCCAGTTTGACTGCTGGGTCACATTAACCGAAACAGTATCTATGTGATATAAACATGCAGGGGGTGATTGCAAATATGTGAGATGAACCATTTTCATATTATATGTTGATTACACTAATTAAGGCAAGCAGAAGAAGTTTCATATTGAAAAAATACTTTTAACTATTTTTCCTAGATGTTCAAACTTTAAAACGGGTCAGTTTCTGAAACGGAAGCGCTATGTTTTTTTTTTTTTTTTTTTTTTTTTTTTTTCTCTCGGCGCCACACCAGTCGGCTGCCTTTTGCAACAGCGGCTCGATTCCGAGTCTTTTTCCCTTCCTCTCTCTTTTGATCCGTCTTTTTTTTTTTTTTTCACCCCACTTATATCACGGACACACAGATCGTCCTAAATGTCTCCTGAGCCGGTGGACGGAGCCACTGTTTTTAGCAGGATACGATACAGCAGAGAACAGCTGCTAGCATTCAACCGCCACCCGGTCCCATTGGAAAAACTCGACATACCGAGAGAACTGAGGCGAAAACGCCGCGGCTGCCGGGCTGGAGTAAGGCGGAGGACAAAAAATATAAGGTACAGACCCTCCCTTCCATCTGTTGTCATGGGAAATGTACGGTCGATACTGGGAAAGTTAGATGAGCTAGCGGCTATCTCCCGTTATGATAGCACATACCGGGAGTGCTCTCTCCTTTTGTTTACTGAGACGTGGCTAACTGAACTAGCAGCAGATGCTAACATTGAGCTGGAGGGTTTTCACATGATACGAGCTGACCGAACACCAGAGAGTGGCAAGGCTAGGGGCGGTGGAGTGATAATGTATGTTAACAACAACTGGTGCAGACCGGGACATATCACTGTTAAACAACGACACTGCAGCAAAGACATTGAGTTGCTAGCTGTTAGCATGAGGCCTACATATCTCCCGAGAGAACACTCACACGTGATCTGCATTGTTGTTTATGCAAATCCGACGGCGAACGCTGGGACAGCACGTGACGTCATCCATTCAGTAACCAGCAGGCTGCAGACAGAACACCCAGATGCTCTTCTCCTCATCTCAGGCGATTTCAACCATGTTTCACTGTCTCCCATTCTACCCACGTTCACCCAGTATGTCACATGCCACACTAGAGACAATAAAACACTGGATTTATTCTACGCAAACACTAAGGAGGCGTACACCTCATCACAACTCCCCCCACTCGGGAGATCGGATCACGACTTGGTTAATCTCCGGCCGGTGTACAAACCCCTAGTGCACAGACAACCTCCGGCCATGCACACTGTGGAGTTATGGTCTGAGGAGACAATGGACACCCTAAAGGGCTGTTTTGAAGCCACCGCCTGGAAGCAGCTCTGCGATCCACATGGTGAGGACATCGATGGCCTCATTCACACCTTCACGGGCTACCTCAGCTTCTGTGTGGACAAATCCGTTCCCACCAAGACCATACGGCGTCACTCAAACAACAAACCCTGGATCAACCCTGAGATAAAAACACTTCTGAGAGAGAAGAAGAGGATCTTCAGGTCAGGGAACAGGGAGATGCTGAAGTCCGTACAGAGGGAGCTGAGGAGAAAGATCAGAGAAGGCAAGGACAGCTTCAGGAAGAAGATGGAGGACAAGCTGCAACAGAGCGACATCAGCGGGGTCTGGAGAAACCTCAAAACCATCTCGGGGCTCCAGAATACCTCCCCCCAGGCCACAGGGGGCAGGGAGTGGGCGAACAACCTGAATCTGTTTTTCAATAGATTTGACCAACCGCCCTCCCCCCTGACTGCACAACAACCACTGCTGCCTCTAAAGAAATCAAGTCCTGCTGCCCACTCCCCACTCCACCAACACCCCCCCACTCCCAACACACAGCCCCCCATCCTGACCCTGACCAGGACCCAGGTGAGGACGGAGCTGAGGAAGATCAAGGCGAGGAAGGCGCCGGGACCGGACGGCATCAGCGCAAAGCTCCTCAAGTCCTGTGCAGACCAGCTGTGTGGGATTGTGACGTATATCTTCAACATGAGCCTGAAACTGGGGAGGGTACCACAGCTGTGGAAAACATCTTGTGTGGTACCTGTACCAAAAACTTCCCACCCCAAAGACCTGAACAGCTACAGACCGGTGGCCTTGACGTCCCACTTGATGAAGACCCTGGAGAGACTGCTCCTTGCTCACCTCCGCCCCCTGGTGGAACCAGCGATGGATCCACTCCAGTTCGCCTACCAGCATGGCATTGGGGTGGAGGATGCGGTGATCTTCCTCCTTCACCGTTCTCTGTCCCACCTGGAGAAGCCCGGGAATATGGTGAGGATCATGTTCTTTGACTTCTCCAGTGCTTTCAACACCATCCAACCGATGATCCTGAAGGACAAGCTGCTGCGCGCAGGGGTGGACCAGCACCTGTCATCATGGATCCTGGACTACCTCACGAACCGGCCTCAGTTTGTGAGAACCCGGGACTGTGTGTCCGACACGATCATCAGTAGCACGGGGGCCCCCCAGGGAACGGTTTTGGCTCCCTTCCTGTTCACTCTTTATACTGCGGACTTCTCACACAACACAACACACTGCCATCTACAGAAGTTCTCTGATGACTCTGCGATCGTTGGCCTCATCTCCAATGGAGATGAAGCTGAGTACAGAGGGCTTATCCAGGACTTCGTGGACTGGTGCCATCGGAACTGCCTCCAGATCAACGCGAGGAAAACTAAGGAGCTGGTGGTGGACTGCCGCAGGCATGGGCAGCCCCTCACAGTACCAGTAAATATACAGGGAACAGACATCGAGATGGTGACATCCTATAAGTACCTGGGTATTCATCTGAACAATAAACTAGACTGGTCACACAATACTGATGCACTCTACAAGAAGGGACAGCGCAGGCTGTTCCTGCTGAGGAGACTCAGGTCTTTTGGTGTACAAGGGGCGGTGCTGAAGTCATTCTATGACACGGTGGTGGCATCAGCCATCACTTTTGGAGTGGTCTGCTGGGGCAGTGGCATTACTGCAGCCGATAGGAAGAGACTGAACAAACTGATTAAGAAAGCTAGCTCTGTCCTGGGGCAGCGCCTTGATCCGATGGAGGAGATAGGAGAGAGAAGGACGGTGGCTAAACTGTCATCTCTGCTGGAGTCCGAGTTCCACCCTATGCAGGACATACTGAATGCACTGAGGAGCTCATTTAGCAGCAGACTACATCATCCCAGGTGCACAACCGAGAGGTTTCGTAGGTCCTTCCTACCAACGGCTGTCAGACTGTACAACCTAAGCAGGGCTGCTCGCAGAGATAGCAAAAAGACGTAACAAACTAATAGTTTTTTGAATGCAAAAGATGCAATAGACTTACACAATGGTCCCCTCCGGCATACAACTAGGAACATACCGGTCGCTATGGAGGGTGAGAATATGTATGGGCACATAATCATACCATGTAGGATAACTAAGTAGACGGTTATGCTGTTTCATTCCATCTAGCAACAATGCTCTGCACTGTGTGTGTTTATATATTTACATATTTATTCCATCTAGCTACAATGCTCAGCACTGGGTGTGTTTATTTATTTATATATCTACATATTATTCCATCTAGCTACATTGCTCCGCACTGTGTGTGTTTATATACTTGCATATTTATTCCACCTAGCTGCAATGCTCCGTACTGTGGGTGTTTATATATTTACATATTTATTCCATCTAGCTACAATGCTCTGCACTGTGTGTCTGTGTGTGTGTGTATATATATATATTTTATAGTAATACGTACATATGTATATTAGCTGCTCTTGCTTGCTTGTTTTTTTTTTTTTTTTTTTTTTTTTTTTTTCTTGCCTTCTGATTGTTGCTCTGAGTGTTGCTATCCCTGTGCTGTTGCAATCCTGGAATTTCCCCGTTGTGGGACTAATAAAGGCTTATCTTATCTTATCTTATCTTATGTTAGGCAGCATGCCACCATCAGTGTGTGTGAATGTTTGATTGTGTTGTACTGTAGAGCACTTTGTGACTTTGTATGTCTGTGAAAAGTGCTATATAAATAAAAATAAATTAAATTAAAAATTTGACCCGTAACATAACAGGAGGGTTAAATTGGATTTCCACTGACTCCGGATGCAGTCTGTTACACATGCAGTGTGGATGGAGCCTTGCATCCATCCCTACCAGCTCCGTTTGTGTTTTGAAGTGGCATGGATAAGAGCAGGGTTTTGAAATACAAGATCACATGAGATTTAAATAAAATAGCGCAAGATCTCGAGAAAGGCCAGAGAAGGACCGAGAAGGACTGACTGCGATCACGTGAAAACAAGGAAGCATGATGTACCAGCTCTCCACCTGGATTTTTGTGCTCTAATAACACGTAAGTAACCTGTTAATTTTAATTCTATGAAGCGTTGGTATGTTATGTCAAAGTTTTTATCTTCTCTGACACAGTGGTTGAGGAGGAGACCTCAGAAAATAACGGACCATCCTTAAATCGTTTTTAATGAACAAACAACTATTAAATACAGTAGATACCAGGGCTTTTCCTTGCCAACTGGATCCAGCATCCCTTAAAAATAGACTTGTTGTGTTTCATTAGCAGTCCAAATCCAATTCGTTCTGCAATGGTCCAAACCAGGTGGGGATTAGAACATTAATTAGAATGAGAACTATTTGCTGTAAAGAC
The DNA here is from genome assembly GCA_020510985.1 of Pholidichthys leucotaenia. Classification (NCBI taxonomy): domain Eukaryota; kingdom Metazoa; phylum Chordata; class Actinopteri; order Cichliformes; family Pholidichthyidae; genus Pholidichthys; species Pholidichthys leucotaenia. The sequence continues at coordinate 215,991,113 of CM035837.1, forward strand.
CAGATCACAACCGTAATGGAAGTGGAGTCAGTGAAAATCCTGGGTTATTCTACCTTTATAGAGTAACAATAGCTTTATATGTATACAACAGTCACTACATCAACAGGGACCATGGAAAGAAAGAGAAAAACTACAAAAAAACCCCAACAATCTTTTGTTTGAACAAATCTGGAAAAGGCTGACAAGTTTAACCAGAATATTGTGTGATATACTTTGAAAGGCTTTTCTGGGGCCGGCCGTGAAACAGAACGTAACAGCTCTCATGTCTCATGAGTCTTGTACTCTAGAGAACATTTAGGAGACAGAGAAAGATGAATTGTGGAAAGAAGACAGGGTATGGCTAAAAATAATTCAGATAAATGTCAAAATGACCAGCTGGATTAATACAGATGCAATGGATCAACAAAGTCTACAAGAAGCTCCATGTCAGGCTTTTCTGAGAAGATGGGCTGCCCCATTATGCATTCATTTGTTGTTAATTTTATAATTTCTTCAAAAAGTGTAAGAAATTGTTTCTTCAATTATCACATCTACTGTACAGGAACTAAAGGAGGAGGTAAAAGAAAAACTGAGAATGACACTCTGCTTTGGTATCAGTCAACACCATCCAAGACTTGTCAGATCATGTAAGCCTTACATGATCATCACCCCTTTGCTTTATGCACCTTAGCTGAGAACACTTTGCTTCAGTTAGCACAATGCTAAACTTTGACACACACAGTGAAGTTATTGTTTAACATGATGTATCTGCACAACCCAGTCAATGGACTGGGTACCTCTGGATAATCCATTTTTTTCTCAGCAATACAAAAAAAAAACAAAAAACAAAACAGAGTATTTGTTATCTCATTTCAAAGCTTAGAATGATAAAACCACCAAAATTCATTGCTTTCTTCCAAACAAAACTGTCATGGTCCCGGGGCACGGGCTAAAGCTGTGCCCAGGTTCTCTACCCAGTGAGCGTTTTTCTGTTTATTTTCTGTTTTCTCTAAGATTATTAGATAGATAGATAGATAGATAGATAGATAGATAGATAGATAGATAGATAGATAGATAGATAGATAGATAGATAGATGTACTTTATTGATCCCAAATTGGGAAATTACAGTGGGTCATTATTATTATTGTGATTATTATTGTGATTATCATCATTAAGATAAGATAAGATAAGCCTTTATTAGTCCCACAATGGGGAAATTCCAGGATTGCAACAGCACAGGGATAGCAACACTCAGAGCAACAATCAGAAGGCAAGAAAAAACAAGAACAGCTAGTATACATATGTACATATTGACATAACGTTCGGCTCAGGAGACGCACACACACAGGCTCAGAGTAGTTCAAACTGTTTATTAACAACAGGGATGTTTGGGTGCGTGTCTGCGGAATGTTAATGTGTTGGTGGTGGCGTCTGCTTCGGACCCAGAGGCAGGAGACCGTTCAGCCGGCAACCCTATGGGAGAAATCAGACACAGGGAGATGAGCACACACCAACACAGGAGAATAGGCGAGGGAGAGAAGCTTACTTGTTGGGACAGATGACTGGCGCTTCAAGGATGGAAGCCCGGGAGACAGCCACCTGCAGGGCTCGGTGCAGCAGCGAGGAGAGACGAGGGACGGGATTGTCCGCCGCCGAGGAATCCACCTGTGCACAGGGGAGCAGACTGGAGAGATGAGGTAAGCGATTTTCTTACCGGTGACGAGGATGCTGAAGAGAATGTGGTAGAAGCCCATGGAAGGGAAATGAAGTCTACGGCTTCAGGCCGAAGCTCAGGGCGAGGCGGCTTTTATCCTTCGCCGCTGACGAGTAGCAGGTGCGTGAGCAGGTGGCGCCGCTGATGAATGGCGCGGCGTGACAGTACTCCCCCCTCTAGCAGCGCCTCCTGGCGATGGCTTATCCGGGTGCGCTCGGTGGAAGTCCGCGATGAGCGATGGGTCCAACACAAACGACGGGGGCACCCACTGTCGATGCTCGGGCCCATAGCCCTCCCAGTCCACCAAGTATTGCAACCCACGACCCCGGCGCCGGGAGTCCAGGATGGAGGAGGCGGACCAGGCCGGATGGCCACCAATCATCCGGGGCGTGGGTTGCGCTGCAGGAGGAGGGCAAAGGGGGTCAGTAACTGCCAGTTTCACCTTCGACACGTGGAAAGTAGGATGAATGCGGAGGGAGGGGGGAATAGCCACGCGCACAGCCACCAGGTTGATGATCCGGGTGATGGGGTAGGGACCCATGAAGCGCTGTGCCAGCTTTCTCCTCTCGCCTTTTAGAGTGACGTCCTGGGTGGAAATGTAAACAAGCTGCCCAACTCTGTACGCCGGGGCAGGTCTTCTACGCCGGTCCGCCACAGTCCTGTTGCGCTCCGCTGTGCGTAATAGCGCATGGCGCGCGGCAGCCCAGGTGGAGCGGAACTGCCTGAGATGGGCCCTAACTGACGGGACAGTTACTTCACTCTCCTGCTCCGGAAACAGCGGGGGGTCGTAACCCAGGGACGCTTTGAAGGGGGACATCCCTGTAACAGAAGAGCGAGCGGTGTTGTGGGCATATTCAACCCAGGCAAGGTGGTTGCTCCAGGACGTGGGTTTGGATCTGGACACACAGCGGAGCGCAGCCTCCAGCTCCTGGTTGGTCCTCTCACACTGCCCGTTGGATTGGGGGTGATGGCCGGAGGAGAGGCTCACCTTGGCTCCGATGGCGTTGCAGAAAGACCTCCAAACCTCAGATGAAAACTGGGGGCCCCGGTCCGAGACCACGTCCACCGGAATCCCATGCAGCCTGACCACGTGTTGGACGAGGAGGTCCGCCGTCTCCAGGGCAGTAGGGAGGCCTCGCAGGGGGACGAAGTGCACGGCCTTGGAGAAGCGGTCCACGATGGTCAGGATGGTGTCATAGGAGTTGGAGACAGGGAGTCCGGTGACGAAATCCAGCGCGATGTGCGACCAGGGCCTGCCAGGGACGGGCAGGGGCTGGAGCAGACCCGCTGGAGGGGCATTTCCCGACTTGCAGGTGGCACAGATTGGGCAAGCCCGGGCGTAGCGGGCTGCATCCCTCCGCAGGCCTGGCCACCAAAAGGACCGTTGGAGGAGATCTATCATCCGGGAGGTGCCAGGGTGACAGGTGAGCTTGGAGGTGTGGAGCCAGTGGATGACCTCTCCTCGGACCGCGGATGGCACGAACAGCCTCCCCTCCGGTCCGCCGCCAGGGTCAGGTTCCACCTCCTGTGCCTTCCGGATCTTGCTCTCGATGTCCCACGAGATGGCTCCCACGACGCACGACCTGGGCAGGATGGAGTGGGGCGCCTCCTCCGACTCCACGGGGGCGAACTGCCTGGAGAGGGCGTCAGGCAGGACGTTCCTAGAGCCAGGCCTGAAGGTGATGGAAAATTGGAACCTGGCGAAGAACAGGGACCAGCGCGCCTGGCGGGCGTTCAGGCGCTTGGCAGATCGTAAGTATTCCAAGTTCTTGTGGTCCGTGAGGACCACAAACGGCAGGTTCGCCCCCTCCAACCAGTGGCGCCACTCCTGCAGGGCGAGCTTGATGGCCAAGAGCTCTCTGTCCCCCACATCGTAGTTTCTCTCCGCCGGGGACAAGCGCCGGGAGAAGAAGGCGCACGGTCGCTTGGCGCCATCGTCCGGTGACCGCTGGGACAGCACTGCTCCCACTCCCGTGTCCGAAGCGTCTACCTCTACAATGCACTGCAGCGCGGGGTCGACCTGGCGAAGGACCCGGGAGGAGGAGAATTCCGCCTTCAGCGCCTCAAAGGCGGCAGCGACCTCTTCGGTCCACCGGAACGGGACCTTCGGGGACGTGAGGCGGGTCAGTGGTCCAACGATGGCACTGAAGTTGGGGACAAAGTGGCGGTAGAAATTGGCGAAGCCAACAAATTGCTGCACCTGTTTTCGGGATGCAGGTGTGGGCCATTCCACCACCGCCTTTACCTTCTCTGGGTCGGGGAGCACCTTATCGTGGGCGATGATGAACCCCAGGAAGGATGTACTCCTGGCGTAAAATTCACACTTTTCTGCCTTAACGTACAGGCGATTCTCCAGCAGCCTTTGGAGGACCCGCCTCACGTGGACCTGGTGCTCATCCCTGGACTTGGAGAAGATGAGAATATCGTCCAGGTAGACGAACACGAAAAGGCCAATGAAGTCCCGGAGGACGTCATTAATGAGGCGCTGGAAGACTGCAGGAGCATTGGTCAACCCGAACGGCATCACCAGGTATTCAAAGTGGCCGTTCGGGGTACGGAAGGCCGTTTTCCACTCATCTCCCTCCCGGATCCGGACGAGGTGGTAAGCGCTGCGTAGGTCCAGCTTGGTGAACCAGGTCGCCCCCTGGAGGGAGTGGAAAGCAGTGTTCATGAGAGGCAGGGTGTAACGGTCCTTCTCCGTGATATTATTGAGGGCCCGGTAGTCGATACAAGGGCGGAGGGACCCATCCTTCTTTCCCACGAAGAAGAACCCTGCCCCCACGGGTGACGATGATGGGCGGATAATCCCAGCACTCAATGACTCCTTCAGGTAGGCGTTCATCGTCTCCTTCTCCGGCGCAGACAGGCTGTAAAGGCGACCAGAAGGTAAGGGAGCCCCCTGGCGGAGGTTGATGACGCAGTCATAGGGCCGATGAGGGGGGAGAGACATAGCTTTCGCTTTGCTGAACACCATACCCAGGTCGTGAAATTCTGGGGGCACCAGAGACAGGTCCGGGGGTGCAGCGTCCGTCGCAGGGGGAGGAGCGGACGGAGAGCAGGCAGCGGACTGAAGGCAGGTGCCCATACAGAACGTACTCCATGCCGATATCCCAGCTGATTTCCAATCCAGGACCGGATTGTGAAGACGGAGCCAGGGATACCCCAGGATGACGGGCGACACAGAGTTGGGAAGGACGTAAAAGGTCATCTCCTCCCGGTGGTTTCCCGAGATGATGACCGGTAGGGGGACAGTTTGATGTGTTACTCTCCCAAGGGTGGCATGGGAGAGGTGGACTAGGGAGATGGGAGTGTTGAGTGCCTGGCAGCGGATGCCCAATCGGGTTGCCAGGCTTTGTGAAATGAAGCTGCCTTCTGCGCCCGAATCCACCAGTGAGTGGGTGAGGTGCCCAGTGGGGTTATGGCAGAAACGGATGGGCAGCTTCAATTGAGTGAGTGATCCTAACCGATTGACGTCCGCGAGGCTTCCAACAGTGACTCGCGGACCCCACCGACTGGCTTTCCGTGGACAACGCTCCACGGTGTGTTGGTCGCCTCCGCAATACATGCAGAGGCCCAACTCATGGCGGCGTTGTTTCTCCACAGGGGAAAGTTTAGTCCAGCCCGTCACCATCGGCTCCGACTCCTCGGGGCGCGATGCTGGCGGCGCCGCCAGGGGGCGAGCTTGGAACAGGTGCGGCGAGGCTCCACGAGGGCGAGAAGAAGAAGACCTCCGCCCCGAGGAGCGCTCGCGCAGCCTGTTATCCAAACTTACCGCTAAGGACGTCAGCTCCGCTAGCGTCCCAGGGATATCCCGACCAGCCAGTTCATCCCTCAGATCACTATTGAGGCTGCGGAGGAACAGGCCACAGAGGGAGCGTTCCTCCCAGCCCAATTCCTCCGCCGCTACCCGGAAGTCGACCGAGTGGTCCGCTGCCGACCAGCTTCCCTGCTGGAGAGCGAGAAGCCGATCGACCTGGACCGTTTCGGTTTGAGAATGGTCAAAGACCTCCAGAAAGCGCCTCACGAATTGGTCATAGGTGAGAGTGGCATAACTGGGCCTCGCCATTACGGTGTAGGTCCAAGTTAACGCACGCCCCTCCAGAAGATTCCCTATGTAACCAATTCGACTGTGATCCGAGGGAAAATCTCCGGGCACACGGTGGAACACGGACTCACACTGCATAATGAACCCCCGCGCTCCGCCGAGCTTACCGCTAAAGCGGGCGGGGGTCGGAATCGGTGTGAGCCGAACCGGTGCCACTGGAGCCGGCTGGACGGCCGCTGGAACAGCAGGAGCCGCGCCACCCTGGCGAGTCGGGAGGAACGGCTGTTGGGGGTCCAAGCGGTTCAATCGGTTAGTTAATTCTAATAATTGATTAAGAACCACCTGTTGCTGATAAACAATCTGATCCACCCGAGCCTCGAGGATGGTAAACCGGTGTGCGAGCCCGCCATCTGCCGAGCCGCTCTGCTGAAGCCGTACTGACATAACGTTCGGCTCAGGAGACGCACACACACAGGCTCAGAATAGTTCAAACTGTTTATTAACAACAGGGATGTTTGGGTGCGTGTCTGCGGAATGTTAATGTGTTGGTGGTGGCGTCTGCTTCGGACCCAGAGGCAGGAGACCGTTCAGCCGGCAACCCTATGGGAGAAATCAGACACAGGGAGATGAGCACACACCAACACAAGAGGAGAATAGGCGAGGGAGAGAAGCTTACTTGTTGGGACAGATGACTGGCGCTTCAAGGATGGAAGCCCGGGAGACAGCCACCTGCAGGGCTCGGTGCAGCAGCGAGGAGAGACGAGGGACGGGATTGTCCGCCGCCGAGGAATCCACCTGTGCACAGGGGAGCAGACTGGAGAGATGAGGTAAGCGATTTTCTTACCGGTGACGAGGATGCTGAAGAGAATGTGGTAGAAGCCCATGGAAGGGAAATGAAGTCTACGGCTTCAGGCCGAAGCTCAGGGCGAGGCGGCTTTTATCCTTCGCCGCTGACGAGTAACAGGTGCGTGAGCAGGTGGCGCCGCTGATGAATGGCGCGGCGTGACACATATTACTATATATATACAGTATATATGTATATATATATATATATATATATATATATATATATATATATATATAGAGAGAGAGAGAGAGAGAGAGAGAGAGAGAGAGAGAGAGAGTGCGGAACATTGTGGTTGGTGAATGTGCAGCAGAAAGTCTAAGCTCTCTCTCCGCGGATGTGGCGGGCCAGCTGGATGTATTTGGGCATGAGGGTGACCCTCTTGGCGTGGATGGCGCACTGGTTGGTGTCCACGAAGAGACCCACCAGGTAGGCCTCGCTGGCCTCCTGCAGAGCCATGACGGCGGAGCTCTGGAAGCGCAGGTCGGTCTTGAAGTCCTGAGCGATCTCCCTCACCAGGCGCTGGAAGGGCAGCTTACGGATGAGCAGCTCCGTGGATTTCTGGTAGCGACGGATCTCTCTCAGAGCCACGGAACCGGGCCTGTAACGGTGAGACTTCTTCACTCCGCCGGTGGCCGGAGTGCTTTTTCCGAGCAGCCTTGGTGGCTAGCTTCTTCCTGGGGGGGGCTTTTTCCTCCAGTAGATTTATGGGCGGTCTGCTTGGTTCTTGCCATCGCTCCTTATTATTCTGTCTTATATTTCTTGCACGCCGCCTAAACTCCAGCCCGGCACCCATGTTGTTTTCGCTACAGTTCCTCGGTATGTCGAGTTTCTCCGTTAGCACCGGGTGGCGGTTGAGTGCTAGTGCTTCCCTGCTGTATCTTCTCCTGCTGTAAACAGTTGCTCCGTCCGCCGACTCGGGAGACCTTTGGGACGATCTGTGTGTCCGTGATATATATATATATATATATATATATATATATATATATATATATACAGTATATATATAGTGAAAGGTGTAGAAAGAAGAAGGAAGATTAAAAAAAAGGCAGTTGCAAAAGGCAGCCAACTCGTGTGGCGCCGCCGGTCCGGCGGAACCGGAACCGGAAAAATTGTTGTGATGCTTTCTAGTTTTGTTGTGTTTTAGTTTCTTGTTTCTGGTTTGTGCAGCTTCTGGCTGTCAATTCCATCAGGGCTGCACAGCTGCTGCTCATTTTGCTACTCATGGATTACACCTGTCTTTGACAACGTGTGTGTTTATTTAAGGGACACAACAACGGGTGGTGCGGTGGAGCAGTGGTTAGCACTGCGGCAGCACAGCAACTCACCCTTGGCCATGGGATCCCTGGTTCGATCTCAGCCCCTGACCAACAGTGATCTGTATTGGAGTTTGCATGTTCTCCCTGTGTCTGCGGGGGTTTACTCCGGGATTTCTCTGGTTTCCTCCCACAGGCCAAAAACATGCAGGTTAGGTTAACTGGAGACTCTAAAATGGCCCTAGGTCTGAATGTGTGTGTGAATGGTAAAGGGATAGCGCCATACCGTGGCTGCTTCATCCATCCAGGTGGATGCCCTCAGTTTCCCCTCTGGGGATCAATAAAGTATACAAAACTTCTGCTGTTGCCGTGTCCTCCTTCTTCTTCCTTTTCTCCTGCTGTGACCTATTTTTCATGGTTTAGGTCCCGCTGTTGAGGTAAGTTGGCAAGCTCCATCTTTGTGCTTTTTCCCTCTGTTTTTCTCAGCCGTTAAGCCCCATTGCTATCGGGGTCCTCCGGCTGCGCTTTCTCCCTGGTCAGACATTCCCTGACCTTGTACAGTTGACGTTGATCCCAACTCTCCTCCAGTGGTTATGTTATTTCATTTCTTTCATTGTAATTGTATGTGACGTTTTTTGTATGTGTTTATTTTATTAAATGTGCAAACCTACAGCGAGCGTTTGGTATCCTACTTGGCTGCATGGTGGCGCAGTGGTTATCACTGCGGCAGCACAGTTTACCCTTGGCCGGGGGATTGTGGGGATCGTGGGATCGTGGGTTCGATCCCAGCCCCCGACCAACAGTGATCTGTGTGGAGTTTGCATGTTCTCCCCGTGTTGCGTGGGCTTACTCCGGGATTTCTCCGGTTTCCTCCCACATGCCAAAGACATGCATGTTAGGTTAATTGGCTGTTCTAAATTGTCCCTAGATATCTGTTTCCTATAGGCCCTTAGAATAGAGGGTTAGTATTAATGAAAGCGCTTTGAGTGGTCTTTGTGACTAGAAAAGCGCTATATAAGTGCAGGTTAGTTAGTTAGTTAGTTAGTTTTCGCCAGTGAACGGGCTCATTCATGATAGAAGGATACAGCCAGTGTGGACACCAGCTGCTGTAGGTTTTGGCGTTTTTTCTTTTTTAATTGTTTGTCTGAAGTGTCAACCGTCTCCTCCACCAGAGCACCCTCTGCTCTGATGAATCTTCTGTAAGGAATCCTTTCCTCTCGCTTGCCAGTTTGTGTGTAGGAGCGCTCTCAGTTAATTTTCTATCTCCTCCCTCACACACCAGTTAGTTTGGGAGTGCTTAGTGTTATCCTTGATTTTTTGCTTGCCGCTAAGCCTGTTGGAGCACTTTATGCTTATTATTTTGTTTAATAAATTGCACAGCACCATTTAGCATTTGGGTTTTATTTCTCTCTGCACCTCATATGCATGAGGTGCATATGACTGAATGTGACGGCCAGTGAAACCCAGCTGTTGTGTCTGTGAGTTTTTCTACTATTTGTATCTTCACCTACCCGCTTGGGAGATTACCATGGACTTCAAGGTTTTGGGACTGAGTGAAGAAGAGTGTGCAGTGGCAGAAGATGTTGTGGATTTTGCCTCTAAGGCTCAGGTCACCCACACTCCCGAGACCGTCTATGGCTTCGTGGACTTTGCTGCCGGGTTGATTGAGACTTGCCCTAATCTCTGGAGCTACACAATTCTGGCTCCTCTTCTCACAATAATATATGAAACTAGACAACGAGTTGTGGAGCTGCTGGAGGATTCCCCCTCAGTTCAACACATGCAGAAGAAGCATTCACGGGGGCGGAAGGCTCGCCACACCCGCCTCAAGTCCACGTCATCACCCTCCACCCAGAAAGCTCTCGAGGCTTCTGGAGAGACGGAGCCTGACCCTGAAGCAGCAGCGGAATCCATCACCTCCCAGGAACTCAAGCAAGTGAACTCTTGTTTTCCATCACTAAAAAAATGAATATTCTTGCCTGATTCCTGGAGAGAAAACCCAGTCCCTTCAGTCCACTGGGTTTTCTCCACCTGCTGCAATTAATTCTTCTCTTGCCCTCTACGCGTTTCCTCCATCCATCCTTGAGTGACCACCGGTCGCTGAACTGAGCTGCCGATCGATGGAGGAACTTGTGGCCCTGGAGAACCATGTTCCAGTGCCAGCCGAGAATCGACCCCCAGCTGCCACACCGGAGGAGCCACCAGCGTGGTCACTTCACCTGGGGGCACCGGGACTGGACACACCATCATGCCTGCTGCGGAGGCCGCTGCAGCAGAGTTGAAATTGAACCTCCAGAGGACTGAGCCTGGAGCATCGTCGCCTGGATCGACAGAGTCCTGGACAGCGGAGGAGCTCAGGTTCAGGCAAGGGCCCTCCTTTGTTCTTATTGTTTCCATATTGGAGAGGTCTTGTCCTGCTCATGTCGAGGAGAGCCAAGTGTAGCCATCAGTTGCACCTGAGCTCACCTTGCTGGGCTCCGCCGCTGCCAGTGACCTTGAGCCTATTTTTCTGCTTGTTTTTCCTGAGCCTTCTCTCAGGGTCGCTGGGGAAAATCCACCTGAGCCAGAAGTCTCCGTGGGTCCAGGCTCGCTGCCTTAAAGTGCTGATGACACTTTTTTGACATTTTTTAGCATGTTGTGTAAACCCAAAAGTCATCGTCGATGATCAATATAATATTTACAACCACGCCTGCATAAACTAGTTATCATCAAAAAACCACAGCCGCTGACTGGACTATGGTGCCGCCCACCGAATTAAGGGCGGCACCCCCATGACGTAATCAACAGAACGGACTCCGGTGTTGTTAACTAGAATGATAGCAGCTTTGTAGCTCACAGTTTCTCTGGTTTCTTGTTTTAATTTTATGGCTATGCCTTGGCGTTGTGTCGCAGGCTTAGATAGACAGCAGGCCATGAAACACCACATCACACGCTTCAGCTCCAACTGTCATAAGCCTCCTCGTGCGCGTAAATCCATTAATCCTTCCCCTTCTCGTGCGCTTTTATGCAGGAGGAGCGCATGAGGAGGGGAAGGATTAATGGATTTACGCGCAGCTTTGACCTACTTTCTCTGATTGCACTCCGGTCCGGGCATTCCCCCTCTCTCATTATCACCAGCTGGTTCCCCTCCCGCTGATCCTGCTTCCCGGTCCTCGCCCAGGTGCTTTTCACCACACCATCACCAGCAGTGCGTGTACTTCATGGCTGTTTGCAAGTCATCTGTGCTGTTTGTCTGCCAGTATTTTCAGCACTCTCACGATGTGTTAGTCACTCCATGTTCGCTATGGTTCTCGTTCGTCCTTGAAGTGATGTCAGTCCTGCGTAAGAGCGCACAGAGGGTCATGAATGGATTTACACACAGAATTCACCATAGCATATGTATTGAACATAGGAATGATGACAACAGTTCCCAAAAAGGTGAAGACTTACAAAAATAAACAGAAACACTTACAGCAGGCATTCGAGGTCGACATCGCCCAGCGAACATGGAGAGGAGACGTGTTAACCACGGTTGCACCCCAGGGCCGGCATTGCTTCAATGGGCACAACAGAACCACGGCTGTGTGGAGTGGCTAACATGTCGTCATAGTGTTGGCAATATTGGCTGGCTGACAACACGGCAGATGATGCACACAAAACATGAACAGCTGACTGTCAAAGAGAGAGGGGGCGTGGTCGGACGGGCAAATCTTGGGCGAATCTTTTGTAAGTCTTCACCTTTTTGGGAACTGTTGGAATCTTGGACAGTGGCCACCTGAAAGTGGCTCAAAATGCACATAAAACACATGTACAAAACAAAAACAACAAGAACTCAAAATATAATCTAATGCAACTTCAGACACCTTCCCAGTCAGCAGTGGAGTGAAACAGGGCTGCGTCCTGGGACCAACAAGAAAACCAACATCATGGCACAAAACGCTCATACTCCCCCTGTCATCACCATCGACAATATTCAGCTTGTTGTGGTCGACAGCTCCATCAACTTGGGGTCCACAGCGATCAACTCCCTCTCCCTAGACGCTGAAATTAACTCCAGAATAGCCAAAGCAGTTGCAGTGATGAAGCTCAACAAACGAGTGTGGAACAACGGTCTGTTGAGCGAGAGGATCAAACTCTACATATACCAAGCCTGTGTCCTGTCAACTCTCCTGTACGGCAGCGAGTCCTTGACAACCTATGCCAGACAGGAGAAACGGCTCAATGGATTCAATCTGCACTGCCTCCGACACCTCCTACACATTAAATGGCAAGATAGAGTCATCAACACAGAGGTAGTTGAGCACGCTGGCCTACCTAGTGTGCCCCACTTCTCAGCCAAAGGCATCTTCGATGGCTTGGCCATGTTCACAACATGGAGCCAAACCGCCTGCCCATAGAAATCATGTACGGTGAACTGCGGGAAGGCGTTCGTCCGGTAGGACGACCCATGTTGAAGTACAGAGACGTCTGCAAACGTGATCTCTGATACGCAGAAATAAACACCGACCACTGGGAGGAGATGGCCAAGGAATGTGATGTTTGGTGCCACTGTGTAAGAGAAGGAATAAGCAAGACTGAAGCAAGTTGGAGAGAAAAACAAGAGAGGAGGCGTACTGCAAGTTACAGGCACGCAGGGGTGAAACAACATCCATCAGCCTTCATTTGTGCCAAATGCAACAAAGACTGCCACTCAAGGATTGGCCAACACAGCCACTCCAGGTACTGCACCAATCCTTGACAAGACGCACTTGGCCATCGCCTCCTCGAGACGAGGATGCCAGAAAGTGAAAAAGAAATTTGGTGCTTGCTGTAATTCAGCAAACAGATCATTTTTCAGTTGCATATGCGGCAGGAAATTACTTTTGCAACTGAGGTCTGTTTTCCTCCCACATAGTGTTTGCTGTACAAAAAAGTTAATTGTTGTAACCTTACATTTTAGATGTACTCCATGTGCATAACCTGAGTCATCCTACTCTCACAAAAAGTGTGTATAACATTTTAATTTTTTTTCCCTTTCCCTGTGTAAATTTCAGATTTTGTAAAAATGGTAGAATGTAGTGTGAAAAGTGTCTTCCAGTGGTTGTTAAAATAAGTTAAAAATCTTTGAAACTGAGCCGCTTCCTTACCATTACCCTAACTTTAATTAGCACGCCCTCCCACCCCACCACCACCACCATCCACTTCTGTATTACCAGCTCAGTGAAACTGAAAAGGTGCAGTAGCAGTCGCACCTTCAAACCATGACAAAAGTGACAGTGTTACGCACCAAGTGTAATGTTGCATGCTGTATTTGAAGGAGAAACCATGACAGTTACATGGTGGAGGGCAATGGATCAGCGTTCTCGTCGCGCCCACCGCCAGTACCCGGGCTTGCCTGGGGAAGCTAATGATCCTACCAGCAGACTAAATTTGAAGAGACGATGCCTCAGTGCCAAGTCAAAGAAGAATCCTAGTCACAGTCCCAAAGCCGAAAGCAAACAGCCCCAAGAGCACCTTGCAGTAGGACCTGCCCTTCGCATACTACAACTAAACGTTGAAGGCCTATCTGCAGCCAAGCGAAGCCTTATCGAAGTCCTCACCTTCCAACACTCGATTGATGTAATCTGCCTCCAAGAGACTCATATTGGCACAGAGGAAGCTGGCTGCTACACCATCAATGGCTTTGACCTCCTGTGCTATGTTCCACATGCCAAACATGGACGTGCCACCTATGTGTGTTCTGACATAGTTGAAGTAAACCACCTGACAACAACACATTTCTCAGACACCATAACCATTGGTGGCTTCCATATTGTCAATGTGTACAAGCCCCCTAGTGCCAACTGGGATCTGCAGGTCTTACCCACCCTACCCCACCCTGCCATCTATGTGGGGGACTTTAACAGCCATCACCCTGACTGGGGGTACCCAGCAGTGGATAGTGACGGGGAGGTACTTTCAGAATGGGCATCTAGAAATGATCTCACTCTGATACACGACCCCAAACAAAGAGGAACCTTCCACTCTGCTAGGTGGAAGAAGGACTATTCTCCTGACCTGTGCTGGGTCAGCTCTTTGAATGGGATGCCATATCCTACACAGATCCTCATTCTTGATGATTTCCACACAGCCAACACCGGCCCCTGCTTGTACACATTGGCCTACAACTTCCAGTCATAAACAGCCCAAGGAAGATGCGCTGGAACTTCCGCAAAGCCAACTGGAAGAAATTCAGTGAAACCCTGGATCGGAGTGCTGTTACCATCCCACTCCACACCATCACTGTAGATGAAGCATACAACCGCTTCTGCAGCGCAATCTTCAAGGCTGCTCACACTGCAATCCCACGAGTCTACCGACCCCTCTATGTCCAATGCCTGGACGGAGAAAGCGCTGCCCTCCTACAATCCTATCAAACATCAGGGGACCCAGAGATAGCAGACCATCTCATTGAATCGCTAAGTACAGCCCGGCGAAAGAAATGGGAGGAGACAGTTGCTGACCGGAGCTTTACCCACTCTAGCAGGAAATGTCGGAGCCTCATCCATCGCCTAGGAGCTGCACAGAAGCCCCCTAGCCAAAGCCGAGCATCTGTCACACCCAACCAAGTTGCATCCCACCTACTGACCATCGCCAAAGCACCCCAAGACAAAGACACCAGAAGAGCAGTTACAACTGAGCTAAAAAAACACCAAAAAATGCCTGTAGAGGAAACAAACCCTGAACCCTTCGAGGCTGCTGAACTGGAGAAAGTCCTACAGGGCCTGAAATGTGGAAAGGCAGCAGGATATGACAACATCTTCCCAGAATTCATGAAAAATCTTGGCCCCCAAGCCCTAACCTGGTTGACACAAGTCTACACAAGGATCATACAAACAAACTCGATCCCAAATAAATGGCGGACAGCAAAGGTCATTGCTATACCAAAACCTGGCAAAGAGCACAAACTACCAGCAAGCTACCGCCCAATCTCCCTACTCAGCGTTCCTTATAAAATCATGGAGCGCCTAATACTGCAACGTATTTCCCCAGGAATAGAGGAAATTCTAAATGTGGATCAAGCAGGTTTCCGCAAGGACCGCAGTACAGGAGAACAAGTACTGGCCCTAACCACCTTCATCGAAAATGGTTTTGAGAGCAGACTGAAGACAGGGGCTGTGTTTCTCGATCTTACAGCCGCCTATGATACGGTCTGGCACAAAGGCCTCCTCCTGAAACTTACAAAGGCGATCCCTACCTGGGCATCAGCAATTATAAAAACCCTGCTGACCAACTGAAGGTTCAGAGTCCACCTCGGTCAGAACACAAGCGCATGGAGAACGCAGAAAAACGGACTCCCACAAGGCTCAGTTCTAGCTCCAACCCTGTTCAACCTCTACATAAACGACCTGCCCACTACAAAATCCCGCAAATTCATCTATGCAGACGACATCTGTTTGGCACTCCAAGCACCAGACTTTGAGCCACTGGAACGGGTGCTCACGGAAGATCTTGCCAAACTGGACCAGTTCTGCAAAACCTGGCACCTAAAACCAAGCCCAGCAAAAACCATCTCCAGTGTATTCCATCTCCACAATATAAAAGCTGCCAGAGAACTAAACATCCACCTGAGCGGACTTAAGCTTAAGCATGCCTCGAATCTAACCTACCTTGGAGTGACCCTTGACTGGACCCTATCCTTCAAGGAACATTTAAAGGGGACGGCTGCTAAGGTGAAGGCACGAAACAACCTGCTCTGCAAGCTCACTGGTGCAAAATGGGGGGTGGCAGCCTCCACCCTGCGTACCTCAGCACTGGCCCTTTCATACTCTGTAGCAGAATATTGTGCCCCTGTCTGGTCCAGGTCATCCTACACACACCACGCAGACACCCAGCTCAACACAACCATGAGAACCATAACTGGGACAATCCGCTCAACACCACTCCCCTGGCTCCCTGTACTGTCAAACATACCCCCCCCCCACACACACACACATCCGGCAAGCAGCACTAACTCAAAGGATGCTTCAAAAAGCCAAAGATTCTCCTCACTTACCAATCTATGCAGATATCTACACCCCACCCACTGCCCGACTTCCATCCAGATGGCCGATTTGGAAAAACCCTCCCCCAGCTGACTTCACCACCCAGACAGCTTGGCAAGAGGAATGGGAGACCAAGGAGGTCCCAAACAAACACCTGGTGGCAAACCCCAACCAACAGGTCCCGGGGACCAACCTCCCAAGGAGACAGTGGTCTACACTCAATCGCTTCAGGACTGGACATGGCCCCTGCTTGGCCAGCCTTCACAGATGGGGCAGTAGCCCTAGCCCACTGTGCGCATGTGGAGAGGAGCAAACAATGGAACACATCATAAAGGCTTGCCCGCTCCAAAGACTGGAAGGAGGATTACACACCCTCCATACAGCAAACCAGGAGGCAACTGCTTGGCTTGAGGACTTTGCATTCGCTAAATAAATAAAATAGTTACATGGTGCCCTGTATTCCAGTCATCTTCCACCACAGTGCAGCAGCACACCAGTGTGCTGGGAGAGATCATCACATGTGTTGTGGGAAACTGTTTAATTTCACTAAATTGGTCCAAATAATTTGCCGTTGTGCTTACAGTGTAGTGGCTCTTCCATGTCAGTGGGTGGCAGTATAAAAGCAGTCTTTCTTCTTTACCTGCGGAGGGGCGGGGTTACCTTCATTATGCCTCGGTGCAAAGGAGGCAGACGGTGGTCTATTGATGCGTCTGTGTGTGGTTGTGTGTGTCTGTCTGTTACCAGCTTTTAAGCTTGCCTGGTCAAAATTAAATGGAACTAAAGGCTTGTATCATTGTATCGCCATATTTTCTCAACTCGTAATTTGCTGGAATTTCAACATTAGGCTTTGTTTTCAAAATAAACACAAATTTAACTCACTGTTGTCGTCAACAATGGAGCCGTGAAAAAAGGTATTGTAATAACTATGCTGGGCCACTAGCGACAGCGAGCAACTTTTTTACAGCCCACAGACGACTTCCTGTCAGTTGATCTCTTGCTGAACTTTTATATTAGCGTTTGCTACTGTGCTGTCTGGGCACATCCTGGGTAATTTGTGGAGTGACTACATCACCAACACCACAGTGTCATGACCCGAATGTCGGTCTCGTTCGTGCTCGGGTCATACATTATCTTTTCCAGGCTTTAACAGCAGTGCGTCCCTTCTAGCTCCCCGGGCTCTTATTGTGACAGTGCCTGGTGGAGCTCCCTGCTGTCAAAGTCAACAGCTGCGCTGCATTCGGGATCATTAGTGACCGGTGTTAAAAGCGGACGCTGAATGCACCCCGATGCAGCAGTCTCTGTTATACTCCTGTTATACTTCCCGACAGAACGTCACATCGTCTGGCGCTCCGGGCGTTTCCCGGCTCAGATGCTGTTCATTTGTCATCTGTTTGTAAGTTACCCTATGATTATCCTACCCTCATTGTCGTGTATATTTTCCTCTGTTCCTAACCCCTCAATAAAACATCATTGCAACTCACCGGTGACTGCTGGCGTCTTATGGTGGCTCGCGAGGGCCACCGTGACAGTAGACTGCTGCCAGAACATCTAGAGAGAGGCGTCGCACCGAGACGCCATTCACCGTGAGTTAGCATAATTGGACTGTTGTTCCTACCTGTCTGGGTACCGTGCTGAAGCATGCCGTCGCGGAGGTCCCACACTCAGAGTCAGAGCGATGTTCTTGCAGACGCCCTCGAGTGCATGGACGAAATCCTCATCACCAACTCCCCCCTCGACTTCAACAGCGGCGTGCCCCGGTACCTGGATCAAGCCGAGGATATCCTCAATCATCTCCCCCGCTTCGCCAACCACCCTGAGGTAAGCGTGAGGAAAGATGACATCACTGCACAGCGCGAGATACTCTGTGAGCTGGAGGGAAATCCCGGCAGGAAGCCGAAGAGGAGGAGACATCGCCCCTTGCTTCGGGATCCCGCTCCTGCCTCCGCTCCGGCCCGGGAGTTCACACCACCCGGAGGTCTTTCCCCGTCAAGCGTGTCGTCACTCGGGATTCCCTCAGCGGAGCTGCAGCTGACAGCAATCAGGATCTGGGACCAAGTGCCTGCTGCTCGCTCCGCTGTGCATCCATCGTTAATTATGAAGCATGTGGCGGCGGCAGTTAGACTGGTGGAGAGGAATCTAGAGTTGCGTGAGTTCCCTGAGTTTGCCGACCTGCTCGCCTCTGTTTCTGCACAGGAGCGGCGATTCCCGGATCTCACCTTCGCCTCGCCCCCTGCAAGAAACTGTCGTCACACCGGCTGTCAACCTTGAATCCCGTCCGGATCCAGTTCAGGGTTGCCGCAAGGGCTCAATCCCCCACACAGCTGCCACTCCTGCACCTCGTCAGAGGGGAATCCCCGCAGCCTCTCCCCCCAGGCCATTTTCTCCTGCTGTCCTGTCAACGCTCCGTGCCCGGCTCATCTCGGCTGACGCCCCCTCCTCCTCGTCGCCTATCCTGGTTGCTGTGTGTCTCTGGAGTCCTGTCCTGGCGAGCTCCGTCTCGGAACCATCTCCAGCGGCTCCCCCTCGTCCTCCCATGGGGCCGGCTGTCGCCGTCCGGCGGGGAAAGGGAGGAGCAACGTCCACCGCAGCAGGCACCATCCAGCCTCCAGGAGACAGGCAAGTCCAAACTCTGGTTCAGGTTCAGGTTCAGGTTACTTTATTTGTACCCGTAGGTAGATTTGTTCTCATCTATATTCTCATTACTGTGATTTGCCTTGTCAGACTCCTGGGGGTGGAGCTCGGGGTTCGCCGCCCCCGAGCTCCCACCACCTGCTGTGGCTTTGATTGTTAATCCCGCATCCTCTGTGTCTCCCTCCGCTGAGTGGTCCTTGACGCCAGGCCAATGTCGCTGGATGAGGAGGGGCCCCGCGGTTCTGGAGAGCTTGGTTCCGGTCCCGCAGCCACGTCGTGGGCAGAGGAGGAGGGCGGACTGCAGCATGGAACCTGCACCGACGAGGAAGTGTCCCCGGGTCTCCACGGATGAGCGGTCTGGTCCAGCGGACGAGGGTCCCCTGCCACCACGCCGTGCGGGCCGTCGGCGTGGGCTTTGGTGCCGGAGGATCTAGAAGCTGCAGACACCATCATGCCAGCTGCGGAGCCCAACGTAGCTGAGTGGGAGCCTGATGACGACCTCCTGCTGTCTGAGCCCGGATCTTCGCAGTCCTGG
The DNA here is from genome assembly GCA_020510985.1 of Pholidichthys leucotaenia. Classification (NCBI taxonomy): domain Eukaryota; kingdom Metazoa; phylum Chordata; class Actinopteri; order Cichliformes; family Pholidichthyidae; genus Pholidichthys; species Pholidichthys leucotaenia. The sequence goes on from CM035837.1 coordinate 216,010,100, forward strand.
ATGGCGTCAGAACCCGAGATCAGGCAAGTGCTCTGTATTGTCTTTCTCCTTTCTGTCCTAGAGCATTTTTGCCTGTGTCTTGGGGAGACGAGCCCGGTGCAGCCGCCCACTGCGTCCAAGCTTATCTCGCCGGGTTCTGGCGCTGCCGGTGATCCTGATCCCGGTTCTTTTCTCTCTCCCGAGCCTTCTCCCAGGGTCGCCAGTGCAGAGCTGATTTCGCCCGTTGTGCCAGATGTTCCGGGTTCAGGGTTGGAGGTCGGTACTGGTGCGGCGCCGACCCAATCGGGGTCCATCGCGGGTGCAGCCGTGACCCAATTGGGGTCCGACGAGGGTGCAGCACCAGCAGAATTAAAGGTCGGTGAGGGAGCTGCAGATCCCCTGCCGCCGGATACTGGACGGGCTCATCTCCTTCATCTTCATCATCACCATCACCCTCCTCGTCCTTCTGAGGAGCGCAACCTATCTCCACCTGGGGCTGTTGGGGTTCCGAATGCTCCACCCGGTTCTCCCTTGTCTTCCCCTTCTCCAGGGAGGCCGCCTTCTACTTCCCCCCTACAGTCCTGGTGGTCAAGCGATGCAAGTTGGCCGCCCGAAGGACTGCTGCACCCATTTGGCTCTCTGGGCCGGCCACCCGACCCACTGGACTACCTGTTTGGCGACCTGGTCCGGCCGCTTGAAATTCATTGTTTCTGGGCATGGGACTGGGTTAGGCCACCCGAACTATCAGCCTCCATGCCTCAGAGCCAGGACTGCCGTCATCCCAGGTTTTTTCCATCATTATCATGTCTGTAAACTTTTGGGATGTGCGGGGGGGCCTGGTATCTGTAATTTTGTATCTCACCTTTTTCCCTTAGCCGGTGATTTGTGTTTTTTTTCCTCCCCTCTATCTAATGTCCATTTACTGTTTGAAACTGTTATATGTATTGCCTGTTGGGTTCTGTCCTTGTGTTACCCACACGTTATGGAGTATTGTGTTTTGTTTTTTTTTTCTTCTCCACAATACTCTGTAATTGCTTTGATGGTCCCCTGTCATCATTTTGGTTGTCGCTTCTCCTTTTTCCTCTCTCCCTCCTGCCGGCGCCCCATCCGCCCACCCTAGGGGTGGGGGGGTCAGGGGCTTGGGTGTTATTTGGCCGTTCAGGAGCCTGGCCTCAAGGGGGAGGTACTGTCATGACCCGAGTGCCGGTCTCGTCCGCACTCGGGTCATACATTATCTTTTCCAGGCTTTGACAGCAGTGCGTCCCTTCTAGCTCCCCGGGCTCTTATTGTGACAGCGCCCGGTGGAGCTCCCTGCTGTCAAAGTCAACAGCTGCACTGCATTCGGGGTCATTAGTGACCGGTGTTAAAAGCGGACGCTGAATGCACCCCGATGCAGCAGTCTCTGTTATACTCCTGTTATACTTCCCGACAGAACGTCACATCGTCTGGCGCTTCGGGCATTTCCCAGCTCAGACGCTGTTCATTCGTCATCTGTTTGTAAGTTACCCTGTAATTAACTGCTACCAGAGCGGTGGCTCAGTTGGTAGAGCATCCGCCCCACACCCGGGAGGCAGGGGTTCAAATCCCTGCCGGATCATGCCGAAGACCATATAAAAGTGGAACTGCCTGCCGTCCAGCTTGGTGCTCAGCAATAACGGAATGGAGGAGGGAAATTTGTGGCGGCGCCTTGCATGGCAGCGGCCCTCTGATTCTGCACTTGGGGTGTGTGTGATTAACACAGTAGATAGGTAAAACACAATCTCGTTCTGCTGTACATGATTGGTTGTACAGTTGAATGACAATAAGGGTGATTTAATTATCCTACCCTCATTATCGTGTGTACTTTCCTCTGTTCCTAACCCTCAATAAAACATCATTGCAACTCACCGGTGACTGCTGGCGTCTTATGGTGGCTCGCGAGGGCCACCGTGACACACAGTGCTTGAAAGGGCAGGAGTTCCCTCCATGTTTGTCCTCTTGAAACAGAGATGCTTGCGCAGGCTGGGCTATGTTACCCGCGTGGAGGACGGACACATCCCTAAGGATCTTCTTTATGGAGACCTAGTGTCTGGAAAGAGGCCAACAAAAAAGACCCCAGCTGCGCTTCAAAGACATCTGCAAATGAGACCTCAAGCCACTTGCCATTGACACCAACACCTGGCAGGCAGTAGCTGCAGACAAATCCACCTGGAAGCACCAAGTGCCTCCAGGCAATTCAAGAGCAAACTGATGTGGCAGGCAGAAAAGAAGAGACTCTAGAGAAAGACTCAGCCATCAGCGGACAGACCTGCCTCAGTGTTCATTTGCGTGTGCTGCGGCTGGAACTGTCATTCTCACATTCGGACTCTACAGTCACAGCAGATGCTGTACTCACCCAGATATCCAGGGCACTACTCCATGATTCTACAGGATCAATGGATGCCTACTCTCTGCCTACTCTACTCTGTTACTGAAAACCAAACATGTATTCAGCAACTACAACATTTATTCATCACATCAATTGTTTTCAGACTCCTTTTGCTGTTTAGTTTTGCAGAGTAAGGACGAGGTATTGTCTTCCTGGAGTTTTCAGTTCATCGGTAAAACCTACAAGTCCCACATTCCTCACCTCAAAAACATGGCAGATCACAGTGGACAGCTGAGCGAAGGAAAAACTGTTTCAAAGTAAGTTTTGTGCTTAAATTATGCAGCCATTTCAATATTAAAACACGAATAACTCCTACAATGGCAACATTTGATTCTTAAAGCTTATATCCATATGTCCCATCTAGGGACAAGAGTTGCAAATTAGCTAATAGCTATACACTCTATGTGCAACACATCAGATTGATTGTCTTTGATTAATTGTCTATGTTTATTGCACTGTCCCTGTCAAATAAACTAATCTACTACTACTATATCATATTATTTTTCTTCCAATGTCCTATTTTTTTCTGTACTGGGGGCTGCTTGGTTACTTTTGCCTTGGTGCAAAGCAATGTAGGCAAATGGTAATAGCTACATGCATTTGTGTGTGCATCTGTCTGTCTGTCCAGCTTTCCAGCTCACCTGGTCAAAATCAAGTGGAACTAAAGGCCTGTATCATTGTATCATCATATTTTATCGACTTTTAATTTGGCAAAATTTCCAGATATGGCTTTGTTTTCAAAATAAGCACAAATTTAACTCACCTTTACCATCAATGGTGCTGGGAAAGAAGGCATTGTAATAACTATGCTGGGCCAGTAGCGGTGGCAGTGCACCTTTTTTACACCCCCCCCCCCCCGCCATGACTCCCTGTCACAGGCACCGAGGCATCAGCACATTAGTGCTTTCATTATGTCTGCAGCCATGTTGTACCTGCCATTGACCCCCCCCCCCCCACACACACACACACACACAAATGCAACATCTTGATATCAGCTCTTTGCAGTACTGAACAAGCAGTGGATATAAACTGTTGTGGAGCTCCAGCCAGCCGGTCTCCAGTCAGTGGCCGTCTCATTTTAAAGCTAATTTTTTCTCCATTGTTGATACTGCTGGGAGTGGTGGAATCTCAACCCTAACTGGCCATCACAACCAAGCATCATGCAAATTTTTCAGCTGAGATGAACACAGTCCAACTCACATGGATGCAAATTTGCATGTACTTGCACCACCCAGAGCAAATGCATGTGTGTCTGTGCCTTTCCATTGACTCTGTATGTAATTACCACACCATGTTTCACACTGAGTAAAACCAAAGTACATTGTGTCATTACATATAGACTACAGTGTGTTATGTTGTAATATTTTTGGCTGGTTAAATGTAAAATGTTGGTTCAATGTAAAAAATGTGCCATGGCTCTGAAAAGGTTGAAACACCCTGCTGCGCTACACAAAAGTGTCAGTTATACACATAGCCTTCGTACTGGTTTGCCTGAGTAGTGCTACAAGTGCTCTTTTTAACAATATAAGCTATATAAAGCTCAATGTTCTCTCAGTGGCTGTGGTCATCAGTGACTAAAGCAGCACTTCAGTAAAGGCTCACCTTACCTGTGATATATTACTTCAGGCTAAGTTCTGAATAAGTGCAATGCTCCATGGCAATGTCAAATTATTTTAAATGATGTCTGACATCAAAGATCCCAATGATTTCTAAAATGACAAAAATGCTTGCAAGAAATGTTAAGAAAGTACACTGCAAAAGGATTTAGTATTGCTTTGAACTGATATTTGGTCCTTTGCTGATATTAATCATCAAAGTGTTAACTGAGGCAGCTACAAAAGCAGAGATAAGTATTTATAAAGTCACTTTATTTTCAAGTATATGAACATGAACAGGGCAGCTCGGGGGAGCAGTGGTTAGCACTGTGGCAGCACAGTAAGAAGATCACGGGATCTATTCCACCCCTGACCATCGTGGGTTCAATCCCACCCCCTGACCATCAGTGTGGAGTTCTGTGGAGTTCTTCTGTGTGGAGTTTGCATGTTCTTCCTGTGTCTGTGTGGGTTTGCCATTGTTTGCCATTTGGTAAACAATTTGCCATTTGGTATTCAGGTTTCCTCCCACAGGCCATAAACATGCAGGTTAGGTTAATTAGAGACTCTAAAGTGGCCCTGGGTGTGAATGGTAAAGGAATTGGTGCCGTACCGTGGCTGCCTCATCTATCCATGAGGATGCCCTGAATTTCCCTCTGGGGATCAATAAAATATACAAAATACAAAAAAAAAAAAAAAAAAAAAGAAGAAGAAGAAGAAGAAGAAGAAGAAGAAGAAGAAGAAGAAGAAGAAGAAGAAGGAAGCGTTGATGTTGGGAAACAGAGTTTGCATGGTGAAACTACTGCAGCTACAGAGAAGTCAAAGTGTAGCATCTGAAGCAAGTACTGCATGGGAAATTGCAATGCAGAGAGCCCCTGCCTTCAAGATATGCTGTCCCATCAGGGTCCAGCTTACATAGCATGCAGCTTCCTGTAGACATATTCAATAGATGATAAGAACATATCTCCACGTAGCAGATACACAGGTTATTTGGCCTACAAAAAAGAATATCTAATAGATTTCTTGTTTACTGGATCACTGAGGTGGAAAAATGAGAACTGATGCTTGTTTTCTTTTTTGTATCTGGTATATTGTGCATGTTCCAAAATATCTCAACACAAAGCATCAAAGCATCCATTAGTGGGACTTATCCTGCATAACCCCAGCATGGCCGCAAGATATGCATTTACTCACCACTGACTCATCCTTTCAGTATTACAATATGCAGAGTTCCAAAAGGCCTGTTTAGTCACATCAGCATGGGTTATCACTGCTGTGCAGTACAGGATAGGGCGTGTTTAGCGTGCCACTTTCTAAAATAAAGTTTTTTTCCAAAAATGTTTGGACCAAGAAATGTTCTTGTAAATTGTCTTGTTAAATGACTGCTGTGGATTTACACACATTATACACACTTTCTACTTTAATTCACAAGGCTTGGCATAAATATTGTGTTTTGGAATTTTCGAAAGTAAGTTAGCTCATCAGCCATTGTATGGCCACTAATACATACTGATACTGCATACTGTTTCCCTAAAAATGAGGGTTTTTTTTCTTTGTTTTCAAGCATTTCTGGCCCTTAAAGTCAAGTCAAACTTTATTCATAAGCTCATTTAATACAACCTCAGTTGACCAAAGTGCTGAACAGATACCAAAAACAAACAATTAACCATAAAAACAAGCTAAAACAAACAAATACATCCACATGAACATAAAATGATTAAAATACGAAGAATTAAAATTAAAGCAGATATACAATAAATACAATAAATTTTGAAAATATTAGTAATAAGTAAGAACATGTCATGATGCCGAGCACGGGTCTGTGCCACATTCGGCTCTTTTGGCTATTGCTTCTTATGTATTTGTTCTTTATTTTCATCTATCATCGTTGTACTTTTATTTTGACAGTGCAGCTGGTGACTTCCGGCTGTCAAGCCGTTTTGTGGTTTTCACAGCTGTTTGTGTTTTGATTAATTACTTTCACTCCACACCTGTTTGGTTTTTGAGTTTCTGTGTCACTATTTAAGTTTGCTGGCGAGGTTTATTCCTCGCTGCGACCTCGTCATGTGTAGACAGGAGTCCCCACCCTTGATTCCCGTTTTAGTCTAAGCTTTATTCTCTGCTTCACCAGTTTAATTGTAAGTAATCTTTCATGGTTTTCTGTAATCATCCTTTGTGGTCTTGTGTATAACTTTTTTGCATTTCGCCCTTTGTGGCAAGTGTTTGTATTCATTATTATTATTCATTAAATAAGCAAACCCACTGCAGGTGAATGTTGCCTTATTTCTGCCCTGAAAGAGCCATTTATGTCAGTAGGTTGCAGCCCGTAGGTGCTAGCTGCAGTGGGTTTGCTTTTTTGTTTTCTTTTTCCTGCTTTTCCCTTTTTTTTCTCACACCTTTTTTGTGGCTGGACTGAGTGGCTGTCAGCATGTTCCCAGCACGCCGAAGGAGGAACTCAGCCGGGGATCCCAGATTAGATGAGCAGTGGGCAGCTGAATTTGTCCGGTGCCATGCTGCTGAAGCTCTCACCTCCCGCGGCCCAAAGAAGGTTCTGGAGAGCGTGGTAGCAGCAGTCGGGATTGTGGAGGCCCATCCCAGTTTGGGTAATTATCCCGAGTTTGCCGAGCTGCTGTTTACCATCTCCGCTCTCCAGCAACGATTTCCAGGGTTGGCGATAGGCTCATCTCCAGTCCGAAGACGACGCCTCTCGGCACAAAACTCAGCTCTTCCCTGTGGCACGGCTGTACTGAAGCAGATGGAGGAGAACCACCGGGTCCAGTCGCCGCAGCTTCCCCGCCATTACCCAGCCACGGGCAGTCAGAAGGATTTCTCCGTCTCGCAGCCAGCGGTGTTTTCATCGCCGTGTCTGAGAGAAAGTACAGCAGCTTCAGCCTCTAGGGTCCCCTCACAGGCTGTCTCGCCAGCTCCCTATCCCTGGTTTGTTTCAGCTGTTTCCCCCTCCTCCACGGTGCCTTCTCCAACTGCTGAGAGCTCAGCTGATTCTCCCTCGGCTCCGCCCGTCATCGTGTCTGCAGGAGCAGCTCCTCCAGGTTCTCCTAAGGGGCCCATGATCACCACAGGCAGGGAAAAAGAAGAAGCTGGGCTTGCTGCAGCAGGAACTATTGCGCCCTGGGAAAACAGGCAAGTGTTTTTTTTCATTCTGTTTCACCATCTGATGAATTACCTTGTCTGATTCCCGGGCATGAGGCTCAGGCAGTGCAGTCCACTGAGTCCTCACCACCTGCTGCAGCCACAAAAATCTTATCTGCCTTCTCTGTGTCTCCTCCAATACCCCTCGAGTGTCCGCCGGTTCCAGGGTTAAGCCGCCGGATGGAGGAGGAGCCTGCAGCCCTGGAGAACCTGGTTCCAGCCCCTCAGCCACGGTTTGGATAGAGAAGGAGGGCTGTCTGCTATCCAGAGCCTGAGGTGATGAAGACGCATCCCCAGGCTTCACCCATGCAGAATTTAGCCCCAGCAGGAAGCGGATCTCCTGTTGCCATGCCGGGCAAACCACCTGCATGGGGCACATTGTCAGGGGGTCCCAGGACTGCAGTGACCACCATGCCTGCTGTTGGGGCTGCCACAGCAGAGCCAGAGCTGAACCTCCAGGGGGTCGGGCCCAAGACATCATCATCTGGATCGACGGAGACCTGGACTGCGGTGAAACTTCAGCTCAGGCAAGTACTCTCCTTTGTTTTTGTTGTTTCAGTATTGGAGAGATTTTGTCTGGCTCTTGGTGGGGAGAGCCGGGTGCTGCCATCAGCAGTACCTGAGCTTGCCTTAGCAGGTTCCACTGCTGTCGGTGACCCTGACCCTGTTTCTGATCCTCTTTTATTTGAGTCTTCTCTCAGGGTCACCGAGGAACATCAAGCTATGTCAGAAGTCTCTGTGGGTTCCAGTCTGTGGCCTGGGTTCTTTGTGGGTCCTGCTCCTCCGGCTGAGGTCATCGTGGGGATGCCGTCCCAGCCCGGGATCTCCAAGTGTGCAGTACTTCCTCAGTCTGGGTCTCCATGGGTACTGCACCCCAGCTTGAATCCCATGTGGGTTTGGCGCTCCAGTCTCAGCCAGCTGTGGGTGCTACGGTCCAGCCCGGGGGCCATCGTGGGTGCAGCAATGCCTCAGTCCGGGGCCACCAAGGATGCAGTTATGCCTCAGTCCAGGGCTACCGAGGGTGCAGCTACGCCTCAGTCTGTGGCGACTGAGGGTACAGCTATGCCTCAGTCCAGGGCCACCGAGGGTGCAGCTCTGTCCCAGTCCGGGGCCACCAAGGGTGTAGCAATGCCTCAGTCCGGGGACACTGAGGGTGCTGCTTCACCCCAGTCCTTGTCACAGAGGTTGCTGCGCCTATGGCCAAGGCTTCAGTGGGTCCTCAGTCCACCCCCGGGTCTGTCGTGGTTCCTTCCCCACCATCTTCTGCATTGGATGCCCATCTTCTGGTTGTGAGGGTCCACAGTAAGCACCGGTTCCATTTGCTGCCTCCAGGGAGAAGTGGGTGGTGCACCACGGACTGCTGGCCCAGAGATGCGGGGAGGCCGCCCGACAAACTTTCTCAGTTTCTAGGGTGGCTTCTGAGTCCTGGATGGCCATCTGATGGACTCTTTCATCTATGTTGGTGGTTCCGGAGACCTGGTAGGCCACCCGACCTTTTCCACCTTAGGGTTGAGTGGAGCCGGGACTCTGGTAGGCCACCAGAACAGTTTTCTTATTGATCTTGTATAGCTTAGTTTCCTTCCACCTTGTTTTGCTTGTTTGTTTGTTTGTTTGTTTGTTTGTTTGTTTTTTAGTGTGTTTTTTGGGTTGTTTTATTTGTTTCCATGTATCTCCCTCCAAGCCTGGATCCCCCCCACTACCCTCCTGGGGTCAAATTTTGAAGTTATTCCTGTTAGGGGGGCGGTGTACGTTTGTTCCTTTTGATGTTATGGTGGGGTGTCTTGGATCCACCCCTTAAGGGAGGGGCACTGTCATGATGCCAAGCGCATGTCTGTGCCACATTCGGCTCTTTTGGTTAGTGTTCCTTTTTCCATATGCATTTGTCCTTTTTTTCATCTGTCATGGTTGTGCTTTTATGTTGACAGCACAGCTGTGACATTCCGGCTGTCAAGCCGTTTCATGGTTTTCACAGCTGCTTGTGTTTTGATTAATTACTTTCACTCCACATGTGTTTGGTTTTTGAGTTTCTTGTGTTACTATTTAAGTTCACTGGTGAGGTTTATTCCTCGCTGCGACCTCGTCGTGTATAGACAGGAGTCCCCACCCTTGATTCCTGTTTTAGTCTAAGCTTTATTCTCTGCTTCGCCAGTTTAATTGTAAGTAATCTTTCATGGTTTATCTTGATTTGTATTTTTCTGTAATCACCCTTTGTGGTCTTGTGTATAGCTTTTGGCATTTCGCCCATTGTTGCAAGTGTTTGTATTCATTATTATTATTCATTAAATAAGCAAACTCACTGCAGGTGAATGGTGCCTTATTTCTGCCCTGAAAGGGCCATTTATGTCAGAACAAAATAAAAAATGACAAAAGGCAATAGCAATAAGAGTCAGACCTCCTGGCCAGTAGGTGTTACACTTACTCCTGTACTAACTAGTTGGTAGAGACACATGACATCAACCCAGTCGTGCTATTGGCCATGTCAGTGATGGCTAAACTGAAGCTTTCTGAAGCAATGAACCACTTTGAACCACTTGCACTGAAAAAGGAGTCACTGCTTCGAACAGTTCAACACAGTTGTGAAGAGTGACATCTGCTGTCTGTGACTTATTATTGCATCTGAGAGTTGAAGGAAGTGGTCTCAAAGATTTATGTTTGATTTGGTGCACAATAAAATTTATTTTTCTTAAAACAAGGTATAATATGTATGTGCTCTACATGGTGTGATGTGATATGATTAATGGGATGTGTGTCTGAACTGAGTGAAATCTGTTGGTGAAAGATGCTGCTATTACAGAATTCAATAAGAAGTTTTTTTTTTTTTTTTTTAATTTGCAAGCAACAAAAAGTAACATTTCTAAAAATCAAACAGTTGACCCCCCCCCCTTCCCCCGCAGACTTGGTATTGCCCAACTGGTCCATGCCTTCTCTGGTCAATACTCAGAGTCATTTGTAGGGGCGGCAGGTGAGGATGATTCTCCACAAGGGCAACAAAACATTTTAAATTGTTAGTTGTCAAATAAAAGGACAAAGCCCTCTGTTCTCGTAGCTTAAAACAGAAGACTCGTCAATTAGAAAGAAAATGGCGCTCTACTAATTTAGATGAAATCTATTTAGCTTGGAGAAATCATCTTTTAATTTATAAAAAATCTCTTAGAAAAGCTAGAACGAGTTATTACTCTGCATTAATAGAAGAGAACAAGAATAATCCCAGGTTTCTTTTCAGTACTGTAGCCAGGTTGACAAAGAGTCAGGACTCTGTCAATCCTAGCATCCCCTTAGAGCTTACTAGTCAGGACTTTATGAACTTTTTCAATAATAAAATTTCATCCATCAGAGATAAAATCAATCAGATTCTTCCCACAGTTAACTTAAATACTGTAACTACTACAACTCCTTCTATTGATGTCTGTCTTGATGAGTTTACTCCAATCGACCTTTGTGAGTTAGACAAAGTAGTTTCCTCATCCAAACCTTCAACTTGTCTTTTAGATCCTATTCCTACCAGGTTATTTAAAGAAGTCTTCCCACTTATTGGGAGCTTTATTCTTCATATAATCAATTCTTCATTAACTTTAGGCCATGTACCGCAGGCTTTTAAAATGGCTGTAATTAAACCCTTACTCAAAAAGCCAACGCTAGATCCAGGAGCTTTAGCTAACTATAGACCAATCTCTAATCTCCCTTTCATTTCAAAAATCTTAGAAAGAGTTGTTGCTACGCAATTATTTGACCACCTGCAGGGAAATGGTTTACTTGAAGAGTTTCAATCTGGGTTTAGAATCCATCATAGTACTGAAACAGCCTTAGCGAAGGTCACTAATGACCTCCTCATTGCATCTGATAATGGACTAGTTTCTGTACTTGTCCTTTTAGATCTTAGTGCAGCTTTTGATACTATTGATCATAATATTCTACTTGATAGATTAGAACACTATGTTGGACTTAATGGAACTTCGTTGCAGTGGTTTAGATCTTATTTATCTGATAGGTTCCAGTTTGTTCATGTAAATGATGAGTTTTCTTTCAGCTCAAAGCTTAGTCATGGAGTTCCACAGGGATCTGTGCTAGGCCCTACTCTTTTTAGTTTATATATGCTTCCGTTAGGCAACATTATTAGAAAGCACTGTATACATTTTCATTGTTATGCAGATGACACACAATTATACCTGTCAATGAAGCCAGATGATACTAATCAATTAGCCAAGTTAGAAGCCTGTCTTAAGGAAATCAAAGCTTGGATGACTTGTAATTTCCTGCTATTAAATTCAGATAAGACTGAAGTCATTCTTGTTGGTCCAAAAAACCTTAGAAATTCCTTTCCAAATCAAACTTTCAGTTTGGACGCAGTTACTCTTTCTCTTAATAGCTCTGTGAGGAACCTTGGAGTTATTTTTGATCAGGATTTGTCCTTCAATTCACATATTAAATTTGTTTCTAAGACTGCCTTCTATCATTTGCGTAATATTGCCAAGATTAGGAGCATCTTGTCTCAGAGTGATGCTGAGAAGCTGATCCACGCTTTTGTTAGCTCGAGATTAGATTATTGTAATTCTTTATTATCAGGCTGTCCTAAAACATCTTTAAAAAGTCTTCAGCTGATCCAAAATGCTGCAGCAAGAGTTTTAACAGGTACTAGAAAGAGAGATCATATCTCTCCGGTTCTGGCCTCCCTTCATTGGCTTCCCATAGAGTTTAGAATTAAGTTTAAAATCCTTCTTCTCACTTACAAAGCTCTAAACAATCAGGCTCCTTTTTATTTAAAAGATCTGATACTACCGTATTATCCTAACAGAGCACTACGCTCTCAAAATGCAGGATTACTTGTAATACCTAGAATCTCCAAAAGTACAATGGGAGGCAGAGCCTTCAGTTATCAAGCTCCTCTCCTGTGGAATCAGCTGCCAATCTGGATTCGGGAGTCAGACTCGATCTCTGTTTTTAAGAATAGGGCTAAAACCTACCTTTTTGATCTAGCCTACAATTAGGGAGGGATCATGTGTTTCTGAACCCTCCCTTAGTTATGCTGCTAATAGGTTTAGTCAGCCGGGGGACCTCCAGTAATGCACTGGGCCTCACTCCTTTCCTCACTCTCTATGAAATATTTTTTTTTTGCTGGTCATTAACATTTGTTTGTTCTCTCCCATAGACTGAGTCCCCATCGTGCTGTTTGCTCTCTACATGTCTGTTCTTTTCTTCTTCTCTATCCCCTCACCCCCCAGCCAGTCGCAGCAGATGACTGCCCCTCCCTGAGCCTGGTTCTGCTGGAGGTTTCTTCCTGTTAAAAGGGAGTTTTTCCTCTCCACCGTCGCCAAGTGCTTGCTCACAGGGGATCGCCTGATTGCTGGGGTCTTTCTGCAACTGTGGGGGTCCCCCCTACAGTTGATAGTGCTATGAGATGACTGTTGTTGTGAAATGGCGCTATATAAATAAAGTTGAATTGAATTGAATTGAATTGTTCAAAATGGGGTAAATATTATGTTATTGATTTAGCTGCTGAATTGTAGTCTGAAGTTAGCTGGTTGCTAGTTTGCTCACGTGAGTTAAAGCTATGGGAGTACACAAAAGAATAAACGCTGCCTGGTAGGAATTAGCTGATCTGAGAAATGATTAGCTTTTCTCATGCAAATTTGGTCTTCATATTGTGTTAATCCTTCATGAAATGTGATCAGAATGGATTTGTTCATCAGCTGTTAAAGTGAAATTTACATGTGTTTCAGTACTCATCAAAATGTTAGCCACTCTGAACATTTATCAAGTACAAACAAAATCTCTATACCACTGATCCTCAAATATAAATGCCTTTAAATGTTGCTTGTCATCCCCCCTAAAATTCAAGTTAACCTTAAAGTGTTCTGTATTTTTAAAATGTCATGATTTTGATAATTATAAATTTCAATTAGAAAGCAAGTTTTACCACTTTCAATTATAGACCAAGTCACTCTGAAGGCTATTCTTATATATCCACGTTAAAAGAAATTGATTATTTTCACTGCAGATCATTTTCAGATTTTCTATTTGACATGGTTTTATGACCCAGTGACCGGATACAGACTCCAGAACAGATTCAATTAAGTTTATCAGCGTGTAAAATGTGTGAATGCGTGTGTGTAAGAGTGCGCAGGAACTGCAGGGAACAGAGCAGGACACCGTACAGCCTGGCAACCCTAGGAACACACACAACGGGACAGTTAGTGGTGGGAACTGCAGGAGAGGAACAGTTTAGTCTGAGGCTTACTGTATGCAGGGATGGTGGACAGCTCAAGTTCAATGCGGCGACTACGGCCAGGAGGACAGTGTCTGCAGATGAGAAACAACTCCTGCTTGTGCGTGGCTTGGAGATGAAGGTGTAGATTGGAAGGGAAGGAGAGGAGTCCACCGCCACAGAGGAGAGGAGAATCCGCCGCCATGGAGCTCCGCCTGTGCACAGGGGACTAGTAGACAAGGTGAGAAGAATGAATGGGCTTACGTGGGCTGCAGGTGAGGTCCTTCAGACTTCGTTGGCAGCAGGCTTGGAACAAGGTCAACGATAGGCTGTGGTAGACATCAAGAATGGCAGATGAAGCTTGTCTGGAGCACAGTGAGACAACTCCGCACTGAAGCCAGGGCAACGCAGTATAAGTAGGCCAGGTCAAGATGGAGAGCAGGTGTGCGTGCAGCTGATGGCAATAAGCACAGAGCAGACCATGACAGTACTCCGCCCCCTACGGAATGCCTCTCGGCAGTCGTTCCAACCTACCTGGATGCATCCCGTGGAAATTCCTGATGAAGTCCTTATCCAACACGAAGGAAGGATGCACCCAGGACCTCCACTCCGGCCCATAGCCCTCCCAGTCCACCAGGTATTGCAGGCTGCGACCCCGGCAACGGATGTCCAGGATGGCGGTCACTCCCCAAGACAGGTCGCCGTCGATCATCCTTGGCGGAGATGGAGACCTGGGAGGGGGACACAGAGGGCTGGAACAGAAAGGTTTAATCTGTGAGACATGGAAGGTCAGGCATATGCGGAGGGAGGGAGGGAGAGCTAGGTGCACAGACACTGGATTGACAATGCGAGAGATGGCAAAGAGTCCAATAAAGTGGTGGGCCATCTTCCTGGGCTCAGCCTTCAGATTAATGTTTCTGGTAGACAACCAAACCTTTTGACCCACCTGGTAAGAAGGAGCTGAAGTCCTATGGTTGTTGGCAACCGAGGAATTGTGTTCCACCGTGCGTCGTGGCGCGGGTCGCCTTCCACAGCCGGCGACAGCGCCTCAGGTGCGCCCGAACAGATGTTACGGCGACGTCACCCTCCTCCTCAGGGAATAATGAAGGGGTGTAACCAAGCGAGGCATGGAAGGGGGACATCCCAATGGCCGAAGAGATCATCGAGTTGTGGGCATACTCAATCCACGGTAGATGCAGGCTCCAAGACGCTGGATTGGCGGTGGCCACACACCGCAGTGCAGCCTCCAACTCCTGATTGGTCCGTTCGCACTGGCCATTGGACTGGGGATGGTAACTGGATGACAGGCTTACCGTAGCCCCAAGGGTGTTGCAAAATGACCTCCAAACCTGGGCGGTAAACTGGGGCTCCCAGTCAGAGATGATGTCCAGGAGAATCCCATGCCTCACCACATGCTGGACGAGCAGGTCGGCTGTCTCCCTAGCCGTAGGCAGCCCCTGTAGAGGAACAAAGTGAGCCGCCTTGGAGAACCTGTCAACAATGGTGAGCACTATGGTGTGGTTGTTGGAAGGTGGGAGGCAGGTGACAAATTCTAACGCCACATGGGACCAGGGCCTGCCGGGAATAGGGAAAGGATGGAGAGGACAATGAGGACTTGCCGGCGGCACACTGGGGACAAGCACGAACGTACTCCCCAACATTTTTCTGGAGGGAGGGCCACCAAAACGTTCATCATAGAAGTTCCTCCGTGCACCTTCTCCCTGGATGACAAGCGAACCTGGAGGTATGGGCCCAATGAATGACTTCACCACGGACGGCCGAAGGAACAAACAGCTTACCCGCAGGCCCCCCGCCAGGGTCCATTTCAGTCTCTTGCGCCCTCCAGACCTTGATGCCCCATGAGAGGGTGCCCACAACACAGGAGGGAGGAAGGATAGGATCCACTTCAGGGTCTGTAACATCAGTGGTGAACTGCCTGGAGAGGACGTCCGGCTTGGTGTTCTTGGACCGGGGACGGTACGTGATGGTAAAATCAAAGTGCCCAAAAAACAAGGACCAGCGGGCCTGGCGAGAATTCAGGCTCTTGGCCGTCCGAAGGAACTCCAGGTTCCTGTGGTCCGTCCAGACCACTTATGGCTGAGAGGCCCCCTCCAGCCAATGATGCCACTCCTCCAGCGTGAGCTTGACTACCAGGAGCTCTCTGTCACCAATGCTGTAATTGTGTTCTGCCAGGGACAGCCGCCGGGAGAAGAAAGCACACGGTGGGACAAGACAGCCCCCACTCCTGAATCTGAGGCATCCACCTCCACCAGACACTGAACAGCCGGATCCACCTGCACCAGGATGGGGGAATCAGAGAACCGTTACCTAAGAACCGAAAAGGCCATAGCTGCCTCCTCCATCCATTGAAAGGGCACTTTGAGTGAGGTGATGCGCATCAAGGGGAGAGCCAGCACACTATAGTTCTTAATGAAGCGGTGGTAAAAATTCGCAAACCCCAAGAATTGCTGAAGCTGTTTCCTGGAGGAGGGGGTTGGCCATTCCACCACTGCCTTAATCTTGCCAGGATCCGGGAGTATCTCCTTGTGAGAGATGATGAATCCCAGAAAGGACATTTTGGAGACATGGAAGTCACATTTTTCGGCTTTGACATACAGCTTATTCTCCAACAGCTGCTGCAGCACTCGCCTCACATGCACTTGATGTTCTTCTAAGGACTGAGAGAAGATCAAGATATCATCCAGGTAAACAAATACACCCAGGAAATCCCTCAACACATCATTAATAAGGCACTGAAACACCGCTGGAGCATTGGTTAGACCGAAGGGCATCACCAGATATTCAAAGTGACTGCTAGGGGTCCAAAACCCTGTCTTCCACTCATCGCCCTCCCGGATCCGCACCAGATGATAGGTATTGCGGAGGTCCAGCTTGGTGAACCACAATGCCCCCTGGAGGGAGTCGAAGGCAGTGTTGAGCAAGGGGAGGGTGTATTTGTCCTTGACTGTGATATTATTCAGTTCCCTAAAGTCGATACATGGCCTCAAGGAACCGTCCTTCTTGCCGACAAAAAAAAAATCCCACCCTCACCACCGAAGAAGACGGCCAGATTATGCCAAAGCTTAACAATTCTTTAATATAAGCGTCCATGGCTTCCCGCTCTGGAGGTGACAGGCTGTACAAACGGCTCGACGGAAGCGGAGCTCCGGGACGGAGATTTATGGCACAATCATACAGCCGGTGGGGGGGGGGGGGAGAGAGAGACAGGGCCTGGGTCTTACTAAAAGCGGCTCCGAGGTCATGATACTCTGGGGGAACTCTAGACAGGTCGGGAGGCGAGGCGATGGGAGCTCCCAAGGGCACGGACGGTGACAAAGCAGCTGATTGGAGGCAGGCGCCAAGACAAAATGAACTCCACGACCCAACACTCCCAGTGCGCCAGTCAATAGCCGGGTTATGGAGGTACAACCAGGGAAAACCAAGAATGACTGGGGACAAAGAAACCGGCAGCACAAAGAACTGCAACTCCTCCCGATGATTTCCAGAAATGATGACAGATACTGGGGCAGTCTGCTGAGAAACTATGGCCATAGGAGCTATGGCCATAGGAGCTTTGGATAGGGCAATGAGACGTAATGGAGACTTAAGTGGGAGACAGGGAAGGCCCAACTGGGTTGCCAGGTCCCTAGAAATAAAACTCTGCTCTGCCCCTGAGTTGATCATAGCCTGCATGAGAATTTCTTTATGTCTGTGCATGAAACGAATGGGGAGGAGAAGTCTAGACAGGGGATTTGGCTGAGGTGAGTCCGTGAGTCCCCCTACTGCGACACACGGACTCCCCCTTTTGGCCGAAGCTGACATGACACTACCTTATGCTCCTCGCTCCCGCAATAGAGACACAACTCCAACTCACGGCAGTGCTGTTTCTCTGCCAGAGACAACCTGGACTGACCCACTACCATTGGTTCCGAGGCCTCAGGGGAGTCGGAGGAAGGAAGGACCAATAGGGAAGGTTGAGGGGCGCGGTGGTACTGGGCACCCGAGCGACCGTAAGATTTATGTTCTGCTGCCCGTTCCCTCAACCTGTTATCTAAGCTGATGGCTAAGGAAATTAGCTCGGATAGCCTAGTTGGTTTCTCCAAGGGTGCTAGATCATCCCGAAGGCTAGGGCTGAGGCTCCTAATGAAGATACTACACAGGGAAGCCTCCTCCCACCCCACCTCGGTAGCCTCCACCCAGAAGTCGACGGCGTAGTCGTCCATGGCCTTGGTACCCTGTCTCAGATTTAGCAACCGAGAGGTAAGCACACTGTCCGGGTCGGAATGATCAAACACTTCATTAAATTCCCCAATAAACTGGCCATAAGTCAAGCTGGCATAGTTAACTCTAGCCATAACTGCATAAGACCAAGCTAACGCTTGCCCTTCCAGTAAATTAATCATATAACCAACCTTGCTATGGTCTGTGGTGAAATCCTCGGGTACTCACTGGAAAACTACCTCACACTGCATGACAAAACCCCTAGCCTCCCCTAGTTTACTGTTAAAGTGGTTGGGAGTTGGGACGGGGGTCAGCCGGGCAGGGGGCCCCTGTCTGAACTGGTTAGCCGGGGAGCTAGAAGGAGCTGAGGAGCTACTTGGGGCAGAAGAAGCCGGGGGAAATGCCTGGGGACTAGTTATCCGGTCCAACAGGTCCGTAACACGAGCTAATTGGATCAGTATAGATTGCTGCTGATAAGCCAATTGATCTATTCAGATCTCCATGTTATTTATCCAGCGCACCAAAGTGCTGTCAGCTGGGTCATTCTGGCGGAGTTGTACTGACATGGTTTTATGACCCAGTGACCAGACACAGACTCCAGAACAGATTCAATTAAGTTTATTAGCGTGTAAAATGTGTGAATGCGTGTCTGTAAGTGTGAGCAGGAACTGCAGGGAACAGAGCAGGACACCGTACAGCCTGGCAACCCTAGGAACACACTGGGACAGTTAGTGGTGGGAACTGCAGGAGAGGAACAGTTTAGTCTGTGGCTTACTGTATGCAGGGATGGTGGATGGCTCAAGTTCAGCGTGGCAGCTGCGGCCAGGAGGACAGTGTCTGCAGATGAGGTACAGCTCCTGCTTGTGCATGGCTTGGCCGCTGCCACAGAGGAGAGGAGAATCCACTGCCACGGAGCTCTGCCTGTGCACAGGGGACTAGTAGACAAGGTGAGAAGAATGAATGGGCTTATGTGGGCTGCAGGTGAGGTCTTTCAGACTTCGGTGGCAGCAGGCTTGGAACAAGGTCAACAATAGGCTGTGGTAGACGTCGAGAGTGGCAGATGAAGCTTGTCTGGAGCACAGTGAGACAATTCCGCACTGAAGACAGGGCAGCGTGATATAAATAGGCCAGGTCTAAATGGACAGCAGGTGTGTGCGCAGCTGATGGCAATAAGCACAGAGCAGACCATGACACTATTCTCTGTTAAAATACCACAACTGCATAAAAGAATATCTAAAAAATATATAAGAAATAAACAACAAATAAATGAATGAAAGAATAGCTGCATTTCATCTGCATAAACTTTTTAAAATATATTATTAAGGAAAATACAGCACTCTAAATTTTATTTGCATAATGTGTTAAATGAGTTCAAAAGCACTGCAATACAGCATCACTGATTTATTTGGAATTTAATTATTGACCTTAAATAATTAAATAAATAAAAATAAAAATTAAGTTTTAGTTCAAGCTTAAAATCACATTTCTAGTTTTCTCTTCCCATTTTATTTAATCACATGACAGCATTAATTCAATTCAATTCAATTCAATTCAACTTTATTTATATAGCGCCATTTCACAACAACAGTCATCTCATAGCACTATCAACTGAAGGGGGGACCCCCACAGTTGCAGAAAGACCCCAGCAATCAGGCGATCCCCTGTGAGCAAGCACTTGGCGACGGTGGAGAGGAAAAACTCCCTTTTTACACAAGGTAGTGATCAAACACAGATATTGATGACATATTTTCATCAATGTATAGTGATTTATCTCCTAGTATAACAAGATTCATCACCTTCACACTATACCTTTTGAGTTTGTTGGTGTTTAAGGGTCCATTTGCAATAAAGGGAGCACTAAAAATATAAATAAATTGATAAATAAAAAGTTGCAATGCTTCTTCCAGCATTTTTTTTTTTCTTGCCGCATTTGTCATCTTGTCCAGCCTGTTACTTTTCCTCTAAGGTCACCTCAGTGCTGAATACACTTGTGTGTATGTTTATATATTATATATCAACTAAAAACATATTATAAACCCATTTAAAGTTAGAGCTGGTCTCACTACCAACTTTTGGGGCTCCAACTATTCTGTCCAATCTTTTTCTTCCTTAGTAAACTTCATCAGTGTTTTAAGTAGCACTGTGACATTTCTAATGTTACTTTTTCATGTGTGCAACTTTTTTGTCATAATTTTACAGCTTTTCTTGTAAATCAGAGACATTTTTTCTTGTAAATTTGCCTACTTTTTGTATAAAAATGTAATATTTCCCCCATGTTGTTTTCCGCCTAAATTCAGTTTGTCATAAAAATGTAGCATTTTTCTAAAATTTGCATCTTTTGTCATGGAATTTAAGTCTTTTTCCTTACATATTTACAATATCATTTAAATTTCTGATTTTTTTAAATAATTTTTTTGACTATCATCAAATTGCTACTTTTGTCTTGTGAATTTATACTATTTTCTCCTAAATTTGCAAGTTTTTTTTTTTTTTCTGCTGAATTTGGTAAAGGTAAACTTGTTATTTACTTGTTATTTGAAAACTGAATGAACTGAATGTCATTGTATAAAAATTAAATTTCTAAATAATAAATCCACGTACCAAGGTGGTACGGAAAAAGGTGGATTGTCCTCTCTGGGTTGGGGAAAGGCTCCTGCCCCAAGTGGAGGAGTTTAAGTATCTTGGGGTCTTATTCACGAGTGAGGGGAAAATGGGGCGAGAGATTGACAGACAGATTGGAGCAGCATCTGCAGTGATGCGGACGCTGTACTGGTCTGTTGTGGTGAAGAGGGAGCTTAGTTCTAAGGCAAAGCTGTCGATTTACCAGTCAATCTACGTTCCTACTCTTACCTATGGTCATGAGCTTTGGGTAATGACTGAAAGAACAAGATCGCGGATACAAGCGGCTGAAATGAGCTTTCTCCGTAGGATTGCTGGACTCACCCTCAGAGATAGGGTGATGAGCTCAGTCATCCAGGAGAGGCTCAGAGTAGAACCGCTGCTCCTCCACATTGAAAGGAGTCAGTTGAGGTGGTATGGGCATCTGATTAGGATGCCTCCTGGACGCCTCCCACTTGAGGTGTTTCAGGCATGGCCCACTGGGAGGAGACCCCGGGGCAGACCTAGGACTCGGTGGAGAGACTATGTCTCTCAGCTGGTCTGGAAACGCCTTGGTATCCTCTCTGAAGAGCTGGAGCAGGTGGCTGGGGAGAGGGAAGTCTGGGCTTCTCTGCTTGAACTGCTGCCTCCGCGACCCGGACTTCCGGAAAAGCGGTAGAAGATGGATGGATGGATGGATGGATAAATCCAGAGTAAGTTTTTAATACCAGGACAATTTAGTCACAAATCTACTCACAAATTTACTATTATTTCATGAATGAAAAAGCACACCTAAGATGTGGTGCCTGCGCTGTGTTCATAATGTCTCTGTAGGCAGGAAAACTGTTACTTTTGTCATAGTCTAGCTGAGTAAATCACAGTAGTGTCCTTAGTTCATCTGCTTGGTAAGAAATAGCCACATGGTGGCAACTGGTGACATCATGAATTAATGAAAAAAACATTTGTCCTGTCAGAATAAATTGTGTTAATCACCACAACTGATTAATAACAAAATAAAATGAGTTAAGAATAATGGTTATTAAGCCTCATTCAGTGGCCAGATTAACCTCAATCAATACTGATTGCACTGTTAAGATGCTATTAAGAGGGAAGAAGGGGTAAAGAATATTTTACATCTTTTCAAGTTTTTGGCATTGAAAAATCTAGCATATATTACATCCTCCAAAATTGTCCATGATGTACCTTTTTTAAACATTTGAACATTAACTGAGCTTTTTTTTTTTTTTTTTAATATCAGGAGCAAGAATCTGATAGCAGCAGGGTGAACCAAGAAGGAGAGGAGAGAGGAGGTAAAGGTAACCAGAGAATCAGCACAGGTGTCCAGAGGGAGAGAGAGAGACAGCACTGATGACTAGTGAGAGAGAGGAGGCGCAGGAGGCACACATGATCAGGTAAAAATAGCCAAAACTTGATTTCTGCCAGTGCTGAAATGCTTATCACATAATGATAGGTTTTAAGTAGGCCTGCTTCTTCATCGTGGCATAGACTATTTAAAGTATAGATTTGGTAAATTAGGGAAATAATTTTTACAACTGTTACTAATATGGGAATGCCAAAAAAAGGGTTAAATTCACCTTGTCTTTTTAGCAAAGTTAATGATTTTGCACTCTTCCTCCACACTAGGATACATATGCTGTCATTTTTTTTGATTAAAAAATAATTTTCCTTTAAAAATGAAAAAGAGGACATTGGAGACAACTGCCTGTACCGATGACCTGACAGTCCTATAATAAAAAAGATTAAAGAAAGGGGAGAGATTTCAACCCTCCCAGTGTTTGAGACAAAGTTACGCCCTTGGGTCCAGGCTGTTATCAGAGCCTGCAACTCAGCCTAATGTCCCAGCCAGGATCCCACACCAGCTGGGTCAGCTTCAACGCTGAGACTTCATCCGTGGCAGCTGCTCTTACTTTCTGCAGATGGCTGGCTTGCCATCTCGATCCATCAGCCGTTCGGACAGCAACTGGTCTCAGCTGCATGGCCATCTTCATGGGTGTCAGTGGCGGTGATGATGTTGAGGACAACTGCGGGTCCGGGCGTTCAGATCTGCAGACCTGAACCCAATCCATCACTGCAAGTGGTGCTCTGTTCGGCTGCACTCGGCTGTGATGGCGTGGCTCTCACGTCTGCTGTGGGGCATTCACCAAGGTCTGGTGGTTCTGCTGTGTCCTGTTGGGTCACGGACTCTTCATCCTGTAGCTCAGTGGCGTCTCCTGGAAGCTGATGCTGTGCGTGGATTTGGAAGGAATCAGGCCTCTTCTCTTCCTCTTCTGGGAAGTTGATGTGTTTTTGTCGCCGTTAATAGAACCTGTGCTGGGTTGTCGTGTCCCGGGGTTCCCGATAAATGCAGGCTCCCTCTCCTGCAGCTCTGCAGTGGCTCTTTGAGGCTTATGCTGGGCGAGGATCTGAGGTGAGTCTGGTCTGTGCTGTCTTTCCGTGCTGTGTTCTCTCTGTGCTGTGTTCTTCGGCTGTAACCACATCCACAAAATCACACTCTCCCTCCTGTGATGAGGCTGCGGCTTGTGAACACTCGTTCTACTCTGGCACTGGCTCCGGGTCCCACATGGCTGCTGACTGGGGCTCTTGTGACTACTCTGGTTCTGCTGGGTTCTGTCCGGAACTTTTTAAAATAAAACTTTAATTTTGGTGATACTGAGTATTGTCGGTTTGGAGACTGAGCGCCTAAAGAGAAAGAAAGAGACTGTAAAATCACCATCCCTTACATTTATATGTTCGGTGAGATGATGTCACTGAGCAGCCACGTCATTACGATCATGAGCTTCTATATCATGTGACATTTCTGTGTAATATGTAGTCTTTTAGCTGTGAAACCTTAAAGTCTTTCCTGTAGCTCACTGATATTTGTCTAGATCCTCCTCTTCTTTGATGACCAGAATCTTGGCCTGCTCTGGTGTACCATTTAATTAAATAAATACTGTACAATTTCTGTAATTTCCCAGTTTGGGATCAATAAAGGACATCTCTCTCTCTCTCTCTCTCTCTCTCTCTCTCTCTCTCTCTCTCTCTCTCTCTCTCTCTCTCTCCATATATACTGTATATATATATATACTGTATATAATTTGTGGTCCAGGTATTCTGCAGTTTCTTCTGTTTCCTCATGAAATGTGCTTTCCTGGTGATGTTGGTGTTTTTCTTTATGAGATGCTCATTTATGTAGACGTCTGATCCCTTTAGCTCCCTCCCCTGTTTCAGTAGAGCCACCTTGTATTTTATGTTTCTAAATCGCATTATGATGGATGGTTTATCGGTGTTGTTCCTCCGGGGCAGACGATGGCATGTTTCGATGGTGCTAGTGCCCTTATCAATCCCCTTTGACAGGAGAAAAGCAGCCACTTGTTGTGCCACAGTGTCAGAAACAGGCTCATCTGGCTACTCTGAGTGGTCGGTGTTCACTGCCCATGCACACGAATGCGGTTTTATTTTAAAACCAGTGATAAGTACATCATTCCTTCTGGTGTATTGCTCCAGGTAAGCTACTCTGCTTTCTAGGATGGAAATTTCCGTTTCCTTCTCTGCATTTTGTAGTCGTAGAGCCTTGACCTCCTCCACCAGTTCCAGAATG
This sequence comes from Pholidichthys leucotaenia, assembly GCA_020510985.1. NCBI lineage: Eukaryota > Metazoa > Chordata > Actinopteri > Cichliformes > Pholidichthyidae > Pholidichthys > Pholidichthys leucotaenia. Next base: position 216,033,850 of record CM035837.1, read on the forward strand.
GATTTCTGCTGCCATCTGACAGCAGGCACCTCCTCCAACAAAAAGTTGAGTGACTGCCCTAATTTCATCTGCTTCCTCCATCATGAGGTGCTTCTTTGGCAGCATTACTCTGGTTAACACTATCTAACATGAACTTTGCTCATGATGACTTAAGACGGGATTTGGGCTGACCAAAGCCCGTGCGTATGAGCCAGAATGCACACGATAGTAATGTTGCTTGGTAATAACACATCAGTTATGGTTAATTCCCAGATAGTTATTTTAGAAAGAAGAAATGGGGAAGAGATAATACTGGGATGAAAAATCAGATAAATGGTTTAATGTAGTGCACATGGATGCAGCACACAGACATGAATGAGTTTGAAACTTCAGGAAAAGAGGATGATACCTGTGCAAACTTTCATAAACTTTCATTAACCATGGCACTGAAGTGGCTCCCTACCCATGGGGAAATGAAGTGCTCACTATACTGTTGCTTTCGCAGACTGAGGGTTCTCCCCTGTCTTGTGTGGGGGTTTTCCGAGGTTTGTGACTCTTGTCCCAGTCCCTCCCAGGCAGGAGGGAATGAGGAGATCTGACACAGGTTCCAGTCTTCCGCCACAAAGCAAGCCCACACTCGGTGGCCCCTGCCAGCCCCTGACAGGTGGCAGTCGGGGAACTTGCTGGGGGAGAACCACAAATGTAGGTGAGGTGTGGGAGGCCTCAGTCCAGCTAGAAACCTGGGGGCACGCGACTGAGGAAGGTGTTGACACATCTCCTGTCTCTCTGGGGAGTTACAGTGAAAAGTAAAACACCACACACTCCTTGTTCATTTATTTATTCCCCTAAAAATAAACACATCAAGGCCTAATAAGTCCGTGATGAAAATGAGAATGTGAATAGAATAAAAATCTTCAGACTGTCACACCTCCCCCACTGCACTGCAGCTCACAGTGGAACGCACACATACACACTAATCTATAGACCCCAACAGTATGTCCGCAATTAAAATGAGAGTGTGGATGGAATAAAAAAACAAACAAACAAAAAAAACTATTAAGTGTATGATCATATTATAAATAAAATGATGGGTGATTATATTATGACTGTTACAACTCTCTCCATTAAAATAACAGAAAATCCCAGCACATGCTGTTTCCTCATGAGCTCCGGAGATGTACAATTTCAAAACATGCCACTCAAATAGCATTAAACAATGTGGTTCTGACGACAGACCTCCTTCTTCATGATCAAAAGCGGATTGTCATGAAATACACCATAACTGTGATGCACATGAGATTGCACGCTGCCACATCTCTTTGAAATGAGCCTCTGCCCCCCAGTGAAAAGCAGGCGCACTGTCTACCGGTGATTAGATAGTGTGATGCAATGCATAAAAGACAGACAATATGCTGACAGAAACTAACAAAAACGCCGGTGTACAGTGGGAAGTCTGGCGGAAAAGTCTGCTGATGACCATCAAAATAGGGCCTCAAATATCAAATGAAAACTAGATGTATGATGACCGTAATCGTTTTCCAGAAATATTTAAAGTCAAATAAATGTTCTCGTCACTGCATCACTTACTCGTCTGCAATGAGGACTCATGGAAGGAAAGGATCTCTCCCTGGTGGTGTCTTTTAAACATCAAATCAATTCAAGAATAATAGCTGCCAATTTCTGTTGCTATTCTGCCTGAGTACTGCGAAAATAACAAATTTCTATTGTCTTTTCATGTTCTCTTCTATTTGTTTGCATTTATTCTCTCTTTATTCATGTTTGCATTTATTTTCCAGTATCATGGGATTTTGCTGTAGATCTAGTACGTATAATTATATAGTTTTAGTTCTCTGGTAATTAGTCCATGTTGGTTTATTAGAGCATTAGTTGTGTCTATTCTGTGGAAATCAATCCAAAAGTATTGTGATTAGTAGCCACATAGAAGCACGAACTTGCTGAATGAATTATGGTTTTCTTGTGTGCCACACATATTCTGTAGCTTATCATCTCCTCATCTCTCATCCAGTTGTTTTTTTCTCTTGGACTGTCTAATGAAATCAGCATGTCTATCAAAATAACATTTTTAAAAAGGCACATTTCTTGAATGCTTGAGGCAATCCTGGGGCATAAAACTTCTCTGGGAGAACATTTCTGACATTCTTCTTCTGTTTTCCCAAGTTTTGAACAGCAGTATAGATTTTCCTGCTGAAATCCCAAAATTAACATACACCTTTACAATATTGAAGGAACATATGAATTCATTGCATTTAAGTTTACACTGTCAAGCTAGTAAGCACTACATAGCTTGATTTTAACAGAGGGTTGAGTGAAATATATTTTGTAATTATGGTAATGACAACCACTTAGCTAGAAATGAAAAGTTATTCTAATAATAATGTCGCTACTAGACAGTAGTTGTGCAAATGACTGAGTGTTATCGCTGATGCCCCATTTACAGCCTGTATCACAACCTGATCTCTGTCTGGATATGTTGTCTTGCAGTTTATTCTGTTTAACAAGCCTTTACAACTGCCATTAAAGGCATTCTTGTTAGCGCCAATGTGCCAAGGATCTACAGCAGGGAAAATAAATATTGAAGACGTTGTGGTGACCCACCACAATCTACATGGACATTCAATCCTCACACTCAGCCAGCCTGCACTAAGCAGGGGACAATTTGCATATGGACAGAGAGCCCCTAGGAGACAATCAGAACAACAGACTATCGTTATACATCCCCGGATTAAGGAGAGGACGTCCGGGCGCCAGTTGGTCACGCGATTGATATGTATTGACTGATATGTATATCAATATGCAAATGTGTCATCCATTCTCTCTGTTGGTATAACATGTATAAAAGAGCTTGCTATACATTCCTCAACAGTGCAGCGCAACGCAACACAGCACAACACAGCACACTGCACTACAAGTGTGTTTCATGATGTTGGAGGAAAATAAAACTGTGCAACCTTCCAGCTCGCCACATCTCACTTGAATTTATTCCTCCACAATGTCAACATTTTTCTCATTAAACATATTTCTGATGGAGCCATTGACCTGAGATTTTCACCAGATATCAGTAACAACCCAGTAATCCATACATACAACAAAATCAAGGCAACTGTGTTCACAAAACAAGTTATATTGAATAAAGTGAAATGACACAGGAAGTAAGTATTGAACACATGAAAAAGAGGTGCAAAAAGGCATAGAGAGCTAAGAAACCAGCTGAAATCCATCAGAATTTAGCAAGCCATCCCATCCCCCATTTATGTACAAATAAATTCCAGCTGGTTGAATGAATGAATGAATGAATGAATCTTTATTTCGGATTGATTAAAAGTAAAGATTAAAAAGAAACAGAATAATATAACAAAGGGGAAAAAAGAAAAAAAAATCCAACAAGGTCAAATTAATAATAATAATAATAATACATTTTATTTAAAAGCGCCTTTCAAGACACTCAAGGACACTTTACAGAAATAGATAAAACACAGTATCAATAAACAACAAAAACACAAAAAACGACAATCATAAAAAAAAATTAAAATAAATTAGACAATAACTCCTCTGATTATACAGTTCAACATAAGTTATCAGAAATGGGTGATGGCTGAAGCCGCAGCTTATATTGCCCACCCATATTCCATCCAAGAACTCAAAAGAAAAACAAAACAAGAGCGATTACAATTCAGAACAAAGCTAAGACAAAATGTGACAAAAAAAAACTAAGCAACAACACAACACAGACTGGATATGACAATCCTTATGCGATTTTACATGTCATCTTGTATATATGTTTGGAGTATTTCTTCCTTTAGTTTTTGTTTAAATTGTCCAAGCATTGTACATGATTTGAATTCAGGTCCAAAAACGTTCCACAGTCTGTTCCTTGCACTGAAACACAGTGTTGCTTGGTGGTAGTTCTCACTGAAGGTTTTTGAAATATACATGTTCCTCTGAAATGATATTGTTTCTCCCTTATTTGGAACAACTTTTGGATATTTGCGGGCAGTGATAGATTCTTCACTTTAAATATTATTACTGCAGTTTTAAAGTCAACCAGATCTTTCAACTTGAGAGCTTTTAATTTAAGAAAAAGTGGGTGTGTTGGTTCCCTGTAAGCAGCTTTGTTTATTATTCTAATAGCTCTCTTCTGAAGCATAAAGACTGGACATTGTCAGAAAATTGTATATATGTACAAATATGTTATCATTTCATAATTAGTTTTTAGCTGAACTTTTCTGTATTTTTCCCTTACAATGGCTGCAACAATGCTGCATCAGGAAGGTTTAACTCACCCTGTAACAGACATGCCTCAACAGACCAGAATAATCTGTATTTACTTAAAGTTTAGAAACTGGTATGCAAGAAGTCATGTGCTGACATGGAGTTGTCTTTGTGTTACACAGGAAAGCCTGACCGTTGTATGTTCTTATCAGTCGCCACAAGGGTGCCCACAAGGGTGCAGTAGATGTTTCCTGTGTCTGACCTGTTCTGTATAAAAGGGAAGTGCTGGCTTTGTGTAGCAGCGCTCATTTCCCATCTGTAATCAGAGGTGTGTGTCGCTCCTTGTACAAGTAAAAACTTTGAACACATTTTGTGTCTCGAATCTTATTAAGGTACGAACCTAACAGAGTACTATTATTTTGTGAGTTTTGAGTTTCAGATTCCTGACAGATATACAGTATGTTTGTTTTATATGTATTTCCCCGTACTTCAGTGCAATATGTCATGTATGGGAGTATTAATGAATGACACAAGGTATATAGTGTGGGTTGATTCAGCTAATATTTCACTCTGTGTAGTATTGCAATTGATTTAGATATTTTACCTTTAATATAATTAATATGTGACTTCCAACACAGTTTATCATCAATTATTACTCCAATAAATTTAGTTTCAGATACCCTTTCAATCTCTACACCATTTACACTGAGTTTAGATACTAAGTTGTTGTGATGGTTGTTAAAAACTATGAATTCTGTCTTACTTAAATTGAGCGTTGATTTGTTTGAATCAAACCACAGTTTAAGCTTTCCTAATTCCTTTCCGAGTGTATCCAAAAGTTGTTCCAAATTGCTTCCACTGCATAATAGATTAGTGTCATCGGCAAACAATATCAAATCCATTTTTCTGAAACTTTACATATATCATTTATATACATATTGAATAACAATGGCCCCAAAACTGAACCCTGTGGGACTCCACAAGTAACCTTCAGTAACTGTGAGTTTTTGTTACCAACACATACATACTGATATCTATTCTTTAAGTAACTGCATAACCAGGACAGTGCTACCCCCCTAATACCACAATTTTGTAGTTTCTTTAATAATAAATTATGATCCACTGTATCAAATGCTTTTTTTAAGATCCAGGAATAGCCCAACTGAATACTCTTTATTTTCAAAGGCAGTTGATATTTTTTCTATAAATTCCATTAGAGCAAATGCAGTTGTCCTCTTGTGTCTGAACCCATATTGCTGCTCACACAATAAATTATTCTTCATTATGAAGTTGTCAATTCTCTCACAGAATATTTTTTCAAGTATCTTGGAAAATTGCGGCAATAGTGAAATTGGTCTATAGTTTGAGAATTCCCCTCTGTCACCCGTCTTGTATATTGGAATTACTTTAGCTATTTTCATTGCATTGGGAAATATACCTGTTTGGAGAGACAGGTTACTGATATACGTCAGTGGCTTCACTAAGCATTCAATAATAGTTTTGACTAAGAGCATGTCAATGTTACGTGTGGCCCTCGCGAGCCACACAATGAGAGCCGAGGGCGAGCCAGTGAGTTGCGATGTTTATTAATAATAAGGAACAGGGGATAAGGAACACGGCCTCGTGGGCCAAAAGGCACAAATACTCATACAATTGTACACTCACAAGTTATGCAGAATGATGAGTAGAGGACTGGCGCCGGGCATAGGGGTTCCAGCCTTCAGTGTGCTAAGTTGCAGCCCCGAGTGATCGGAACTGCTCCTTCTTATACTCATCAGCAGCGCCTCAGCTGATGAGGGTTAATTGGGCTCCAGCCGTCCCGTAACTGACAGCTGGAAGCCCGCTGAGACACTGCCACAGAAAGGACAGGGTTGAGAGAACACGGTCTGAGCGCCGGATGGCACGGCGTCTCATCCACGTGACACAGCCCCCCCCTCACGGTCGGACTACGAACGACCCCATACCATCCAAGACCCCCCCCCCCCCCCACCTAGGGTGGGCGGATGGGGCGCAGGTCAGGAGGGAGAGAATCAGAGAGGAGAAGAAAAAAACGACAATAACTCAATACAGAGTACCAAGGGAAAACCCAAACACAACATGAGAGAAAAAAACAAACAAAACAGTCGACAATAAACCAGTACAGAGTACCAGGAAAACCCAAACACAATACTCCGTAACATAAGAGAAAAAAACCCAGAGAAGGAAAAAAAACACAGACAATAACCAATATCGAGTACAAGGGAAAAACCCAAACAATATACTCCACAAAATACAACAAGAAAAAAAAAACCCAGAGAAGGGAAAGAAAACAGGCAATAAACCAATATAGAGTACAAGGGGAAACCTAAACACAATACTCCATAAAATACAGCAAGGGAGAGAGAAAAAAAATCCAGAGAAAGGGAAAAAGGCAATCGATAACAAACCAATACAGAGTAAAAGGGAAAAACCCAAACACAATACTCCATAAGGTACCACATGAGAGAAAAACCCATACAGGCAGAGAATAATTGCGGCGATAATAGCCCAACACACAGGGAAGAAAAAAAAAACACAATACCCCATAAACCATGTACAGGTCAACCAACGAAAATCAACCCTGGGGTCCCCAAAATGAAAGGAGAACTCCCAAGGGCGAAAATAAACCATACAGCCATCCCTCGCACAGGAGGGGAAACCCCTTACCCCCCCCCCCCCCAAAAAAAAATCACGCTAAACGTGGAACAAAAATAGCAACTTAGCTGTACCCACCCAAATATAAGCACAGCACAAGACATTCAGGTCGGGAGGTCTCCCCGCACCCGGCATCCATACCGCTAACAGGGGTGAAGGGAAAAGTTCCGGCGGCCTACCCGAACTCCAGGCCAGAAAACACAGTTCCTCGGGAGGCCGAACCAGATCGCCGAACAGAAAGTCTAGCGGGTCGGGCGGTCGCAAAAGTGAGCCGAATGGGCATGGCAGATCCTCCGGCGGCCGGCCCACATCGCTCAACCACCAGGCCCGTGGGGGCGGAGGGAGAGGTCCAAATGGACCCTAGTGGAAGAGGCTTGGGGGAGAGCTGATGACGAGGTGGTCCAACGTCAGATGGCAGGAGATCAGCAGCTCCCTCACCGGATCTGGACACCGCTGGTGCAGAACCCACGTCGGACCCCGATTAGGTCTCGGGCAAACCCACGTCGGACCCCGATTGGGTCTCGGGCGAACCCACGTCGGACCCCGATTGGGTCTCTGTTGCTGCACCAGAACCGACCTCCGACGTCGAACCTGGACCCTCTAGCACCACGAGTGATGACAGCTCCTCCCCGGCGACCCTGGGAGAAGGCTCAGGAGAGAAAACAGAACCGGGATCAGGATCACCGGCAGCGCCAGAACCTGGCGAGATAAGCTCGGATGCAGCGGACGGCTGCACCTGGCTCATCTCCCCTAGAGACAGGCTAAAGTGCTCTAAGATAAGGAGAATAAAGATAAAGTAGAGCACTTGCCTGATCTCGGGTTCTGACGCTGTCCAGGACTGCGAAGATCTGGGATCCAGCATCAGGAGGTCATCATCAGGCTCCCACTCAGCTGCGTCGGGCTCCGCAGCCGGCATGATGGACAGCGCAGCTTGTGATTCCCCCAGCACCGGTGCCCACGCCGACAGCCCACACGGCGTGGTGGCAGGAGAACCTCGTCCCGCTGGACCGGACCGCTCCTCCGTGGAGACCCGGGGATGCTTGGTCGTCGGCGCAGACTCCACGTAGCAATCCGTCTACCTCCTCCGTCCACGGCGTAGCCGTGGAACCGGAACCAGGCTGTCCAGAACCGCCGGCCCCCTCCTCATCCCACGACGTTGGCCTGGCGCCGGGGACCGCTGAGCGGAAGGAGACACAGAGGGTGCAGGATTAATCACAAAGGCTACAGCAGGTGGTGGGAGTTCGGGGAGCTGCGAACCCCGAACTCCACCTCCAGGAGTTTGACAGGGCAAATCACAAGGTGGATGTGAAAAAACTGGGACTTGCCTGTCTCCTGGAGTTTGGATGGTGCCTGCTGTAGCGGACGTTGCTCCTTCCTTTCCCCGCTGGGCGGTAACGGTGGACCCCCTGAGAGGACATCGGGGAGCCGCTTGTGTAAATTCCAGGAGGGGGCTCGCCAGGTTAGGACTCTGGACACACACAGCAGCCGGGGAGCGCGTCGAGGAGGAGGGGGTGACAGCTGAGACGAGCCGGGCCCGAAGTGCTGGCGTGACAGTGGGGGGAGGAGGCTCAAGAGGCGAGGCTGTGGGATCTCCTCTCAGACGAGGCGCAGGAGTGACAGCTGCATGGGAGGATGAGACCTGGCGGCGACCCGGAACTGGATCTGGACGGGGAACAAGCTTAGTAACTGAGGACGGGTGCGCAGCGGAGCATGGAGCAGCCACTCGGTCCCGGACCTTAATAGCTGTCAGCTGCAGATCCTCCGGGGGTATCCCGAGTGATGTCGTGCTGGTTGGGGAAAACCCTCTGGATGGTGCGAACTCCCGGGCCGGAGCGGAGGCAGGAACGGAATCCCGAAGCGAAGGGTGACGTCTCCTCCTCTTCGGCTTCCTGCCGGGATTTCCCTCCAACCCACGGAGTATTTCCCGCTGTGCGTCAATGTCCCATCTCCTCACGCTCACCTCAGGATGACAGGTGAAGCGGGGAAGATAATCCAGTACCTCCTCAGCCTGGTCTAAGTACCGGTGCACGTCGCTACTGAAGTTTAGGAGGGAAGCGGTGTTGAGGATCTCATCCACGCACTCAAGGGCGTCAGCGAGGACATCTCCCGACCCCTGATTGCGGGACCTCCGTGACGGCATGCTTCCGCGACGGTACCTTGACAGATAAGGGCAACAGTCCAAAGTAGCAAACTCACGGCCGCCGGCAACTCGTCGGGCTGCGACTTATTGTTACGTGTGGCCCTCGCGAGCCACACAATGAGAGCCGAGGGCGAGCCAGTGAGTTGCGATGTTTATTAATAATAAGGAACAGGGGATAAGGAACACGGCCTCGTGGGCCAAAAGGCACAAATACTCATACAATTGTACACTCACAAGTTATGCAGAATGACGAGTAGAGGACTGGCGCCGGGCGTAGGGGTTCCAGCCTTCAGTGTGCTAAGTCGCAGCCCCGAGTGATTGGAACTGCTCCTTCTTATACTCATCAGCAGCGCCTCAGCTGATGAGGGTTAATTGGGCTCCAGCCGTCCCGTAACTGACAGCTGGGAGCCCGCTGAGACGCTGCCACAGAAAGGACAGGGCTGAGAGAACACGGTCTGAGCGCCGGATGGCACTGCGTCTCATCCACGTGACAGTCAATACCATCACAGTCCGTAGATGTGTTACTTTTAAACGATTTAACAATTTCAATGACCTCTCTCTCGTCTGTGTTCTTTATGAAAATGGAGTCTTTTATAGCAGTGTTTTTGCTTATTGTATCACCTGTAGGTGCCATAATGGGTATTTCTCGAGCCAAATTAGGACCAATGTTAACTAAAAAGTTATTAAATTCATCTGCAGGTGAAACTGCATTTACACTGAGTAGTTTTATTATTTTTTGAAAAATTGGTTGGGTAGCTTGTATATCTGTTTTTATTTCCAAGAATATTGTTAAGTATTGTTCATGTATTTTTAATATTTTCTCTGTTTTTCTCCAGTTCTTTACTGTAATAGTCTCTTTTACTACATCTCATTATACGTATATGTTAACTTATTTTTGTATGTTTTATACCGCTGCTCTGCTTCTTTTGTCCTTTTCTTTAGAAAAGCTTTATATAATGATTTTTTCTTTTTACTCTCCTTTTGTAATCCTTTGGTTAACCATGGCTTATCGACAAATTTAAGATTAAGCTTTTTCTTTACTAATGGACATTTTTTTTTTCATAAAGAGTGGTTACAATGTTTATAAATGTGTCATAGGCTTCATTTACATCTGATACATAGACTTTTGTCCAGTCTTGCTTCAGCAAGTCTTCTTTAAAAGAACTGATTGCATTTTGTGATTTAGGAACAAAATATCAGGCGTGACACGGCGAGCTGAAGGTTTAAGAATTTTATTCCTCCATCAACATGAGACACACTGTAGCTGTGCTGTGTGTGTGTTCTCTGTGAGTGCGCTGTTGTAAGTGAGCTCTGAGTGCGTTAGTGAGGCATGTAAAGTCAGCTCTTTTATACAGTGATACAGACAGAGAATCCATGGCACATTAGCATATCAATTGTCATCTAATACACATCAGTCAATACACATGATTAGCATGATATTGGTTGGCTCGAGGACGCATGCATACAGTCCTGTCTGACTGCTTCCTGTGGTTCCCTGTCCGCATGTAAATTGTCCTCTGCTTCTTCCAGCCCTGCTGCTGGGTGTGAAGAAAGCTCCAGAAGAAAATCCCAGAGGAATGGCTTCCTGCTGTGTTTAGTGTCACCACACACACACACACACACACACACCCGAACGCCCAGAAAGGGCTGTGACACCCCCCTCCCCCAGGTTAAGTCCTGACTGATAGCCTTTAAAAAGGTCTTTGAATATCAGCTTGTCACACCACAAAGAACTCATGATGGGTAGAAGTAAAGAGCTCTCTAGACCTTCACAACCCTATTTTTGCAAAACATAATGATGGCATTGGTTACAGGCACATTTCTAAACCGCTGAATGTTCCAGTGAGCACTGCTGGAGCCATCATTTGGAAGTGAAAAGAATATCATTTTGCCATAAACCTGCTCACAACCAGGAGCTCCTCGAAAGATTTCTGAAAGAGGAGTCAAAAGAATTACACAGGGTTACAAAAATAATTTTTTTGTAAGTTGTCTGTGTTTTTTCAACTGATTTAAGACAATTTTGCACCGCTGAATCCGAAAATGACATCCATTTCTCTCGATCAGGTGCTAAGTAAAAACCTGTACTTACTTAGTACTGTGCATGTGCTTACCTTTATATAAAGACAAGTACATGTAAATTGAATGTTGCATCATCACTGTTGAAAATTCAGAGAATTTCAAGACATTAAAAAGAATTTTGCATCATATAAAGCGAAAATACCCGTACATGTAAACAAAAACATATAAAACAACATGTGGCCATAATTCAAAAAGTTGACCTGATTGAGCAAAACCAATGTGTTTTTTTGATTCAGCACATCAAAATTGTCCTAAATCAGCTAAAAAAAACCCCCAAAAAACTTAGACAATAAATTTGGTGTTGACGATTTTTATCAGAAGAGTTATTCAAGAGCCAACGATCACTCGTAAAGAGCTCCAGAAAGACCTGGAGTTAGCATGTACTACTAGCAGGTACTGCTGTTTAAAAGACAACAACAAGTAATGCACTAGAACTCTGTTTGTCTCTCCGTCCGTCTGTTTGTCTGTCTGTCTGTAGTGGTATTATTACCGCTGCCATGACATGGAGCGGACAAATATATCTCCAGTTCCTGTTTCTTTGTCTAAGTGACCCAGAGCCACAGAGTTGCTGAAAATAACACCCGAAAAATCACGGGCGGGCTCAGAGGCTAGTGACACTCTTTTCTCTATTGAGAATAAACTTATCAGCATGGATGGTAGACTAACATTGGTCGAGCTGCTCCATAAAGAATTCCATAGCATATGGGAGAGTCTGGAATACAGCCAGGCACAGCTCGTTTCTCTCTTAGAAGAAAACAATAGCTTTAAAAAGTCAGTAAACACGCTAACCAAACAACTTGGCGTTACTAAAAGACAGAACCGGAAAATGAAGGAAACAGTTCTCTATTTGCAGTCATGCAGCAAGAGGGATAACCTTGTTTTTTTTCCGGAATTGCTGAAAAAAATAAGGAAAATCCAGAACAGCTGGTCTGTGAAATCATGTCCACACAGTTGAAACTGTCCTCCAAAGTAACAAATTCAATTACCTTTCACCGAGTCCACCGCATTGGGCAAAAAAAATCCCCAAAATAAACGTCCCAGACCTATTGTTGCCAAATTTGAACATTTCAAGCAAAAAATTCTGGTACAGAGGCAGTGAAGGCTGCTTAAAAACACCAATTATGGTCTAATTTCCACAGGAAATCATGGAAAGGAGAATGAAGTTTTTTTTACCATTAAGAAACAAAAAATCCAAGAAGGTAAACAAGCTACTGTCTCTGTGGACAGATTGTTTATAGCTGGCAAGCTGTTTATGGATGAAATCATAACCCCTGGCTCTTCTAGAGTCTCTTTTGATTCTTTAGCTACATGTGGAAAAAGAGTGTGATTGTGCCCAGGTCTCTTATTCAATCTCTGTATAATTTGTTAACATTTGTCCTTTTTTATCTTTTTTGCTAAGGTTGTTGTTTGCTTGTTTGTCTATTGTAGCCAATTTTGTTGAAGTTGCTAGGTTGTTGTTGTATGTTATCTGAATCTCTTCACCATTCTGAGTGTGGCTAGCTTTGCCTGCCTGGAGTCAATCTGCTGCTATTCTGAATGGGGCTGGCTTAGCCTCCCCGGACTCAACCTTCTGCTGCTCTGAATGTGTCTAACTGGGCCTACCCAGAGTTAACCTGCTACTTCTTAACCTAGCCTACCTGGAGTCCAAATGCTACTGTTTCTCTGAGTGTGTCAAGGTAACGTTTGGAGAAGGGTGAGCATTGGATTGCAGATAATGGTCCACAGCAAGACTGTTTAACTCCACAAAGGTACTGTGCAGATATGATGGGCATTTTGTTCAAATGGTGGCAACAGCAGAAAAGCTAATGAGTTAGAGTGATCCATATTAACCAGAGTCTATTTGAATCAGTTGGCACAGATAACAACACAATGCCACCCAAAAGGAATGTAACATATGATGAGGTTGAGGAATTAAAAAAAAAAACAAAAAACACTTGACTTTCCCTCAGAAGAGGTAACTGTGGTGAGAAAACAACAAAAACAGATAATTGATTTGGTGGAAGAGGTCAAAGCCTTGAGGCTGAAAAATGAGGAGAAAGACAAAAAGATTGCTTTTCTGGAAAATAGGGTGGACAACCTGGAACAGTAGACTCGAATGAATGACATTATCGTTTCAGGATCAGAAACACAGCCCAGATCCTATGCTCAGGCTGTGGCAAGAACGGATGATACAGACCTTTGTGAACTGGACGCCAGATCAGTGGAAGAACAGGTGACAACCTTCATTCATTCTTAAGGCATAGAGATAGACACTAACAACATAGAAGCTTGTCATCCTCTTCCTAAAAGAAGGAAGGGTGAAAAATTAACAATAACCATCTGTCTTACAAACAGAAAGTATAAAATGGATCTGCTGAAACAGGGAAAGAAGCTGAAGGGGACAGAGGTTTATCTGAATGAGCACCTGACCAAGAGAAATGGAGACTTCACCAAAAAGGTGGGTTTCTTGCAAAAACAGAAGAAAATCCAATCAACATGGACTTTCGACTGCAAAGTCTTTATAAAACTGAATGGAACACCAGAGGAGTCCAAAGTGCTGGTAATCAGAAATGTGGAGGAGCTGGATAAATATATGTAGAATCAGAATCAGAATCAGAATCAGGTTTATTGCCATTGTTCATGTAGTACACAAACTAGGAATTTGTCTCGGTACAGTGCTGCAACATTAAACATGATAAGATAAGAGAAATAAACTATACATGTAATAAAGTGTAGGATAAGATTAAGTGATACTGGTCAACAGTTAAAATATATATTAGCCAGCAGCAGATACTGTGGAGAACTATATAGTGCAGTCGGTAATGCAGGAAGAAAACAGTGATGATTAACATGAGTCTGGTTGAGCTGCTGTACATGGTGCACGAGAGTCACTTAGTGTTCAGCAGTCTAATGGCAGAGGGGAAGAAGCTGTTCATGTGACGGGAGGTTTTAGTCTGGATGGACCGAAGTCTTCTACCAGAGGGGAGGGGGGCAAACAGTACGTGACCAGGGTGTGAGGGATCGGCTATGATCCGGCCAGCACGCCTCCGGGTCCTGGAGATGTACAGATCCTGGAGAGATGGGAGCTTGCAGCCGATCACCTTCTCAGCAGTGCGCACGATGCGCTGCAGCCTTAGTCTGTCCCTGGCAGTGGCTCCTGCGTACCACACGGTTATGGAGGTGGTGAGGATGGACTCCATGATGGCTGTGTAGAACTGCACTAACATCTTGGTGGGTAGCTTGAGCTTCCTCAGCTGCCGCAGGAAGAACATCCTCTGCTGGGCTTTTTTGATGAGTGAGCTGATGGTCAGCTCCCATTTGAGGTCCCTGGTGATGGTAGTGCCTAGGAAGCGGAAGGAATCAGCAGTGGTGATGGGAGAGCCTGAGAGGGTGAGGGGGGGCAGAGGGGTTGTGACTTTCCTGAAGTCTACAATCATCTCCACTGTCTTCAGAGCGTTCAGCTGCAGGTTGTTATTGTCGCACCAGGACGCCAGCTGGGCCACCTCTCTCCTGTAGGCGGACTCGTCGCCGTTGGAGATGAGCCCGATGAGGGAGGTGTCGTCCGCAAACTTGATCAACTTGACAGACTGGTGGCTGGAGGTGCAGGAGTTGGTGTAAAGGGAGAAGAGTAGGGGGGAAAGTACACAGCCCTGGGGTGATCCGGTGCTGATGCTAGTATAGTCTGAGACAGTCTTTCCCAGCCGCACATGCTGCCTCCGGTCCGTCAGGAAGTCGATGATCCACCTGCAGAGGGAGTCAGGCACGTTGAGCAGGGACAGCTTGTCCCGGAGCAGAGCGGGGCGGATGGTGTTGAATGCGGAGCTGAAGTCCACAAACAGGATCCTGGCGTAGGTTCCCGGGGAGTCCAGGTGCTGCAGGATGGAGTGGAGGGCCAGGTTGACTGCATCGTCTACAGACCTGTTGGCTCGGTAGGCAAACTGCAGCGGGTCCAGGAGAGGGGTGGTGATGGACTTGAGGTGGGACAGGACCAGGCGCTCAAAGGACTTCATGACTACAGAGGTGAGCGCTACAGGTCTGTAGTCATTAAGTCCAGTGATCCGTGGCTTCTTGGGGACAGGGATGATGGTGGAGGATTTGAGGCAGGACGGCACGTGGCATAACTTAAGGGAGGTGTTAAAAATGTCTGTGAATACAGGAGCCAGCTGTTTCGCACAGAGTCTCAGGGTGGAGGGAGACACGCCGTCTGGGCCGGGGGCCTTGTGCGGGTTCAGTCTGGAGAACTGTTTGAGCACATCCTGCTCACTGATGATAAGGGGAGGGGGGGAGGAGGGGGGGGGGGTGCCTTAAATGAAGTAGGGAATGTGGAGGCTGTGGAGCTGGAGGGAGGGGGGGAGTTGGACACAGATGACGAGGTGTCAAAACGGGCATAGTGTTGGGACAGTCTCTGACAAAGGGCTTTGTCATCCTGACCTTTAGGAGCCTTAGGTCGATAGTTTGTGATTTGCCCCACCAGAGGATTAAACACACTGGATCACTGTTACACCACAGTGAAAGACGCACATCGCGCTGTTCCTCGCGCTGCGCTGGGATTATCTGATCACGTGGTGGTTCACCTCATTCCCACATACAGACAGAGATGTATGGAAGTAAATCACAGTGAGGACAAATGTTTACTTTAAAAAAACAAAACAAAACAAAAACAAATTATGACTGACTTCAGTAGACATCAATCATCCCCAGTTGGAGGAAATCATTTGTCATAGAGCGAGGAAATTCAGACTCTGAAAATATGCCATTATGCTGAACATAAACCACAAGAGATGGAGAATGATATTGATCCTGATAACCACTTCTTCAACAATATTCATAAACACTGTGAATATTACACTGAAAAGCAATTCAAAAGTCAAATGCAATTAGATGGTAAACTATCAATAATACACTTCAACAGCAGAAGTCTTAACAAAAGCTTTCCACAGATTCAGGACTATTTAAAACAGCTAGATAGAAAGTGTACAGCTATTGCAGTATCTGAAACTTGGCTCAATGAAGAGCAGGCTTCTCTGATGACAATAGAGGAATATCAGATGTTTTATATTAATAGATCTCACAAAAATGGTGGTGGTGTTGCACTGTATATTGATGACCTGTGTAGGTGTAAACTTGTAAATGGAATGTCTTTTGCACTACCAGAGATTCTAGAATGTGCTACTGTTGAGATTGACCAAGATAAAACAAAACATCTAATTATAAATTGTATATTTAGACTTGTGTTGAGACATTCAGAGATGTTAGTTGAGCTGTACAATAATATAACTAGTAAGAAAATGGTTGTAATCTGTGGAGACTTCAATATTGATTTACTAAATCCATTTCAACAAAATGTAATTACAGATTTCATGAATTCTATATACAGTATGAGTCTATATCCCACAATAACACATCCCAGTAGAATCACAGTTCACACTGCTACACTTACTGATAACCTGTTTGTTAATATTATTGAAAAGAAAATAGAAAGTGGATTATTGATAAATGACATAAGTGACCATTTGCCAGTCTTTGCACTTATCCATGGCCACACGGGGGCCAATACAGAAAAAAAACAAACTTTAAAATCTTTCAGATTCAAATCACAAAATGCAATCAGTTCTTTTAGAGAAGACCTGCTGAAGCAAGACTGGAGAAAAGTCTATATATCAGATGTAAATGAAGCCTACGATACATTCATGAACATTGTAACCGCTCTTTATGAAAAAAAAATTGTCCATTAATAAAGAAAAAGCTTAAACAGAAATTTGTCGACAAGCCATGGTTAACCAAAGGATTACAAAAAGCGTGTAAAAAGAAAAAAATCACTATTGTAAGGGAAAATGAGAATATTAATAAATAATAAATATGATCAGGTATGAATTATTTAATTTATATTGATGTATTGGAATCTGAGCTCAAATCTCATTTCATATACATCAGAAAAGTTAATGACACTCGTAAGGGGCACCAGCTTCTATCTTTAAGAAGCAATTTGATCTTTAATTTCACTTTATACCTGTTTGATCACTCAATAAATTAATCAATAATCAGTCTCAAAAATTTTCCGTGAATTCGATACCTGGGCTTGAAACAGACTCAAAATGAAATAAATTCCCAACAACTTCTCTCATTTTTAAATATTTATTAAATGAAATGATGAACAGACATTGTAATTTCCTTAATCATAAAATCAATCTTGTAAATGATAGATTAACAATGTCAATATTTTCGGAACCAGGGTTAAACTGAGAAATGAATTTCTATCAGTTTGAGTTAACAGATTAAAAAAAAAACAAACGCAAATTTATGGAGAAAGTTTACTAATTATGAAAAAGTCCTAAATTAATCTTAAGAAAATAAAAACGGAATTTTAATGAAAAGGAGAGTTATGTTAAGGGCTTCTTAATTTGCATCTGATTAGATATACAAATTATTACCGAACCTCAGACGTTAATTCAGCAGTGGAATTAAAGTTTTTGCAGCTCACGTGATCCTCGGTCGATGTCTGTCGTCGTCCTCAGCCCAAGATTTCGTGGATGTTAGGGGAAATATCTGCCCGCAGATATTTCAGGGTCCACAGGTCGACCTTTAGATTCAAGCGGTCGAAGGGGGCTGGATCTTGGCCGTATGACCCACAGTTGAAACGGGTCCTAGCCAGATGGTACCGATGCTTCTTCAGCGTGATGTGGGACAGCTGCGCGTTGATTCCTCAGCTGCGTCTTTTCTTCCTGGTAGACAAGCAGCTGCAGAGGTTTTCGGGAATAATTAAAGATATCTAATCCGATCTCAAATTTAAAAAAAAACTTTCGGACTTTAGATAAAAATAGCAGCTTCTGGTGGGTGCTTGGTCAAGAAAAATATTATAAAAATAAAGTCAAAATTAAGTTTACATTAAAATCAAACAAACGGTGGTTTTACAGAAAGTTTAACAAAGAAAAAGTGATGAATAAAAGTTGGAGTTTAACTCCGATTAAGAATTGAGCTCAAAGAAATAGGAATTCCTAGGTATTTAAGAGGAAGAAAAAAATACAAAGTGACATAAACAAATTACGAGTTATCTGCTCTGTGTTCAGAAAAGCGACATGTGGTCGGACGGTCCTTTGTTCTTCCTTGCTGTGTGTAGACAAATGAGAGCAGCCGAAAAGCGGTGATGAAAAGAGCAGGCGAAAAGAGGGTCCGGAGCAGAAAAAGAGGGATGAAAAGAGTCTCTCTCCTTTATATAAGCTCTGTTGAGTTTCGCGGGCTTCCGGCCTGACCGGAATCTCAGCCAATGAGCGTCCTTCGTGGGCGGGCTCGATGAACTTTTAGTCCAATGAACAAACAGTCTATTGTTTGGGAGCGCTTTGGAATGAAGAGTTGTCATGCAGAGATTGGCTGTTGGAGTCACATGTGATATTGAGGCAAAACTTTGATACATACTGGAAGTTAATATTTCCCTTTATGTATTAAACTAAGATAACTTTAGTGATTAGTATAAATTATAAGCAGTGCTTCTAAATCAACATGCAGGAATAAACATTCATATAAACATTAGCATGCATATATATAAAATCACAGATTAATGCATTTCACACATATTTTCCACATCAAAAACATCAGAGTCCATCTGCATTTTCATAGTTCTGAAAAGAATGAAGGTTTAGAATTGAGTTTTAATAATGTACTTTAAAGTTCACTGTTTAAATCCAGCGTTTCCAGAGTTTAAGGAAATTCACTGAGTTGTGGGTCTGTTGCATGTTTTATGGGGGCAATAAAAGTGAAGCCGGACATTGGGGAAATTCCTTAGGCTGGTTTTAACAAAAGAAGGGGATTTCAGCTGTGGCCTGGGGGGAAGAAAATCCATTTCTTTGCGTTATTCCTGGATGAAACAAAACTGTCTTTAAGCAGAAGAATAATTGTTGCTGAGCCAAAGTGAGATGATGCTACACTATATAAAGTTTTTCGAAAGAAAAGGACAAAAGAAGCAGAGGAGCGGTGTAAAACATACAGAAATAAGTTAATACATATAATGAGAAGTAGTAAAAGAGACCATTACAGTAAAGAACTGGAGAAAAACAGAGATAACACTAAAAATACATGGACAATACTTAACAATATTCTTGGAAATAAAAACAGAAATACAAGCTACCCAACCAATCTTAAAAAAAAAAAAACAAAACAAAAAAAAAAACGAGTCAGAGTGTGAATGCAGTCTCACCTGCAGATGAATTTAATACATTTTTTGTTAACATTGGTCCTAATTTGGCTCAAGAAACACAGTACCCATTACGGCATTTACAGGTGATACAATAAGCAAAAACATTGCTATAAAAGACTCCATTTTCATAAAGAACACAGACGAGAGAGAGGTCATTGAAATTGTTAAATCGTTTAAAAGTAAAATGTAACCCAGCTGAGAAAATGACCTTTTTTTTCTCAGATGTCAATTGTATTAATACAATTGTGTGATTTTATTTTGAAAACCGATTATCTTGGGGAAGAGGAAGTGTGATCCTTGTTATCCAACTTTTAAATTCCCGTTTAATGGTCACGTTGGGTGATCTGGGTCTTCCCATTCGTTAAGAGTGATATTAGCCCCGCCTTCTGAGTAGAGGCAGCAAGCGCGCACTCGGGTTTCGGTCTTTCACGATATGAGAGCGGACGAGAGAGGCTGTGAGTGATCTGGTTCACACTGATACCTCTTCTTGGTAAGTTAATTCAGAAAAATGCTATAGATGGATCTAAACACTCTCAAAATGCTAATTTGCAACCTTTATTATCCTAAGTTGACGGGAGCACGAGCGTGAGGGGCATTGTGGCTGTGTCCTTTGCTGTGTTCACACTGATACCTCATCTTGGTGAGTGGAAACCAAACAATACATGCTAACGTTAGCATTATGCTAATGCTAATCGCGAGTGGATTTTTCCTGTTTAAAAGCAATGGAAAAGGCTGTCTTTGTGTCTGTATGGTTTTCCTAAATGTGATTTCAGTTCCCGACAGTATGCTGAAGTACTTTTAGTTCTTATGCACTATTTCTGTCAAATGAAATGTGTAGGTTGATGCTAAAAGCACATGGTGTTGGTCCCCTATGTAAAAGCATAGGTTATGCTAAACCCAGTAGCTCAGACCGGATTTTACTAATTTTTAAAAGCGAATATTGGAAGTTATGGGACAGTATATTCCCTGGTTATGTGGCAAATTAATTGTATTTCATTTTTTGTATTTCATTTTTTTTTTTTTTTTTTTTTTTTTTTTTTTTTTTTTTTTTCTCTCGGCGCCACACGAGTCGGCTGCCTTTTGCAACAGCGGCTCGATTCCGAGTCTTTTTCCCTTCCTCTCTCTTTTGATCCGTCTTTTTTTTTCACCCCACTTATATCACGGACACACAGATCGTCCTAAATGTCTCCTGAGCCGGTGGACGGAGCCACTGTCTATAGCAGGATACGATACAGCAGAGAACAGCTGCTAGCATTCAACCGCCACCCGGTCCCATTGGAAAAATTCATATATTTATTCCATCCAGCTACAATGCTCTGCACTGTGTGTCTGTGTGTGTGTGTATATATATATATTTTATAGTAATACGTACATATGTTTATTAGCTGCTCTTGCTTGCTTGTTTTTTTTTCTTGCCTTCTGATTGTTGCTCTGAGTGTTGCTATCCCTGTGCTGTTGCAATCCTGGAATTTCCCCGTTGTGGGACTAATAAAGGCTTATCTTATCTTATCTTATCTTATTTCATGATTTACAGAGACAAGGTTAGAGAGGATTAATCATAATTTCATGGTTAAATGATGTAGAGATGAACAGAGGAATTCATTTAATTGGTTACATGAAAAAAGGGTAATTCATGTGCTACCAGAGAGATTGTGAGAAAAAGAACACATGCATGTAAGATGTAAGATGTGAAATGTAAGATATTACTATATTGCTGGATTGTGATAATAGTAATATGAGAGAAGAATTTAAACACTAAGCTATGGTGTTATATAAGAAGGAATTGGAAGACAAGTTACTCTAGCTGTAAACAATAATACCGTTATTGTTGTGCAGGCTAGGTTTTTTTGGTTGCCGATCAAGAACCTTCCGGATCCTGGATTCTGTCCAAATGGAGATGACGAGCCTGACCCAAGACTGAACCGAGATTGAACTGAGATCTAACCAAGATCTCGATTGATGAGCATCCTTCCTCTCTCCAGGGCCCAACGTTGAAGTGGTAACAACCCAAGTAGCCGCTTTAAAAGAGGAAAAGAAACCTGAGTCTGGAGAGACAAGATATCTTGACTGGTCAAACGACTAGACCAAAAGGACAACCAAACACTGAACTCAGTAGGACCATCTTTGGGGTTTTATTTCATACCGGCCGTTGTTATATTTGTACAGTTGTAAATTGTCTGTATATATTGCTCACTTTATCCCTATAAATAACAACCATTATTGCTCATTTCTTGCCTCCAGCTATTTCATTCCACACTCACTTTAATTCCCTATTGTAACCCTTACGAACCTAGCAACTGGTCTACACTTAATTATTTCCCTTACCTAATTAACATAAGGCAAGGGTTACAATAAGAAGTGGCAAGCCCAGCCAGGAGCCTTTTTCTTCTCTCCCTTACGTTATTTCAAGCCTATAACGTACCCAAAATGGATATTGTTGAATGTGAATCTGTGAAAATTCCAAATGCAGTGATAATGAGTGAAATCGCTGGAGATGAGCAACTTGATGAAGTGACTGAGTTTTTGAAACGGTATGGATCGATTTCAAGAGTCATAAAAGTAGCAGATAGTAAGTCTGAGTTTTCCCAGAGTGCTATTTTTGGTTCCAAGGTTGTCATAGCCAGGAGCGGCACTGGGTTTAAGCTCCCAGTGCTCATAAAATGCTCCTTACGGCGTGCGTCTCGAAAAGCCTCTGACAACTAAGTCCAACTCCTAGCCTGCCCGTGTGGTTTAGTCTCTAAGCCCGGCGGAACTGCTTTTACTAATAGGAGAAGGGGCAAGGGCGGATCTCTGGCGCCTTAAAACCAGATGCTTCGGGTAGATGGTGGCTCGTCAACCTGGGAAGGTAGCCCATCTAGGGGAAGGTAAACCCTGATTTCAAACCTCCGCTGCCTTGCGGCACACCCGGTCACGGGAAAGGCTTCGGGAGTCAACCCTGAGGAAAAATCCGGAGTCAGCGCCCCTAAGGCAGTTCTCTGTTGTGCTCAACATCATTCTGGCAGCTCCTGCGACGGCACTGGTGCCAAACTATAGCAGCCCTGCTGTTCCTTTGGATTCATCAGTGACGTGGAGAGGGGGGACATGCTGCATGGGTAACATCTTGTCCTCCATATCTTCCTGCCCAGGCTTGAATCCTACCAACGCCCAACGCTGGAAGGTAGAACACCGGTGCGCATCGGCCTGTTCAGCCACAGGCGGTGCTGTTCCAGCAGAGTAGACGTTTAGGATTCTCTTCCATGGTCATCATAGACCGACGGAGGCTGACGACGACGACGATTTTTGAGTATCATTTGGGTATTGCTTTTGAAACTCTTGACCCATTGCCATGTACTCATGTATCTGATAGTGGAGCCAGCTATATGATACAATCTCTTGCCAGTGTTTATACGCACCATGTAGGGAGCAAATTGACCAAGTTATATCTCACTGACCTTAAAAACCTAGCGAAGATGAGTGGCAGAGATTTTGCAGATGACCTGAAAGACGCAATGTTACAGATTTCTGAGGCAATCAAAGAATCTGAAAATAATCAATCAGAGCAAGTTAGGTTGCCTGATAACTTACCTGAAGCTTTCTTAGATGAACCTCAACCTCAGCCTTCTGCAGCTGAGCCCAGTATTCAAGGTGCACAGCCAACTAGCCAGTCGAATCACACTATGAGCACCCCAGCTCGAAGTATGCCCACCATTTCTGCACATGATTTAAATCCCCCAGAAGTGCAACATGTGGTAGTTGAGCACACTGTAAAAAAGGAAGATTTTTCCATGCAGCCTTTTCACAAAAGCTTGGAGCTTTTTCTGGCAAAGACCTCCGATCAACTTACGAGCTAGATTATGACACTTGGCGCTCCAGTGTAGAATTAATCTTGACTGATCCTGCTATGTCCAAATTGCAACAATCCCACATGCAAACTGTGCAATGCAGTTCAGATGAAGATAAGGACAATATCACACTAAACTCAGTCCAAGAACTCTCAAAACAAGTTGCAGAAATTCAAACGCAACTAGTAAAACTAACTGCAGAACCAAAAGCTCAAAACTCACAAAGTACACTCAGTACAAAGCCAAAAGAAAAACAAAAGTTGGAGGTTCCAAGACGACCAGATACCGTCATAGTTCCGCCCATAAATGATACCGGATGGAGACAATACTGAAAATGATCACATTACAACTCAACCAATACTGACGATGGACAGTCTTGGTTGCACATGCAATGGGACGTGCATGATATTTAGCGCGGGAGAGTGTAACCCAGCTGAGAAAATGACCCTTTTTTTTCTCAGATGTCAATTGTATTAATACAATTGTGTGATTTTATTTTGAAAACCGATTATCTTGGGGAAGAGGAAGTGTGATCCTCATTATCCAACTTTTAAATTCCCGTTTAATGGTCACGTTGGGTGATCTGGGTCTTTCCATTCATTAAGAGCGATATTAGCCCCGCCTTCTGAGTAGAGGCAGCAAGCGCGCACTCGGGTTTCGGTCTTTCACGATATGAGAGCGGACGATAGAGGCTGTGAGCGATCTGGTTCACACTGATACCTCTTCTTTGTGAGTTAATTCAGAAAAATGCTATAAATGGATCTAAACACTCTCCAAACGCTAATTTGCAACCTTTATTATCCTAAGTTGACGGGAGCACGAGCGTGAGGGGCATTGTGGCTGTGTCCTTTTCTGTGTTCACACTGATACCTCATCTTGGTGAGTGGAAACCAAACAATACATGCTAATGTTAGCATTATGCTAATGCTAATCGCGAGTGGATTTTTCCTGTTTAGAAGCAATGGAAAAGGCTGTCTTTGTGTCTGTATGGTTTTCCTAAATGTGATTTCAGTTCCCAACAGTATGCTGAAGTACTTTTAGTTTTTATGCACTATTTCTGTCAAATGAAATGTGTAGGTTGATGCTAAAACTAACTAACTAACTAACTAACCTGCACTTATATAGCACTTTTCTAGTCACAAAGACCACTCAAAGCGCTTTCATTAATACTAACCCTCTATTCTAAGGGCCTATAGGAAACAGATATCTAGGGACAATTTAGAACAGCCAATTAACCTAACATGCATGTTTTTGGCATGTGGGAGGAAACCGGAGAAATCCCGGAGTAAACCCACGCAACACGGGGAGAACATGCAAACTCCACACAGATCACTGTTGGTCGGGGGCTGGGATCGAACCCACGATCCCACGATCCCCACAATTCCCCGGCCAAGGGTAAACTGTGCTGCCGCAGTGCTAACCACTGCGCCACCGTGCAGCACATGGTGTTGGTCCCCTATGTAAAAGCATAGGTTATGCTAAACATTGATTTTTAAAATGGAATATTGGAAGTTATGGGACAGTATATTCCCTGGTTATGTGGTAAATTAATTGTATTTCATTTCATGATTTACAGAGACAAGGTTAGAGAGGATTAATCATAATTTCATGGTTAAATGATGTAGAGATGAACAGAGGAATTCATTTAATTGGTTACATGAAAAAAGGGTAATTCATGTGCTACCAGAGAGATTGTGAGAAAAAGAACACATGCATGCAAGATGTAACATGTGAAATGTAAGATATTACTATATTGCTGGATTGTGATAATAGTAATATGAGAGAAGAATTTAAACACTAAGCTATGGTGTTATATAAGAAGGGATTGGAAGACAAGTTACTCTAGCTGTAAACAATAATACCGTTATTGTTGTGCAGGCTAGGTTTTTTTGGTTGCCGATCAAGAACCTTCCGGATCCTGGATTCTCTCCGAATGGAGATGGTGAGCCTGACCCGAGACTGAACCGAGATTGAACTGAGATCTAACCAAGATCTCGATTGACGAGCATCCTTCCTCTCTCCAGGGCCAAGTAGCTGCTTTAAAAGAGGAAAAGAAACCTGAGTCTGGAGAGACAAGATATCTTGACTGGTCAAACGACTAGACCAAAAGGACAACCAAACACCGAGCTCAGTAGGACATCTTTGGGGTTATATTTCATACCGGCCATTGTTATATTTGTACAGCTGTAAATTGTCTGTATATATTGCTCACTTTATCCCAATAAATAACAACCATTATTGCTCATTTCTTGCCTCCAGCTATTTCATTCCACACTCACTTTAATTCCCTGTCTTATTGTAACCCTTGCCTTATGTTAATTAGGTAAGGGAAATAATTAAGTGTAGACCAGTTGCAAGGTTTGTAAGGGTTACAAAAACATCTACGGATTGTGATGGTATTGACATGCTCTTAGTAAAAACTATCATTGAATGCTGAGTGAAGCCACTGACACATATTTGTAACCTGTCTCTCCAAACAGGTATATTTCCCAATGCAATGAAAATAGCTAGAGTAATTCCAATATACAAGACGGATGACAGAGGGAAATGTTCAAACTATAGACCAATTTCACTATTGCTGCAATTTTCCAAGATACTTGAAAAAATATTCTGTGAGAGAATTGACAACTTCATAATAAAGAATAGTTTAGTGTGTGAGCAGCAATATGGGTTCAGACACAAGAGGACAACTGCATTTGCTCTAATGGAATTTATAGAAAAAATATCAACTGCCGTTGAAAATAAAGAGTATTCAGTTGGGGTATTCCTGGATCTTAAAAAAGCATTTGATACAGTGGATCATGAATTATTGAAGAAACTACAAAATTATGGTATTAGGGGGGTATCACTGTCCTGGTTATGTAGTTATTTAAAGAACAGGTATCAGTATGTATGTGTTGATAGCAAAAACTCACAGTTACTGAAGGTTATTTGCGGAGTCCCACAGGGTTCAGTTTTGGGGCCATTGTTATTCAATATGTATATACAGTAAATGATATATGTAAAGTTTTTGAAAAAATGGATTTAATATTGTTTGCAGATGACACTAATTTATTATGCAGTGGAAGCAATTTGGAACAACTTTTGAACACACTCGGAAAGGAATTAGGAAAGCTCAAACTGTGCTTTGATTCAAACAAATTAACGCTCAATTTAAGTAAGACAAAATTTATAATTTTTAACAACCATCACAGCAACTCAGTATCTTATTATTATTATGATTGTCCTTGTAGACCTTAGTGCAGCTTTTGATACTATTGATCATAATATTCTACTTGATAGATTAGAACACTATGTTGGACTTACTGGAACTTCGTTGCAGTGCAGTGGTTTAGATCTTATTTATCTGATAGGTTCCAGTTTGTTCATGTCAATAATGAGTTTTCATTCAACTCAAAGCTCAGTCATGGAGTTCCACAGGGATCTGTGCTAGGCCCTACTCTTTTTAGTTTATATAAGCTTCTGTTAGGCAACATTATTAGAAAGCACTTTATACATTTTCATTGTTATGCAGATGACACACAATTATACCTGTCAATGAAGCCAGATGATAGTAATCAATTAGCCAAGTTGGAAGCCTGTCTTAAGGAAATCGAAGCTTGGATGACTTTGTAATTTCCTGCTATTAAATTCAGATAAGACTGAAGTCATTCTTGTTGGTCCAAAAAAACCTTAGACATACCTTTCCAAATCAAGCTTTCAGTTTGGATGTGGCTAATCTTTCTCTTAATAGCTCTGTGAGGAACCTTGGAATTATTTTTGATCAAGATCTGTCGTTTAATTCACATATTAAAATTTGTTTCTAAGACTGCCTTCTATCATTTGCGTAATATTGCCAAGATTAGGAACATCTTGTCTCAGAGTGATGCTGAGAAACTGATCCACGCTTTTGTTAGCTCGAGATTAGATTACTGTAATTCTTTATTATCAGGTTGTCCTAAAACATCTTTAAAAAGTCTTCAGCTGATCCAAAATGCTGCAGCAAGAGTTTTAACAGGTACTAGAAAGAGAGATCATATCTCTCCTGTTCTGGCCTCCCTTCATTGGCTTCCCATAGAGTTTAGAATTAAGTTTAAAATCCTTCTTCTTACTTACAAAGGTCTAAACAATCAGGCCCCTTTTTATTTAAAAGATCTGATACTACCGTGTTATCCTAACAGAGCACTATGCTCCCAAAATGCAGGATTACTTGTAATACCTAGAATCTCCAATAGTACAATGGGAGGCAGAGCCTTCAGTTATCAAGCTCCTCTCCTGTGGAACCAGCTGCCAATCTGGATTTGAGAGTCAGACTCGATCTCTGTTTTTAAGAATAGGGTTAAAATCTTCCTTTTTGATATAGCCTACAATTAGGGAGGGATCATGTGTTTCTGAACCCTCCCTTAGTTATGCTGCTAATAGGTTTAGTCAGCTGGGGGACCTCCAATAATGCATTGGGCCTCACTCCTTCTTCACTCTCAATGAAATATATATATATATATATATACTGTATATATATATATATATATATATATGTATATATATATATATTTTTTTTTTTTTTGCTGGTCATTAACATTTGTTTGTTCTCTCCCATAGATTGAGTCCCCACCGTGCTGTTTGCTCTCTACATGTCTGTTCTTTTCATTTTCTCTGTCCCCTCACCCCCCAGTCAGTTGCAGCAGATGACTGCCCCTCCCTGAGCCTGGTTCTGCTGGAGGTTTCTTCCCATTAAAAGTTTTTTTTTCCTCTCCACCGTCGCCAAGTGCTTGCTCAGAGGGTATCGCCTGATTGCTGGGGTCTTTCTGCAACTGTGGGGGTTCCCCCTACAGTTGAAAGTGCTATGAGATGACTGTTGTTGTGAAATGGCACTATATAAATAAAGCTGAATTGAACTGAATTGAATTAAAGTCAGTGTAAGTGGTGTAGAGAATGAAAGGGTATCCAAAATTAAATTCCTTGGAGTAATAATTGATAATAAACTGTGTTGGAAGTCACATATTAATTATATTACTGGACATACTGGATGCACTGAGGAGCTCATTTAGCAGCAGACTACATCATCCCAGGTGCACAACCGAGAGGTTTCGTAGGTCCTTCCTACCAACGGCTGTCAGACTGTACAACCTAAGCAGGGCTGCTCGCAGAGATAGCAAAAAGACGTAACTAGTTTTTTTGAATGCAAAAGATGCAATAGACTTACACAATGGTCCTCTCCGGCATACAACTAGGAACATACCGGTCGCTATGGAGGGTGAGAATATGTATGGGCACATAATCATACCATGTAGGATAACTAAATAGACGGTTATGCTGTTTCATCCCACCTAGCAACAATGCTCTGCACTGTGTGTGTTTATATATTTACATATTTATTCCATCTAGCTACAATGCTCAGCACTGGGTGTGTTTATATTTATATATCTATATATTTATTCCATCTAGCTACAATGCTCCGCACTGTGTTTTTATATATCTACATATTATTCCATCTAGCTACATTGCTCCGCACTGTGTGTGTTTATATACTTGCATATTTATTCCACCTAGCTGCAATGGTCCGTACTATGGGTGTTTATATATTTACATATTTATTCCATCTAGCTACAATGCTCTGCACTGTGTGTTCATATATTCATATATTTATTCCATCCGGCTACAATGCTCTGCACTGTGTGTCTGTGTGTGTGTGTGTATATATATATTTTATAGTAATATGTACAAATGTATATTAGCTGCTCTTGCTTGCTTGTTTTTTTTTTTTTCTTGCCTTCTGATTGTTGCTCTGAGTGTTGCTATCCCTGTGCTGTTGCAATCCTGGAATTTCCCCGTTGTGGGACTAATAAAGGCTTATCTTATCTTATCTTATATTAAAGGTAAAATATACAAATTAATTGCAATACTACGCAGAGTGAAATATTTGCTGAATCAACCCACACTATATACATTGGGTCATTCATTAATACGCCCATACATGACATATTGCACCGAAGTATGGGGAAATACATATAAAACAAATATATACTGGTCAAAAAAATTAAGGGAACACTTTGAAAACAAATCAGATTTTAATGGGAAAAAATAAGCTGGATATCAAAATTGTGGCAGGCTAGTCCAGTTTACTCAGATTAAAGGAACACTTTTTAGTCTGAGTAAACTGGTCTAGCCTGCCACAATTTCAATATCCAGCTTATTTTTTTCCATTAAAATCTGATGTTTTTTTCAAAGTGTTCCCTTTATTTTTTTGAGCAGTATATATCCAGTCTTTATGCTTCAGAAGAGAGCCATTAGAATAATAAACAAAGCTGGTTACAGGGAACCAACAAACCCACTTTTTCTTAAATTAAAATCTCTCAAGTTGAAAGATCTGGTTGACTTTAAAACTGCAGTAATAATGTTTAAAGTGAAGAATCTATCACTGCCCGCAAATATCCAAAAGTTTTTCCAAATAAGGGAGAAAAGAGTGCACTGGTGAGCTTGGGAACTCAAAAAGGCCTGGACGTCCACAGAAGACAACAGTGGTGGATGATCACAGAATCCGTTCCATGGTGAAGAGCAACCCCTTCACAACATCCACTCAAGTGAAGAACACTCTCCAGGAAGTAGGTGTATCAGTATCTAAGTCTACCATAAAGAGAAGACTTCATGAGAGTAAATACAAAGGATTCACCACGAGGTGAAAACCATGAATCAGCCTCAAAAATAGAAAGGCCAGAATTGACTGCCAAAAAACACCTGAAGAAACCAGCCCAGTTCTGGAACAGCATTCTTTGGACAGATGAGACTAAGATCATCCTGTACCAGAATGATGGGAAGAAGAAAGTTTGGAGAAGAATTGGAACAGTTCATGATCCAAAGCACTACATCTTCTGTAAAACATGGTGGAGGCAGTGTGACGGTATGGGCATGCATGGCTTCCAATGGCACTGGGTCACTTGTGTTTATTGATGATGTGACAAAAGACAGAAGCAGCCGGATGAATTCTGAAGTGTATAGGGATATACTTTCTGCTCAGATTCAGCCAAATGCAGCAAAGTTGATTGGACGGTGCTTCACCAATGATCCAAAACATACTGCAAAAGCAATCCAGGAGTTTTTTAAAGCAACGAAGTGGAATATTCTGCAATGGCCGAGTCAATCACCAGATCTCAACCCAATCGAGCATGCATTTCACTTGCTCAAGACAAAACTTAAGGCAGAAAGACCCACAAATAAGCAACAACTGAAGACAACTGCAGTAAAGGCCTGGCAAAGCATCACAAAGGAGGAAACCCAGCGTTTGGTGATGTCCATGGGTTCCAGACTTCAGGCAGTCACTGCCTGCAAAGGATTCTCAACAAAATATTGAAAAGTAACACTTTACTTAGGGTTATGTTTATTTGTCCAATTACTTTTGAGCCCCTGAAATGAGGAGCGTTTGTATAAAAATAGCTACAATTCCTACATGTTTAATCATATATTTTTGTTCAACCCCTTGAATTAAACCTTAAAGTCTGCACTTCAATTCTGTTGTAGTTGTTTCATTTCAAATCCAATGTGGTGGTATGCAGAGCCCAAATCATGAAGATTGTGTCACTGTCCAAATATTTCTGGGCCTAACTGTATATTTCAAAAACCTTCAGTGAGAACTACCACCAAGCAACACTGTGTCTCAGTGCAAGGAGTCAGACTGTGGAATGCTTTTCGACCTGAATTAAAATCATGTACAACGCTTGGACAATTTAAACAAAAACTAAAGAAAGAAATACTCCAAACATATATACAGTGGGGCAAAAAAGTATTTCGTCAGCCACCAATTGTGCAAGTTCTCCAACTTAAAAGATAAGAGAGGTCTCCAATTTTCATCATAGGTATACTTCAACTATGAGAGACAAAATGAGGAAAAAAAAAACAGAAAATCACATTGAAGGATTTTTAAAAGAATTAATTGGTAAATTCCTCGGTAAAATAAGTATTTGGTCAACTACAAACAAGCAAGATTTCTGGCTCTCACAGACATGTAACTTCTTCTTTAAGAGGCTCCTCTGTCCTCCACTCGTTACCTGTATTAATGGCACCTGTTTGAACTCATTATCAGTATAAAAGACACCTGTCCACAACCTCAAACAGTCAGACTCCAAACTCCACTATGGCCAAGACCAAAATGCTGTCAAAGGACACCAGAAACAAAATTGTATACCTGCACAAGGCTGGGAAGACTGAATCTGCAATAGGTAAGCAGCTTGGTGTGAAGAAATCAACTGTGGGAGCAATTATTAGAAAATGGAAGACATACAAGACCACTGATAATCTACCTCCATCTGGGGATCCACACAAGATCTCACCCTGTAGGGTCAAAATGATCATGAGAACGGTGAGTAAAAATCCCAGAACCTCACGGGGGGACCTAGTGAATGACCTGCAGAGGAGGAGGAGTTGCAATGAGCTGCAGAGGAGGAGGAGTTGCAATTTATGTTGACAGGAGCTTGAAATACAAGGTTGTTGAAAATCTGTCAGTAACTGTGGATGATTTATTTGAATGTATTACAATAGAAATCTGTCTGGACAATGTGAAGAATGTAGTAGTGAGCTGTGTATATAGAACACCTGGATCAAACATTGACTTATTTAAGGACTGGATAGAAAAAATGTATGCAAAACTAACTCATAAAGTTATGTTCATCTGTGGGGATTTCAATATAGATCTGATGAACTCAAAACAACATAGTTTGACAGAAGAATTTATCAACACAATGTACAGTATGGGCTTACATCCAACAATTACTGGACCTAGCAGAATCACGTCAAACAGTGCCACACTAATAGATAACATATTCACAAACATTATGGAAAATAATATCAGGAGTGGGCTTTTATTGAATGATATCAGTGACCACCTGCCGATTTTTGTTGTCTATCAATGTGATTATAGGAAGAAAAAGCATACCAAAAATATTAAATATAAAAGAATAAGAACCGAAGAATCAATGTATTTACTGACAAAGGAATTATTAATACAAGATTGGAAGATAGTTTATGATGAAAATGACATAAATAAAGCATATGATAATTTTTTTTACAAATATTTCAATCATTGTACAATAAAAACTGTCCTATAAAACAATACAGTGACAGACAACAAAAAAAAAAATATTCCTTGGGTCACCAAGGGGTTAATAAATGCATGTAAAAAGAAGAATACATTACATAAACAATTCATTAAATGCAGAATGGTGGAAGCTGAGATCAAATATTAAAGATATAAAAATAAGCTTACTAATATAATGAGGACCTGTAAGAAAGAATATTACAACATAATATTAGAGGATAACAAAAATAACTTAAGAGGAATATGGCAAGTACTCAATGGGATTATTAGTAATCGACCTAAGAATGCTAAATATCCAGAATATTTTATTGAAAATGGCAATCTGATAAATAATATGGAAGATGTGGTCAGTGGTTTCAATAATTTTTTTTGTAAATGTTGGTCCTGAATTAGCAAAATCAATAGTGACACCAGAAACAAACTACAGTGGTTCTGTGAATGAAATAGAAGATAGAAATCCAAACACAATCTTTTTGGGTGCAGTTACTGAAAAGGAAATTATCGAGACTGTGAGTAAATTTAAGAACAAAAAATCAACGGACTGGAATGAAATTGACATGACAATAGTGAAAAAAGTAATTGAAGAAATTGTTAAGCCCCTCATCCACATCTGTAACCTGTCATTTCAAACTGGCACATTTCCAGACAAAATGAAAATAGCAAAAGTAATACCTCTATACAAAACAGGAGAAAGTCATCGCTTCACAAATTACAGGCCAGTCTCTTTACTCTCACAATTCTCCAAAATACTTGAAAAAATCTTCACTTAGAGACTGGATGATTTCACTGAAAAACACAACCTCCTTACAGATAGCCAGTATGGTTTTAGAGCAGATAAATCTACATCTTTGGCACTGATCGAACTTATAGAAGAAATTACTAGTTGTATAGATTAAAAAAAAGGTTGCTGTAGGAGTTTTTATAGATTTAAAGAAAGCTTTTGACACCACTGACCACAGAATACTACTAAGGAAACTGGAAAGGTATGGGATAAGAGGGGTAGGACTGAGTTGGGTGGAAAGTTATTTAAGTAACGGACAACAATTTGTACAAATTGGTGAGCACAAATCACCCTTCATGGACATCACTTGCGGTGTTCCCCAGGGGTCAGTTTTGGGACCCAAACTCTTTATTTTGCATATAAATGACATATGCCAAGTATCAAAAATTCTGAAATTTATTTTGTTTGCGAATGACACAAATACCCTTTGCACTGGTGAGAATTTGCAGCAGGTTTTAGAGGTGGTCACAACTGAAATGGAAAAGTTAATGCAGTGGTTCAACAAAAATAAATTATCTCTAAATCTAAAAAAACAAAGATTATGTTGTTTGGAAATTATAAAATAAATCATGAAATAATGGTAACAATAGATGATACCAGAATAGAAACAGTACAGGAAAATAAGTTTCTGGGGGTGACGCTAGACAATAAAATCTGCTGGAAACCTCACATGAGTCCCATCCGGGCCAAGTTAGCAAAATGTTTAGGCATACTGGGAAAGACAAGACACATCTTGGACTATAAATCATTGGTCTTATTGTACAATTCACTGTTTTTACCTTATCTTAACTATTGTGTAGAAGTCTGGGGAAACACCTACAAGACCAACCTACAGTCAATATGCACATTACAAAAAAGAGCTATAAGGATAATAAACAATGTAGGATATAGAGACCATATCAATTCATTGTTTTTAAAGTCACATGTCATAAAGTTAATCGATTTAGTTAAAT
This sequence comes from Pholidichthys leucotaenia, assembly GCA_020510985.1. Taxonomy (NCBI): domain Eukaryota; kingdom Metazoa; phylum Chordata; class Actinopteri; order Cichliformes; family Pholidichthyidae; genus Pholidichthys; species Pholidichthys leucotaenia. Next base: position 216,067,743 of record CM035837.1, read on the forward strand.
TTAATACAGCACAAGTAATGTACAGGGCAATTAATAATCAACTCCCAACTAATATACAAAAAATATTTAAAAAAGAGACAGTCATCATAATTAGAGAGGAGACTTAAACTTTACAAAACCCAAGATACGAACAACCAAGAAAAGTATGTGCATATCTGTCTGTGGGATGGATTTGTGGAACAGTCTGGAGCCGGAACTGAAACTATGAACAAATAGAAATCAATTCAAAAAGAGGTATAAACACCATTTGCTTAAAGGATATATGTTAGAAGGGTAGTATTTATATTTACGATTCATTATGTTCACTCTGGGACATTATGGGATGCTATGGAATGGTGGGTGGGACAGCACTGTGTATATCTGTGTTGTTTGAGGCAGGTTTTGATGTATGGACATCAATGCATGTTAGGATGGATGGGTGTTAATGTTGATTTGTAAAAAATACAGTAAATTGTTTACTTGGGGTCTTAAAGGTGGTAATTTGTATAAAATTCACATGGGTGTATTTATGGAAAAGAGGAGATGGAATTAATAAGTGTTCACTTCTTCCTTCTCCCTTTCGAACAGTGTATACTGTTACTTTATTGCATTTGTCATTTGTTTGTTTTTGTTATACTTTTTTTTGTTCGAAATAAAGTATCTATCTATCTATCTATCTATCTATCTATCTATCTATCTATCTATCTATCTATCTATCTATCTATCTATCTATCTATCTATCTATCTATCTATCTATCAGAGAGCTGGGACCAAAGTAACAAAGGCTACCATCAGTAACACACTACGCCGCCAGTGACTCAAATCCTGCAGTGCCAGACGTGTCCCCCTGCTTAAGCCAGTACACATCCAGGCCCGTCTGAAGTTTGCTAGAGAGCATTTGGATGATCCAGAAGAGGGTTGGGAGAATGTCATATGGTCAGATGAAACCAAAATAGAACTTTTTGGTAAAAACTCAACTTGTCGTGTTTGGAGGAGAAAGAACACCATACCTACTGTGAAGCATGGGGGTGGAAACATCATGCTTTTGGGCTGTTTTTCTGCAAAGGGACCAGGATGACTGATCCGTGTAAAGGAAAGAATGAATGGGGCCATGTATCGTGAGATTTTGAGTGAAAACCTCCTTCCATCAGCAAGGGCATTGAAGGTGAAACGTGGCTGGGTCTTTCAGCATGACACTGATCCCAAACACACCACCCGGGCAATGAAGGAGTGACTTCGTAAGAAGCATTTCAAGGTCCTGGAGTGGCCTAGCCAGTCTCCAGATCTCAACCCCATAGAAAATCTTTGGAGGGAGTTGAAAGTCCGTGTTGCCCGGCGATTGCCCCAAAACATCACTGCTCTAGAGGAGATCTGCATGGAGGAATGTGCCAAAATACCAGCAACAGTGTGTGAAAACCTTGTGAAGACTTACAGAAAACATTTGACCTCTGTCATTTCCAACAAAGGGTATATAACAAAGTATTGAGATTAACTTTTGTTATTGACCAAATACTTACTTTACCGAGGAAATTACCAATTAATTCATTAAAAATCCTTCATTGTGATTTTCTGGATTTTTTTTTTTTCTCATTTTGTCTCTCATAGTTGAGGTATACCTATGATGAAAATTGGAGACCTCTCTCATCTTTTAAGTGGGAGAACTTGCACAATTGGTGGCTGAATAAATACTTTTTTGCCCCACTGTACAAGATGACATGCAAAATCACAAAAGGATTGTCATATCCAGTCTGCGTTGTGCTGTTGCTTAGTTTTTTTGTTGTTGTTGTTTGTCATGTTTTGTCTTAGCTTTGTTCTTAATTGCAATCGCTCCTGTTTTGTTTTTCTTTTGAATTCTTGGATGGAATATGGGCGGGCAATATAAGCTGCAGCTTCACCCATCACCCATTTTGGAAAACTTATGTTGAACTGTATAATCAGAGGACCATTTCATGAAACTGCTTGCAAAATATTTGAGTAATGCTAGCTTTTGTTGGACTAGCAGCACATTCTTGGCAGATAAAGTTAGTGACAAGGACAAGCTAAGACAAACTGACTCCAGTATCTGTTGAAGTGACTGACCAGATGATAGGTTTTTTTTTATCTCTGCTCTTTGTGTAGTGCATGTCACGATGCACCGACTGGTACAGTCCACCACAGACCTTGCGACAGATGTGTTTATCTGCCAGAATGTCCAGTCTCACCCCGTGTAACTGGAAGTGGTCCACCACAGACCTGTGGCAGCTATTGTTTTTAGTTCTGCCAGGATGCCCTGTTTCACCCTCCATGCCCTCAGAAGGGCGGGGATGCCAGTTGAGTCGCCAACGGCCCGACCCATGAGACAGGTAGTACCGGTTTTCATGGTTATCTGGTAGCAAGCAAGCCAATGCCTGACCTATAAAGGCTGAAATAACAGCATAGCGGTGGACTGGGCTGCGTTTGTGGCTCAGACAGGACGTGGACAACACTCACATCTGTCTTCCTTTTCTGTCAGGCACAACTTGCCAGCGTCTCCCTCGGCAGTAACTCTACTCACAGTTATGTGAGGGCAAACACAATCAGGGTAGACCAAGGCTCAGATTTAAGACACTGTAAAAAGAAACTTGAAGAAGTTGGATATAGACAGGAGTTCCTGGCAGCGGAAGGCTAAGGACAGAGCTGTGTGGAGGAATCTGATCAGACCTAAATGAAACAGTCATTGTCGCCCATGACAGACAGCTATGATGATGATGATGATAATCAGAAGAGTTATTGTTTAATTTGATCTTGTTAGATTTTTTTCCCTTTGTTATATTATTCTGTTCATTTCTTTTAATTTTTACTTTTATTCTATCCAAAATAAAGATTTATTCATTCATTTACTAACCTTTATGTCTGTTCTGTCTCATACATCTGGTTTATAGGAAATAACCTTAAGTACATGCACTTTAAGTACATGCACCCCAAGTACACGTACCCCACTCACTCTTGCAAATGCAAGCAAATGGAACAGAGACATGTCCATGTCCATAATAATGTGTGTACACATACACACATGATGGACATATAATCACATAGACACATTTAGCTAGCCTTTTAGCACAAAAACCAGTTAGTGAAAATATGTCCACATCAAAGTTTGTCATATGGAACATACATTAAATTGGTACCAGGGAGAAGAGGCTAAAAGTTTTTAATCGACTGAAAGATCTACAGGCAGACTTTGTCTTGTTACACGAAACACATTTCTAAGTTGTCTGTAGATGCACTCACCTCCCCGGAAATTCCACACATGTACTCAGCCGGCTTTAATTCCAAACAAAGGGGGGTGGCTATATTGGTAAACAGAAGAATACATTTTGTTACCATAGCAGATCCAGAAGGTAGATTTATAATATTAAAAATCATTCATTCATTCATTCATCTTCTTCCGCTTAATCCTTTTCGGGTCGCGGGGGGCCTGGAGCCTATCCCAGCATCTTTGGGCGAGAGGCAGGGTACACCCTGGACAGATCGCCAGTCCATCGCAGGGCCAATGCAGAGAGACACACAGCCATTTACTCTCACAGTCATACCTAAGGACAATTTAGAATCCCCAGTTTTGATGCCAATTAACCTAACTTGCATTCCAACAGGAAAATAAAAATATGTATTTTAAATAATTCCTTGTCTTTTGTTTTCAAAACAAACAAAAAAATATTAAGATCAAATGTAGCATCAAAAAAAAAAAAAAAAAAAAATCTGAGATTTTATTTTTAGGCCATTTTCGACAAGTACTACCTGACACTAGAATATCTGTAACAGAATGTCTGAGTAGTGAAATATATTTTATAGGGATACACAGATATATCGGCTATATTTACATTGTTGACTTTATTATTGGCAAATAAGATAAAAATTACTGATGGCAGATGCCAATATTTATTCGATATGTCCTAGTTATGTGGCACTGACTTTGCCCTGAAACAGACAATAATTGACTGCAGCTGCCAATTCAGAAAAAATCAGAGAAATGAGCCATTTTAAAGTGTTTCAGTTTGATTATGTTTTATAATGCATATTTCTTTATCTCCCTGACTTTAAAGGTGAGATACATGAAAACAATAATAAGCAGCAGGGCTACCATGAAAAAAAGACATCTCTATGATTGTATAATTTCATAAAAATACATGGCCATAACTACCTACCTTTATCATCATCCTTGAGGCAGACATCGCAGGCCTCGATGATTTGAGCCAGATCTACATGTAGACCTCCTTCAGCATTCTCCTCTGAAATATCAGCTAATCTCAGTTCAAAATTTGGATCTATGTATTGCAAGCGTTTATAGCCCAGATGTTGATGACCCATCCTATTTTCACACTTTCTTCACTTCTCTTTCTGAGCACTTGGACACTACACTCATAATAGGAGGAGATGTCAACCTGGTATTAAACCCTACAATCCACAGGCTCAGTGCATTGGGGAATTATCGAAAATGGCAGGCTACTGAAACAATACGTTTGAGACGTTTGAACATAGTAATAAATCGGGGAGATATCTTTCTAACCAGCGTAGACTGAATAAAGAAAAAAACAACTATCCACTCTATTAAGGATACGACTGGAAATATCACCCATGAGCCTGAAGAAATAACTAATTGCTTCAGAAAGTTTTACGAAAACCTCTACTCAGCTCAGATTAACCCATGTGACTCAGAGATAAATAAATTTCAGGACAATGTTAACTTACCACGATTAAATACTGAACAGATTGCAGCTCTGGATGCACCTCTTCTGGTGTCTGAACTCCAGGAGACTCTTCAGCACATCCCAAACAACAAAGCTTGGGGGCCAGATGGTTTTCCAGTAGAATTTTATAAAGAATTTTTGCCTGTGATGGCACCTACTTTCTTTAAAATGGTGAACTAAATTAAAGAAGATAATGTAACCCCTTCAAATATGAACTTGACTAGTATTATCGTACTCCTTAAACCTGGAAAAGAACCTACGCTTCCCACCAGCTATTGTCCCATCTCACTTATGAATGTTGATCTTAAAATAATTTGCAAAGATCTCACCAAAAGACTGGAAAGGATAATTCCGTTTATTTTACACCCAGATCAAACAGGTTTCATCAAGGGTAGGCACTCTTCTACTCATACACGCAGGCTATGTAACATTTAAGTTAATAGACTACTGTAAGATTAACAACTTAGAAATTACAACCTTGTCCCTGGATGCAGAGAGAGCCTTTGACTTTGTTAACTGGAAATTTCTTTTTCCATCCATCCATCCATCCATCCATCCATCCATCTTCTACCGCTTAATCCTTTCGGGTCGCGGGGGGGCTGGAGCCTATCCCAGCATCTTTGGGCGACAGGCAGGGCACACCCTGGACGGATCGCCAGTCCATCGCAGGGCCAACACAGAGAGACAGACAACCATTCACTCTCACATCCACACCTAAGGACAATTTAGAATCCCCAGTTGATGCCAATTAACCTAACCTGCATGTCTTTGGCATGTGGGAGGAAACTGGAGTACCCAGAGTAAACCCACACAGACACAGGGAGAACATGTGGCAAGAACCAAGCAGACCGCCCATAAATCTACTGGAGGAAAAGCCCCCAGGAAGCAGCTGGCCACCAAGGCTACTCGGGAAAGCGCTCCGGCCACCGGCGGAGTGAAGAAGCCTCACCGTTACAGGCCCGGTACCGTGGCTCTGAGAGAGATCCGTCACTACCAGAAATCCACGGAGCTGCTCATCCGTAAGCTGCCCTTCCAGCGCCTGGTGAGGGAGATCGCTCAGGACTTCAAGACCGACCTGCGCTTTCAGAGCTCCGCCGTCATGGCTCTGCAGGAGGCCAGCGAGGCCTACCTGGTGGGTCTCTTCAAGGACACCAACCTGTGCACCATCCACGCCAAGAGGGTCACCATCATGCCCAAAGACATCCAGCTGGTCCTCCGCATCCGCGGAGAGAGAGCTTAGACTTTCTGCTGCATCCACCAACCACAATGCTCTGCACTGTCTCTCTCTCTCTCTCTCTCTCTCTCTCTCTCTCTCTCTCTCTCTCTCTCTCTCTCTCTCTCTCTCTCTCTCTCTATATATATATATATATATATATATATATATATATATATATATATATATATATATATACTGTATATATATATATATATACAGTATATATTAATATGTACATATGTATACTAGCTGCACTTGTTTTTTTCTTACCTTCTGATTGTTGCTCTGAGTGTTGCTATCCCTGTGCTGATGCAATCCTGGAATTTCCCCATTGTGGGACTAATAAAGGCTTATCGTATCTTAACATGCAAACTCCACACAGAAGGGTCATCGATGGTCTGGGGGTGGGATCAAACCCACGATGGTCAAGGGTGGAATCGATCCCATGAATTTCTTTTTATGGTGTTAAAAAAGTTTGGGTTTGGTTCATCTTTCATAAACTGGATTAAAACACTATATAGCTGTCAAACTGCATCTGTCTGGAAAAATGATCATTCTTCTCAAAGCTTTACTCTCCAGAGAAGCACCAGGCAGGGTTGTCCACTCACTCCCTGACTTTTTACCATCTTTATTGAACCATTAGCAGCAGCCATATGACAAAATGCTGCAATCAGAGGTATCCAAACTAGAGAAAAAGAACACAAGATAAGTCTTTATGCTGATGATATATTGATTTTCCTTGAAAACTGACAATCATCTCTTCTTCAGACAGTGGCGTTCATTGATACATTTTCATCATTATCAGACTACACTATTAACTGGGGTAAACCAACAGTCTTACCTATAAATTGTAATTTTTCAAATATTTCCATTACTCCATGACAATCAGGTAATATTAAATATTTAGGAATAGATATTTCCCCAAGGCTCTCAGAGTTATTGCGAATAACTCAATGTATAACTGAATGTACTAAGGAGCTCATTTAGCAGCAGACTACATCATCCTAGGTGCACAACCGAGAGGTTTCGCAGGTCCTTCCTACCTACGGCTGTCAGACTGTACAGCCTAAGCAGGGCTGCTGGCAGAGATAGCAAAAAGATGTGACAACCTAATAGTAATGAATGCAAAAGACGCAATAGACTTACACAATGGTCCCCTCCGGTATACAACTAGGAAAAGACCGGTAGCTACGGAGGGTGACAATATGTATGGGTACATAATCAAACCATGTAGGATAACTAAGTAGACGGTTATGCTGTTTCATTCCATCTAGCTACAATGCTCTGCACTGTGTGTGTTTACATATTTATATATTTATTCCATCTAGCGACAATGCTCCGCAGTGTGTTTATATATTTACATATTTATTCCATCTAGCTACAATGCTCTGCACTGTGTTTATATATTCATATATTTATTCCATCTAGCTACAATGCTCTGCACTCTGTGTCTATATATTTATGTTTATATGTACATATGTATACTCGCTGCTGTTGTTTTTTCTTGCCTTCTGATTGTTGCTCTGAGTGCTGCTATCCCTGTGCTGTTGCAATCCTGGAATTTCCCCATTGTGGGACTAATAAAGGCTTATCTTATCTTATCTTATCTTAAATCACATTCCCCTTTTACAGTATAAACAACACAAGACGAACTTACGCGCTGGAGGACACTACCTATATCACTAACTGGAAGAGTCACAACCGTTAAATTGATGGTCCTTCCTAAAATCAACTATTTATTCTCAGTGATTCCTACCCAACCATCTATGGCCTGGTTTAAGTGTCTAGAGTGAAATAAAAGTACATTTTTATGGAAGGAAAAACCATCATGGATTAGTTTAAAAACTCTTCAAAAAGCAAAAGAGTGCAGAGGTTTAGATTGACCAAATGTTTTTAATTACGTCTTTGCCAATAGACTGCACTTTGTTTCTAAATGGACAAAATCAACCCCACTAGCAAACCCATGGCTAGATGCTGAACAGTCTCTCTGTGGGCTGCTAAATATCTCTGACTTACCTTTTATGAGTCCCTGTATTAAACGCCATGACTGTTTTAAAAGCATTAATATCAGCTCCTCTCTGACAGCCTTGTGGAAAATTTTAAAAATAACAGGGTCTTCACTTGTTGCTTGTAAACTCACACCTATTTGGAATAATCCTGATATCCTGCAACAAAAGAGAATGTTTAACGTTCCACTTTGGCATGAGAAATGACTAAAAAACAGAGCATCTTATTCGAGATGGAAATATTATCCAATTTCAGGAAGTAGTATCACAGTACGACATCAGTGATAAAAAGTTTCTTGAATACCAACAGCTTAAATACATAAATACACATACGCTGGGTGTGTGTGGGTGTGGCCGTTGGCACGGGTTGGCGGCTGTGTTGCCGTCGGCTGCTCCGGGATGGCTGTGGCTGTGGGGCAGCTTGCTGCTGTTGGTGTGTGTCTGGGGTGGGTGGCTAGTGGGCTTGTGGTGGGTGCTCAGGGGTGTCGCTTGGTGTGTGGGGCACCGTATGGGTCCGGCCCATTGTTCATTATTGTAACTATTGTTGTTGTGCATGTTTGTGTGTGCAATGGGAGTGGGTATAGCTGCGCCATCATGTTTGTGGTGCTGGGAGAGTCGGGGTGTGACGCTGGTGGGTCCTGGGCTCCTCGGCTGGCAGCCCTCACCCTGGGTTGGGATTTGGGGCCAGTGGGTGGCCTCCTGAACCAGGTTGTGAGCCGGCTTCTGGGGGGCGGGCAGGCTCCCTTTTGTACTGCCTCCCTCACAGTCTTATTTCCCACCCGCCTCCCTCCCCCTGATTCTGGGTGGAACATACATCTTCTTGGATACACTTATGGTTTTGGGGTAGGGATGTGCCGCACTGTGTCGGTGAAGGGGATACCTCTGTCTGCTGCGCAGTGGGGCCACCCTCACCTCAATTTTTATTGCATTTTAGAAACTGAGGGTTTGCGTTGATGGGGGCCCCGCTGCCTATCGCAGTGGCTACTGGTGCTCCAACCACCTTCTCCCCAATTTTAACTCCACTATGGTAGTTCACACACCTGCACACAATCACATCATACAACTGACACACACCTATCATGATTTGTGCTAGGGGGAGGGGGTGGGGGTTTGCTTCTGTTCTGTTCTGTTGCTGCTGGAGGTTTCTTCCTGTTTTAAGGGAGTTTTTCCTCTCCACCATCACCAAGTGCTGCTCACAGGGGATCACCTGATTGCTGGGGTCTTTCTGCAATTGTGGGGGTTTCCACTAAAGTTGAAAGTGCTATGAGATAAGATAAGATAAGATAAGATAAGATAAGATAAGATAAGCCTTTATTAGTCCCACAATGGGGAAATTCCAGGACTGCAACAGCACAGGGATAGCAACACTCAGAGCAACAATCAGAAGGCAAGAAAAAAAAAGAGCAGCTAGTATACATATGTACATATTAATATATATATATATACAGTATATATATATATATATATATATATATATATATATATATATATATATATATATATATATATATATATATATATAGACACACAATGCGGAGCATTGTGGTTGGTGAATGTGCAGCAGAAAGTCTAAGCTCTCTCTCCGCGGATGCGGCGGGCCAGCTGGATGTCTTTGGGCATGATGGTGACCCTCTTGGCGTGGATGGTGCACAGGTTGGTGTCCTCGAAGAGACCCACCAGGTAGGCCTCGCTGGCCTCCTGCAGAGCCATGATGGCGGAGCTCTGGAAGCGCAGGTCGGTCCTGAAGTCCTGAGCGATCTCCCTCACCAGGCGCTGGAAGGGCAGCTTACGGATGAGCAGCTCCGTGGATTTCTGGTAGTGACGGATCTCTCTAAGAGCCAAGGTACTGGGCCTGTAATGGTGAGGCTTCTTCACTCCGCCGGTGGCCGGAGCGCTTTTCCGAGCAGCTTTGGTGGCCAGCTGCTTCCTGGGGGCTTTTCCTCCAGTAGATTTACGGACGGTCTGCTTGGTTCTTGCCATCGCTCTTTATTATTGTGTCTTATATTTCTTGCACGCCGCCTAAACTCCAGCCCGGCACACACGTCGTTTTCGCTTCAGTTCTCCCGGTATGTCGAGTTTCTCCGTTAGCACTGGGTGGCGGTTGAGTGCTAGCTAGCTCTTCCCTGCTGTATCGTCTTCTGCTGTAAACAGAGGCTCCGTCCGCCGACTTGAGATGACTGTTGTTGTGAAATGGAGCTATATAAATAAAGTTGAACTGAATTGAATTGAATTGAATTCTGTGGCCGCGGCTGCCTTGGGGTGGGTCAGTGGGAGGTGGCTGCTGGCCTGTGCCAGAGGTCTCCCCGGCCCCTGCCGAGCACTGATGCATGTTCATGCTCGCTGCATCTGCATCACGGTTGCCCTAAGTAAAAAAGGGTGAATGAGGGTGGGTGAGTGTGTGGGGGAGAGCACGAATGGATGTGAGTAGGCCGAAGTAAGAGTGCATGTATGGGTGAACATGAGTGAGTGTGGGTGACCCTGAGGTCGATTGGGAGTGAGATTGAGTGGGTGCAGGAATGAGAGAGAATGGGTTGGTCCAGGAGTGCGAGTGTGGGATTGTGTGGGGGAGTTGGGGAGGGAGAGTGAGTGAGTGCATGTGGCTGCATATGAGAGCATGAGGGTGTGAATGTGTGGGAATGGGCATGTCTGCTAATCGGGAGGTGCTAGATTTAGGGGGTAGTGCCTCTTGGCTATCTGGGATCCCGTGGATGGGGACTTCTTTGGGAGTGGGGGTCCCCGGGGTGTGTGGTGGTGGTGCTGGGGGGGTGGGCTTGCTGTGGGGGTGCCTGGTTGGGGCTCGCACCGGGGGGTCAGGCCGGTCTTCGGCATGGGGGTGGGGGTCACTGGCTCCCTCGGGGCCTGGGGGCCGACATTAGCCCCACTGGGGAGGGGGGGGGGGGGTTAGTGGGCCCCAGGCTGCCGCGCCGGCCTTCTGGCCTGAACTCCCTCAGCCGTCCCTCCTGGGGCAGATGCCTGGCTTTCCTGGAGCTTGTTGATCTCGGACATTTGTGCCCTGGGGAAGGGGGGGGGGGGGTTGGTGGTGCTTCCTTGCCTTGTCAGGGTTTCCGGGGGGGGGGGGTGTCCGGACGCCCTCTTCGTATGTTTCCTGACAAACCACTCACATGCACACACTTATTATCCACATACATGGATGCACACTCACAAATATCTCCCCTTTAACAGGTGCGGATACCAGACTTGTGTTGAGACCTTTTTGGTGGAAGAAACAGTCTGTCTTCTGTTTGTTTTAGTGTTTGGGTTGTTTGTCTTTTTTGTCTGTTTCTCTCCCTTTTCTTTCCCTCTCCCCACACTTTCTTTCCCCATTCCCCATCCTGTCGGGTCCTTCATGGGTAAAATAATTTAAAAAAATATTAAAAGTTATTACAAGAGAAGTTTACAACAATAAACAGTACATAGGTACTATATAAAGCTCCTTTAGCAAAGTAAATCTGTTTTGGCACAATAAAGGTAGCAGATTTCTGTCATAAGCTCCCCGTGCAATTCTCCACAGCGCATGGAGGAGGAGAAAAAGGACTAATGGATTTACATTCTGAGTACACCAACACACATTTATTAACACACAAGTGAATATACAGAAAGACATAGACAGCTCGGCTACACTAAAGAGTCCTCCAGGACACCCAACACACACCAGTGGAACATACTGGGCAATGAGCCAAAGCGTAGCGGCACAGCGGCAAACAGAAACACTGACAGTACTCACAGTGAGGGGGCAGTCCGAGTAATCCCAGTGTCTTCAATGAGCACACGCAACAACAATCCTTTTAGCAACGTGACGGTTAGATGGCGAAGGACAACCATCTAACACGCAAAATGGTCCAGCAGTGTTTGTCTAGCAAAGAGCTGCTTTAATACAAACACCGCTCGCCTCACAAGTTGGGAACACCTGGGTGAAGAACGGGAAGGATAATTACCAAGACTAAGAGCAGCTGATGGAAATTAGAGGGAGAGCGAGGGGCGTGGCTGGACCGACAGACTGTCAGCAGTATGGGAGAAAGTAGGTCACAGAGGCTGACTAACAGCTGCCAGTCAGGCAGTGGCTATGGGTATGGAAAAGAGTACAAAATACACATAATGCACATATACCAAAGAACCAAACCCCACAGAGAGATCAGGGCTGAGCCGGGGAAAGCGAAGCTGGCTCGGTCATGACAGATTTCTGTTCTGCTCACCTAGCTGCCTGACAGGACAAGGGAAAAAAAAAGTAATGCACTCAACCGACATGTGTTCTATGCCTGCTCACTTTGCAAGACTCCATTGCTGTTTTGTGTTTCAAACCTTTCCCTGTAACTGGGTGCTGGACTTTCTCACAGAGAGGCCACAGAAGGTGTGGGCTGGCATCAACACCTCCAAGACCATCAAACTGAGCACAGGGGCCCCACAAGGGTGCATGATCAGCCCGTTGCTCTTCACCCTGCTGAACCATGACTGTGCACCAGCCTACAACACCATCCACATCATCAAGTTTGCGGATGACACGATGGTGGTGGGCCTCCTCACTAACAATGAGGAGGACAACTACAGAAATGAGGTGAACCATATGATCCAGTGGTGTAAAGACAATAATATCTTCCTTAATGTGGGAAAAACATAGGAGATTGTGGTCAATTTCAAGAGGGGAAACACAAAGCGTCCCCCTCTGATCATCGATGGTGCAGCTGTGGAGAGGGTGAGCAGCACCAAGTTCCTAGGGGTGCACATCTCTGAGGACCTCTCCTGGTCCAGCAACACCACATCACTGGCCAAGAAGGCCCAAACTGGCCTCCATTCCCTCTGCAAACTGAGGAAAGCACGAGTCCCACCCCCCATCATGTGCTCATTCTTCAAGGACACCAATGAGAGCATCCTGACCAGCTGCATCACAGTGTGGTATGGAAATTGCACCGCCTCCTGCCGGAATATACAACAAAGTACAGTGAAAGAAGCCACCAAGATCATCGGTGCCCCTCTGCCCCCCCCCCTGTCAGAGCTCTACCTCACCCACCTCACCCGCAGAGCCATCAACACTGCAGGCGATACCTCCCACCCTTCACACTCCCTCTTCAACCCCCTGCCCTCGGGGAAAAGGTACCAAAGCCTCCAGGTCCCCTCCACAAGACTGCTAAGCAGCTTTGTTCATCAGGCCATCAGGACCCTGAACTCGGTCCACCCCCCTTCCCCTTCCAGACTGCACCACACTCACCCGCACAATAACTACCTCAGCTGCTGGCACAAAAAGACTGGCACACAAACAGTAATTCATCTGCTGCTGCATGATGACTCTGCGATCATCAGCCTCATCTCTGATGGGGATGACTAGGAGTACAAAGGACTGATCCAGGACTTCGTGGACGACTGCCTGCAGAACTGCCTCCAGATCAATGCGAGGAAAACCAAGGAGCTGGTGGTGGACTGCCACAGGGGTGGACAATCTCCCACAACACTAATAAACATCAAAAGAACAGACATTGAGATGGTGACATCTTACAAGTACCTGGGTGTTCACCTGAACAATAAACTGGACTGGTCACACAACACCAACATGCTCTACAAGAAGGAGCAGTGCAGGCTGTTCCTCCTGAGGAAACTCAGGTCTTTTGGAGTGCAAGGGGCACTCCTGAAGACCTTCTATGATTCAGTGGTGGCATCAGCCATCATGGTCTGCTGGGGCAGCAGCATCACGGCAGTCAACAGGAAGAGACTGAACAGGCTGATCAAAAAAGTCAGTACTGTTCTGGGGCGATGCCTCGGCCCAGTGGAAAAGATAGGAGAGATGAGGATGGTGGCTAAGCTGTCATCTCTGCTGGAGTCTGACTTGAAGATTGCAACAACACTGTTCATTCAACTGTGAAATATACTGTCTTGATTTATATTTATATAGTGTCAGGTAATTTAACTTAATTGTAATACTGCAAAAACTATTTAACTGCAATGCTCCTGCACTGTGTATATATACTGTGTATACTGTGCATCTGGAAAGTCTTCACAGCACTTCACTTTTTCCACATTTTGCTATGTTACAGCCTTATTCCAAAATGGATTAAATAATTTTTTTCCTCAAAATTCTACACACAACACCCCATAATGACAATGTGGAAATTTTTTTTTTTTTTTAATTTTTGCAAATTTATTAAAGATAAAAAACTAAGAAATCACATGTACATCAGTATTCACAGCCTTTGCTCAATACTTTGTTGATGCACCTTTGGCAGTAATTACAGCCTCAAGTCTTTCTGAATATGATACCTCATGCTTGGCACACCTATCTTCTGGCAGTTTGGCCCATTCCTCTTTGTAGCACCTCTCAAGCTCCATCAGGTTGGATGGGAAGTGTCAGTGCACAGCCATTTTCAGATCTCTCCAGAGATGTTCAATTGGATTCAAGTCTGGGCTCTGGCTGGGCCACTCGAGGACATTCACAGAGTTGTCCTGAAGCCACTCCTTTGATATCTTGGCTGTGTGCTTAGGGTCGTTGTCCTACTGAAAGATGTACCATCGCCCCAGTCTGAGGTTAAGAGTGTTCTGGAGCAGGTTTTCATCCAGAATGTCTCTGTACATTGCTGCATTCATCTTTCCCTCTATCCTGACTAGTCTCACAGTTCCTGCCACTGAAAAACATTCCCACGGCATGATGCTGCTACTAACATTGGGATGGTTATGAACGGTGCCTGGTTTCCTCTAAACATGATGCCTGACATTCATGCCAAAGAATTCAATCTTTTTATCATCATACCACTAAATTTTGTTTCTCATGGTCTGAGAGTCCTTCAGGTGCCTTTTGGCAAACTCCAGGTGGGCTGCCATGTGCCTTTTACTAAGGAGTGGCTTCTGTCTGACCACTCTACCATACAGGCCTGATTGGTGGATTGCTGCAGATATGATTGTCCTTCTGGAAGGTTCTCCTCTCTCCACAGAGGAACACTGGAGTTCTGACAGTGTGACCATCAGGTTCTTGGTCACCTCTCTGACTAAGGCCCTTGTCCCCCAATCGCTCAGTTTAGATGGCCGGCCAGCTCTAGGAAGAGTCCTGGTGGTTCCGAATTTCTTCCATTTACAGATGATGGAGGCCGTTGTGCTCATTGGGACCTTCAAAGCAGCAGAAATTTTTCTGTACCCTTCCCCAGATTTGTGCCACGAGACAGTCCTGTCTCGGAGGTCTGCAGACATTTCCTTTGACTTCATGCTTGGTTTGTGCTCTGACATGCACTGTCAACTGTGGGACCTTATATAGACAGGTGTGTGTCTTTCCAAATCATGTCGAGCCAACTGAATTTACCATAGGTGGACTCCAGTTAAGCTGTAGAAACATCTCAAGGAGGATCAGTGGAAACAGGATGAACCTGAGCTCAATTTTGAGCTTCATGGTAAAGGCTATGAATACTGATGTACATGTGATTTCTTAGTTTTTTTATTTTTAATAAATTTGCAACAATTTCAGAACTTTTTTCATGTTGTCATTATGTGTAGAATTTTGAGGAAAAAATTTATTTAATCCCTTTAGGAATAAGGCTATAGCATAACAACATGTGGAAAAAGGGAAGCGCTGTCAATACTTTCTGGATGCAATGTATATGTATATTTAGTGTTTGTCTGTCCTATTTCCTTATCTTATTTATTATTGCTTTGAGTGCTGTTAACCCTTTGCTGCTGCCATCCTGTTATTTCCCCATTATGGAACTAATAAAGGTTTTTCTTCTATTGCCTTTGGCCCTTTAGTATATCGTGACATGGAATTTTACCTGAAACTCAGTAAATACTGTATAAGATAAGATAAGATAAGATAAGCCTTTATTAGTCCCACAATGGGGAAATTCCAGGATTGCAACAGCACAGGGATAGCAACACTCAGAGCAATAATTTAGAAGATAAGAAAATAAGAGCAGTGAATATACATATGTACACATAAATATATAAATATATATACACAGTGCGGAGCATTGTAGCTAGATGGAATAAACAGCATAACCGTCTACTTAGTTATCCTACATAGTATGAATATGTACCCATACATATTGTCACCCTCCGTAGCGACTGATATTGTCCTAGTTGTATACTGCAGGGGACCATTGTGTAAGTCTGTTGCGTCTTTTGTATTCAGTACTATTAGGTTGTTACGTTTTTTTGCTATCTCTGCGAGCAGCCCTGCTTAGGTTATAAAGTCTGACAGCCGTAGGTAGGAAGAACCTGCAAAACTTCTCGGTTGCGCACCTAGGATGATGCAGTCTACTGCTAAATGAGCTCCTCAGTACGTTCTGTATGTCCTGCATAGGGTAGGACTCGGACTCCAGCAGAGATGACAGTTTAGCCACCATCCTTCTCTCTCCTATCTCCTCCACTGGGTCAAGGCGTTTCCCCAGGACAGAGCTAGCTTTCTTGATCAGCTTGTTCAGTCTCTTCCTATCGGCTGCTGTAATGCCGTTGCCCCAGCAGACCACTCCAAAAGTGATGGCTGATGCCACCACCGTGTCGTACAATGTCTTCAAGAGCACCCCTTGTACACCAAAAGACCTGAGCCTCCTCAGTAGGAACAACCTGCGCTGCCCCTTCTTGTAGAGTGCATCGGTATTGTGTGACCCGTCTAGTTTATTGTTCAGATGAACACACAGGTACTTGTAGGATGTCACCATCTCAATGTCTGTTCCCTGTATGTTTACTGGTGCTGTGAGGGGTTGTCCTTGCCTGCTGCAGTCCACCACCAGCTCCTTAGTTTTCCTTGCGTTGATCTGGAGGCAGTTCCAATGGCACCAGTCCACGAAGTCCTGGATAAGTCCTCTGTTCTCAGCTTCATCTCCTTTGGAGATGAGACCGACAATCACAGAGTTGTCAGAGAACTTCTGTAGATGCCAGTGTGTTGTGTTGTGTGAGAAGTCCGCAGTTTAAAGGGTGAACAGGAAGGGAGCCAAAACCATTCCCTGGAGGGCCACCATGTTGCCGATGATCGTGTCGGACACACAATCCCGGGTTCTCACAAACTGTGGCCGGTTAGTGAGGTAGTCCAGGATCCATGATGACAGGTGCTGGTCCACCCCTGCACACAGCAGTTTGTCCCTCAGGATCATCAGTTTGATGGTTTTGAAAGCACTGGAGAAGTCAAAGAACATGATCCTCACCGTGTTCCCAGGCTTCTCCAGGTAGGACAGGGATCTGTGAAGGAGGAAGATCACTGCATCCTCCACCCTGATGCCATGCTGGTAGGCGAACTGGAGTGGATCCATCGCTGGTCCCACCAGGGGGCGGAGGTGAGCAAGGAGCAGTCTCTCCAGGGTCTTCATCATGTGAGACGTCAGGGCCACTGGTCTGTAGCTGTTCAGGTCTCTGGGGTGGGAAGTCTTTGGTACGGGTACCACACAAGATGTTTTCCACAACTGTGGTACCCTCCCCTGCTTCAGGCTCAGGTTGAAGATGTGCTCCACAATCCCACACAGCTGGTCTGAGCAGGACTTGAGGAGCTTCGCCCTGATGCCGTCCAGTCCCGAGGCCTTCCTCGCCTTGATCTTCCTCAGCTCCATCCTCACCTGGGTCTTAATGAGGGTCAGGTTGGGGGACTGTGTGCTGGGAGTGGGGGGGGGGGGGGTGTTGGTGGAGTGGGGTGTGGACAGCAGGTCTCGATGACTTTAGAGGTGGCAGTGGTTGGTGTGCAGGCGGGGGGGAGGGCGGTTGGTCAAACCTATTATAAAACAGGTTCAGATTGTTCGCCCACTCCCTGCTCCCCGTGGCCTGGGAGGAGGTATTCTGGAGCCCAGAGATGGTTTTGAGGTTTCTCCAGACCCCGCAGATGTTGCTCCGTTTCAGCTTGTCCTCCATCTTCTTCCTGAAGCTGTTCTTGCCTTCTCTGATCTTCCTCCTCAGCTCCCTCTGTACAGACTTCAGCATCTCCCTGTTCCCCGACCTGAAGATCCTCTTCTTCTCTCTCAGAAGTGTTTTTATCTCAGGGTTGATCCAGGGTTTGTTGTTTGAGCAACACCGTATGGTCTTGGTGGGTACGGTGTTGTCCACACAGAAGTTGATGTAGTCCATGATGATTTGAGTGAGGCCATCGATGTCCTCACCATGTGGATCGCAGAGCTGCTCCCAGGCAGTGCTTTCAAAACAGTCCTTTAGAGCGTCCATTGCCTCCTCAGACCATATCTTCATCGTGCGCATGACTGGAGGTTGTCTGTGTACTAGGGGTTTGTACACCGGCAGGAGATGAACGAAGTTGTGATCCGATCTCCTGAGTGGGGGGAGTGGTGATGAGGTGTACGCCTCCTTAGTGTTTGCATAGAATAAGTCCAGTGTTTTATTGTCTCTAGTGTGGCATGTGACATACTGGGTGAATGTGGGCAGAATGGTGGACAGTGAGATATGGTTAAAATCACCGGAGATGAGGAGAAGAGCATCTGGGTGTTCTGTCAGCAGCCTGCCAGTTACTGAGTGAATGGCGTCACACGCTGTCCCCGCGTTCGCTGTCGGATTTGCATAAATAACAATGCAGATCACGTGTAAGTATTCCCTCGGGAGAAAGGTAGGCCGCATGTGAACAGCTAGCAAATCAATGTCTTTGCTGCAGTGTGGTTCTTTAACCGTGATATGTCCCGGTCTGCACCTGCAGTTATTGACATACATTATCACTCCTCCGCCCCTTGCCTTCCCACTGTCTCGTGTCCGGTCTGCCCGTATTGCGTGGAAACCCTCCAGTTCGATGTTAGCATCTTTTGCTAGTTCTGTTAGCCACGTCTCAGTAAACAACATCATGCTAATCTCTCTGAAGACGCTCTGGTAATGAGCCATAGCCGCTAGCTCATCTGTCTTATTGAGTAGCGATCGTACATTCCCCATAATAACAGATGGAAGGACGGGTCTGTACCTTATATTTCTTGCCCGTCGTCTTGCTCCAGCACAACATCCACGCCGCTTCTGCCTGATTTCTCCCGGTATGTCGAATTCTTGCATTAGCATCATGGGCCGATTAAGTGCTAACAGCTGGTTTCTATTGTACTGCCTCCTAAAAGCAATGGCTCCGTTCGCTGGTTCAGAAGACATTTGGGCGACCCGTGTGTCCGTGATGGATAAGGTGTCACCCGATCAGAAAGTTTAGAAAGAGAAGCCAGATAGTAAATAGAAATAGGAAGAAATTGATCCGCTGTTGCAAAAAGGCAGCCTACTCGTGTGGCGCCAGAAGTGAATAACCCTGTATATGTAACCCTGGTACTGTATACACTGTATACACTGTATATACAGTACTGTATACACCCCAACATTAAATGGACCCCTACCCTTAACAGATTTAACAGAATCCATTCAAGTCCACTCCCCATGGATTGCCACCTTATCTTGGTGGAGGGTTTGCATGCCTTAGTGATCCCAGGAGCTACAATGGTGTGAAAAAAGTGTTTTCTGATTTCTCATTTTGTTGTATGTTTGTCAAACTTAAATGTTTCAGATCATTAAACAAATTTAAATATTAGACAAAGAAAACACAAGTAAACACAAGATGCACTTTTTAAATGAAGATGTTTATTATTAAGGGTGAAAAAACCCCAAACCTACATGGCCCTGTGGGAAAAAGTGATTGCCCCCTTGTTAAAACATAAATTAACTGTGGTTTATCACATCTTTGGAAAGCTGAGTTCAATTTCTCAAGCCACACCCAGGCCTGAATACTGCCAAAGCTGTTCTCAATCAAGAAATCACTTAAATAGAACCTGCCTGACAAAGTGAAGTAGACCAAAGGATCCTTAAAAGCTAGACATCATGCTGCCATCCAAAGAAATTCAGGAACAAATGAGAAACAAAGTAATTGAGATCTATCAGTGTGGAAAAGGTTATAAAGCCATTTCTATAGCTTTGGGACTCCAGCAAACCACAGTGAGAGCCATCCATCCATCCATCCATCCGTCCATCCATCTTCTACCGCTTTTCCGGAGGTCCGGGTCGCGGAGGCAGCAGCTCAAACAGAGAAGCCAGACCTCCCTCTCCCCAGCCACCTGCTCCAGCTCTTCAGAGAGGATACCAAGGTGTTCCAGGACCAGCTGGGAGACATAGTCTCTCCATCGAGTCCTGGGTCTGCCCCGGGGTATCCTCCCAGTGGGATGTGCCTGAAACACCTCAAGTGGGAGGCGTCCTGGAGGCATCCTAATCAGATGCCCATACCACCTCAACTGACTCCTTTCAATGTGGAGGAGCAGCGGTTCTACTCTGAGCCTCTCTCGGATGACTGAGCTCCTCACCCTATCTCTGAGGGTGAGTCCAGCAATCCTACGGAGAAAGCTCATTTCAGGCACTTGTATCCGCGATCTCGTTCTTTGGATCATTACCCAAAGCTCGTGACCATAGGTGAGACTAGGAACGTAGATTGACTGGTAAATCGACAGCTTTGCCTTAGAACTCAGCTCTCTCTTCATCTCTCGGCGCCACACCAGTCGGCTGCCTTTTGCAACAGCGGCTCGATTCCGAGTCTTTTTCCCTTCCTCTCTCTTTTGATCCGTCTTTTTTTTTTCACCCCACTTATATCACGGACACACAGATCGTCCTAAATGTCTCCTGAGCCGGTGGACGGAGCCACTGTTTATAGCAGGAGACGATACAGCAGAGAACAGCTGCTAGCATTCAACCGCCACCCGGTCCCATTGGAAAACTCGACATACCGAGAGAACTGAGGCGAAAACGCCGCGGCTGCCGGGCTGGAGTAAGGCGGAGGACAAAAAATATAAGGTACAGACCCTCCCTTCCATCTGTTGTCATGGGAAATGTACGGTCGATACTGGGAAAGTTAGATGAGCTAGCGGCTATCTCCCATTATGATAGCACATACCGGGAGTGCTCTCTCCTTTTGTTTACTGAGACGTGGCTAACTGAACTAGCAGCAGATGCTAACATTGAGCTGGAGGGTTTTCACACGATACGAGCTGACCGAACACCAGACAGTGGCAAGGCTAGGGGCGGTGGAGTGATAATGTATGTTAACAACAACTGGTGCAGACCGGGACATATCACTGTTAAACAACGACACTGCAGCAAAGACATTGAGTTGCTAGCTGTTAGCATGAGGCCTACATATCTCCCGAGAGAACACTCACACGTGATCTGCATTGTTGTTTATGCAAATCCGACGGCGAACGCTGGGACAGCACGTGACGTCATCCATTCAGTAACCAGCAGGCTGCAGACAGAACACCCAGATGCTCTTCTCCTCATCTCAGGCGATTTCAACCATGTTTCACTGTCTCCCATTCTACCCACGTTCACCCAGTATGTCACATGCCACACTAGAGACAATAAAACACTGGATTTATTCTACGCAAACACTAAGGAGGCGTACACCTCATCACAACTCCCCCCACTCGGGAGATCGGATCACAACTTGGTTCATCTCCGGCCGGTGTACAAACCCCTAGTGCACAGACAACCTCCGGCCATGCACACAGTGGAGTTATGGTCTGAGGAGACAATGGACACCCTAAAGGGCTGTTTTGAAGCCACCGCCTGGAAGCAGCTCTGCGATCCACATGGTGAGGACATCGATGGCCTCATTCACACCTTCACGGGCTACCTCAGCTTCTGTGTGGACAAATCCGTTCCCACCAAGACCATACGGCGTCACTCAAACAACAAACCCTGGATCAACCCTGAGATAAAAACACTTCTGAGAGAGAAGAAGAGGATCTTCAGGTCAGGGAACAGGGAGATGCTGAAGTCCGTACAGAGGGAGCTGAGGAGAAAGATCAGAGAAGGCAAGGACAGCTTCAGGAAGAAGATGGAGGACAAGCTGCAACAGAGCGACATCAGCGGGGTCTGGAGAAACCTCAAAACCATCTCGGGGCTCCAGAATACCTCCCCCCAGGCCACAGGGGGCAGGGAGTGGGCGAACAACCTGAATCTGTTTTTCAATAGATTTGACCAACCGCCCTCCCCCCTGACTGCACAACAACCACTGCTGCCTCTAAAGAAATCAAGTCCTGCTGCCCACTCCCCACTCCACCAACACCCCCCCACTCCCAACACACAGCCCCCCATCCTGACCCTGACCAGGACCCAGATGAGGACGGAGCTGAGGAAGATCAAGGCGAGGAAGGCGCCGGGACCGGACGGCATCAGCGCAAAGCTCCTCAAGTCCTGTGCAGACCAGCTGTGTGGGATTGTGACGTATATCTTCAACATGAGCCTGAAACTGGGGAGGGTACCACAGCTGTGGAAAACATCTTGTGTGGTACCTGTACCAAAAACTTCCCACCCCAAAGACCTGAACAGCTACAGACCGGTGGCCTTGACGTCCCACTTGATGAAGACCCTGGAGAGACTGCTCCTTGCTCACCTCCGCCCCCTGGTGGAACCAGCGATGGATCCACTCCAGTTCGCCTACCAGCATGGCATTGGGGTGGAGGATGCGGTGATCTTCCTCCTTCACCGTTCTCTGTCCCACCTGGAGAAGCCCGGGAATATGGTGAGGATCATGTTCTTTGACTTCTCCAGTGCTTTCAACACCATCCAACCGATGATCCTGAAGGACAAGCTGCTGCGCGCAGGGGTGGACCAGCACCTGTCATCATGGATCCTGGACTACCTCACGAACCGGCCTCAGTTTGTGAGAACCCGGGACTGTGTGTCCGACACGATCATCAGTAGCACGGGGGCCCCCCAGGGAACGGTGCTGGCTCCCTTCCTGTTCACTCTTTATACTGCGGACTTCTCACACAACACAACACACTGCCATCTACAGAAGTTCTCTGATGACTCTGCGATCGTTGGCCTCATCTCCAATGGAGATGAAGCTGAGTACAGAGGGCTTATCCAGGACTTCGTGGACTGGTGCCATCGGAACTGCCTCCAGATCAACGCGAGGAAAACTAAGGAGCTGGTGGTGGACTGCCGCAGGCATGGGCAGCCCCTCACAGTACCAGTAAATATACAGGGAACAGACATCGAGATGGTGACATCCTATAAGTACCTGGGTATTCATCTGAACAATAAACTAGACTGGTCACACAATACTGATGCACTCTACAAGAAGGGACAGCGCAGGCTGTTCCTGCTGAGGAGACTCAGGTCTTTTGGTGTACAAGGGGCGCTGCTGAAGTCATTCTATGACACGGTGGTGGCATCAGCCATCACTTTTGGAGTGGTCTGCTGGGGCAGTGGCATTACTGCAGCCGATAGGAAGAGACTGAACAAACTGATTAAGAAAGCTAGCTCTGTCCTGGGGCAGCGCCTTGATCCGATGGAGGAGATAGGAGAGAGAAGGACGGTGGCTAAACTGTCATCTCTGCTGGAGTCCGAGTTCCACCCTATGCAGGACATACTGAATGCACTGAGGAGCTCTCATTTAGCAGCAGACTACATCATCCCAGGTGCACAACCGAGAGGTTTCGTAGGTCCTTCCTACCAACGGCTGTCAGACTGTACAACCTAAGCAGGGCTGCTCGCAGAGATAGCAAAAAGACGTAACAAACTAATAGTTTTTTGAATGCAAAAGATGCAATAGACTTACACAATGGTCCCCTCCGGCATACAACTAGGAACTTACCGGTCGCTATGGAGGGTGAGAATATGTATGGGCACATAATCATACCATGTAGGATAACTAAGTAGACGGTTATGCTGTTTCATTCCATCTAGCAACAATGCTCTGCACTGTGTGTGTTTATATATTTACATATTTATTCCATCTAGCTACAATGCTCAGCACTGGGTGTGTTTATATATTTATATATCTACATATTATTCCATCTAGCTACATTGCTCCGTACTGTGGGTGTTTATATATTTACATATTTATTCCATCTAGCTACAATGCTCTGCACTGTGTGTTCATATATTCATATATTTATTCCATCCAGCTACAATGCTCTGCACTGTGTGTCTGTGTGTGTGTGTATATATATATATTTTATAGTAATACGTACATATGTATATTAGCTGCTCTTGCTTGTTTTTTTTTTTTGTTTTTTTTTTTGTTTTTTTCTTGCCTTCTGATTGTTGCTCTGAGTGTTGCTATCCCTGTGCTGTTGCAATCCTGGAATTTCCCCGTTGTGGGACTAATAAAGGCTTATCTTATCTTATCTTATCTTATCTTATCTTATCTTATCTTATCTTATCTTAATGGACCGGCCAGGTCAGTGTTCATGACTCCACCATAAGAAAGAGACTGGGCTAAAATAGCCTGCAGGGCAAAGTTCCAAGACGAAAACTACTACTGAGCAAAAACAACGTAAAGGCTTGTCTCAGCTTTGTCAGAAAACACCTTGATGATCCCCAAGACTTTCTGGAAATTACTGTGTGGACTGACAAGACAAAAGTTGACCTTTTTGGAAGGTGTGTGTCCCATTACATCAGACGTAAAAGTAACACAGCATTTCAGAAAAGTAACATCATACCAACAGTAAAATATGGTGGTGGTAGTGTGATGGTCTGGTGCTTTTTTGCTGCTTTGGGACCTGGAAGACTTGCTGTGGAAAATGGAACCATGGATTCTGCTGTCTACCAAAAAAATCCTGAAGGAGAATGTCCGGCCATCTATTTGTGACCTCAAGCTGAAACACACTTGGGTTCTGCAGCAGGACAATGATGCAAAACACACCGACAAGTCCACCTCTGAATGGCTTAAGAGAAACAAAATGAAGACTTTGGAGTGGCCTAGTCAAAGTCCTGACCTGAATCCCATTGAGATGCTGTGGCATGGCCATTCAAAGGTGGTTCATGCTCGAAAACCCTCCAATGTGGCTGAATTACAACAATTCTGCAAGGATGAATGGGTGAAAATTCCTACAAAGCGCTGTAAAAGACTCATTGCCAGTTATTGCAAACACTTGAGTAGTTGTTGCTGCTAAAGGAGGCCCAACCAATTTTTAGCTTTAGGGGGCAATCACTTTTTCACACAGGGCCATGTAGGTTGGGATTTTTTTCCCTTAATAATAAACACCTTCATTTAAAAATCGCATTTTGTGTTGACTTGTGTTATCTTTGTCTCATATTTAAATTAGTTTGATGATCAGAAACATTTAAATGTGACAGACATACAAAAAAATGAGAAATCAGGAAAGGGGCAAACACTTTTTCCACCACCGTATGTTGTCTGGGGCAATTTGCCTGTGGTACAGTCTCCCAAGACAAACTGGTCCTGGGTGAAGGGGCAGACTAAGATTGACCCAATAAACTCCCATGATAGAATAGAAAAGAATAGGATTCATTGTTCCGTTGTACAGTGTTATGATCCCTCATGTGCCAGTACGCAGCGCACAGAGGGAGGAATGGAAACCCACGAACAGAAGTAGTTACATGCACTTTATTGAACAAAAATAGAAAAACAGTCCAGCAAACAGTTACGGGATCAACAGGATGAAACACAGTCAATGAGGACACCAGGAAAGCAGGGATGCCTCAAAGACACTCCACAGTCAGCTGAATGAAATGCCTAGTGCCGTTGAATAGCTAAATGGTACAAGGAGAAAGGCATACGTTAACTTATGGGCAGGAGCGGTCCGAGGCGATCCGTGCTGTCCGGCTTGAGCAGGCTAACAGGAACAGCCTCTAACATCAGGCACCGAGCAGCATCGGGAGACAGAGTAGACAACTACATCAGGCTGAAAGTATACAGTAGAGAGTGGAGGCTTGCTTGCACAGAAAGAACTGACACTGTGTACGAAGCGCAATGATCCGGTGGTCTCTTCCTACTCCGACAGAGCTTAAACAATAACCATACTAATGAGGAAAGAGACCGCCGTGATTGTGCGTGGCTGGACAGAATAGAAAACAGGTGTGCGTGAATGAGTGTCTGAGCATGTGAATGATGATGAATGGAGGTGTGTGTGTGTGTGTAATGAGGAACAGCTGGTGCACTGACATGAGGAAGGGGTGTGGCCGAGCTTTCAGGGAGCAGAGGACCCAAAGGGCTCCGTGACGCGCCTGATGGAAAAAAAACAAAACAAAACAATGG
This sequence comes from Pholidichthys leucotaenia, assembly GCA_020510985.1. Classification (NCBI taxonomy): domain Eukaryota; kingdom Metazoa; phylum Chordata; class Actinopteri; order Cichliformes; family Pholidichthyidae; genus Pholidichthys; species Pholidichthys leucotaenia. The sequence continues at coordinate 216,093,561 of CM035837.1, forward strand.
ATAGAGACCAAATAGCCCTAATGTCAGAACTAGGGTTCTGTGCACCTCCTCCCCCCCTCACCTCAAGGGATGGATCCCAGACACCCTAGTGACACCAGTGGAAAAACACAAGAACACAAGAAGGACCCCCCCACCTCCCCCCAGGGGAAAACAGCCACCGAGGGTGGGAGGTGGGGGGAAACAGTTTTAGAGGGAAGCAACAGGTAAATAATACAAAAATAATATACAAATAAAGTAAGGTGAACCTCCTAACATCCCCCCAACCAAGGACACTCACCCCCCTTCCCAGGAGTCCAAAGTTCAGGGGCTGACCGGAGTCCCAGGCCCCAGGCATGGCGAGAGGTGACTTACTGGGTGGCCTGCCAGAGTCCCAAGCCCAGCAGGCGGCCCGCTGAACAGTGTCAGGCAGCCTGCCAGGACCGATGGACCACCCAACACAAAGACAAAGTTTCTCTGGTGGCTGGCCAACGTCGTTGAGCCACCAGGCCCGGAGGGGAAAGTGAGGGGCTAACCTACCCACCGGCGAACTTAGAGGTGGGTGACTGGACCGAGGGATAGGAACCCCCATGGCTACAGGTGGCAGAGGTGCCAGAACCACGACGGCATCCAGCGACGAGGAAGGACCCCCCCCTTCCTCCGAGGCTTCGGGCAGGAGGACCGTGGCACCCGCAATGGTCCCAACCTGGGACATAGCTGCACCCACGATGGTCCACAACTGGGCCTGCGTTGCACCCACAATGGACCCTGACTGGGCCTGCATTGCACCCACGGTTGGCCCTGCTGGAGCTCTGCAGCACCCGTGGTTCGTCATGGCTGGAACCCAGCAGCACCCATGGTTGATCCCAGCTGGAGCTCTGCAGCTCCCGCGGTGGCTCCCGGCTGGATCTGTACAACACCCGCGGTGGCTTCTGGGTGGAGCCCTGCAGCAACCATGGTGGACTCTGGCTGGAGCTCCGCTGCACTCACGGTGGACTCCGGCTGCTAGCTCTGCAATCTCCATGGTGACCTCCGGCGGCATAGGCTGCTCTCTGGCAACCCTGGCAAAGAGCTCTGAAGCTGGAGGGACAGAAAAAGAGACCGAGTCAGGGTCGCCGGCAGCAGCAGAGCCCGGTAAGGTGAGCCTGGGTGCTACAGTGAGCTGCGCCGGGCCCTCTTCACCATGAGTTGGGAAGTGTGACCTCAACATAGGCACAAGAGACATTATGGAGCACACTTGCCCGAACTCGGGCTCCACCGCCATCCAGGACTCCAGTGATCTACAGTGCACAGGCTCTGAAGGTCCGTGAGGTACTGTATCCATGCTGGCCTCCCCTGGGGCAGCTGGATCCACATTGTTGTCATCCGCTGGCACCCCAGGTTGTGGCAGATCCTCTCCAGCGACCCTAGGAAGGCGCTGGGGATGACAGGAAGAGAGAGGTTAGGGTCGCCGGCGGCGGCGGAGCCCGGCAAGGCAAGACCAGATGCAGCTGAGGGCTGAACCTGACTCTCCTCACCATAGCCAGACAAGATTGCTCCAATTTACAAGGGAGAGAAACAAATGAGAGCACTTGCCTGGATTCGAGCTCCACCGTTGTCCAGGACTCCGTTGATCCCGACGACGACATCTGGGACCCAGTTGGCTGGAGGTCTAGTCTGCTGGGAGACTCTGCTGTGGCAGCCCTCACCACAGGAGTGATGGTTATTGCAGTCTCCATGCCCCCGTGTGCCTCCATGCCAGCAGCCTGTCCAGCATGGCGGCCGGGGATTGCTTCCCCGCCAACCCTGGGACTGAATCCTCCAGGGCCTCATATTCCTTCCCCCTCTGGCAACTTGGTTCTGGGATTGGCGAACTCATAGGAGCACACAGAGGGGATTTGGAGTGGTCAAGTGAAAAGTCATGACGTGCCGCTGGAAAAGAGTACTCAGGGAACTGCAAGCCCTGAGTCTCCTGGCCAGGGACAGTCAAAATTGTTTATCAAAAACTGAAATTAATTGGGAAGAAACTTGCCTGTTCTCCTGGCTCTTGACATTCCCAGCGGCATCAGGAGCGTCACCTCTCCACTAAGCGTCCACCTCAGATCAGAACTCCTCTGTATGCGAATGACATGATGCACGGCTCAGGAGACACACACGCAGGCTCAAAGTAGCTCAAATAGCTTTATTAACAACAAGGGTGTATGAATGTGTGTCTGCGAGATGTAGATGTGTTGGTGGTGGCGTCTGCTTCGGGCACGGAGGCAGGAGACTGTACAGCCGGACAACCCTATAGGAAAAGCACAGGGAGAAGGGTGACGGGCACACACCAACACAGGAGATGTACAAGTTGGAGAGGAGCTTACTTGGAGTGAGCAGGTGGCTGGCACAGCAAGGACGAGGTCCGGTAGACAGCAACCTGGAGAGCCCGGTGCAGCAGCGAGGGAATGAAGACGGCGAGGGAAGGTCCGCCGCCGGGAAATCCACCTGTGCACAGGGGAGCAGACTTGAAAGGGAAAAAGGTAAGGGCTTCTTACCGCGATGCTTGCTGGGGAGTAAGAGGTAACTCACAGCAATCCAGCGAGTGAAGTCTGACGGCTTCAGGCCGAAGCCCAGGGCGAGGCGGCTTAAATCCCTCGCTGCTGATGATGTGCAGGTGTGCGTGCAGCTGGCGCTGCTGATGGGCGGCGCGGCGTGACAGTACTCCCCCCTCTAGCAGTGCCTCCTGGCGATGGTTTCTCCGGGTGCGCTCGGTGGAACCCAGTAATGAGGGATGGGTCCAACACAAACGACGAGGGTACCCACTGCCGATGTCAGGCCCATAGCCCTCCCAGTCCACCAAGTACTGCAACCCACGACCCCGGCGCCGGGACTCCAGGATGGAGGAGACAGGTCAGGCCGGATGGCCATCAGTCATCCGGGGCGCGGGTTGCACAGCAGGAGGAGGGCAAAGGGAGTCGGAGACTGCCAGCTTCACCTTGGATACGTGGAAGGTGGGATGGATGTGGAGGGAGGGGGGAATAGCTACACGCACAGCCACCGGGTTGATAATCCTGGTGATGGGGTATGGGCCCATAAAACACTGTGCCAGCTTCCTCCTCTCGCCCTTTAAGATCACGTCCTGGGTCGACACGTAGACACGCTGGCCAACTCGGTACGCCGGGGCAGGTCTTCTGTGCTGGTCCGCCACGGCTCTGTTGCGCTCCGCCGTGCGTAAAAGCGCATTGCGCGCTGACGCCCAGATGGAGCGGAACTGCCTGAGATGCGCCCGAACTGAGGGGACAGTTACCTCACTCTCCTGCGCCGGGAACAGCGGGGGGTCATAGCCCAGGGACGCCTTAAAGGGGGACATCCCTGTAGCAGAAGAGCGAGCGGTGTTGTGGGCGTATTCAACCCAGGCGAGGTGGTTACTCCAGGACGTTGGTTTGGACGCCGTGATGCAGCGGAGCGCAGCCTCCAGCTCCTGGTTGGTCCGCTCACACTGCCCGTTGGTTTGGGGGTGATGGCCGGAGGAGAGGCTCACCTTGGCTCCCAGGGCGTTGCAGAACGACCTCCAAACCTCTGAGGAAAACTGGGGCCCCCGGTCCGAGACCACGTCCACCGTAATCCCGTGCAGCCTGACCACGTGCTGGATTAGGAGGTCCGCCGTCTCCAGGGCGGTTGGAAGACCTCGTAGGGGGATGAAGTGTGCCACCTTGGAGAAGCGGTCCACGATGGTCAGGACGGTGTTGAAGGTGTTTGAAACTGGGAGTCCGGTGACGAAATCCAGGGCGATATGCGACCAGGGCCTGCCCGGGACGGGCAGAGGCTGGAGCAAACCCGCTGGGGGGGCATTACCTGATTTGCTGGTGGTGCACACTGGGCAGGCCCGGGCGTTTCGGGCAGCGTCCCTCCGCAGGCCCGGCCACCAGAAGGACCGTTGGAGGAGGTCAATCATCCGGGAGGAACCAGGGTGGCAGGTGAGCTTAGACGTGTGCAACCTGTGGATGACCTCCCCCCGAACCGTAGATGGCACGAACAGCCTCCCCTCCGGTCCGCCGCCAGGGTCAGGTTCCACTTTCTGCGCCTTCCGGATCTTGCTTTCAATGTCCCAGGTAACGGTTCCCACGACGCACGACCTGGGTAGGATGGTGTGGACCGTGTCCTCTGACTCCTCAGGGGCAAATTGCCTAGAGAGGGCGTCGGGCAGACCGTTCTTGGAGCCAGGCCTGAAGGTGATGTTGAATCGGAACCTGGCAAAGAACAAGGACCAGCGCGCCTGGCGGGCGTTCAGACGCTTGGCAGATCTCAGGTACTCCAAGTTCTTGTGGTCCGTCAGGACCACGAACGGCAGGTCCGCCCCCTCTAGCCAGTGACACCACTCCTGCAGCGCGAGCTTGATAGCGAGGAGCTCTCTGTCCCCCACGTCGTAATTCCGTTCCGCCGGGGACAAGCGCCGAGAGAAGAAGGCGCAGGGCCGTTTGACTCCATCATCTGGCGACCGCTGGGATAGAACCGCCCCCACTCCTGTGTCCGAAGCGTCCACTTCCACGATGCACTGCAGCGCAGGGTTGACTTGGCTAAGGACCCGGGAGGAGGAGAACTCCGCCTTCAGCGCCTGAAAAGCAGCCGCGGCCTCTTCGGTCCACCGGAACGGGACCTTAGGGGACGTGAGGCGGGTCAACGGGCCGACGATGATGCCAAAATTAGGGACGAAGCAGTGGTAGAAATTTGCAAAGCCGATGAATTGCTGCACCTGTTTTCTCGATGCAGGTGTGGGCCATTCCACCACCACCTTCACCTTCACTGGGTCCAGAAGCACCTGGTCGTGGGAGATGATGAACCCGAGGAAGGATGTTGTCTTAGCGTAGAATTCGCATTTTTCGGCCTTCACATACAACCGGTTCTCCAGCAGTCTTTGGAGGACCCGCCTCACATGGACCCGGTGCTCGTCCCTGGATTTGGAGAAGATGAGGATGTCATCCAGGTAGACAAACACAAAAAGGCCAATGAAATCCCGGAGGACGTCATTAATTAGGCGCTGAAAGACGGCTGGAGCGTTGGTCAACCCGAACGGCATCACCAGGTACTCGAAGTGGCCGTTCGGGGTACGGAAGGCTGTCTTCCACTCATCTCCCTCCCGGATCCGGACGAGGTGGTATGCGCTGCGTAGATCCAGCTTAGTGAACCAAGTCGCCCCCTGGAGGGAGTGGAAGGCGGTATCCATGAGGGGCGGGGTGTAGCGATCCTTCTCTGTAATGTCGTTTAGGGCGCAATAGTCGATGCAAGGACGGAGGGAACCGTCCTTCTTGCCCACGAAGAAGAATCCTGCCCCCAGTGGTGATGACGAGGGACGGATAACCCCAGCACTCAGCGACTCCTTGAGATAGGCGTTCATGGTCTCCTTCTCCAGCGCCGACAGGCTGTAGAGTCGCCCAGAGGGTAAGGGTGCCCCCTGGCGGATGTTTATGGCACAGTCGTAGGGTCTGTGTGGAGGAAGAGACATCGCCTTGGACTTACTGAATACCATACCCAGGTCATGAAATTCCGATGGCACCAGGGATAGGTCCGGGGACGCAGCGTCCGTAGGTGTTGGGGAAGAGGACGGAGAGCAGACAGCGGACTGTAAACAGGTGCTCATGCAAAATGTACTCCATGCCGACACCCTGGCGGACTTCCAGTCCAAGACGGGGTTGTGGAGGCGTAGCCAGGGGTACCCCAGGATGACGGGCGACACAGAGTTGGGAAGGACGTAGAAGGTTATCTCCTCCCGGTGGTTCCCAGAGATGATAACAGGAATGGGGACGGTCCGATGTGTTACTCTCCCCAGGGAGGCACGGGAGAGGTTGACCAGGGAGAGAGGAGTAGTAAGTGCCTGGCAGCGGATGCCCAATCGGGTTGCCAGGCTTTGTGAAATAAAACTGCCCTCCGCGCCCAAATCCACCAGTGCGTGGGTGAGATGCCCAGTGGAGTTGTGACAAAATCGGATGGGCAGCTTCAATTGGGTGAGGGGACTTAACCGATTGATGTCCGCGAGGCCCCCTACAGTGACTCGCGGACCCCGTCGTTTGGCTTCTGTGGACAAAGCTCCACCGTGTGTTGACTATCCCCGCAATACATGCAGAGATTCAACTCACGCCGGCGTTGTCTCTCCGCAGGGGAAAGCTTTGTCCAGCCCGTCACCATCGGCTCCGACTCCTCGGGGCGCGATGGTGGCGGCGTCGCCAGGGGGCGAGCTTGGAACTGGCGCGACGAGGCTCCACGAGGGCGAGAAGAAGACGACTTCCGCCTCGAGGAGCGCTCGTGCAGCCTGTTATCCAAACTGATAGCTAGAGACGTTAGCTCCGCTAGAGTCTCCGGGATGTCCCATCCAGCCAGTTCATCCTTCAGATCATCGTTGAGACTGCGGAGGAAACGGCCGCAGAATGAGCGTTCATCCCAGCCCAATTCCTCCGCCGCTACCCAGAAGTCGATCGCGTAGTCCGCTGCTGACCGGCTTCCCTGCTGGAGGCTGAGAAGCCGATCGACCTGGACTGTCTCGGTACGAGAGTGATCAAAGACCTCCAGGAAACGTCTCACGAATTGGTCATAAGTGAGGGTGGCATAACTGGGCCTCGCCATTACGGCGTAAGTCCAGGTTAGTGCTCGCCCCTCTAGGAGATTCCCAATATAACCAATTCTTCTATGATCTGAAGGAAAGTCTCCAGGCACACGGTGAAACACGGACTCACACTGCATTATGAACCCCCGCGCTCCGCCGAGCTTACCACTAAAGCGGGCGGGGATCGGAATGGGCTTGAGCCGAGTTGGTGCTCCCGGAGCCTGCTGGACGGCCGCTGGAGCAGCAGGAGCCGCGCCACCCTGACGAGCCGGGGGGAATGGCTGTTGGGGGTCCAAGCGGTCCAATCGGTTAGTTATGCTGATCAATTGGTTTAGAATCACCTGTTGCTGATAAGCTATTTGGTCCACTCGAGCCTCGAGAGTGGTTAAGTCGGCGTGCGAGCCCGCCATCTGCCGAGCCGCTCTGCTGAAGCCGTACTGGCATGATGCACGGCTCAGGAGACACACACGCAGGCTCAGAGTAGCTCAAATAGCTTTATTAACAACAAGGGTGTATGAATGTGTGTCTGCGAGATGTAGATGTGTTGGTGGTGGCGTCTGCTTTGGGCACGGAGGCAGGAGACCGTACAGCCGGACAACCCTATGGGAAAAGCACAGGGAGAAGGGTGACGGGCACACACCAACACAGGAGATGTACAAGTTGGAGAGGAGCTTACTTGGAGTGAGCAGGTGGCTGGCACAGCAAGGACGAGGTCCGGTAGACAGCAACCTGGAGAGCCCGGTGCAGCAGCGAGGGAATGAAGACGGAGAGGGAAGGTCCGCCGCCGGGAAATCCACCTGTGCACAGGGGAGCAGACTTGAAAGGGAAAAAGGTAAGGGCTTCTTACCGCGATGCTTGCTGGGGAGTAAGAGGTAACTCACAGCAATCCAGCGAGTGAAGTCTGACGGCTTCAGGCCGAAGCCCAGGGCGAGGCGGCTTAAATCCCTCGCCGCTGATGATGTGCAGGTGTGCGTGCAGCTGGCGCCGCTGATGGGCGGTGCGGCGTGACAGTGAAGGAGGAGCCTCCCAAATGGGTGCAGGGGAAGGTGAGGAAGAGGGAAAATCTTCCTCCTCCACTTCGACGTATGAGAAAGTAAAGGGGTAGCTGCAGGGGGAACAAATGCCCGGGCCGAGTTCCTCTGCTCCTCCCTCTCATGGCATTCCCCCTCCATCTGACACTCAATTTGTGCCAATAGGGCCAGTCTCTCCTCCTCCGTCATAACGAACTCGGGTTGGGCGGACCCCAGCCCTGAGAAGGAGGCAGTTTTTGCTGGCGAAGTGCGTCTCACTTCCTCCCTCTCACAGCGATCCTCCTCCATCTGTTGGTCAATCTGGGTTAGCAAAGCCTGTCTCTCCTCCTCCAACATAACACCTGTGGATGGAGCATACCCAGGCTCGAGGGATGATGCAGGAGTGGGAGAGCTGCAGGAGGAGGGTGGTCTCTTCCGTTGCGAGCACTTCTTCTGCCAGGATGATTGCTCCGACGTCGGTGAGGCCCACTCCGACTCCGCGTCTGGCTGGGGGAAGAGGATGGAGATGAGGTCAACCACCCTCAGAATTAGCCAGAGGTCGGGATGACGCCACATGTTGTCCTCAGCGCCAGCTGAACATCCTCAGGAGACGGCAGCCACTGAGCAGAAAAGACAGCCTGCTCCAGAAGGTCCTGCTCTCTCAGCTCCTCGTCCGTCCAGACCACCATCGTGTAGGTCGGAGGGGGAAAAAGAAAAAAGATGAAAAAGAAAAACGCACGCCAACTCTGCTGGGTTTTCCTTTATCGGCCGAATCATTCTGTTATGATTCCTCATACACCATTATGCAGTGCACAGAGGGAGGAATGGAAACCCACAAACAGAAGTAGTTCCATGCACTTTATTGAACAAAAATAGAGAAACAGTCCAGCAAACACTTACGGAATCAACAGGAGGATGAAACACAGTCAGTGAGGACACCAGCAGAGCAAAGATGCTCCACAGCCTGCTGAAGGAAATGCCTAGTACAGCCGAATAGCTGAACAGCACAAGGAGAAAGGCATATGTTAAATTACGGGCTGGAGTGGTCCGAGGTGATCCGTGCTGTCCGGCTTGAGCAGGCTAACAGGATCAGCCACTAACATCAGGCACCAAGCGGCATCGGGAGATGTTAGAGACGACAACTACGTCAAGCTGAAAGTATACAGTAGAGAGTGGCGGCTTGCTTACACAGAGAGAACTGACACTGTGTACGAAGCGCAATGATCCAGTGGTCTCTTCCTACTCTGACAGAGCTTATGTAATGACCATACTAATGAGGAAAGAGACTGCCGATGTGATTGTGCGTGGCTGGACAGAATAGAAAACAGGTGAGCGTGAGTGAGTGTCTGAGCATGTGAATGATGATGAATGGAGGTGTGTGTGTGTGTGTGTGTGTGTGTGTGTAATGAGGAACAGCTGGTGCACTGACAGGAGGAGGGGGCGTGGCTGAGCTTTCAGGGAGCGGAAGACCCAAAGGGCTCCCTGAAGCACCTGATGGAAAATAAACAATGGAAAGAGACCAAATAGCCCTAGTGTCAGAACTGGGTTTGGGACACCAAACCCAAGTTCATGACAGTACAGTACAACAAAATTGTGGGTGCTCCATCAGGCTACTGTGCAATAAAGTAAGAGAGAAGAATTTGAATTAAATACAGTTACAGAACACAGGATTAAACATGCAACTGAAAAAAAAATAGCCCAGAGATATATACACAAGTATGGTAGTGGCTTCACGCATGGAACTATGTACATAAGAGTGTGGTGTGCAGAACACACAACTGAGTAAAATGGCCCAAGGATTATGGAAATGATCATGAGCCAAGAGCTGGAAATTTCCGCCAGGCTCGGTCTCATGGCTTTTTCCGTATACTTACTGTACATATTTCTTGTATTTTATGCCTTCTGGGTTTCTGTATTTATGTTCTGTTTGCCATTTTCCTGTTTGCGTTCTAATTTTGTTACACTTTTATTTTGTATTTATTTATATTTATATTTTAGTCTGCTTGGAATTCAAATCCGAATTTGTCGAATTTTTAGCTGATTTAGTGCTGAAATCAGATAGAATAATTATAGTAGGGGATTTTAATATACATGTTGATGTAGATAGTGACTTAATAAGGCAATCAATTCAATATTAGACTCATTGGGGTTTTCCCAGAAAGTAGAAAAGTCTACCCATTATCTCCGCCACACATTGGACCTTGCTCTGACTTGTGGTATAGAAATAGAAAATCTGATAGTGTCTCCTCATAATCCTGTACTGTCAGACCATTGTCTGTTAACCTTTGATTTCACTATTTCTAATTATTTGACTCCTAATGAAAAATATTACTACAGTAGATGTCTTTCAGATGATGTTGTTACCAAATTTTTGCAGATTGTCTCCTCTGTACCATGTGTCAACACAACGGAAATAAAAGATGGAGAGCTTGCTCCTTCCATAATTGATAGCATGGTAGATAGTGTTACAGCCTCTCTGCACCAGACTCTAGACTTGGTGGCCCCTTTAAAAAAGAAAAAGTCCAATCAGAGATTTTTATCCCCTTGGTTTAACACAGAAACTCGTAGCTTAAAACAGAAGACTTGCCAACAAGAAAGAAAATGGTGTTCCACTTATTTAGATTAATTCTGTTTAGCGTGGAGAAATCATCTCCTAATTTATGAAAAAATCTCTGAGAAAAGCTAGAACAAGTTATTACTTTGCATTAATAGAAGAGAATAAGAATAATCCCAGCTTTCTTTTCAGCACTGTAGCCAGGCTGACAAAGAGTCAGGACTCTGTCAATCCTCGCGTCCCCCTAGAGCTTACTAGTCAGGACTTTTTGAACTTTTTCAATCATAAAATTTTATCTATTAGAGATAAAATTAATCAGATTATTCCCACTGTAAACTTAAGTACAGCAGCTGCTACAAATCTTTTGGGTGATGTCTGTTTGGATAAGTTTTCTCCAACTGACCATTTAGAATTAGATAAAATAATCTCCTTATCCAAGCCTTCAACTTGTCTTTTTGACCCTATTCCTACCAGGTTATTTAAAAAAAAAAGTCTTCCCATTTATTGGTAGCCGTATTCTTCAAATAATCAATTCTTCTTTAACTTTAGGTCATGTACCGCAGGCTTTTAAAATTGCTGTAATTAAACCCTTACTCAAAAAGCCAACGCTCGACCCAAGAGTTTTAGCTAACTATCGACCAATCTCTAATCTGCCTTTCATTTCAAAAGTCTTAGAAAGAGTTGTTGCTACGCAATTATTAGACCACTTGCAGGGAAATTGTTTATTTGAAGAGTTTCAACCTGGGTTATATAAGATGGATAAGAATGACCTTCTTATCGCATCTGATAATTGACTTGTTTCTGTACTTGCCCTTTTTGATCTTAGTGCAGCCTTTGATACTATTGATCATAATATTCTACTTGATAGATTAGAACACTATGTTGGACTAAATGGTACTTCACTGCAATGGTTTAGATCTTATTTGTCCGATAGATTTCAGTTTGTTCATATCAATAATGAGTTTTCTTCCAACTCTAAGCTCAGTCATGGAGTTCCACAGGGATCTGTGTTAGGCCCTACTCTTTTTTGTTTACATATGCTTCCGTTAGACAACATTATTAGAAAGCACTGCATACATTTTCATTGTTTCACAGATGACACACAATTATACCTGTCAATGAAGCCTGATGATTGTAATCAATTAGCCAAGTTAGATGCCTGTCTTACGGAAATCAAAGCTTGGATGACTTGTAATTTTCTGCTATTAAACCCAGATATGTCTGAAGTCATTATTGTTGGTCCCAAAAACCTTAGAAATACCTTTCCAAATCAAACTCTTAATTTGGATGTGGGTACTCTTACTTTGAATAGTTCTGTGAGAAACCTTGGAGTTATTTTTGATCAAGATCTGTTTTTTAATTCACATATTAAATTTGTTTCTAAGACTGCCTTCTGTCATCTGTGCAATATTGCCAAGATTAGGAGCATCTTGTCTCTGAATGATGCTGAGAAACTGATCCACGCTTTTGTTAGCTCTAGATTAGATTGTTGTAACTCGTTATTATCAGGTTCTCCTAAAATATCTTTAAAAAGTGTTCAGTTGATCCAAAATACTGCAGCTAGAGTTTTAACAGGTACTAGAAAGAGAGATCATATCTCTCCAGTTCTGGCCTCCCTTCATTGGTTTCCCATAGAGTTTAGAATTAAGTTTAAAATCCTTCTTCTCACTTACAAAGCTCTTAATAATCAGGCCCCTTCTTATATAAATGATCTGATATTACCCGATGATCCTGACAGCACTACGCTCCCAAAATGCTGGATTACTTGTAATACCTAGAATCTCCAAAAGTACAATGGGAAGCAGAGCCTTCTGCTATCAAGCTCCTTTCCTGTGGAACCAGTTACCAATCTGGGTCCGGGAGTCAGACTCCATCTCTGTTTTTAAGAGCGGGGTAAAAACCTTCCTCTTCAATATAGCCTATGATTAGGGAGGGATCTTGTGTCTCTTAACCCTCCCTTTGTTTTGCTGGTAATAGATCTAGACTGCCGGTTGACCTCCAATAATGTACTTGGCTTCTCTCTGTTAATGTTTGCACTTATATGTCTGTTCTTTTCATCTTCTCTATCCCCTCACCCCCCAGCCAGTCGCAGCAGATGACTGCCCCTCCCTGAGCCTGGTTCTGCTGGAGGATTCTTCCTGTTAAAAGGGAGCTTTTCCTTTCCACCGTCACCAAGTGCTTGCTCACAGGGGATCACCTGATTGCTGGGGTCTTTCTGCAATTGTGGGTTTCCCCTACATTTGAAAGTGCCATGAGATGACTGTTGTTGTGATATGATGCTCTATATATAAAGTTGTTGAGTTGAGTTGGATTAATATTTTATTCTTTATTTCTTCATTGTTGTTCTTTTGCTGGTTGACAGCTGTCAGTGGCGTGGTGCTCTGTGTGGGCGTTGCCCTATCAGCTGTCAGCTTTGGTTCGCCCCTCTCTCACTGCCCCCAGCTTGTCCTAATTATGTACCATTGCTTTCTCCTGCCCCTTCAGATAACCCACACCTGTCATTTATTATGTTAATTTTTTTTTTTTTATTTTCATTTTCTCATTGCCGCTGTCTTGGTTGTATTTTCCTTGTCTCCACCAGAATCCTGCCCTGCTCTGGTGCGCTCAATCTGTAAGTTTTTTCCTTCATTTGTATTTTTTGTTCAGAGCACCGTGTTGAACTTTATGTTTGTTGTTTCTTTCAATAAATTGCCCAAAACTCACAGTTCAGCGCGTGGGTCACATCTTCCTGCTCAGAAGGGCATTCATCACAGAAGACAGCGGCCAGTAGAGACCCAGCTACTGTGTTTGCGGATTTTTTTTTTTTTTTCATTTCACAAACATATTTTTTTGGAGCTTGACATGTCCCCAGCTTGCAGACTTCCAGTGACCAAGGGGATATCAGCAGCGGGTTCCCCAAGCGTGGAGGAGGAGTGAGCTGCTTAATTAATCCAGGGCTTTGTGGATGAAGCCCTCGCCTCCTGGAGCCCAAAAAAGATCTGGGAAAAGGTGAATTCAGCAACCGCCATCATCGAAGCACATTCAGGGTTATGGAGGCACGCCCAGTTTGCTGACTTGTTGGCCACGCTCTCCATGTTACAGCAGTCCTTCCGCAGGCTGGGGGCCACCTCCAGGGAGCCCGGAGCCTACACGGAGATGCGCTTCTCAGAAGACACCTTGACTCTCCTCCAGTGCGCCTGCTCCTGCTCCCGCTGCATCAGCTCCACAACGCCAGCGTCATCCAGCTCCGGACTGCTGGAGGAATACTCCCACATCTTTGGCAGCAAATTCCCCTTCACCGAGGCAGAAGCCTCCCTCAGCAGTGCGCACTCTGTGTTTTTCATCTCCGGCTGAATCATCAGCTCCTCCCCTCTCCGCAGCTGCTGTTCCCTGCTTCTCCTCGGCGCTCTCTTCCCCTGCCAAGAGGTCGTCTGTTTTTCCCCCGGCTCTGCCCACCTCCGTGTCCACTGGGACTGCTCCTCCTCGATCCTCTCCACTTCATTCCCTTCATTTTATGATGATATACCTTGCCTGATTCCCGGTAGTGAGGCTCAGGGATTGGAGTCTGCTGAGTCCTCACCGCCTGTTGCAGCTAATAATTTCTCACCTGCCCTCTCCGTATCTCCGCCTATCCTCCCCGAGGGTCCGCTGACTACAGGGTTGAGCTGCTGGACAATGGAGGAACCTGCAGCCCTGGAGGACCTGGTCCCAGCCCCACAGCCACAGTCTGGACAGAGCGAGAGCACTTCCTGCAACCCGAAGCCTGCGCCAACGACAGAGCATCCCCTGGTTTTGGCTACAAAGAATCCAGCGCCAGGGGTGAGCCAACCCCCAGCTGCCATGCCAGACGGGCCACCTGTGTGGGTCACTTTGCCTCGGGACCCTGAGACTGCATCTACCACCATGCCTGCTGCAGGGGCCGCCACAGCAGAGTTGGAGCTGGACCTCCAAAGGACCAGACCCAAAACATCATCACCTGGATTGACGGAGTCCTGGACGGTGGTGGAGCTCGAGCTCAGGCAAGTGCTCTCCGTAGTTTTCATTGTCTCACTTTTGGAGTGTTCTTGTCGGGCTCTTGGTGGGGAGAGCCAAATGCAGCCGTCAGCTGCACCTGAGCTCACCTCACTGGGCTCCACTGCTGCCGGTGACCCTGAGTCTGTTTCTCTGCCTGTTTTGTCTGATCTCTTCCCCAGGGTTGCCAAGGTTATTCCAGATCTGCCAGATGTCTCCTTGAGTCCAGGTTCACTGTTGGAAATCATTGTGGGTCCAGCAACTCCCGCTGATGTCGTCGCGGGCGCTCCACCCCAGTCTGGGGCCTTCAGGGGTGCTGCTCCCCCTCCAGCTGAGGTCTTCAAGGACGTTACTTCCTTTTCTGTGGAGGTCATCATGGGTGTTCCGTTCCAGCCTGGGGCCTCCGAGGGTGCAGCCTTGGTCCAGTCAGTGTCCACCGACGGTGCAGCCGTGGCCCAGTCCGGGTTCACCGAGGGTGCTGCTTCCCTTCCAGTGGAGGTCGTTGCGGGATGGTGCAGCTCCGCTCCAGCCCGGAGCCACCATGGGTGCAGTCTTGCTCCAGCCAGGAGCCACCATGGGTGCAGTCTTGCTCCAGCCAGGAGCCACCGAGGTTGCTGCTGTGCTCCAGCCTGGAGGCACCGAGGGTACAGCCTTGGTCCAGTCCAGGCCCACCGAGGGTGCAGCTTTGGCCCAGTCCGGGCCCTCCAAGGGTGCCGCATTGGTCCAGTCTGGATCCACCACAAGTGCAGCTATGTCACAGTCCAAGACCACCACGGCTGCAGCATCGCTCCAGCCCGGAGCCACCGCGGTTGCAGTGACGCTCCAGTCTGGAGCCACTGTGGGTGCCGCTTCGCTCCAGTCCGTAGCCACCGTGGGAGCAGCTTTGCTCCAGTCCAGAGCCACCACGGGTGCAGCTATGCCTCAGTCCATGACCACTGTGGGTGCTGCTTTGCTTCAGCCCGGAGCCACCATGGGTGTAACCTTGTCTCAGTCAGGTGCAACAGCGGGTGCTACTGTGTCCCAGTCTGGGACCACCGAGGGTGCTGCTGGCCAGTCCGAGGGCGTCGTGGTTCCCCCTCCTTTGCCAGACACTGTCGAAGCCCTCTCTCTTCTCCCAGACGCTGTTGTGGTTCCTCCTCCTGCGTCTGACGCCGGGGCGGTTCCCCATCCTGTGCCAGATGCCGTCATGGATCCCCCTCCTGTGCCAAAGGCAGTTGTGGTCCCTCGTCCATCTGACATTGACTTGGTTCCCCCGACTCCTCCTTCATGCCCACTACTTGCCCTTCCTGTCAGGCAGCCACCTCCTGGACCACCTCTCCTGTTCAGGTGGTTAAAAAACTCGGACAGACCACCCGACAGGCAGTGCTGCAGAGTTGGGTGGCCCACGTTCTCTTGGAGGCAACCCGACATGTTCCATTGTGCCATCTGGCGGGCCTGGGACTCTGGTCGCCTGCCTGAACTGTCCAACTCCTCGGTCCAGGGGGCTTAGGGAAGTTGAGGGTTTTTCATGGTGTGGGTCCTGAGCGGGGTTGTTTCATTCCCTCCTGGCCTGTTCTCCCCACCACCCTCCCGTGGAGTTATTGTTGTGCTCTTGTTGGGGGGAAGGGGTCATTCTTTTTCTTTTGATGTTGCCCTGGGGGTGTCTGGTTTTCCACCCCTTGAGAGCGGGGCTCTGTCATGAGCTGAGAGCTGGAGGTTTCCGCCAGGCTCGGTCTCATGGCTTTTTCCATATATTGACATATTTGTTGTATTTTATGCCTTCTGGGTTCCTGTATTCATGTTCTGTTTGCCATTTTCCTGTTTGTGTTTGTTACAGTTTTATTTTGTACTTAATTTTATTTTAGTCTGCTTGGATTAATATTTTATTTTTTATTTCTTCATTTTTTTTTTATTTATTTTTTTTTTATGGCGCCGGAGGCAGGGCGGCCGTACCAGCAGCAACTCTCTCGTGTCTTTGTGTTTCTATCTGTTTATTCCTGTATATAGTGTGTCTCTTATTAACCAGGGCTCTGTAGGAATACTCGGACTAAGACTGGACCAACTTTTTATCTATGTTAGCCAAGTCTTTCTCTAGTTTTTCTTTTCTTTTCTCTTCCTCGGGCAATGGAGATCAACAGAGGTGGGGGCGGATGCACTGTTTACACACGCAAACAGCTGATTGCGCTGAGGAGGCCGGAGCCTGGAGCACTGCGGCCAGCAGTGAAGCCCCTCATCCTGGATGAGCTGAAGAGGAGACACTGCGGGCGAAGGGCTGGAGCGAAGGTGAGGAGGAGAAGGAGGAAGCATAAGCCAGCAGTACCGATGATCATCATCGGGAACGTGCGATCGTTGGGAAATAAAACAGATGAGCTTACAGCGCTGGTCAGGACACAAAAGGTGTATTGTGAGTGTAGTTTCATGCGTTTTACGGAGACGTGGTTACACTCACAGATCCCAGATGTAAACGTAGCGATACCTGGCTTCAAGACTATACGGGGGGACAGAGACGTGAAAAGCAGCAGGAAAAAGAGAGGAGGAGGGGTGGCACTTCTTGTTCATGAATGGTGGTGTCATCCCAGACACATTTATGTGAAGGAAAAGTGCTGCAGCTCGGACATTGAACTGCTGGCTGTTAGTATGAGACCTTATTATATGCCGCGAGAAATGAAGTGCACCTTAATTATTATCATCTACGTCCCTCCGTCAGCTGACGCAGCGGTGGTCTGTGACGTCATTAGCTTCACTGCGGCCACATTACTGGAGAAGCACCCGGATGCATTCATGGCCATCACAGGTGATTTTAACAATGTCTCAGTGGGAAAAACACTACCAAACTTTCACCAGTTTGTTGACTGTCCCACCAGAGAGAACAAAACACTGGATTTACTGTATGCCAACGTCAGTGATGCATATAGTGCTACAGCTCTATCCCCCATTGGCAAATTGGATCACTGCATGGTCATGTTAACATCCAAGTACGTTCCCCTTGTGCAAAGGCAGCCTGCTTATACACGGACTGTGAGGAGGTGGACACAGGAGGCTGCTGATGCTCTGCAGGACTGCTTCGAGATGACAGACTGGAGTGTACTCTGTGAACCACATGGGGTGGACATAGACAATATGACCAACTGCATCACAGAATACATCAGATTCTGTGAAGACATGACCATGCCAGCTCAGACTGTACACTGCTTCTCCAACAACAGACCATGGGTCACCAGTGACCTGAAAGCACTTCTGAACAAAAAGAAGAGAGCTTTTAGGACTGGAGACAAGGAGAAGCTGAGGGGGGTGCAGCATGAGCTGAAAGAGATGCTGAGGAGGTGCAAGGACAATTATAGGAGGAAGTTGGAAGAGAAACTCAGGCAAAACAACACTAAAGATGTGTGGGAGGGAATGAAACAAATAACTGGGTACAAGGGGAGAGTCAGGCAGTCATCTGGGAGCCAGGAGAGAGCTGAGGAACTGAATCTGTTTTTTAATAGGTTCAACTCACAGTCTGTCACCCCAGCAACACAACCAGACCCCCACACACTCCTCCCCACCCACCCTCCTGTGCAGAACCTCTCTCCATCTCCCCCCTCCTCCTCCTCAGGGGGCACCAGGACCCTCCCTCACTTCACGGTGACTACAGATCAGGTGGAGAAACAGCTGGAGAGACTTTGTCAGCGGAAGGCTTTGGGCCCTAGGACCTGTGCCAACCAACTAGCTTCGGTACTGAAACACCTGTACAACTTGAGCCTGAGTCTGGAGAGAGTACTGGTCCTGTGGAATGACATCCTGCCTGGTTCTTGTCCCCAAGAAGTCATCTCCATCGGATTTGAATGACTACCGACCAGTTGCCCTCACATCTCATGTGATGAAGGTCCTGGAGAGACTGGTCTTAGCCCACCTGCGGCTGCAGGTGAAGACATGGCTGGACACTCTGCAGTTTGCATATCAACCCCATTTAGGAGTTGAAGATGCTGTCATCTACCTGCTGCAACGAGCCCATCTGCACCTGGATGGTGGAGGAGATACTGTGAGAATCACTTTTTTTTTATTTCTCCAGTGCCTTTAACACCATCCAGCCATTGCTGCTGGGTGAGAAGCTGTGGGTGATGGGGGTTGACAGCTCTGTGATCTCCTGGATTACTGACTACCTGACAGGCAGACCACAGTTTGTCCGGCTGGACAATGTCTTGTCTGGAGTGCTGGCTAGTGATATGGGAGCTCCACAGGGGACTGTGCTCTCTCCTTTCCTTTTTACCTTATACACCACTGACTTTCAGTACAACACTGAGTCATGCCATCTGCAGAAATTCTCTGATGACTCAGCTGTTGTGGGGTGTATAAGAGGAGGAGAGAAGGGGGAGTACAGGGCACTAGTAGACAGATTTGTGAAGTGGACGGGGCAGAATCGGGCAGCGCAGTGGCGGAGTGGTTAGCACTGCGGCAGCACAGCAACTCACCCTTGGCCGGGGGATCCTGGGTTTGATCTCAGCCCCCGACCAACAGCGATCTGTGTGTAGTTTGCATGTTCTCCCCGTGTCTGCGTGGATTTACTCCGGGATTTCTCCGGTTTCCTCCCACATGCCAAAAAACATGCACATTAGGTTAATTGGCATCAAACTGGGGATTCTAAATTGTCCTTAGGTATGACTGTGAGAGTGAATGTTTTTTTTTTTTTTTGTTACTTATTTGTACCCGTAGGTAGACTTGGTTTGCAGTCTGGTGACAAGCCACCGGCTGCTGGTCGCCGCGTGCGCGAGCGCCCTAAACCTACATGTTTTTGGTGTGCGGGAGGAAACCGGAGAAATCCCGGAGTAAACCCGCGCAACACGGGGAGAACATGCAAACTCCACACAGCTCACTGTTGGTCGGGGGCTGGGATCGAACCCACGATCTCATGATCCCCGCAGTCCCCCGGCCGAGGGTAAAACTGTGCTGCCACAGTGCTAAACCACTGTGCCACCGTGCAGCCACCGTGGTTGTCTGTCTCTCTGTGTTAGCCCTGCAATGGACTGGCAATCTGTCCAGTGTGTACCCTGCCTCTCGCCCAAAGATGCTGGGATTGGCTCCAGCCCCCCCGCAACCCAAAAAGGATTAAGCGGTAGAGGATGGATGGATGGATGGCTGGATGGATGGAGCAGAATCATCTGAGGTTGAATGTCAGCAAGACCAGAGAGATGGTGATTGACTTCAGGAAGAGGAAGACACCTTCTCAGCCTCTGCAGATTAGGGGGGAGGATGTGGGAGTGGTTGAGGACTACAAATATCTGGGTGTCAGGATCAGCAGCGGGTTGGACTGGAGATCCAACACCGATGCTGCGCACAAGAAGGGGATGAGCAGTCTCTACTTCCTGAGAAAGCTGAGATCCTTCAACGTGTGCAGCAGGATGCTGGAGCTTTTCTATCAGACTGTTGTCGCCAGTGCCATCTTCTTTGCTGCTGTCTGTTGGGTTAGCAGTATCAGTGCCAGAGATACCAACAGACTTGACAAGATTATCAAGAGGGCTGGCTCTGTAATTGGTCTCAGACCGGACACCTTTGAGACAGTGGTGGAGAGGAGAACACTAAATAAACTGTGATCCATCATGGACAATCCTGATCACCCCCTCCACCACACACTAGATAGACAAGGAAGCACTTTCTCCAGTAGACTGCTACAGCTTCGCTGTTGAACGGTCAGGTACAGGAAATCTTTCCTGCCACATGCAATTTCACTGTACAATAACTCACTATGATGTTGTATTCTGGTCATAACTATGCTGCCACACTGCACCTTACAGACAAACTGATACCTCACATTTCACTCTGCTCCTGATAGTCCTTCTTTGTGCAGTGGGATGATTCATGTGTTTATATGTGTCATCATATATTAAGCTATGATGTATATAGGTTTTATAGTCGTGTTAGTTTTTCTTTCCTCAGGTAATCCCTTTGTCTGTCATGTGTGTGTTTCTGTTGTTTGGTTGTCAACTGTCATGCTGCTGTTACACTGTAATTTCCCAGTTTGGGACCAATAAAGTACAACTATCTATCTATCTATCTATCTATCTATCTATCTATCTATCTATCTATCTATCTATCTATCTATCTATCTATCTATCTATCTATCTATTCTTTGCTGGTTGACAGCTGTCAGTGGCGTGGTGCTCTGTATGGGCATTGCCCTGTCAGCTTTGGTTTGCCCCTCTCTCACTGCCCCCAGCTGGTCCTAATTATGTACCATTGCTTTCTCCTGCCCATTCAGATAACCCACACCTATCATTTATTTATTATGTTTTAACAAAGTAGCATTTGCTCCAAACCAGAACTACAAACATCAGCATAGAGACCACTTTTCCAATTTTCTTCACAAGAGAAACAATCAAAATTACATGTCCACCATCTACCTCATTTCCCACACATACACAATCATTTGTTTAAGTGAGATCAACACTGTGCAGCTATTCTGCCTGTAACCATGTGCGCATTACCTATCACTAGACTAGCAGCACACAGTTTTTTTCTGAGCTGAATACAACTCAACTGTGCCTCTTCTCTCAAACAGATGATTGGATGTCACTATGTTAACTAACTTGATCTATTGAATATACAATACATAAGTCATGCATATTCAACTAGATCCCTGGACAAGCCCCCATTTAACAGCAGTCAGGAGACTGCACCACTGACTAACTCCTTATGGAGGGGTATTCGGACAGTATCTCACAAAGGTGAGTAGACCCCTCACATTTTTGTAAATATATTATTATATCTTTTCATGGGACAACACTGAAGATATGACACTTTGATACGATGTAAAGTAGTCCGTGTACAGCTTGTATAACAGTGAAAATTTGCTGTCCCCTCAAAATAACTCAACACACAACCATTAATGTCAAAACCACTGGCAACAAAAGTCAGTACACCCCTAAGTGAAAATGTCCAAATTGTGCCCAAAGTGCCAATATTTTGTGTGGCCACCATTATTTTCCAGCACTGCCTTAACTGTCTTGGGCATGGAGTTCACTAGAGCTTCACAGGTTGCCACTGGAATCTATTCCACTCCTCCATGATGACAACACAGAGCTGGTGGATGTTAGAGACCATGTGCTCCTCCACTTTCCGTTTGAGGATGCCCCACAGATGCTCAGTAGGGTTTAGGTCTGGAGACATGCTTGGCCAGTCCATCACCTTTACCCTCAGTTTCTTTAGCAAGTCAGTGGTCGTCCTGGAAGTGTGTTTGAGGTCGTTATCATGTTAGAATACTGCCCTGTGGCCCAGTTTCTGAAGGGAGGGGGATCATGCTCTGCTTCAGTATGTCACAGTACATGTTGGCATTAATGGTTCCCTCGACGAACTGTAGTCAGCAGCACTCATGCAGCCCCAAGCCATGACACTTCCACCACCATGCTTGACTGTAGGCAAGACACACTTGTCTTTGTACTCCTCAGCTGGTTGCCCACCACACACGCTTGACACCATCTGAACCAAATAAGTTTATCTTGGTCTCATCAGACCACAGGACATGGTTCCAGTAATCTATGTCCTTAGTCTGCTTGTCTTCAGCAAACTGTTTGCGGGCTTTCTTGTGCATCATCTTTAAAAGAGGCTTCCTTCTGGGACGACAGCCATGCAGACCAATTTGATGCAGTGTGCAGCGTATGGTCTGAGCACTGACAGGCTGAGCCCCCATCCCTTCAGCCTCTGCAGCAATGCTGGCAGCACTCATATGTCTATTTTCAAAAGACAACCTCTGGATATGATGCTGAGCATGTGCACTCAACTTCTTTGGTTGAACGTGGTGAGGCCTGTTCTGAGTGGAACCTGTCCTGTTAAACCACTGTACAGTCTTGGCCACTATGCTGCAGCTCAGTTTCGGGGTGTTGGCAGTCTTCTTATAGCCTAGGCCATCTTTATGTAGGGCAACAATTCTTTTGTTCAGATCCTCAGAAGAGTTCTTTGCCATGAGGTGCCATGTTGAACTTCCAGTGACCAGTATGAGAGAGTGTGAGAGTGATAACACCAAATTTAACGCACCTGCTCCCCATTCACACCTGAGACCTTGTAACACTAATGAGTCACGTGACACTGTGGAGGGAAAATGGCTAATTGAGGACAATTTGGACATTTTCTCAAGGGGTGTACTCACTTTTGTTGCCAGCGGTTTAGATATTAATGGCTGTGTGTTGAGTTATTTTGAGGGGACAGCAAATTTACACTGTTATACAAGCTGTACACTGACTACTTTACATTGTATCAAAGTGTCATATCTTCAGTGTTGTCCCATGAAAAGATATAAAAAATTTTTACAAAAATGTGAGGGGTGTTCTCACTTTTGTGAGATACTGTTGCACCCATATGGGCTCACAGTATCACTGAGGTGCTATTTTCATTGATACTCCACTCCCTCTTATATTGCAATATTGCTTTAAGTAAAAAAAAAAAATGTGATGTCTTCCTGACATTGCCAGTTTGGCGAATAGTCTGTGTTATGCAAATGATATTTGTGTAGATGGATAAAAAGGGAAACGTCATGTTATTTTGCAAACAAAAACCTGTCCAAACACTTGCTGTGCAGATCTAAAGGCCTTTAAAGTTCTGTTTTGACATCTCCCTGTCCCCTTCTTCTATATTCATTTCCACATTATGCTGTTCACTAGATTGACTGAGAGATGGCACAGGAACAAGGCAGTTCCATTTGCTTTTAAACATCAGTTGTACTGTAAAGCAAGCATTGGGTCTTCATGGATGGACAATTTGTGCTCTAAATTGTCTCTGTGGAGCATCCTCTGGTGTGCTTAATGGACCATGGTGATGGTCACTGATCATGTTTAGCAGACATTTGTGATATGTATAAAACAGGAACCCAGTGACCTAGAGAACCTGTGTCTCACATGACTAAGCACTTTGAAGCAATAACAAAACACTGCTCTAATTTAGCGTGGAATTATTTTAAAGAGCCAGTAAATAGAAGCAATACTTGAAGAGAGATGGTTTTGGTCATATTTAATGCATGTCTAAATGGTGAGAAATTAAATGTGATTTCAGTGACAGCAGAGCTGGAACACAGGCAAGTATCCGTTAATTTTTTTTACATCATTGAATGATGAAGGGACTTGTCTGAAGGGACTTGTCTGTTTCTACTCTGCTATTAACTCTGCATCCCTGTCCATCCACCCATCCTCACCTGCATCTGCTGTGTCCCATTCTTGTTTTCAGGAGAGACTGGCTATACTGGGTGACAATCAACTGGTCTGGGATGAGCCAACTGCTCCTGAAGCTCCTCCAGCTGCACCTACATCCAAGAGGGAGTTCAAAGTAGCTGTGGCCCCCAGACCTGCCATCCCATCGGTTGCTGTTACTGTGCCTGGGCTGTGTGAGAATCATCCAGTACTGGCTCCACACCACTCCCCAGCTCCAGTACCAGCACCACGTCACCCCCCAGCTCCAGTACCAGCTCCATGTCACTTCCCGGCACTACCACCAGTTCCAACTCTTCTCCGGACAGCTCCAGCTGCTTAGGAGGTGCGCATCCCAGCTCCAGCCATCCCTCAAGTGCACACAACAGTGCCAACCATTCCGAAGGTGCACACAACAGCTCCAGCTGTCTCTGGGGTGCCACACAATGGCTCCCACTGTCCCTGAGGCACACACCACAGCTCCAGCTGTTTCCACAGTGCACACTCCAGCTGCTGCTTTACCTGAGGTCCACGCTCCGGCTCCTTTGGCTCACCCTGAGGAGGTCACCCTAGCAGCAGTGGACCAGGGGCTCAGCCAAGTGCTTTCTTGAACTTTTATAACATCTATACTAGTTAAGACTTGCCTAGCTCCTGGTCATTTTGGTGACGCCTCACCTTGCCTTTTTCCCCTGCCTGAGATGACTGCAGCGGGGGTGGTTCTCCAGGTGTTGGGGCTGGATGCTCCTACACCATCCGCCCCAGGGGTCAGGGGACCTCCAACCATCACTCCAGAGGTCGAGCAGTCTTCTCCACCTGTCATCCAAGAGGTTAAGCAGTCCACTCCACCCATTATCCAAGAGATTGAGCAGTCCGTTCCACCCGTTATCCAAGAGATTGAGCAGTCCACTCCACCCATTATCCGAGAGATTGAGCAGTCTGCTCCACCCGTTCGTTCCTGAGATCAAGCAGTCCACTCCACCCGTCATCCAAGATGTTGAGCAGTCCACTCCACCTGCCGTTGTCCAGGAGGTTGAGCAGTCAGCTCCAACTGTTGTTGTCCAAGAGGTTGAGCAGTCCACTCCACTCATCATTGTTCAAGAGGTTGAGAAGTCCACTCCAACCATAGCCCAAGAGGGCGGCATCCCTCCACCTTTTGTTTCAGAGGGCGGGGTCAGTGTGAAGCAGTCGTCAGTCACAGAGTACAGGGCTCCTGTGTTTGTTTGATGAGCTCTGTGTTTCTGTGGATGCTTTTCCATCTTTTTCTCTGGTCCGGTGGCCTAAGGACATTGGCAGGCAACCGGATCGGCCCTACATTCTGGTCTGGGGGTCCATGGACTGGGGCAGGCCCCCCGACCCACGTTGTTCTCTGATCCGAGGGCCTATGGACTTGGATAGACCACCCGTCCTTCTTTGTTTCATGTTTTGGGGCCTTGGATTTTATTTGGCCCATGAACTATGTTTGTCTTGGACATTGCTGTGTGTGTGTGTGTGTGTGGGGGGGGGTACAGCTTGTTTTGGCCCACCTGGCCTTGTACCCCCACCACCCACCCTGTGAGGGGTTTTTGGTCTTTTTTTCTTTTGTTGATGCTACCCTTGGGTCATCTGGAAGCTGCGCCCTTAGATGAGGGTACTGTCAGACCACGGGCTGGGTCTCATGCTCTCATCCTAATTTACATTGGTGTTATCTTGTCTTCTGGGCATTGACCTGAGCCCTCGCCGTCACTTTAAGTTTCATTTTTGAATTTTCTGTATTTCATTCTCAGCATTATCTTTATCCTGGATTGTCATTATTGTTATTTTGTTTTGTATATTTATTTCTCTGTGGGTCATCCTCTTAGTTTATCAGTGTTATTAGTATTACTATTGTCATTATTCTCATGGTCTTGTCTCTCCTGGTTCCTCTGTTCATGTCTTGTGAATCCTCTGTCTGTGACTAATTCCTTTCATCTTCATTTGTCCCTAATTGTGCTCATCTGTTCTGTATTATATTTGGTTACTCCTGTGTCTATTTAAAGCAGGGAAAATAAGTATTGGACACGTCAACATTTTTCTCATTAAACATATTTCTGATGGAGCCATTGACCTGAGATTTTCGTAGATATCAGTAACAACCCAAATAATCCATGCATACAAAGAAATCTAGGCAACTGTGTTCAAAAAACAAGTTATATTTAATAAAATGGAAAGACACAGGGAATAAGTATTGAACACACTTGGTGAAATTCATTTAGTATTTAATAGAAAAAACCTTTGTTGGTAATAACCTCTTCCAGACGCCTCCTGTATGGAGAAATTATGTGCAGGCATTGAGGAGGAATCAGGAGTGATTTTAGCCCATTCTTCCACACAAACTGTCTTCAAACCTTGAAGGTTCCTTGGGTGTCTTCTATGAACTCTGATCTTTAGTTCATTCCATCCATCCATCCATCCATCTTCTACTGCTTTTCCGGAGGTCCGGGTCGCGGAGGCAGCAGTTCAAGAAGAGAAGCTCAGACTTCCTTCTCCCCAGCCACCTGCTCCAGCTCTTCAGAGAGGATACCAAGGTGTTCCCAGACCAGCTGAGAGACATAGTCTCTCCACCGAGTCCTGGGTCTGCCCTGGGGTCTCCTCCCAGTGGGACGTGCCTGAAACACCTCAAGTGGGAGGCGTCCAGGAGGCATCATGATCAGATGCCCATACCACCTCAACTGACAACTTTCAATGTGGAGGAGCAGCGGTTCTACTCTGAGCCTCTCCTGGATGACTGAGCTCCTCACCCTATCTCTGAGGGTGAGTCCAGCAATCCTACGGAGAAAGCTCATTTCTGCCGCTTGTATCCACGATCTTGTTCTTTCGGTCATTACCCAAAGCCCGTGACCAAAGGTGAGAGTAGGAACGTAGATTGACTGGTAAATCGACAGCTTTGCCTTAGAACTAAGCTCCCTCTTCACCACAACAGACCGGTACAATGTCCGCATCATTGCAGATGCTGTTCCAATCCATTTGTCAATCTCTCACTCCATTTTCCCCTCACTTGTGAACAAGACCCCAAGATACTTAAACTCCTCCACTTGGGGCAGGAGCCTGTCCCCAACCCAGAGAGGACAATCCACCTTTTTCCGGCTGAGGACCATGGACTCAGACTTGGAGGTGCTGATTTTCATCCCAGCCGCTTCACACTCAGCGGCAAACCGTCCCAGCAAGAGCTATAGGTCATTGCTGGATGAAGCCAACAGGACAACATCATCTGAAAACAACAGAGATGAGATCCTGTGGTCACCAAGCATGACACCCTCCATTCCCTGGCTGCACCTAGAAATCCTGTCCATAAAAATTATGAACAGGATTGGTGACAAAGGGCAGCCCTGGCGGAGTCCAACTCTCACTGGGAATGACTCCGACTGAGTGTTGGCAATACGAACCAAACTCTCACAACGGTCGTACAGAGACCAAATAGCTCATAACAACAAGCCCAATACCCCATATTCCCAAAGCACACCCCACAAAAAACCATGAGGGACGCTGTCAAATGCCTTCTCCAAGTCCACAAAACACATGTAAAGTGGCTGGGCAAACTCCCACAAACCCTCGAGAATTCTCGAGAGGGTAAAGAGCTGGTTCGATGTGCCACGGCCAGGACGAAAACCACATTGCTCCTCCTGAATCCGAGGTTCGACCAATGGCCGGACTCTCCTCTCCAGTATCTTGGCATAGACCTTCCCAGGGAGGCTGAGGAGTGTGATCCCTCTAAAGTTGGAACACACCCTCCGGTCCCCTTTTTTGAAGAGAGGAACCACCACCCCAGTTTGCCATGCCAAAGGCACTGCCCCCGACCTCCACGCACTGTTGCCGATGGGTATCAACCATGACAGCCCAACAACATCCAGGGCCTTGAGGTACTCAGGGCGAATCTCGTCCACCCCCGGGGCCTGGCCACCAAGGAGATTTTTAACCACCTTGGCGACCTCAGCCCCTGTGATAGGAGAGTCATCCCCCTCATCCACAAACCCTGCTTCCTCTGTGGAAGGTGTATCAGTGGGATTGAGGAGATCCTCAAAGTATTCCTTCCACCGCCCGACGATATCCCCAGTCGAAGTCAATAGTGCCCCACCCACACCATACACAGTGTGGACAGGGAGCTGCTTTCCTCTCCTGAGCCGCTGGACAGTTTGCCAGAACCTCTTCAAGGCCGACCGAAAGTCTTGTTCCATGGCCGCACCAAACTCCTCCCATACCCGGGTTTTTGCTTCAGCAACCACCCGAGCTGCACTCAGCTTGGCCTACCGGTACACCTCAGCTGCTTCGGGAGTCCCACAAGCCAACCAAGCTTGATAGGACTCCTTCTTCAGCTTAATGCCCCCCCTCACCACTGGTGTCCACCACTTGGTTCCGGGGTTGCCATCACGAGATGCACTGACCATCTTGCGGCCGGAGCTCTGGGCCGCCGCTTCAACAACAGAGGTGGAGAACATGGCCCATTCAGACTCCATGTCTCCAGACTCCCTCGGAATGTGGTTGAAGTTCTTCAGGAGGTGGGAGTTGAAGACCTCCCGGACAGGGGCCTCAGCCATACGTTCCCAGCACACCCTCACTATATGTTTGGGTCTACCAGGTCTGAATGGCTTCCTCCCCTGCCATCGGCTCCAACTCACCACAAAGTGGTGATCAGTTGACAGCTCTGCACCTCTCTTTACCCGGGTGTCCAAGACATACGGTCGCAGGTCTGATGACATGATGACAAAATCGATCATCGACCTGCGACCTAGGGTGTCCTGGTGCCAGGTGCACACATGGACACCCTTATGCTTGAACATGGTGTTCGTTATGGACAAACTGTGGTTAGCACAGAAGTCCAATAACTGAACACCACTCAGGTTCAGATCGGGCAGGCCGATCCTCCCAATCACCCCTCTCCAGGTTTCACTGTCGTTGACCACGTGCGCATTGAAGTCTCCCAGTAGGACAATGGAGTGTCCAAGAGGAGCACCCTCCAGCACCCCAGTCACAGACTACAAAAAAGGTGGGTACTCTGAAACATCATTTGGTGCATATGCACAAATGATGGTCAGGACCCGTTTCCCAACCTGAAGGCACAGGGAAACAACCCTTTCGTCCACCGGGGAAAACTCCAATATAGAGGCAGCAAGGTGGGGGGGATACAAGAATACCCACCCCTGCTCGTCGCATCTCGCCCGGGCAACTCCAGAAAAGGCCAAGCTCTAGCCCCTCTCCAGGAGACTGGTTCCGGAACCGGAGCTGTGTGTTGAGGTGAGGCCAACTATGTCTAGCTGGTATCTCTCAACCTCGTACACCAGCTCAGGCTCCTTCCCCGCCAGAGAGGTGACACTCCACGTACCGAAAGCCAGTTTAGAAAGCTTGGGATCAGTCCGACAAGGTCTTCGCCTTTGACCGCCACCTAGCACCGGACCCCCATGATCCCTCCTGCAGGTGGTGAGTCCACTAGAGGGCGGACCCATGTAACTCCTTCGGGCTGAGCCCGGCCGGGTCCCGTGGGTGGAAACCCGACTACCAGATGCTAGCCTTCGAGCCCCTTCCCCAGGCCTGGTTCCAGGGTGGAGCCCCAGTAACCCCATACTGGCGAAATACACTGAATCCTTGATATAGAATTTATCATGAGAGTCTGTTGGATCCTTCTTAGCCTGGCCCTTCACCCAGGACCAGTTTGTCTTGGGTGACCCTATCGGAGGCAAATTGCCCCGGACAACATAGCTCCTGGGATCACTGGGGCGCACAAACCCCCACCACCACGATAAGGTGACGATCCATGAGGGATTCCATAGATTTTCAAATGGATTCAGGTCAGGTGAATGACTAGGCCATTCTAGCAGCTTTCCTTCTCTGTAGCCAGTTGAGAGTTTCCTCGACTGTGTGTTTGAGATCATTGTTTTGTTCATCTGTCCTTCAGTTGTCCACCACCGTGGGCAGCACGGTGGCGCAGTGGTTAGCACTGTTGCCTTACAGCTAGAAGGTTCCTGGTTCGAATCCCCAGGCTGGCAGGGGTTGGAACCTTTCTGTGTGGAGTTTGCATGTTCTCCCTGTGCTGCGTGGGTTTACTCTGGGGGCTCCGGTTTCCTCCCACAATCCAAAGACATGCATGTTAGGTTAATTGGCTGTTCTAAATTGTCCTTAGATATCTGTTTCCTATAGGCCCTTAGAATAGAGGGTTAGTACTAGTGAAAGCGCTTTGAGTGGTCTTTGTGACTAGAAAAGCGCTATATAAGTGCAGGTTAGTTAGTTAGTTAGTTATATGAAGTCTGCCTGTACCATGTGTTGAAAAACTCACCCACACCATGATGGGATGTGCAATGCCATTTCTCCTCCAAACATGTTGTGTATTGTGGCATCCAAAAAGTTCAATTTTGGTCTCATCTGACCAGACATTTCCTCAGGCCATATTGTTAAATAAGGTAACATTTTCACTTGAGCACTGTCGTTGCAAAGCACTATGGTGTGATGAGTTAGCTCACCGGGAGCTAACCGCTAACTAGCCTCAGAGCTAACGCGACAGCTAGTCGTAGCTAACACCAACACAAAGGAGCGACTCTGTCCCTGGTTTGTCTCACCGACCTGGCATCGGCCCGGTAGATGACAGCTGAGCCTCCCGCACAGATTCTTAGAATCTTGTGATTGGGGCTCGGCGGAGTTGCTAACTGAGGCCCCAGCTGGATAGGAGCCAGATCAGAACTCAACTACAGTGGCGGTAGGCAGTGAAGCTCAGCGGAGGAGCTAACTGAGGCCCCAGCCGGATCGGAGCTCAACTGCAGTGGTGGTAAGCGGTGGGGCTCGTTGGAGGAGCTAACCGAGGCTCCAGCTGGACAGGAGCTGGATCCGAGCTCAACTACAGCGGCGGTAGGCGGCGGAGCTTAGCGGAGGAGCGGAGGAGCTAATAGAGGCCCCAGCTGGATCGGAGCTCAATTACAGCGGTGGTAAGTGGCGGGGCTAGCAGCGGAGGGACTAACTGAGGCCAAGCCGGATCCGAGGTCAGCTGGGCCAGATACCGGCAACACAAGCAGAAATTATCCTGCTGTCATCAGGTTAGTAAAAAATGCCACCAAAGAAAGAGGAAATGGAAGAGATTAAAAAAATCTCTGAACTTCATGTCAGAAGAACTTACCAAAGTGGCCAATCAACAGTCCAAATTATTAGGGCTAATGGAGGAAATTAACAATTAAGGAAAGAGACAAAAAAATTGCAGACTTGGAGAGACGCATCGAGGATCTTCTTCTCGCCTGGAACGTCATGACTCCATCCCCGACGTGTGTCAGCTGTGTGTCCCTCCTTCAGAAGGTTTCTGAGTTGGAATTGAGACTATCCAACCTCTATATGATTTGGGAGGCTGAAGACCACCTGGATACTATAATTCTCAGGCGGGCAACGGCCCAACAACCGACTCCCAGCTAGCAGAGATGGCTACTTACTTGGATGAATTTAACACATTGCCATCCACTTCCATCTCTGCTCCGGTCTCCTCAGCTGTCCAGGACCCCAGCAATAAACACTGGCTTCAGCTCGGTGCTTAACCCAAAGCCCCGGGTGTTTTTTCACATCCTCAATGTGCGCTCTGGACCTTGGTTTGGCCAACTAGCAAACATCGGGGATTGACCAAACACGGATGTGCCTCCTCTCTTCTCCTGTTGCTGGAAAACAGATTTGACATCCTTTCCCTGGAAGATTTTCCCCACCTGGACTTCGATCATCCTCCCATGGCCTCCCCTCCTCCTTCTGCAGCGGCCCAAACCCGCAAGCCCTGGATTAAAACTACTTTAGGTGTGCCAAACTATACACCAGCTCCAAAAAGAAGAGAGCGCATCATCCCGCCATCACAACAACGGCAAAATTATCCACCATTTCAGAAGCCACCAGCAAAGCCCCCCAAGACGAAGTTGGTAATTGGTGATTTGATCATGAGGAACGTCAGAAGCAGGTACTGTGTCACTAAATTTTTTCCTTGGGCTAAAGTGTCAGACATTAAGGCTCTTACCCCTGACCTATTAAATGAATACCCCCACACTAAAACTGTCTTTGTACATGTTGGATGCAACAACATCCCAGATGAAGCATCGGAGATCTTAAAGAGTGACTTCAAGAGCCTTCTGTCCACTCTTATGAACTGTGGCAGATGTGTGTTTATTTCTGGGCCATCGGCACCTTTCAGACGAGGTTACAATTATTTTAGCAGAACTCTCAGCCTTAATACATGGTTGTGTTCTACATCTCCTACTTTTAACATTGGTTTTATAGACAATTTCAACCTATTTTGGAACCACCCATCATTTATGAGGCCTGATGGCATCCATCCAAATAGACTTGGTGCACATGTTTTAAGGGGCAATCTGTTCTATTCCATTCAGGGTTTTTTAGTACAGTGACTGAAGTTTGGTGCGTTAACTCACCCCGAAGTCCCTGGGTCTGCCAACCAGCCCTTCTTTGTTTCCACTTCTCATATTAATCCTATTAATCCAAATAATCCTCACTGTTTAGATCAGTCTTCAATTTATAACCCCATAGAGATTGCATCTGTCTCTCATTACCCAAAATATTATAACCAAAGACAAATACAACATAACTTGATAAATACATGCCTTTGTGCAGCTCCTCCTCATCCACCACCTTTCAACTTAGCCCCTGTCTTCCCCTTCAGAGAACCTTAGTCTACTGCCCCCAAAGTTAATAAAAATATAATGTATGAACATCCCAAAGTGATTAAACAAAAAGTTGGTAAAACTCAAATTAAACATCAAGTCTCTAAATTTAATGATTTGGCCTCTCTTCCTCCTCATAATTTAAAAATTAAATGCGATTTGTTAAATGTTAGGTCTCTAACTCCCAAGTCTCGACTAGTCCATGATCTGTGAATTGATCATCAGATTGACTTAATATCCCTTACAGAGACTTGGCTAGGGCAAGATGATTATGTTGGTTTGAATGAATCAACTCCCTCTGGTTATCTAAACTATCATAATCCCAGAAGTGCTGGACGTGGAGGTGGAGTAGCGGCAATTTACCATTCTAAATTACTAGTTAATGTAAACCAAAAATCATGTTTTAATTCCTTCGAGGGCTTGGTCCTCAATATGGGGCATGTTAGCAATCCTAGCTAAACCCAATTTTATTTGCCATAGTTTATCGTCCTCCCTCAGCCTACTCAGAGTTTTTATCTGAATTTGCCGAATTCTTAGCTGATTTAGTGCTGAAATCAGATAGAATACTTATAGTAGGGGACTTTAATGTACATGTAGATGTGGATAGTAACTGTCTTAATAAGGCATTCAATTCAATATTAGATTCAATGGGGTTTTCCCAGAAAATAGAAAATTCTACCCATTATCTCCACCACACATTGGATCTTGTTCTGACTTATGGCATAGACATAGAAAATTTGGTAGTGTCTCCTCATAATCCTGTACTGTCAGACCATTGTCTGTTAACCTTTGATTTCATTATTCCTGACTATTTGACTCCTAAAGAAAAAAAATACTACAACAGATGTCTTTCAGATGATGTTGTTACCAAATTTATGCAGATTGTCTCCTCTATGCCATGTGTCAATACAACACATGGCAATAGAGAATATATAATATTATAATAATATTATAATATAATAATATAAGATGGCGGCACGCATGGATGCAGTGGCCCCTCTTGGCATCAGCGAGTGTGAGAGTTTTGATCATCCCAGACGTACATCCTGTAAAACTTACAACCGTGAGACCTTATTAAACATGAAGGTACTGTACGCTGCAAGAATCGCGGCACTTGGTTGTAACTTGTACATTCTACGTCAGCATGGAATTCTGTCGGTGATTCCGCTGGAAGCTACCCGGGAAAGGAGGAGGCGTGAGTGGAATGAACGCAAGGAAAAGCGAGGGAAAGGGGCCGGGATTCATGCTAGGCTAAAGGTTAACCCCTCCAGACCAGCAGTATCATCGCTCCTTCTCTCCAATGCCACATCGTTCCGGGCGGACAGAGAAGCTGCGAGCTCCGGTAAGAGCCGGGGGGGGGGGGGGGGGCTATGCATCTATGTTAACAAGAACTGGTGCGTTAACATCACGTTAGTATCTAAACACAGCTCTCCGTTGGCGGAGTTCCTTATTGTAAATTGTCGCCCATTTTATCTGCCGAGGGAATTCACCAACGTGTTTGTAGCTGCTGATTACATAGCGCCGAGCACTAATGCTAAAGCTAATACTAAAGAGGAACTCGGAGAGCTGCACGATGCTATTAGTGAAATTCAAACTTCACACCCGGACAGTTTTGTGGTGGTTGCGGAGGATTTTAACCACACCAGCCTAAAGACTATGCTCCCCAAGTTCAAACAATGTGTAGACTTTAAGACCAGAGGAGAGAATATGTTGGACTTGGTGTACACAAACACAGATGCTTATAAGGCAACACCTCGCCCCCACCTCGGCCTTTCTGACCACATATCCGTGATGCTGGTGCCTGTCTACAAACCTTTACTGAAGCGCAGCAGGCCAGTAGTGAAACAAATCAGGATTTGGACAGAGAGTGCAACCTCAGCACTTAAAGACTGTTTTCTACACACAGACTGGGAGGTCTTCAAAATAGCAGCCTCCCAGGAAGACAAGACAGATGTGGAGGAGTATGCTGAAACGGTCACCAGCTACATCGCAAAGTGCACAGAGGATGTCACTATAGTGAAGACTATCACTGCACGGGGCAACTATAAGCCCTGGATGACTGCGGAGTTGCGCTCGCTGCTCACAGCCAGAGATGCAGCCTTCAGAGCGAAGGACAGGATCACCCTCCGCTCAGCCAGGTCTGTGCTCTCAAAGGGAATTAAGACGGCGAAGCGCACCTATGCGGAGAAAATCCAGGGACACCTCTGTGATACTAGGAACACCAAGCGGATGTGGCAGGGAGTTCGGGCGCTGACGGACTATAAGTCTAGGCAGGGGGTCGATGATGACGACGCTTCGCTCCAGACAGGCTCAACAACTTCTTTGCACGTTTTGAAGCATCAAACCCGACAATCAGAGGGAGGGCTGGCCCATCTCCACCATTGGTTGGGCCAGTTATCACCATCAACACAGCGGACACACGGAGGACCCTAACCAGGGTCAACCCACGTAAAGCTGCAGGTCCGGACAACATCCCGGGCCGTGTGCTCCGAGACTGTGTGTGCTCCGAGACTGTGCGAGCGAGTTGGCGGATGTCCTGACTGACATTTATTTATTTTATTTTTTTTTACCCTTTATTGTCATTCAGCTGTACAACCAATCATGTACAGCAGAACGAGATTGTGCTTTACCTATCCATTGTGTCAATCACACATACCCCAAGTGCAGAATCAGAGGGCCACTGCCATGCAAGGCGCCACCACAAATTTCCCTCCTCCATTCCATTTTTGCTGAGCACCAAGCTGGATGGCAGGAAGTTCCACTTTTATATGGTCTTCGGCATGACCCGGCTGGGATTTGAACCCCTGCCTCCAGGATGTGGGGCGGATGCTCTACCAACTGAGCCACCACTCTGGTGGTATAACATCTCCCTGAGTCAGGCCATTGTTCCCAGATGCTTTAAGACC
Organism: Pholidichthys leucotaenia; assembly: GCA_020510985.1. NCBI lineage: Eukaryota > Metazoa > Chordata > Actinopteri > Cichliformes > Pholidichthyidae > Pholidichthys > Pholidichthys leucotaenia. Next base: position 216,128,323 of record CM035837.1, read on the forward strand.
TCTACCATAGTACCGGTGGCAAAGAAACCAATTGTGTCCTGTCTGAATGACTATCATCCTGTTGCACTAACACCAATTGTGATGAAATGTTTTGAATGGCTTTTCAAACCACACATCACAGCCTGCCTCCCTGCATCACATGACCCGCTCCAGTTTGCATATCATTCAAACCGCTCCACGGAGGATGCTATAGTCACCACCCTGCACTCTGTCATCACCCACCTGGATCAGAAAGACACCTACACCAGACTCATGTACATTGATTTCAGTTCAGCATTCAACACCATTATTCCCCAGAAACTGATAGGGAAATTACTCCTTCTTGGTCTGAACACCACCACATTGCTCTGGATCCTGCATTTCCTGACTGAGAGACCTCAGTCTGTCCGTGTTGGAAATAACATCTCCAACTCTATCACGCTGAGCACCGGATCCCCTCAAGGCTGCGTACTCAGTCCACTGTTGTTTACACTTCTAACACATGACTGTGTATCCAGACACGAGGGGAACCAGATTATTAAGTTCGCAGACAACACCACAGTGGTGGGACTTATTCAGAGAGATGAGGAATCAATGTACAGGGAAGAAGTGAGAGACCTTGAGGCTGGTGCAGGGAGAACAATCTGGTGCTCAACGTGGACAAAATGAAGGAGATGATTATCGACTTCTGGCGGTCACAGCCTGAACATGTCCCTCTCAGCATCGGCGGCTGTTGAGTGGAGAGAGTGGAGAACATCAAGTTTCTCGGAGTGCAGATCTTGCAGGACCTGACCTGGAGCAAGAATTCCTTGGGGATCAGGAAGCATGCCCAGCAAAGACTGCACTTCTTGAGGAAACTCAAACAGGCCTCTCTCCCCATCTGCATCCTCAGGACCTTCTACAGAGGTATGGTGGAGAGTGTTCTGACGTACTGCATTGCAACATGGTACTCCAGCTGCAGTATGTCAGACAAAAAAGCCCTGCAGAGGATAGTTAAGGGAGCTGAGAGGGTAATTGGAGTTTCCCTCCCCTCTGTCCAAGAACTTTTTCAGAACCGTTGTAGGAGCAGGGCACTGAACATTGTCAAGGACCACTCTCACCCTCTGCATAAACACGTGCAAATGATTCCGGAGCATCAGATGCAGAACCACCAGACTGATTAACAGCTTCCTTCCACAAGCTGTTAGGATGCTGAACAGATGATCTAGAATCTCTCATACATACTACTGCACCTATGGAAATGATGTATATTATTTGTATATTATAGTTCTGGTTAGTTTTCAAGTATGTCTCAGGGAAGTGTGAATGGCTGTGTTGGGGTGGGGGGTGAGGGTGTGTGTGAGTGTGAGTGTGTCGTAAATTATGTTCTTATTTTTACTTATATGGATGCCGAGAGAAACGCAATTTCATCTTGCCTGCACTGCAGTTGTATGTACAGCAATATGACAATAAAGGTTGATTTGATTTGATTTGATTGAACAGAAATGAAAAATGGAGAGCTTGCTCCTTCTGTAATTGATAGCATGGTAGATAGTTTTACAGCCTCTCTGCATCAGACTCTAGCCTTGGTGGCCCTTTGAAAAAAGAAAAAGTCTAATCAGAGATTTCTATCACCTTGGTTTAACACAGAAACTCGTAGCTTAAAACAGAAGACTCGTCAACAAGAAAGAAAATGGTGTTCCACTAATTTAGATGAATTCTATTTAGCTTGGAGAAATCATCTCTTAATTTATAAAAAACCTCTAAGAAAAGCTAGAACAATTTATTACTCATGCATTAATAGAAGAGAATAAGAATAATCCCAGGTTTCTTTTCAGCACTGTACCCAGGCTAACAAAAAGTCAGGACGCTGTCAATCCTCGCATCCCCCTAGAGCTTTCAAGTCAAGACTGTTTGAACTTTTTCAATCATAAAATTTTATCTATCAGAGATAAAATCAATCAGATTCTTACCACCGTAAACTTAAGTACAGCAACTACTACAACTCCTTCAATTAATATCTCTTTGGATAAGTTTAGTCCAATTCACCTTTTAGAGTTAGACAAAATAACCTTCTCATCCAAGCCTTCAACTTGTCTTTTAGACCCTATTCCTACTAGGTTATTTAAAAAAAAGTCTTCCCATTTATTGGTAGCCGTATTCTTCAAATAATCAATTCTTCATTAACTTTAGGTCATGTACCATGTACCTTTAGAAAGCACAGTATACATTTTCATTGTTATGCAGATGACACACAATTATACTTGTCAATGAAGCCAGATGACAGTAATCAATTAGTTAAGTTAGAAGCCTGTCTTAAGGAAATCAAACTTTGGATGACTTGTAATTTCCTGCTGTTAAATTCAGAGAAGACTGAAGTCATTCTTGTTGGTCCAAAAAACCTTAGAAATACCTTTCCAAATCAAACTTTCAGTTTGAATGCGGTTACTCTTTCTCTTAATAGCTCTGTGAGGAACCTTGGAATTATTTTTGATCAAGATCTGTCCTTCAATTCACATATTAAATTCGTTTCTAAGACTTCCTTCTATCATTTGCATAATATTGCCAAGATTAGGAGCATCTTGTCTCAGAGTGATGCTGAGAAACTGATCCATTCTTTTGTTAGCTCTAGGTTAGATTATTGTAATTCTTTATTATCAGGTTGTCCTAAAACATCTTTAAAAAGTCTTCAGCTGATCCAAAATGCTGCAGCAAGAGTTTTAACAGGTACTAGAAAGAGAGATCATATCTCTCCAGTTCTGGCCTCCCTTCATTGGCTTCCCATAGAGTTTAGAATTAAGTTTAAAATCCTTCTTCTTACTTACAAAGCTCTAAACAATCAGGCCCCTTTTTATTTAAAAGATCTGATACTACCGTATTATCTTAATAGAGCACTACGCTCCCAAAATGCAGGATTACTTGTAATACCCAGAATCACTAAAAGTACAATGAGAGGCAGAGCCTTCAGTTATCAAGCTCCTCTACTGTGGAATCAGCTGCCAATCTGGATTCGGGAGTCAGACTCGATCTCTGTTTTCAAGAATAGGGTTAAAACCTTCCTTTTTGATATAGCCTACAATTAGGGAGGGATCTTGTGTTTCTGAACCCTCCCTTAGTTATGCTGCTAATAGGTTTAGACAGCCGGGGGACCTCCAATAATGCACTGAGCCTCACTCCTTTCTTCACTCTCAATGAAATATTTTTTTTGCTGGTCATTAACATCTGTTTGTTCTCTCCCATAGATTGAGTCCCCATCGTGCGGTTTGCTCTCTACATGTCTGTTCTTTTCATCTTCTCTGTCCCCTCACCCCCCAGCCAGTTGCAGCAGATGATTGCCCCTCCCTGAGCCTGGTTCTACTGGAGGTTTCTTCCTGTTAAAAGGGAGTTTTTCCTCTCCATCATCGCCAAGCGCTTACTCACAGGGGATCGCCTTATTGCTGGGGTCTTTCTGCAACTGTGGGGGTTCCCCCTACAGTTGAAAGTGCTATGAGATGACTGTTGTTGTGAAATGGCGCTATATAAATAAAGTTGAATTGGATTGAATTGAACTGAATTGAATGTACCACAGGCTTTTAAAATTGCTGTAATTAAACCCTTACTTAAAAAGCCAACACTTGATCCAGGAGTTTTAGCGAATGTCACAACGGCCCTCACGGACCGTCACAAGACGCCTCAGTCACCAATGAGTTTGCAGTGGTAATTTATTGTAGAGTAAGGATGAACACACACAGAACACATACAGCGGCTGAGTGAAGTCTGAGCCGGGGAACACCCGATGCGCCAGACGACAACGTTGATGATGAGCTAGGCAAACAGGAACATACCTGAGCATAAAGGAGCACCATCAAAACGTAGCAGGATATAACAGATGATCGTAACAGGAGAACATAACAGGATATAACAGAATATAACAGAATATAACAGAGACTGCCGCGCTGGAGGACATTTAGCACCCGCTTATATCTCTGGCGGCTAATGACCCCAACGCGGCACAGCTGCTGCTAATGACAGCAGAGCAGCAGCTGACTTTGACAGCAGGGAGCTCCCCCGGGCGCCTTCACAATAAGAGCCCGAGGAGCTGGAAGGAACCCTCAGCTGCCAAAGCCAGGGAACAAAAAGATATGAGACCCGAGTGTGGCCAGAACCGACACTCGGGTTATGACAGTACCTCCCCCTCAAGGCCGAGCTCTGAGCGGCCAGAGTACCACCCAAGCCCCCCCACCCCACCCCCCTAGGGTGGGTGGATGGGGCGCTGGCAGGAGGGAGAGAAACAACCAACAAGGCTATAGGGAAAAAAAAAAAAAACATAATCCCTAAAACGTGGGTAACAAAACCACAGGCAATATATATATATATGGGCAAACAACAAATTGACATAAGGTGGAGGGAAAGGACCACCAAACATTGGAACAAGAAAGGAGTGAAACACAAAAATCACAGATCAAACCCCCCCGCCCCCCCCCAACAGTCTCACAGAAACCCCGGGAGGAGTGCAGTTCTGACCCAGAAAGTTCGGGAGGGCCGACTGGCAACAGGAGGCCACAAAACAGGCAGGGGGAGAAAGAACAGTTCGGGCGGCCTACCCCGGTCCCATGCTCGGAAGCAAAGAATCTCAGGCGGCCGGACCAGGTCGCCACACAGGGAGTCCAAAATGTCGGGAGGCCAACCCAGAGAGCCAAATTGGCGAGATAGTCTTTCGGGCGGCCGACCCGCATCGCTAGCCCACCAGAACCATTGAGTCAAAGTAGCCGGCGGTTCCGCTGAAAAGGGGAGAGATGAGGGAGAACCGGGCGAAGCAATCGGAACCCCAACGGCCCCAGGTGAACACGGGCAGCGCGCCTCAGGGAGACGAGGAGGATGACAATGGAGATGAGAGTGAAGAAGAAAACGAGCCTGTCCAGCATCCGGTGGCTGGGGATCTGCAGCTCCCTCACCGAACCTAGGACCTGCTGGTGCAGCACCCACGGTGGACCCCGATTGGGCCTCCGGAACCAAACCCACGGTGGACCCCGATTGGGCCTCCGGAACCAAACCCACGGAGGACCCCGATTGGGCCTCCGGAACAGCACTCCCGGTGGACCCGGTCGGCGTGGCACCAGACTCGACCTCCAACCTCGAAACCGGAACCTCTGGCGCAGCAGGCGAGAGCAGCCCCTCGCCGGCGACCCTGGGAGAGGACTCACACAAGAGAGAAAACCCGGGATCAGGATCACCGGCAGCGCCAGAACCCGGCGAGATAAGCTCGGACGCAGCGGGCGGCTGCACCCGGCTCATCTCCCCTTGAGACAGGCAAAAATGCTCTAAGAGGTGAAAAAGAAAGACAAAGTAGAGCACTTGCCTGAGCTCGGGTTCTGACGCCGTCCAGGACTGCGAAGATCCCGGCTCAGAAGTCAGGAGGTCGTCCTCAGGCTCCCACTCAGCTGGGTCGGGCTCCGCAGCTGGCATGATGGTGCGTGCAGCTAGAGAGTCCTCCGGCACCGATGTCCACGCCGGTGGCCCGCACGGCGTGGTGGCAGGAGAATCTCGCCCTGCTGGACTGGACCGCTCCTCCGTGGAACCCCGGGGACGCTTCTTCATCGGCGATGGCTCCACACTGCAGTCCGCTCTCCTCCGCCCATGGCGTGGCTGCGGAACCGGAACCAGGCTCTCCAGAACCGCAGGCCCCCTCCTCATCCAGCGACATTGGCCTGACGTCGAGGACCGCTCAGCGGAGGGAGACACAGAGGAAGCAGGGTTAATATTTTCATCCACAGCGGGTGGAGGGAGCTCGGGGGGCTGCATACCCCGAACTCCACCCCTAGGAGTCAGACAAGGCAAAACAATGTCAAAAGAAGAGAAATCATCATGCACTTGCCTTTCCCCTAAGGGTAAGATAGTCTCCGCTGTGGGGGACGTCATTCCTTCCTTTCCCCGCTGGATGGCGACAGAGGGCCCTCTGGGAAGACGAGATGAGGCCACTCGAGGCGGATCCGGGATGAAGCTCGCCGAAACGGAGCTCTCGTGACACACAGCAGCCAGGATAGGCGACAAGGAGGAGGGGGCGACAGCCGGGATCAGTCGGGCATGGAGCGCTGACGGGACAGCAGGCGAGGGCCCGGGAGAAGACGAGGCTGCGGGGATTCCCCTCTGACGAGGCGCAGGAGTGACAGCTGTGTGGGGGGTTGAGCCCTTGCGGCGACCGGGAACAGCATCCAGATGGGGGTCTAGCCGAGGTTGGAAGCCGGATTGACGACGGTTCCTTGTAGGGGGTGAGGCGAAGGTGAGGTCCGGAAATCGCCGTTCCTGAGCAGAAACGGCGGCAAGCAAGTCAGCAAACTCAGGAAACTCACGCAGCGCTGGATTCCTCTCCACCAGTCTGACCGCCACCACCACATGCTTCATACACGCTGGAGGATTCTCAGCGGAGCAAGCAGCTGCCACCCGGTCCCAGATCTTGTCTGCTGTCATCTGCAGCTTCTCTGGGGGAATCCCGAGTGACGACATGCCCGATGGGAAAAGACCTCCGGATGGTGCGAACTCCCGGGCCGGAACGGAGGCAGGAGCGGGATCCCGAAGCGAGGGGCGACGTCTCCGCCGCTTCAGCTTCCCGCCAGGATTTCCCTCCAGCCCTCGGAGTCTCTCACGCTGGGTGGCGATGTCATCTCTCCTCACGCTTACCTCTGGATGATCGGTGAAGCGGGGAAGAGAATCCAGAATCTCCTCGGCTAGGTCCAGGTATCTACAAATGTCGCTGGGAGCGTCCAACAGCGTAGCGGTGAAGATGGTGTAGTCCACCTCCTTCAGAACCTCCGCTTGCTGCCTGCCAAGGCGCCGACAATGGCCCCTGGATGACGACATACTCCCCGCTGCAGACACTCAGACAGGTAGGAATTAACAGTCCCCTACTGCAAACTGCACGGTGAATGGCGTCTCGAAACAACGCCTCCTCTCCGGGCGTTAGGCAGCAGTCTACTGTCACAACGGCCCTCACGGACCGTCACAAGACGCCTCAGTCACCAGTGAGTTTGCAGTGGTAATTTATTGTAGAGTAAGGATGAACACACACAGAACACATACAGCGGCTGAGTGAAGTCTGAGCCGGGGAACACCCGATGCGCCAGACGACAACGTTGATGATGAGCTAGGCAAACAGGAACATACCTGAGCATAAAGGAGCACCATCAAAACGTAGCAGGATATAACAGATGATCGTAACAGGAGAACATAACAGGATATAACAGAATATAACAGAATATAACAGAGACTGCCGCGCTGGAGGACATTTAGCACCCGCTTATATCTCTGGCGGCTAATGACCCCAACGCGGCACAGCTGCTGCTAATGACAGCAGAGCAGCAGCTGACTTTGACAGCAGGGAGCTCCCCCGGGCGCCTTCACAATAAGAGCCCGAGGAGCTGGAAGGAACCCTCAGCTGCCAAAGCCAGGGAACAAAAAGATATGAGACCCGAGTGTGGCCAGAACCGACACTCGGGTTATGACAGCGAACTATTGACCAATCTCTAATCTTCCTTTCATTTCAAAAATCTTAGAAAGAGTTGTTGCTACACAATTATTTGACCTCTTGCAGGGAAATGGTTTATTTGAAGAGTTTCAATCTGGGTTCAGAATTCATCATAGTACAGAAACAGCCTTAGTGAATGTCACTAATGACCTCCTTATCTCATCTGATAATGGACTCGTTTCTGTACTTGTCCTTTTAAATCTTAGTGCAGCCTTTGATACTATCGACCATGATATTCTACTTGATCGACTAGAACACTATGTTGGACTAAATGGAACCTCGCTGCAGATATTTAGACATTATTTGTCCAATAGAACAGTTTGCTCATATCAGTAATGAGTTTTTTTTCCAACTCTAAGCTCAGTTATGGAGTTCCACAGGGATCTGTGTTAGGTCCTACTCTTTATAGTTTATATATGCTTCCATTAGGCAACATCATTAGAAAGCACTGTATACATTTTCATTGTTATGCAGATGACACACAATTATACCTATCAATGAAGCCAGACAATAGTAATCAATTAGCCAAGTTAGACTCCTGTCTTAAGGAAATCAAAACTTGGATGACTTGTAATTTTCTGCTATTATACCCACATAAGACTGAAGTAATTCTTGTTGGTCCAAAAAACCTTAGAAATACATTTCCAAATCAAACTCTAAATTTGGATGCAGCTACTCTTTCTATGAATAGTTCTGTGAAGAACTTTAGAGATTTTTTTTTTATCAAGATCTGTTTTTTAATTCACATATTAAATTTGTTTCTAAGACTGCTTTCTATCATCTGTGTAATATTGCCAAGATTAGGAGCATCTTGTCTCTGAGTGATGCTGAGAAACTGATCCACACTTTTGTTAGCTCTAGATTAGATTATTGTAACTCATTATTTTCAATTTGTCCTAAAATATCTTTAAAAAGTCTTCAGTTGATCCAAAATGCTGCTGCAAGAGTTTTCACAGGTACTAGAAAGAGAGATCATATCTCTCCAGTTCTGGCCTCCCTTCATTGGCTTCCCAGAGAGTTTAGAATAAAGTTTAAAATCCTTCTTCTCACTTACAAAGCTCTCAATAATCAGGCCCCCTCTTATATAAATGATCTGATATTACCCTATCAGCCTAACAGAGCACTACGCTCCCAAAATGCTGGATTACTTGTAATACCTGCATAATAAAAAACAATAAAAAAAACAATAAAAAACTGCTCTCAGAAGAGGCAAGGTGGAGACCAGAGACATAGAGGTGTGGACAGAGGATTCAGTGCACTGCCTCCGGGAATGCTTTAACTGTACGGACTGGAAGGTGTTCACACTGGCCTGCGGGGATGATTTGGACTCTTTGGTGGACGTCACATGCTCATACAAGGCTTTCTGTAAAAATATGATTGTTCCACGTAAACGTGTCAAAATATATCCCAACAACAAGCCATGGGTTGCAAAATCAGTTAAATCCTGCTTATAGAGCAAAGCACTTGCCTTTAAACAGGGGTCTGTTTCTGAGCTACAGGTTGCCACAAAAGAGCTGAAGTACGAAATTTTAAGAGCAAAACAGAATTATAAATCAGAATTGGAAAGTAAGATGGCAACAAAGAAACTTGGTTCAGCCTGGGCCAGTATGAAAACTATTGCAGGCCTTCAGAGCACAGAGCACAGTAATCGTGTATTTTTAGATGGTTTTAATTCAGACACAGAGCTGGCTAATGCTCTTAATTGTTTTTATGGTCATTTTGACTCCTTTGATTTTGGCATAGAAACCCAAGATATGAAACAGAAACTCAAAGACAATCAGCACTTTAATATTGAGGTGCAGGATATTTAAAGGGAGTTCTGCGCTGTAAAAGTGAACAAAACTCAGGGCCCTGATAATATATGTAGGTGCTTTGTAAAGTCCTGTGCACATGAACTGAGTCCTGTATTTCATTACATTTTCAATAAGTCCTTACAGACACAACAGGTGCCCAATATCTGGAAAGATGCCGTGGTTGTTCCCGTTCCAAAATCCAGCTGTCCTAAAATGGTAAACGACTTTAGACCAGTTGCTTTGACTTAAATTTTAATTAAAATTTTTGAAAAACTGGTCAGATGTGAGGTACTAAAACAGACTGAACATGCATTGGATCCTTTGCAGTTTGCATATAGGCCTCACAAAGGAGTGGAGGACACCACTGTCACTCTGTTTAACGTGCTTTTTAAACATCTGGATTTTAATGGGACACATGCCGGGCTTTTATTTGTGGATTTTTCCTCCGTCTTTAATACAATCCAACCTCATATTTTAGTTGAAAGGCTCCTGCAACAATTTGATTTGAGCAATAATCTGGTGGGTTGGATTCTGGATTTCTTAACCAACAGGACGCAGAGAGTAAGGGTCAATGGTACATTGTCTAACCTAAAGTGCTCTTCTACTGGCTCTCCTCAGGGATGTGTGTTGTCACCACTACTCTTCATCCTGTACACAAACATGTGTCGGAGCAGACGTGACAACAGACACATTATAAAGTATGCTGATGATTCAGTTATTGTCAGTCTCCTCCAGGATGGTGAGAGTGGCCATGGCCCAGTAGTTGATGATTTTGTTCATTGGTGTGAGGATTCCTACCTGCAGCTGAATACGACAAAAACTAAAGATGTGATTATTGACTTTAGGAGGAAAACTCCCAGGCACAAAGTCACCGTACTAAAAGGTCAGACCACTGAATGTGTGCAATCCTACAAATATCTTGGGACGATTTTTGATAGTAATTTAAACTTTGAAGAGAACTGTGAAAGAGTGTGCAAAAAGGGTCAGCAACATTTGCATTGTTTGAGGAAACTTGAACGCTTCCAAATTGACCGAACCCTAATGCCAATGTTTTATAGGGCTTTTATTGAATCTGTTTTATCCTTTTCTTTAGCGTCATGGTTTGGTTGTGGTGGACACACACATGGGACCTGTGGGACCTGTTTTGTGACTCACATTTTAGGTCAGAACAAAGGCAGGAAGCTGCACGAATCTTAGCCTTGGTATGCAAGGGTTGAGACTGTGGGGGGTTCAATTAAAGGATTAAGGAAGGGGTGCATTGGAGACAGTGGAAGTGATATCATGGAGAGAAATGCAGTGTGACTGTCTTTATAATGCAAGGTGGTCTGTGTGACATGTGATCTGTGAAGTGTGAAGTTCCTGATATTTAAGGACGAAAGTTTACTGTGTCATTCTCTTTCTCTGCTTTGAGATGATGGTGTTGTGAATAAACTGACTTTGAGAGAGAACTCTGCCTCGACATTTTCACATCACCACACTGGTGACCCGAGACGTATCATGCAAGAAGAAAATTCCCCCGCGCCAGCCGCGTCAGGAGCCCCCAGCCAAGCGAATGCCGCTACAGTCCAGCTACCGGACTTCTGGCAGAACAATCCGCGCTCCTGGTTCAACGCATTTGAGGCGCATTTCAACCTCCGGGGGATATCGGTAGATGCCATGAAATTCTACCACGTAGTCGCAAAGCTGGACAACAACACGGCCCAGCATGTGGAGAGCCTGATCGACCAGCCGCCGGATAGCAACAAATACGGCACGTTGAAGGCTGCGCTCATCCAGCAATTCACCCCCTCAGCGGAGGAGCGAGCAGAGATGCTCCTGGCGCTGACAAAGGGGGAAAACGACATGCCCGCGAGCCTAATGGAGAAGTTGTTGAGGTTGAAAGACTCTGATGACGATCACTTCATTTTCGCCCACCTCTTCCTCAGGACTCTACCGTCAGCAGCGAGAGCGACCCTGGCCAGTTCGCCACTGTTGGCCCTACGGGACTACCGCACGCTGGGCCGAGAGGCGCAGTGGATTGTCAACGCCACCAAGCGGCGCGCGGCCACGGCCACTGCAGCGGAACCCGGCGCGACAACCGGAGACGACAGGGGGCCAGAGGCAGCGGTGCAAGACTCACCGATGACGGCGGCGGCAGGGGCCAGGAAACATGGACCGGACGTCCTTTGTTTCTACCATCACCGCTTTGCAGAGAGGGCATGCAAGTGTGTACCACCGTGCCAGTTCGGGCGTTTGGGAAACGCCAAGACCGGGGGTCGGTAGCAGCCGCGGCCCTCGGGGAAGAGAACAAGCTGCTCTACTTGTCGGACGCACGCTCGGGGAGGCAGTTCCTCATCGACACAGGCTCCCAGTTGAGTTTCATCCCACCTTCCTACGTGGACAGACTGGCTGGTTCCGGAGGTCCCCGGGTGACGGCAGCGAACGGCTCGGAGATTAAGACCTTTGGTGAGAAGACTTCTGTCTCTACAGGGCCGTACATTTGAGCGGACTTTTGTTGTAGCAGCAGTAAATTTCAATATGTTGGGGGCTGATTTTTTGTGCTCACATGGTTTGTTGGTTGATCTCGCTAACAGGCACCTGGTTAATGCACTTTCTTTTGATTCTATCCCCTGTACAGCGCGAGTGGCCCCGCCAACAGCACAAGCCAACGTCACAGCAGCAAGTGGTAAGTCCCACACACTGCTCACTCAGTTCCCAGAACTCACGGTCCCCACATTTTCGGCAACAGTCGCTAAACACGGGGTGGAGCATTTTATTACCACTACCGGACCGCCCGTTTTTGCAAAAGCTCGGCGCTTGGACGCAGTTAAACTGGCCATAGTGCGCAAGGAGTTCACCAACCTTGAGAGGTTGGGCATTATCCGACGTTCAAACAGTCCGTGGGCTTCCCCCCTACACATGGTCCCGAAAGCTGACGAATCGTGGCGCCCTTGCGGGGATTTCCAAAGGTTAAACAATGCTACAGCGCACGACGGCTACCCAATCCCACATATCCAAGATTTTTCAGTTCATTTGGCAGGGGCGCTCATTTTTTCTAAAATAGACTTGGTCCGCGGTTACCACCAAGTCCCAGTGTGCGCTGAGGACATACCCAAAACAGCGGTAATAACTCCGTTTGGCCTATTCGAGTTTTTACGCATGCCATTCAGACTTAAAGGGGCTGCTCAGACGTTCCAACGCATGATGGATGCGGTGCTTCACGATCTCCCTTTCGTGTTCGTCTACCTGGACGATATTTTAGTAGCCAGCGCGTCCGAAGACGAACACGAAAAACACCTGGCCACAGTTTTCCGAAGGTTGGGAGATCACGGGTTAATAATCAACCCAGCGAAGTGTCAGTTCGGGGTGGCGCAGATCGATTTTTTAGGACACCGCGTCTCCCCCGAAGGAGCAGTTCCACTGCCTGACAAAGTGCGCGCGGTGGCAGATTTTCCCTGGCCGCAGATGGTCAGGGTGTTGCAGGAGTTTTTGGGAATGGTTAATTTTTATAACCGTTTTCTCCCCCACGCGGCGCAACTCATGCAGCTGTTGTATGCCGCGCTCAATAAAAAGAAACCCGCGGATAAGATCGAGTGGCCCCCGGAGCGGGACCAAGCGTTCTCGGAGGTGAAAGCAGCCTAGGCAAAGGCTGCGTTGTTGGCACACCCAGACCCAATGGCCCGCATAGCGCTCACCACTGACGCATCAGAGGTGGCCATAGGGGCGGTCGTGGTGCAACATGTAGCCGGGGTTTGGCAGCCCCTCGCCTTTTTCAGCAGGACCTTGCTCGATAGTGAACGTAAATACAGCGCTTTCGACAGGGAGCTGCTCGCTCTCTATTTGGCCATCCGCCACTTTCAGTTCTGGCTGGAAGGACGCGCTTTCATCGCGTTCGTTGACCACAAACCACTAACATTTGCGATGGCCAAGGTCTCTGAACCGTGGTCAGGCCGGCAGCAGAGACAGCTGGCCGCGATATCAGAGCTTACCACTGATATTCAGCATGTGGCGGGCAAACTCAGTGTAGTGGCAGATTGCCTCTCACGCGCCGTGGCGGCCCCAGTCAGCGTAGGGGTAGATTATGCAGCCATGGCCGCAGAGCAGGTTAATGACGCGGACGTGCGCGCGCTCCAGTCTGGACCAACAGGGTTAAGGCTGGAGAGCAGGGTGCTGCAAGACGGTATGCCCCCCCTAATCTGTGACGTCTCCACTGGATGGCTGCGTCCAGTAGTACCAGCCGCGTGGCGCCGCCGCGTCTTTGACTCGGTTCATTCTTTGGCGCACCCTGGAGTGCGCGTATCGGTCAAAATGGTGGGAGAGACATTTGTTTGGCCGAGCCTCCGCAAACAAGTCAAAGAGTGGGCAGCAGCCTGCACGGCGTGTCAACGAGCCAAAGTACACAGGCACACGAGGGCTCCCTTGGAACCGTTTCACATTCCGGCCAAGAGGTTCGATCACATTCATGTGGACCTCGTGGGCCCCTTCCCACCATCACAGGGGTGCACACACCTTCTGACAATGGTGGACCGCACCACGCGCTGGCCTGAAGTGGTCCCGCTGGCATCAACCACAGCTGAGGAGGTGGCGCGCGCATTTTTAACAGCTTGGGTGGCACGCTTCGGCATTCCGTCAGACATTACGTCCGACAGAGGCCCTTAATTTGTGTCCGAGCTTTGGTCGACAATGGCCCGCAGCCTGGGTGTCACAATTCACCGCACAACCGCGTACAATCCGCAGGCTAACGGGTTATGCGAACGTTTTCATAGGTCATTGAAAGCGGCTCTCAGAGCGTCACTGACGGATACAAATTGGGTTGACAAGTTACCGTGGGTGTTATTGGGGTTGCGTTCTGCACCTAAAGAGGATCTAGAAGCCTTCCCAGCGGAGCTCGTGTTTGCGCAGCCACTCCGGCTGCCTGGGGAGTTTCTCCCAGATAACCCTGCGCCAAACGCCTCCCCGTCTCAGCTGTTGCGGAGTAACATAGAATTAAGCACGCTGCCCGGCCCCTCGCACCACAGTTTTCCACGCGTTTTTGTGCCTAAAACTTTGAAGAACGCAGAGTTTGTTTTTGTGAGACACGATGCGCATTGAACCCCGCTGTGACCGCCTTATGATGGACCATTCAGAGTGCTAGAAACAGGGGACAAGCAGTTTTTGCTAGATTTGGGGGGTAGGAAAGAGAGAATTGGAATAAACAGACTCAAACCCGCTTTTGTGGTGGCAGATGAGCAAGTGCTGTTGGCGAAGGCTCCGCGGCGAGGTAGACCACCGCGGGGGGCTTCACAGAGTAATGTTTCCCCAGAACACCCACAGTTGCTGACAAAAGGTTTCCACACCCAGACGGCAAACCCCCAGGACAGCCCTGCAGAGATGTTGAATCCCAGCTACAGCAGATACGGCAGGAGCCTGAAGCCTATACAGCATGTGGACTGATGTGTATTGATACTATCATGGCATGCATGTGGTTATTCTCTTGTTGTTCTGTTTGTCTAAAATGTTGGGGGGGGGGCTTTGTGTGGTGGACACACACATGGGACCTGTGGGACCTGTTTTGTGACTCACATTTTAGGTCAGAACAAAGGCAGGAAGCTGCAGGAATCTTAGCCATGGTATGCAAGGCTTGAGACTGTGGGGGGTTCAATTAAAGGATTAAGGAAGGGATGCATTGGAGACAGTGGAAGTGATATCATGGAGAGAAATGCAGTGTGACTGTCTTTATAATGCAAGGTGGTCTGTGTGACATGTGATCTGTGAAGTGTGAAGTTTCTGATATTTAAGGACGAGAGTTTACTGTGTCATTCTCTTTCTCTGCTTTGAGATGATGGTGTTGTGAATAAACTGACTTTGAGAGAGAACTCTGCCTCCTCATTTTCACATCACCACATGGTCAGATAAAACTGAAACAGAGGAAATCCTTGGATCAGGTAGTTAGATAGTCCAGTCGTTTGCTTGGTGAGTCACAGCTGAGCCTGACATCCTTGTATGCCAGACAGGTACAGAGGATTGCCACCTCCATTTTAAATGATGACTCCCACCCTTTGCACCGCAACTTTCAGCTTCTTCCCTCAAGACAGAGGTTTGCTGTCCCAAAAAGTAAAACCCAGTGCTACAAAAACAGCTTTGTTCCTGCTGCTGTCAAAGAGTTGAACAAGTTGTAACAATATATTGCACATAATTTAGGTACCTATTTATTAACTCCATTTTATATTTACTTATTTTTGTAGGATTTTATTTGGGTTCTAAATCTTTTATTGGGTTTTAGACCTTTGAGTTTTTAACCTCTTTGACTAGTCTTTAACTTTTTAATACGACCCTTCTCTCTTATCTCTGGTTTTTCTCTCATCTCTTTGTCTTTACATCCTGATTGATGGAGCCTTGAGTATTTTTATCATGTTTATAGTCAGCTTCATGTGTGCCTGTGTTTGTGTTTATGTTGAATGTAATTGTGGCTTGTAAATATGGATGTCAGCAGACTGCAAAACAAATCTACCTACGGGTACAAATAAAGTAACCTGAACCTGAACCTGAACCCGATACCTAGAATCTCCAAAAGTACAATGGGAGGCAGAGCCTTCTGCTATCAAGCTCCTTTCCTGTGGAACCAGTTACCAATCTGGGTTCGGGAGTCAGACTCCATCTCTGTTTTTAAGAATAGGGTAAAAACCTTCCTCTTCAATATAGGCTATGATTAGGGAATGATCTTGTGTGTGTGTGTCGGAAGAAGATGAACGAATGAATGAATCTTGAACAATATACTCGTATGAATGATTTAATCATTAGTGGACTAGACATTAAATCATATGCTCATGCTACAGTAGGAATGAGAGGTGAGGAAGCTCCCCCAAGTGAATCATTCTCCTTGGAAAACCAGGTGTTTCAGTTCCTTGAAAGCAGAAACATAAAGGTTGATGTAAATGCAATTTCAGCCTGCCATACTCTACCCAGAAAGGATAATGAAACAAAGAAATCAATTGTGATGCGTTTTGTGAACAGTAGGGTAAAGAATGACATACTGAGGCAGGCCAGAAAGCTGCGGGGAACAGAAGTTTACCTAAATGAACATTTAACAAACACTAATGCTGAAATAGCACGGCAAGCACGGATGCTGAAAAGACAAAATAAGATACAGGCAACATGGACAAGAAACTGTCTAGTCTGGATAAAACTAAATGGAACACCTGAAGAAGCAAAGGCCATAATAATAAGAGATCTCACTGACTTAAATAAATATACTGTAGATGAACACTGATTAAGAAAATTAAGAGACTACTATAATCCATTTCCACACACATGGCAAGTACTGTCCTTTTGTGACATAACATGATATTGTACTTTAAAAAACAAACAAAAAAACAACAACAAAAAAAAACAACTCATGACTGACTTTAGTAGACATCAATCATCCCCAGTTGGAGGAAGTCATCTGACACAGAGAGAGGAAATTCAGACTGAAAATATCTCATTATGCTGAACATAAACTACAAGAGATGGACAATGATATTGATCCTGATAACCACTTATTCAATAATATTCATAATCACTGTGAATATTACACTGAAAAGCAATTCAAAAGTCAAGTGCAAGTAGATGGTAAACTATCAATAATACACTTTAACAGCAGAAGTCTTAACAAAAACTTTCCACAGATTCAGGACTATTTAAAACAGCTAGATAGAAAATTTACAGCTATCACAGTCTCTGAAACTTGGCTCAATGAAGAGCAGGCTTCTCTGATGGCAATAGAGGGATATCAGATGTTTTATATTAACAGATCTCAAAAAAGAGTGGTGGTGTTGCACTGTATATTGATGAACTGTATAGGTATAAACTTGTAAATGGAATGTCCTTTGCACTACCAGGGATTCTGGAATGTGTTACTCTTGAGATTGACCAAGATTAAACAAAAATTCCAATTATAAGTTGTGTAAATAGAATGCCTGGAACTTGCGCTGAGACATTCAGCGATAAATTAGTCGAGCTGTACAATAATATAACTAGTAAGAAAATGATTGTAATCTGTGGAGACTTCAATATTGATTTACTAAATCCATTTCAACAAAATGTAATTACAGTGTTCATGAATTCTATGTACAGTATGAGTCTATATCCCACAATAACACATCCCAGTAGAATCACAGTCCACACTGCTACACTTATTGACAACTTGTTTGTTAATATTATTGAGGAGAAAATAGAAAGTAGATTACAGTGGTACCTCTACTTACGAATTTAATTCGTTCCGGAAGAATTCTCGTAACGTGAAAAATTTGTAAGTAGAGGCGCGTTTTACATGTAAATGCCGTAATCCGTTCCAAGCCCCCAAAATTTGGGCATAATTTTTTTATAAATCGTAAAAACGCATCAAAACATGTAACAAATACATGTTACAATTAGATTACTGCACAATAAACATAAAATGAGAGTTTAAAATGAGAGAAAGAATAATAAAAGAGAAAGAATAATAAAAATTATGTTCATTTACCTTTTAACTGCGATTGTCGGCGTCAGCGTCACCTTTTGTCTTCTTTGGTTCATGTTCTGTCTCATCAGTGGTTTTTGCCTGACGTTTTGTGATGAAACGATCCAAGGACATTTGCTTTTATCGGCTTGTAAGGGCTTCCTTTTGTTTTAATACCGTGCTGATCGTTGATGTTGTTTTTTTTTTTTTCCAAAACTTTATTAAGAACAAGGTGAAAGTACAGAGTTATAACGTAGATGGTGATAAACATGGCAGTTAACAATTTTTTTTTTCTCTAAATTGTGTAGTTCAGTCAACAGTCTTACAAGAGGTAAGAAGGATAAAATAAAGTAGTAAGAATAGTAAATAATAATAAGATAAAGCGAGATCAACCAAACGCACCCATTCGTGGCCAATGGGATACCAGGAAGATGCTAGGCGATAGCCAATGGCAGAGCAGCTACAGGTATGTTTACGTTCGGTAAAATACGGGAGCTGCGAGGAGCGCGTACTTTTTTTGCCTTTCGTATCCTGAAATTTTGTTCGTAACTAGAGGCAATATTTTCCCGTTGAGGCGTCTCGTAACCTGAAAATTTCGTATGTAGAGACGTTCGTAAGTAGAGGTACCACTGTATTGATAAATGACATAAGTGACCATTTGCCAGTCTTTGCACATATCCATGGCCACACTGGGGCCAATACAAAAAAAAACAAAAAAAAAAAAAAACTTTAAAATCTTTCAGATACAAATCACAAAATGCAATCAGTTCTTTTAAAGAAGACCTGCTGTAGCAAGACTGGACAAAAGTCTATGTATCAGATGTAAATGAAGCCTATGATACATTCATGAGCATTGTAACTGCTTTTTATGAAAAAAAAAAACAACAACAACAACAAAAAAAAAACTTGTCCATTAGTAAAGAAAAAGCTTAAACAGAAATTTGTCGACAAGCCATGGTTAACCAAAGGATTACAAAAAGCGTGTAAAAAGAAAAATTCACTTTATAAAGCTTTTCGAAAGAAAAGGACAAAAGAAGCAGAGCAGCGGTATAAAACATACAAAAATAAGTTAATATATAAGTATAATGAGATGTAGTAAAAGAGGCCATTACAGTAAAGAACTGGAGAAAAACAGAGATAACACTAAAAATACATGGACAATACTTAACAATATTCTTGGAAATAAAAACAGAAATACAAGCTACCCAACCAATCTTTCAAAATAAAAAAAAAAATTAAAAAAACAGAGTGTGAGTGCAGTCTCACCTGCAGATGACTTTAATATTTTTTTTATTAATATGTATGGGTACATATTCATTCTATGTAGGATAACTAAGTAGATGGTTATGCTGTTTATTGCATCTAGCTACAATGCTCCGTACTGTGTATATATATTTATATATTTATGTGTACATATGTATATTCACTGCTTTTAATTTCTTGTCTTCTAAATTATTGCTCTGAGTGTTGCTGTCCCTGTGCTGTTGCAATCCTGAAATTTCCCCATTGTGGGACTAATAAAGGCTTATCTTATCTTAATTTGGCATGAGAAATACCCATTGAAGCACCTACAGGTGATACAATAAGCAAAAACTTTGCTATAAAAGACTCAATTTTCATAAAGAACACAGACGAGGTCTGAGGTCATTGAAATTGTTAAATCGTTTAAAAGTAAAACATATACGGATTGTGATGGTATTGACATGCTTTTAGTCAAAACTACCATTGAATGCTTAGTGAAGCCACTGACGTATATCTGTAACTTGTCTCTCCAAACAGGTATATTTCCCAGTGCAATGAAAATAGTCAAAGTAATTCTGATATACAAGAAAGGTGACAGAGGGGAATTTTTAAACTATAGGTCTATTTCACTATTGCCACAATTTTCTAAGGTTACATGTGGAGTCCCACAGAGTTCAGTTTTGGGTCTATTGTTATTCAATCTGTATATATATTTTGTTACTTATTTGTACCCATAGGTAGACATATGAAAAGTTTTGGAAAAAATGGATTTAATATTGTTTGCAGATGACACTAATTTATTATGCAGTGGAAGCAATTTGGAGCAAATTTTGGATACACTCGGAGAGGAATTAGGAAAGCTTAAACTGTGGTAGATAGATAGATAGATACATACTTTATTTCAAACAAAAAAGTATAACAAAACATATGACAAATGCAATAAAGTAACAGTATACAGTGTTTGAAAGGGAGAAGGAAGAAGTGAACACTTATTAATTCCAACTCCTCTTTTCCATAAATACAACCATGTGAATTATATACAAATTACCACATTTAAGACCCCAAGTAAACAATTAACTGCATTTTGTACATATCAACATTAACATCCATCCATCGTAACATACATTGATGTCCATACATCAAAACCAGCCTCAAACCGCACAGATATACACAGTGCTGTCCCACCCACCATTTCATAGTATCCCAGAATGAGCATAGTGAACCGTACATATAAATACTACCCTTCTAACATATATCCTTTCAGCAAATAATGTTTATACCTCTTTTTGAATTGATTTCTGTTTGTACATAGTTTCAATTCCGTCTCCAGACTGTTCCACAAATCCACCCCGTGGTTTTGGTTCTGATGCTCCGGAATCATTTGCCAGATGGCAGAAGTTCAAAGTGTTTATGCAGAGGGTGAGAGAGGTCCTTGACAATGTTCAGTGCCCTGCTCCTACAATGGTTCTGAAAAAGTTCTTGGACTGAGGGGAGGGAAACTCCAATTACCCTCTCAGCTCCCTTAACTATCCTCTGCAGGGCTTTTTTGTCTGACATACTGCAGCTGGGGTACCATGTTGCAATGCAGTACATCAGAACACTCCTCACCACACTTCTGTAGAAGGTCCTGAGGATGCAGATGGGGAGAGAGGCCTGTTTGAGTTTCCTCAAGAAGTGCAGTCTCTGCTGGGCCCACTTCCTGATCCCCAAGGAATTCTTGCTCCAGGTCAGGTCCTGCGAGATCTGCACTCCGAGGAACTTGATGTTCTCCACTCTCTCCACTAAATGGCTGCCAATGCTGAGAGGGACGTGTTCAGGCTGTGACCGCCGGAAGTCGATAATCATCTCCTTCATTTTGTCCACGTTGAGCACCAGAATGTTCTCCCTGCACCAGCCTCCAGGTCTCTCACTTCTTCCCTGTACATTGATTCCTCATCCCTCTGAATAAGTCCCACCACTGTGGTGTCGTCTGCAAACTTAATAATCTGGTTCCCCTCGTGTCTGGATACACAGTCATGTGTTAGAAGTGTAAACAACAGTGGACTGAGTATGCAGCCTTGAGGGGATCCGGTGCTCAGCGTGATAGAGTTGGAGATGTTGTTTCCAACAAGGACAGACTGAGGTCTCTCAGTCAGGAAATCCAGGATCCAGAGACATGTGGTGGTGTTCAGACCAAGAAGGAGTAATTTCTCCATCAGTCTCTGGGGAATAATGGTGTTGAATGCTGAACTGAAATCAATGTTTTTTGTTTTTTTTGTTTGTTTGTTGTTTTTTTTTCCGGTTCCGGTTCCGCCGGACCGGTGGCGCCACACGAGTCGGCTGCCCATTGCAACAGCCTTTTTTTTATCTTCCTTCTTCTTTCTACACCTTTCACTCTGTATACGGATGCACGGATCGCCCCGGGGGTCTCCCGGGTCGGCGGACGGAGCCACTGTTTACAGCGGGAGACGTTACAGCGGGGAGGAGCTAGTGCTAGCTAGCACTTGGCCGCCGCCCGGTGCTAATGGGAAACTCGACATACCGGGAGCTGTAGCGAAAACGACACGGGTGCCGGGCTGGAGTTTAGGCGGCGTGCAAGAAATATAAGACAGAATAATAAAGAGCGATGGCAAGAACCAAGCAGACCGCCCGTAACATCTACTGGAGGAAGAAGCCCCCCAGGAGGCAGCTAGCCACCAGGGCTGCTCGGAGAGGCGCTCCGGCCACCGGCGGAGTGAAGAGGCCTCGCCGTTACAGGCCCGTGGCTCTGAGAGAGATCCGTCATTACCAGAAATCCACGGAGCTGCTCATCCGTAAACTGCCCGTCCAGCGCCTGGTGAGGGAGATCGCTCAGGACTTCAAGACCCACCTGCGCTTCCTGAGCTTCGCCGTCATGGCTCTGCAGGAGACCAGAGAGGCCCACCTGGTGGGTCTCTTCTTCGCCAAGAGGGTCACCATCATGCCCAAAGACTTCCAGCTGGCCCGCCGCATCCGCGGACAGAGAACTTAGACTTTCTGCTGCACATTCACCAACCATAATGCTCCGCACTGTGTGTCTATATATATACATTTATAGTAATATGTACATATGTTTACTAGATGTTCTTTTTTTTTTTCTTGCCTTCTGATTATTGCTCTGAGTGTTGCTATCCCTGTGCTGTTGCAATCCTGGAATTTCCCCATTGTGGGACTAATAAAGGCTTATCTTATCTTATCTTATCTTATGTACAGGAGTCTGGTGTAGGTGTCTTTCTGATCCAGGTGGGTGATGACAGAGTGCAGGGTGGTGACTATAGCCTCCTCCGTGGAACGGTTTGAACGATATGCAAACTGGAGTGGGTGAATTATAGTCTAAATGCACCATTGCCTGAATGCACCACTGCCTGAATGCACCAACCCCTAGTCTGAACGCACCACATGTCTGGACTGAATGCACCACTTTCCTGGACTGAATGCACCACTACTTAGTATGAATGCACCACTCACTATGGACTGAATGCACCACCCCAAATATGTTTTCCTATGTTAGTTTTTCATTGACATAGGTTAATATTATATCATAGATGGAAGTTTAGGAGGTGTGAAATCCAGTTATGCAAGCTTAATACTCAAAGCAGGAGGTTTTAACTTAATCTTCAAACCTTTGCCCTAACCCTAAACCCTAACCCTAACCCTAACCCCTAACCCTAACCCTAAGCAGAGCAGCAGTGCAGCAACCTGACTGATCATGCAGAAGACTAAAATAGCTGGAATGATTGAATTACTTGAAATTGTGATGTTTGAATAAAGAAATAAAAAAAAAAAATTTGAGATTAGTTATATTGTTCATATTGTGTGCATTCAGACTAGGTACGTGGTGCATTCAGTCTGGTGCATTCAGTCCAGAGGGGTGGTGCATTCAGACTAGGCAGATGGTGCATTAAGACTAGGCTGGTGGTGCATTTGGTCTGGTGCATTCAGGCAATGCTGCATTTAGTCCGATACCCGAGCGGGTCATGTGATGCAGGGAGGCAGGCTGTGATGTGTGGTTTGACAAGCCATTCAAAACACTTCATCACAATTGGTGTCAGTGCAACAGGACGATAGTCATTCAGACAGGACACAACTGGTTTCTTTGCCACCGGTACTGTGGTAGAGGTCTTAAAGCATCTGGGAACGATGGCCTGACTCAGGGAGATGTTATAAATGTCAGTCAGGACATCTGCCAACTTGCTTGCGCAGTCTCGGAGCACACGTCCTGGGATGTTGTCTGGACCTGCAGCTTTACGTGGGTTGACCCTGGTTAGGGTCCTCCGTGTGTCCACTGCATTGATGGCGATAGCTGGCCCAAGTGATGGTGAAGATGGGCCAGCCCTCCCTCTGATTGTCAGGTTTGATGCTTCAAAACGTGCAAAGAAGTTGTTGAGCCTGTCTGAAAGCAAAGCGTCGTCATCATCGACCCCCTGCTTAGAATTATAGTCCGTCAGCGCCCGAACTCCCTGCCACATCTGCTTGGTGTTCCTTGTGTCACAGAGGTGTCCCTGGATTTTCTCCGCATAGGCGTGCTTCACCGTCTTAATTCCCTTTGAGAGCGCAGACCTGGCTGAGCAGAGGGCGATCCTGTCCTTCGCTCTGAAGGCTGCATCTCTGGGTGTGAGCAGCAAACTCACCTCTGCAGTCATCCAGGGCTTATAGTTGTCCCGTGCAGTGATAGTCTTCACTATAGTGACATCCTCTGTGCACTTCGCGATGTAGCTGGTGACTGTTTCAGCATACTCCTCCACATCTGTCCTGTCTTCCTGGGAGGCTGCTATTTTGAAGACCTCCCAGTCTGTGTGCAGATAGATAGATAGATAGATAGATAGATAGATAGATAGATAGATAGATAGATAGATACTTAATTTTGAATAAAAAAGTAAAACAAAAACAAAAATTACAAATGCAATAAAGTAACAGTATACAGTGTTCGAAAGGGAGAAGGAAGAAGTGAACACTTAATAATTCGAGCTCCTCTTTTCCATAAATACAACCCATGTGAAATATATACAATTTACCACATTTAAGACCCCAAGTAAACAATTAACTATTTTTTTGTACATATCAACATTAACACCCATCCATCCCAACATACATACAGTCCATACATCAAAACCAGCCCCAAACAACACAGATATACACAGTACTGTCCCACCCACCATTCCATAGTGTCCCAGAGTGAGCAGAGTGAATCGTACATACACTACCGTTCAAAAGTTTGGGGTCACCCAGACAATTATATTGTGTTTTCCATGAAAAGTCACACTTATTTACCACCATGAGTTGTAAAATGAATAGAAAATATAGTCAAGACATTGACAAGTTTAGAAATAATGATTTGTATTTGAAATAATATTTTTTTTTCCAGATATTCAACCTGCTCAAAGGAAGGTCAGTTTTATAGCTTCTCTAACCAGCTAAACAGTTTTCAGCTGTGCTAACATGATTGCACAAGGGTTTTCTAATCATTCATTAGCCTTCTGACACAATGAGTAAACACATTGTACCATTAGAACACTGGAGTGATAGTTGCTGGAAATGGGCCTCTATACACCTATGTAGATATTGTACCAAAAACAAGACATTTGCAGCTAGAATAGTCATTTACCACATTAGCAAGGTATATTAGATATTAGAGTGTATTTCTGATTAGTTTAAAGTTATCTTCATTGAAAAAAACAGTGTTTTTCTTTGAAAAATAAGGAAATTTCTAAGTGACCCCAAACTTTTGAATGGTAGTGTATAAATACTACCCTTCTAACATATATTCTTTGAGCAAATAATGTTTATACCTATTTTTGAATTGATTTCTGTTTGTACATAGTTTCAGTTCCAGCTCCAGACTGTTCCACAAATCCACCCCACAGACAGATATGCACAGACTTTTCTTAGTTGTTCGTATCTTTGGTTTTGAAAAGTTTAAGTCTCCTCTCAAATTATAATCATTGTCTCTTTTTTTGAATATTTTTTGTATATTAGTTGGGAGTTAATTGTTAATTGCCCTGTACATGACTTGTGCTGTCTTAAATTTAACTAAATCCATGAACTTTATGACATGTGACTTTAAAAACTACCAATTGGTGTGGTCTCTACTGTATATCCTACATTATTTATTATCCTTATAGCTCTTTTTTGTAATGTGCATATTGACTGTAGGTTGGTCTTGTAGGTGTTTCCCCAGACTTCTACACAGTAGTTAAGATAAGGTAGAAACAATGAATTGTACAGTAAGAACAATGATTTATAGTCCAAGATGTGTCTTGTCTTCCCCAGTATGCCTATACATTTTGCCAACTTGGCCCAGATGTGACTGATGTGAGGTTTCCAGCAGATTTTATTGTCTAGTGTCACCCCCAGAAACTTATTTTCCTGTACTGTTTCTATTCTGGTATCATCTATCGTTACCATTATTTCATGATATATTTTAGAATTTCCAAACAACATAATCTTTTTTTTTTTTCAGATTTAGAGCTAATTTATTTTTGTTGAACCACTGCGTTAACCTTTTCATTTCAGTTGTGACC